>JARQOC010000008.1:156509558-157162058 GCA_033576535.1 Allobates femoralis
CAGTTACTAACATACAGTGATGGGCAAACCCGCAGATGTGGGGTTCGGCTGATCCAGCTGGACTTTTTTTTTAAATAAGGGTTTGACCCAAACTTGAGCCCGAACCCAAAATGGACTGCCACCCCCAGCTGCTTGGCTTTGCCTTGGCATGCAATCAAAAAATACAGGGGAGCCCATTATTTTTTTTTAAATTAGTTAAATAAATCATTTAAAAAAATATGTGGCCTTCGCCCTATTTTAGATTGCCAGCCAAGGTAAAAAAGCAGGCAGCTGGGGGCTGGTATTCTCAGCATGGTGAAGTCCATCGTTATTTGGCCACCCAGGCTAAAGAACAGCAGCCTGCAGCTGCCCCGAAAATTGGCGCATTCATTAGAATCACCAATTCTTGGCACTTTACCCGATTCTGCTTGATGCCATGGTGTGATGGCATTGGGGTGATAGAAGGGGTTAGTGACAACTGAGTATTGACAGCTTGTCATTAAGCCCCAGATTGATAATGTTCAGATCTCTATGAAGGGCCCGTTACACCTTTCAAGATCGTTCCCGACATCGTTCAAAAGTGACGTCAGGAACGATGTTGAAACAACATCGTTGTTGTGTCGTTGCGTGTAAACACACGATTCAACAACGATAGTTGTTCAAGTCGGAGTTGACAGGTTTTCCTGCATGCAGGAAAACCTGTCAACTTCAACTTAAGCAACCTGCGGCATCGTTCGGTGTGACACCACAATAGCGATGTCACGGCCGACTTCGCCCATTCACAGCAGTGAGCAGGGATCGTTCGTGGTGTTTGCGAACGATCACTGCTCACAACATCGTTGGTGAGTTGTCCATGATATCTGGACGTGTGACAGCTCACCAGCGATGTTGAACAGTGGAGAAAAAAATCAGCGCGCTCCCGAGATTGCAAACAACATTGTTGTTAAGTTGTACCGTGTAACGGTACCTTTAGACTCGCCCATTATCAATCCTGTGAGTAAAGTTAAAAAACACACATGCAGAGAAAAATCCATTATTTGAAATAAAACACACAGACAACCCTCATTTTCCACACTGAGAATACCAGCCTCCAGGTGCCTGATTTTTACCTAGGCTGGCAATCAAAAATATGGCAAAGACCACACATTTTTTTAAATTGTTTATTTAAATAATTTAAAAAATAGTGTGCTCCCTTGACTTATTGATCAGCGAAGGTAAAACCAGGCAGCTGGAGGTGGTAGCCCATAGCAGTCCGCTTTATCTGCACTGAGAATCAAAAACACAGCAAAGCACTAAGACATTTTTTTTAATGATTTATTTATTTTTAAACTACTATGACAGCAGGTTTGTTGCCTATGGCAACCAATCAAAGACACAAGAGCAATGGGATAGGGGCACAACAGCCAATCATATATGCAGTCCCATAGAATGGATGTCTGTGATTGGCTGTTGGGGCCAGTGCAGTGAATAAATCAGGAAGTTAATGAGTGACCTGGAAGTACAAGCGCAGACCTCAATAGCTATGATAATACTCAGGGAATTCCATGTTCGAGGTCCGTGCTCGAATGCTAGGTGTTTGGTATGGACCCCGAACATTACAGTTCAGGTTCACCCATCACTGCTAACGTTACTCAAGTCCAGAAATGGCCAACTTCACACAGGAACACCTGTAGGTAGTTGATGGCGATCCAAGGCCAAGCCCCAGCATGGCTGATTCTGCCCCAGCCGGCTCCTTGGTACAACAGTTCAGTTCTTGGGTACCCTCGGTACAGGACAAACTATTTAAAGAGTCATTAAAATTTTTTAAGGTTTCTTTCCTATTATGATTAAACATGTGAGTGGGCTATTTAGATTGACACATTTATCTGAAGGCTGCTTCTAATGTCCCGGGACCTCCCGACTCGTGCCCTGAAATATCATCAGTACCCACCATGAATTCATATAGTGTTTTTTTGGTCAATTCTATCTCTGCCCTACTTATGGGGATGCATCCATAGGACCACTGGGGAACCACCAGACATTATTCATTCACTGTGCTTACAATGGACACCATTGGGGACACCTGTCCGGGTATCCGCCAGGGCCAGACTTCAAGCACCAAAACCAGGGGAACATGCTTGACTGAGATTCTGTTCAACAGTCCAAATGCTGGAGTTACTCTCAGAGTCTGAACAATTTATAGGGGTTTTGGTTCCTGCCATTATCTAACACTGGGGGACTCTCCTACTGTCTTCCATGCTACAACACCTTTTATTGACTATGCCCACCCACAAGGAACACCCACAAGGAACCTTGTTTGGCCTAATGGGGTTTAGGGAGCAGCCTTCACCCTTGACCAGAGGGCCACATACACATTATGGAACATATAGTTTCTCAGTAAAGATGCAACTGTAAAGGTGTGGGTAACAGGGTGAGAACACCTTTGACCCTCTTACACACCTCTTAACTGTATAGACTTCTTTTTTAGCCCAAAATATCTCCAAATTTGCTGGGGTTGTATCAGAAAACTGATGGCAGTGGTGCTAAATTTGAAACTATTTTAACACTGCCATCTGGCACCAAGGTCATGGTGCTACTACTACTCCTGCCCCCAGTCTACAGCTTCTCCCCTGACTGTAGGGCTCAGTCTCAGCAGGGTTATCATACAGATACATTAAGATCATTTGTTTAAAGACCTTTCTGCTTGTTGACAATATTAATAAAATATGAATTTGTTTATTAAAGATGCAAATGAAGGAGCGCAGTAATGTAATGTATGTGTCTGGCTGCACACGAGCACTGCCGTAAAGTCACAGGCAAAGTGCATCCCTCCTGCTGGTCTTCCTGGATATTCCTATCCTGCAAGGGTTAATTACTGCATTATAATAGCACATTAATAATTAAGACCTGGAACTTTGTATTTACTAATCAGAACACTACAGGGTATTTTTATTTGAAATATGTCTTTTACCAACATGGACTTTTTACTTATCTGGGGAATAAAGTTTACTCCGTGGGCACAGTGCTAAATAGTTAATTAGTGGGTCACCATAGATAAGTGTGCTGTCTGCACTAATTGGCAGAAAATCTGCTTCCCATAATTACCCACTAATATTGTGGGTTAATTAGTACCAGAGGACTGCCATGTTCAGGCCATCAGAAAGAGAAACAAAATTAAACTTGAGATGAGAACAAAGATATTGTGAAAAGCCATTAGGCTTCTTAGCCTGTGTTCACACATTGCATTTTTTCATGGGTTTTTATGCAAATTCCAGCACCAGCAAAAGCTATGAGATCTCAGAAATCTCCTGCACACACACTTGCATTTTTTTTGTTTCTTAGGTTGGCTTCACACCACGGTTTTTGGCTGTCAGGGTGAATCCTGTTTTTTGCAGGGTCACCCTGACAGGACAGGAAGTGCAGAACGTGTGGCTAAATATGGACCCGGATCCTATTTTTTGCAGGATTAGTTTCTCCGCTTCCTGTGCTGAAGTCGCTTGTGTCTGCTCTGCGGTCGTGTTGCTGAAGTCTGCTTGTGTCTGCTCTGCCGCTGTCCGTGTTGCTGAAGTCTGCTTGTGTCTGCTCTGCGCTGTCTGTGCTGATCTGCTGTTCTGCTCTGCGCTGTCCTTGGTGCTGAATTCACAGCCTGTGCTAGATGTAGTTCTGTCCATGGTGCTGAAGATTGGACAACAGGATTTCTGAGCATGCTCTGTGCTTAAAACTGGATCTGGGAAACAATTGGATTGTTTCCCGGATCTGGCGCCCATAGACTCCCATGTTATGTGCGCCGGAGTCATCCCGGATCGTTTTGTCTGATTTTTTCACCTGAGCCAAGCAATGCTGCAGGCTCCGATTTTGGGGCCGGGGAAAAACCTGATAAAACCAAATATACACAAAACCTGATGTCAAAGTATGACAAATCGGCACCATAGGGATATATGGGAGGCAAAATGGATCAGTTTCTGTCGGTTCATACTAGCCTTATTCAAATGGAAAACTGCTGCAGTGTGTCAATTATTCCAGCGTTTTTTCACTGCTGAAATAAGTAAGTGCAAAAATGCTGCTTGCGTGGTGAATGAAACTAACTTATTAAACATGTGCTGTAGACAAACAACACATCAAAAAAACAACAAAAAAAGCAACAAAAATTAAGCAAAACCTGTTTTTGGAAGCAGTTTATTACCGCCAAGAGAGCAGGTTTTGGCTGCAGAAAAAAAGCAACGGGACAATATAACACAGAGTGTAGATGAGGTGTGTAAAATCTCATTCGATTACCTTATACTTTATTAGTTGAGATGTTCAGTGCATAAATACATTAAATGTGTATTAAAAAATAATCTAAAACATGAAATTTCTCCGGAAATAATGCTGTTTACAGATATCACATAACTTTGTATCAATGGCTTTTAAAGGGGTTGTCCAACTTTGGGGACATTTTGTATTATTATTATACAACAGTTACACATAGCAAATAAGATCATTATGCTGGATTTTGTATTAAATCACTAGTGTGACTCTTCCAAGAGTCTAGGACTGCGTGATATATCGTGAATGATGTGTGTAGAGCCCAGTAGGGGCCTTTTGTAGCTGACAGATTGTTATTTTGTCAACTTCAATTGTGTTTAAGAGCTGACCCAGTGTGCCGATTACCACTCGGGACCACCTTCATCAGCTTGTGCCAGAGTGTTTGCAGTTCAGTCCTTAAGTCCTCATATCGTGTAAGTTTCTCAAGTTGCTTCTCCTCAATCCTGCTGTTCACCTGGTATTGCCACATCGACGATCCACACTACCTTTATTCTTACAATGGTAAGGTCCGGAGTATTGTGTTCCAAGACTTTATCAGTCTGAATTTGGAAGTCCCATAGTACAGGGTGGGCTATTTATATGGATGTACCTAAATAAAATGGGAATGGTTGGTAATATCAACTTAATGTTTGTGGGACATTAGTATATGGGAGGGGGAAACTTTTCCAGATGGGTGGTGACCATGACAGCCATTTTGAAGTTGGCCATTTTGGATCCAATGGGAAGAGGGTCATGTGACACATCAAACCTATTAAGAACTTCTGATTTTAATGTAACTATATTCTTTCATGATTATTTACAAGTTTATGACCACTTATAAAATGTGTTCAAAGTGCTGCCCATTGTGTTGGATTGTCAATGGAACCCTCTTCTCCTACTCTTGACACAATGATGGCAGCACCACAGAAGAAATGCTAGCACAGGCCTCCAGTATCCATTGTTTCAGATGCTGCACATCTCCTATCATCACAGCATAGACAATTGCCTTCAGATGACCCCAAAGATAAAAGTCTAAGGGGGTCAGATCGGGAGACCTTGGTGACCATTCAACTGGCCCACGATGACCAATCCACTTTCCAGGAAACTGTTCATGTAGTAATGCTCGGACCTGACACCCATAATGTGGTGGTGCACCATCTTGTTGGAAAAACTCAGGGAATGTGCCATCTTCAGTGCATAAAGAGGGCAACACATCATATGTAGCAATTTCAGATATCTAGTGGCATTGAGGTTTCCATTGATGGAGAATGGCCCCACTGTCTGTTTTATCTTTGGGGTCATCTGAAGGCAATTGTCTATGCTGTGAAGATAGAGATGTGCAGCATCTGAAACAACGGATACTGGAAGCCTGTGCTGCATTTCTTCTGCGGTGTTGCTATCAGTGTGTCCAGAGTGGGAGAAGAGGGTTGCATTGACAATCCAACACAATGGGCAGCACTTTGAACACATTTATAAGTTTGATAAACTTTAAATAACTCAATGAAAGAATAAAGTTATGCTAAAACCAAGCACACCATTGTGTTTTCTTATGAAATTCTCAATACGTTTCATGTGTCACATGACCCTCTTCCCATTGAAAAAATAAAGTTGGGTCCAAAATGGCAGACTTCAAAATGGCCGCCATGGTCACCACCCATCTGGAAAAGTTTTCCACCCTGCCATATACTAATGTGCCAAATCAGGAAGTTGATATCACCAACCATTCCCATTTTATTTAAGTGTATCCACATAAATGGCCCACCCTGTAGTTTGGCAGTTCATTTTCAATAACCTTTTCAGGTTTATGATCCCACCAGTTCTTTGTGGCAGGAAGATAGTAATTGTGGCACAAGTTCCAGTGAATCATCTGAGCGGCTGTACTCTGCCTTTGCTTCAGTCTGTCTGCACGATCTTCCTACTGCAGCTCAGTAATGATCCATTGTTTCATCTGCTTCCTTGCGCAGTCAACATTTGGGGTCTGTAGCTGATTTTCAATTTTGCTTTAATTGCATTTCTGCAAATCGCTTGCTCTTGGCTGCTAGATTTAAGCCTCTGTCTCCTTTTTCAATGTCCCATTAGTAAGCCACAATCAGGTCTTTTCCTTGTCGACTTTTCCCTGGATTTTCTCTAGGAATTGTCCATGCAGAGCTTTCTTTTGCCAGTTTTCTCTTCTGCTTTGTACTGCGTTTTTACATTATTCACTTTTTATCTGTTGTACTTTAAGTAGTTTTCAGTTGTTAACTTCCATCAAGGCTTGTTCTCCACTATCATTCACAGAATCTGCCAGTGCATATTTCTCTTCTTCTACAGTTGACTTGCAAAAGTCCTCTGCCTCCTGATTTTCTTGGCAGGTAAAGTCTGTCAACATCACTTCGTGGATGCAATGAGTAGTGGATTGTCATCAGATTTCTAGTTTTTCTGTCCAGATCATCCAGCTCTATCTGTGTCCTAGTTCACAATTCTAGCAGTGTATCTAATGACAGGAACGGTCCAGGTGTTTATGGCCTTGATGGTATTCCCGCCATTCAGTTTGCTCGTCAAAATTTTCCTAACCCATTGGACATATTCCTTACTAACCACATTTTTCAGATATCCATGCTTGATGTTATCCAGCTGTAATATGCCCAGGTATTTGTAGGCTTCAGGCTGGTGGCATTTTATGGTTTGCCCAATTAGACATTTCTATGCCTTTACTGTCAATTATTTTCCCTTTCTTCAGTGCCAATGTGGCACATTTGTCAGGCCAAACTCCATACTGATGTCATTACTAAAAATTCTAACAGTGTTGGTAAGAGACTGGATCTCGGCTTCAGACTTTCCATATAACATTAAATCACCCATCTACAACAGGTGAGACATTTTTGGTGAATTCCTGGTAGCGGTATTATCACTGATCCATCTCATGGATCAGTGATTGTACCGGTGCGGGAGTATCCTATTGCATCCAGTTGCGTACATCTTCCGCAGGATCTGGTGGAAAATGACATGCGCCCTAGAGGACGCATCATTTAGAACTGAGGTCTGGGCATGCACATTTCAAACCCCCCATCTGGGGTCCGGATCGTGCAGGTTCCGGAGTCTACCTGATTGGGGTTGCTTAGAGCCAGATTTTAATTCAACCAGGATTATCCTGGATCTGGGTGCTCAAGGTTTTTGACATACAGACACCAAAATAGCAACATGTTGCATTTTTGGTCTCAGTGAAAAAAACGTGGACACCTGGATCAGGGTGAACCGCAAGTGCCTGCAGCCCCATAGAAAGTCAATGGGGCCAAAAACGGATGTGGGTGTATCCAGTTTAAGCTGGAATCACAAGATTCCAAAAAAACGGCTGTATGAAACCAGCCCAATGGGGTTTCATTAAACATGTTGCACCATTTGTCTTCTATAGCCTCTGTGTTGCATTTCACAGCAGTAGCGGCAGAATAAGGCTAGGGTCAGACTAGCGTTACTCCCTGTGTTAGAGGGTTCCATCTAAAACTCAGAGTTTGGCAGCATTAGCGCAGTGTTACCGAAAAGGTTAGACTGCTTTAATGCTGTCAATGCAATCCTATGGCAGACGGGATGAATTGACGGAGTTAACTCAGTGTTACCTTTCCAGTAACACAGCTGAAAAATTCTAAGTTTTAGATGGAACCCCCTGAAGGCTAGGCTGAACGCTGGTGTGACCCTAGCCTAAGCCAGCTGAGAATCCGTCGGTGAGCTTGTTCTAATGATCGTTCTAATGGTTCAAGTTTCTGACTCATAGCTCTCTTTTTTGTAGCTCCTTTCAGCTGATTTATCACCATAGACCACATCAAAGTTGAATTTTCAATTAAACAAAGAGCCAGCAAAAGTAAAATGGTGCAAAATTGCAACTATTTTTTTACCCCAATCCTAAGCATCAAGTGGAAAAAAAAGTCTGCAAAGTTTGAAAAACGTGCAAGTATTCCCCATCTTCTGTCTAGGCTTTTGTGCAATCTTGGAGTTAAGCTGAGTTCACCTGCACAGTAATCATCCGTAAGACCGGATCCTGCAGAGATCCATTGTGCAAACAACTTTATTATCCATTTTGAAAAATTGATTTTTGCAGGATCTGTGTTTTTAACGTTGGCGACTTGAAGAACGGATCTATTATCTGATTGCTATTAGCTTTCATTTGAAACTGATCCAACAAGAGAAAAACAAATCCTTTCCAATGTAAGAAAAACAGATGGCTAAATAGCAAAAAGTAAGCTGGCTTCACACCATGGCAGAGTCCGGTCCGGAGCTGTCAGGATGAACCTGACAGCCCCGGACCGGATCAGCACACAGAACTGGAGAGAAAATGTGCCCTCCGGTCCAGTGTGCAGCCGGACGCAGCTGCTGATGAATCAGGAACCGTGGGTCGGAGGAGCTAGCCGCGTCCTGAATTAACAGCGGTGTGCAGCCGCCGGTGTCCGATTCCCGGATCCTCCCGGAACGGGGCAATCCGGCCCCATAGGCTCCCAAGTTAGGGAGCGCCGGCTTGCCCCGGATGCGGGAGTATCCGGGATATGGTAATTTGGGGAGATTTTTGTGTAAGGTGAGAAAAATCGGATTTCTCCCGGATTCTTCCAGAGAGAAAGAAACCAGATGGCAGATAGCTGCCATCGTCAATCAGCCTATGGAGCTAAATCTGGTCCGGCCGTTGTTTACACCACATAGCCCCCGACCGGACTCTGCGTGGTGAAGCAGCCTAACAATCCCTGCCTCATGTAAAAAAAAAACCTCATCTCAGAAATCATCTTTTCAAGCGGACAAAAATATTGTGTTTGCACAACGCTTTTGCCTACTGATCCATTGTAACGGATGATTACTGGACATGTGAATCTGATGAGAAGAAGCAAAGGTCAGGATGTTATCAGGCGTCTTACATGTGATTTTAATAATGAATTTTATGAGTTTTAACACAGTATGAATATAAGGGTAAGTTCACACAAGCATAGAAAAAAATCCAGAAAAAATTGGCAATTTCCATCTCTATTCTCATGCGTATGACATCCGTTTTTATATATCAGCAGTTTTAAAAATGTACATGCCCATATATAGCTTCCTATGTAAAAAAGCCTCAACTGTAGCTGGTTTATGACCACACCCATTTCCTTTATATAGTCAAAAAGTAGAGTTGAGGGACAGTTCAAGGATTGGGCATGTGATTGCAGCAGGAGGGAAGGACCAGCTTAGGGATAATAGGGGAGCTTAGGGGCTAGACACAGGTTAGTGTCAGAATGTGTCCAATCCCCTGATCTCTATTGTCAGGGCCTTCCTCTCCTTTTAAGTCCTGTCATACCTATGTGCTGTGCCGTGCTCCGGACATCCCCTTGTCCAAACGTGACACTATGGCACTGTTCACATATCGTGAATTTTTTTGCTGCTAAGTGTCACTGTAAACTCATAGAGACCTTTCCGATATTGATCAGAGTGACATATTAAAACTCATCAATGGAAGTCTATGGTTCCATGAAAAATTTAGATGGCTTTTGTCACTTAACCAATTCGGAGTTTGGAAACCCCAGAGCATTTTGTACAAAATTCAGACATGATGGTTAACAATAGAAGTTTTTTTTTTTAAGTCAGGGCATAAGAAAACAAGAATCAGTCGTTAGATAAAAAAAAAAAAGAATCATAAATCTAAATTTTGCATTCCTGTGTACTTTCTCCATTTTTTTGCTGCACAATGACGTCTCCTGATATTGCCTTGTTATCCTGTATGTAATAATGTGTGGTTCTATTAGGTCACAGAACCTATTAATGTAAATCTATAGGAGGCCTGTGTTTTCACCTCGCAATTAGCATCAACTCCATCTCGCACAATAAATAATTCAGCGGTAAACTACATGTGCAGTATGTTAAAGGCAATAATTGAGAATATCATCTACTGGAGCTCTACAGAATGCATGTTCCACTCGGGCATGAAATGGCCTGCATCCTAACGGCTCTGGACTGATGGAAAGTGCAAGAGAACAGGCACAACATTCCAATATATTATGTGCCGGATTATTAACACATGCTGCTGTTTCACGACACAAAACATAAATCTAGAAAAAAATGACATTTGTATCAAGACATACATTTACAATAACTATTATTTGGCTCGAAACTGCTCATATATTGATTCTTTTGGCATCTGATGAGTGAAGAGAGTGGCACCAAATACCCAAACCCACTGATCTAACCTGAGCACAGGAGAAATCAGCAAAATGACCATAGCGCTCCCTATATAATATGGGTATTATCAAGAGAGGGCAAGACGATAATTAGTGATGAGCGAGCGTAATCGTTACTATTCGCTACTTGATGGATAGTACAGTATTCGTGATGCTCGCTACTCGGTGAGTAGTGGGGTATGATTATGTGAATGATCTGACACATACTGCCAGCTTCCTTCAGTGCACAAAGGGAGTCAGCACCCCAGTAAGAGCAGATTGAATGTTAAGCCCCCGTCACACATAGCGAGATTGCTAGCGAGATCACTGCTACATTACAGGTTTTGTGACGCAACAGCAACCTCCCCAGCGATCTCGTCATGTTTGACACATAGCAGCGACCGGGCCCCCGCTGTGAGATCGCTCATCGTGTCAGAATGGCCTGGATCATTTTTGGATAGTCGGGTTCCCGCTGGGCAGCATGCATCGGTGTGTTTGATGCCTTAACAACAGACCTCGTTGGTGACTCAGAACTCAGCCACGTAGGTCTGAGTCGTCAGACTAGCTGCTGTGTGACAGGGTACCAATGACCGCCGAGGTCGTTATACAGGTCGCCATATCGTTGCTGTGTCGTTCAGTAGATCAGACTGTTTGATATCTCACCAGCGACGTTCCAGGGATCCTTACCACGATCGTCGTATCAAACGTCGCCAAGTGTGACGGGACCCTTAGGTTCTCTCTGGGGGGCACAGCATGGTGTTTTATGCAGTGAAAACTCAAAATAGCCCTCCTGCCCTGCCCCCATATGCTCATTTTATTACCGGATGTGTGTGACAGAGCCAATCGCTAATTGTCTAACATTGGACTCACTATTCGGATGAGTACACAAGTATTACAAAGTACTGTTACGAGTATAACGAATATTAATATTTCCCTATTCACTCATCACTAGCAATAATGTTACAGCCAATATACAGGTATGGCTGTAATGGTGAGTTTGCATGTCCCGATATCGGCGTCCAACTCCGACCAAAAGTCATGTGGTTCGTGCGTTGGACCCGATTTCGTTCATGCGTTGTATAGTTAAATGACCAATACGATGCAGGAACGATGCCAAAACGATATCGGGGATTGAATGAGCGTGCTCTCCAACGTCCCGATATTGGATGGAGGTTGGAGCCGGATCAGGCTGTGTAAACGCCCAACTACGATGTGCAGTACAACGTCCCCTATTCTCTCCCATGTTAAATGGTCGTTCCTGGGTCGGCAGTACAAGGGGGCATAGACATTGTAGAGACGTTGTATGCCGATATCGCGCGTGTAAATCTCCGATGTGATCTTGCAAATCTGGGCAGAAAAAGCGTGCACCCGCGCCGTCGGATCAATATCGAACCGACGTTGGAGCGTGTAAAGTGGTCCATAAGTGTTGGCAACCTTGAAATTGTTCCAGAATATGAAGTATGTCTTCCAGAAAAGTATTGCAGTTATGCATGTATTGATATACAGATGTTTATTTCCTTTGTATGTATTGGAACAACAAAAATAAACTAAGAAAAAAAGGCAAATTGGACATAATTTCACACAAAACCCCATAATGGGAACAACATTGTTGGTACCTTTTAAAATTTCAAACAGGACAATGACCCCAAACACATTTCAAGAAGGCCCAGAAATGGATGGAAACAAAGAGCTGGAAAGTTCTGAAGTGACAGCAATGAGTCCGGATCTAAATCCCATTGACACCTGTGGAGAGATCTAAAATTGCTGTTGGGCGAAGATGCCTCAAATATGAGAGACCGGGAGCAGATTATAAAGAAGAGGCCAAAATTCCAGTGAGAAGAAGCTTGTTGAGGTTATAGAAAGCGATGGATTGCAGTAATGTATTCCAGTGGGTGTGCAACCAAATAATAAGTGGAGGGTGCCAACAAATTTGTCCGGCCCAATTTTGGAGTTTTGTGTGAAATTATGCCCAATTCGATTTTTTTCTCTGTCTTTTTTTGTGTTGTTCCAATACACACAATGGAAATAAACATATATACCGTATATACTCAAGTATAAGCCGAGTTTTTCAGCACAATTTTTGTGCTGAAAAGTGCTCCCCTCGGCTTATACTCGACCAGTGATGGAGGCACGATATTATACTATATACAGTGTATATATAGGGCTATATACAACATTAT
The DNA here is from genome assembly GCA_033576535.1 of Allobates femoralis. Classification (NCBI taxonomy): domain Eukaryota; kingdom Metazoa; phylum Chordata; class Amphibia; order Anura; family Aromobatidae; genus Allobates; species Allobates femoralis. The sequence goes on from JARQOC010000008.1 coordinate 156,522,127, forward strand.
GAGGCTTATACTCGGGTCGGCTTATACTCGAGTATATAAGGTATATATAACAAAACATGCGTAATTGCAATAATTTTCTGAGAGAAATACTTCATTTTCTGGAACAATTTCAAGGTGCCAACGCTTTCGGCCATGACTGTATGTGTGTAGGGGTCGAACTTTGACAACCGCTGATTCTTCTGGATTGTGGGGTGGCAGAGAGTGTTTCCAAAAGGAGCTGCTCTTAGGCCGGCTTCACACCATTGCCAGATCCGATCCGGGGCTGTCAGGTGAACCTGACAGCTCCGACCAGATCTGGACATAGAACTGGAAGGCAAATTATGCCCTCGGGTCCATTGTGCAGCCGGATTCTTCTTATAGCAGCTGCAGCTGCTGATAATTCAAGATCTCCTGCGAGCTGCGGTCATGAACTGTGAGCAGGGGTCAGCTCCGTGGCGCTGAGCTTCTGCACCCGGCATCCAGCTCCCGGGTGCGCCTCCGGTGAAATCCTGGCGCCATAGACCCCCACGTTAGGGTGCGCCGGATCTCATCAGACTGGGAGGATCCGGGAGCATCCGGGAGGATCAGCTTTTTTGTGTCCGGCGGGAGAAAAATCCGAATCCTCCTGGATTCTCCGGACAGATGGAAACTGGATGGCAAATAGCTGCCATCCGGCTCCATAGCATACTATGGGGCTGAAATCCAAGTCTGGGGCTGTCAGGTTCACCCCTGACAGCCCCAGATTGGATTATGCCGTGGTGTGAACCCGGCCTCTCCGCCTCCCTAAGAACACAATCATAGGGAAGAATATTGACTAAAAAAAATACACTCGTATGTTTATTTTTAATTTAAAAAATGTTGTATTCTAACAGAAAGTTTCACTTAAAACATCGCTCCAGAGCTCTTTTTCACTGCTGGAGTGGTGTTTTAAATCCAAGTCCCATGCCCCAGGTCTTTGGCTACGTTCACACTATGTGTTTTTTTATCTGTTTTTACAGCATCTTTTCCAACCTGTCGGTCTTTCCCTCCCGTGGTCGTGTTCCAGCCCACGAGGGTCAGCATCACACCACCGCTACACTCTCAACTTCCACTCCACTCTGTCCTCTACTTTCTTCTCTCTGTCCCCCTTTTTCTGACCTGGGTCTTCCCTCAGTGTCCACCCACTGTCCCAGGGGCCTACGGTTGTGTGTATGTTATAAGGGCTCAATTGCACCACCCCGGCAACTGGAAGGCAGATGTGGTGCCCCGCAAATGCAGGCGTCACAGAGGGGTACTACACCCGTAAAATACTCCAGCTGCAGGTGGACCCTAGGATTGTGGGTGGGACCCATTCCCAGCACTCCTACATTAGTTTAGGGTTGGAGGTTACCTGGGAGGGGATATAATCACCTCTAGGGGGATCAAGAGGGCTTTTGGTCTTTGTCCTTGGTCTTTGACCGAGAGTTGGAGGAGGAGATGGAGGTTTTAGAGAGATCAGCTAAGTGGAACGAGGTGGAAGGTCACATCGAGTCATTTACAAGCCGAACTGGAGGAAAGAAAAAGGGGCCTTGAGGAGGTCCTGAAAGGGGGCACCCGACGGGGGAGTCCGGGCCCTAGAAAGAAAGGAAGATCCTCAGAGTGGAGTGCCTATACTCCAGGGGATACTCCAGTCCACCAGGGGAACGCTGGGCCCTGGGATCCGGCCAAAGTCCAGCTTGTTCATCAGCTGCAGCACCCTGCCATCGGAGCGGCCTGCCTGCTTCCTCACCAATGAGGGAGGGGACTCCCGGTACTACCTACACAGAACTACTGGGTATAAATCGATCCAAAGCGGGGAAGAACGGACACGGGTTAGTTAACGAAGGTACATCAAGGGTTCCACCATACCATCTGGGATCCACTTGCAGCCACCCATTAAGCTACCTGTTCTTGTAACACCTAAAGTGCTGAACTGTTAACTGCAACTGAAGCTGCTACAACCAATAGTAAAGTACCCGGGAGAAAGTGACTTTGTCTCTGCCTGTGATTCTTCTACATCAACCTGTTCCCTTTGCAGGAACGCTGCCCCGGAGGTCTAGCACTACCTGTAGGGGACTTTACCAACTAAGCCGCGATACCAGCTACCACCGGCGGACTGTGGCGGCGCTGGTGACCTATCACCAGAAACTACAGGTGGCGTCACGTGAACTGGATATATCTCCCCTCTAAATATGTCCCTTTTTGAAGTGTCACCCAGGACACAGGATCAGGCGTGGCCACCATTCCCCTGAGAGCAACTTTAAACCCTTGGAGCCTGATACCCGAGTACCCCAAAGCCTGGGGCTCAACACAGAGGCACTACTCCCCTTAACTGCAGGAGTGCAGTATGACTTTCCCATAGGGCCTCATGTTAAAAAAACACATGCTTTTTTTACTGCACCCAAAGACGCTTCAAGCTTTTGGTTTTGAAAAACCTAGTGACACTTAAGTGCACCATCCATTAACGGATATGTGTTTTTGGACTTAGAAAAAAAAAGTCGAAAAACTGATCCCATAAACAGATCTAGGGCAAAATGGATGCCATGTGTGACCCTGGCCTAAGACAAAACCAGGAGTGGAACAATCAAAGAAAAATTATAATAAAAAAAAGTCACCACTTCTGTATTTATCACCCCACCCCTGGTTCATCATACAGAAATACTGAGGTAAAAACCTCACCAAATACTCAACATGTGCACATGACCTTACAGATAACATTATATACCCTTATTTGCATGGATTATCAAAATAAGTACTCCAGTTTTGTCAGGTTGGAGAGATCTATTTAATAGTGAATGCTATTTGTATCTTATGTCTGGTGAAAACCACATTTAAAGGCAGGAGAGATGCTGTATTGAAATGTTGCCATGTTTTTGTGTATAGCAATATTTCAATTTTTTATATTCCTATTTTTTTTTTTCTAATTAATAATCCTGTAATTTTCACACAGGTCAGTGAAGTTTTTTGTAGATCCTTCCTGTCCTTCTTTATTGCCGGGTTCACATTTGCTTTGTTAACGTAGCGTAAAACACAGCCAAACGAATATGCACTGCGTTCCTATGTTTAACATGGGAACGCATAGTACCTTTTTGATTAAGTTTGCGTTCAGCTGCGTATAATTTGTGCGCCTGCCGAATGCAACTTTTTGGGTTTTTGTGCGTTGCTGTGTACTTTTTTTATGGAAGCAGATAGCCGCGCACAATGAATGGAAGTAAATGTGTGCGCAGTGCCATCTGCTGGCAAGCGCATGATTGCAGCGTAAGGTGATGTCATTCCGAGGTCCTCCCTGGGTAAATCCTTTCCAGGTTGTTCTCTCTCTCTCTGTGTCTCTGTCTCTCTCACTCTCCAATTTTCTATGGCCGGGCCCTATTACAATGATATCCAATGGAAGCTATTATGTGAATGAATGCCAACCAACGCCACTGTGTTCACATAAAAGTGTATGCGTTCGGCACTGTGTGTGCGTATGCGCGCCATACGCTGCAGTGTCCGAACGCAAATGTGAACTTAGCCTTAGCCGATGTACATCGGACAGCCACGGATGAAAGAAAATCGCAATGTGAAAGCAGCCTAAGAGTTTTCAGCAGGCTACTTAGGGTGCCTTCACACTGCAGTCATCGTCCGGGCTGTCGGACGCAGCTGAAGATTCAGGCCGCGGCTCGCAGGGAGCTAGCCGCAGTCCTGAAATAACAGCGGCATGCAGCCGCAGGTGTCTGGTTCCCGGATCCTCCCAGACCCGCCCCATAGGCTCCCATGTTAAGGGAGCGCCGGATTGCCCCGGGAGGATCCGGGAGGACCCGGGTGAAACCAGGAGGATCCGGGGAATCCGGGAGGATCCAGGAGACGCCACTTTGGGGAGATTGTTTTTCCCGGACACAAAATCATTGCAAGCAACGTTTTTGTGTCCAGAAGAACAATCTGAATTCTACCGGATTCTTCCGGAGAGATGGAAGCCGGATGGCAGATAGCTGCCATCGGCTCCATCTGATCCCATAGGATACTATGGTGCCAAAATCCAGTTCGGGGCTGGCACTCCTGACAGCCCGGATCGGACCTGACCGCAGTGTGAATAAATTAATAATGACAATAATTTTATGATGTTAATATTTTTTATCGTGCTTATTGCATCTGAGAATCATCCATTTCTTTCTCCCTTCTGATAATTTTTTTTTGAACTCTCCAAAGTCCAAACTGATCTTTATGAATTGGAATATGAGATAAACTAAAAGACTGTCCCTGTCATTAAAGGCCAACCATAAAGTAGTGTTTGGGATGTCTTCTAACCTCATCACCAACAGGTAGCCACTTAGTCACTCCCCTTGGTCCTATGTGGGTCCACACCCCTGTCCAGCCGTAAAGGTCACTGCCGCCCCGACCGCAACATATTGTATGTAAGGACCATACATTTCTAAACCGTAAGCACCAGCCTTACAGTATAAACATTGACCCCAATTCATCAAAGTGTTTATGCTGCACAAAACACTTTAAAAAGTTGTAGAGTTTTTGAGCAATGTGACTTTGTGCAAACATTTTCAACTTTTGTCATTTTTGGCCAACTCTGCCAAAGTAGACACAGCTGCAGTAGTCCCGGGGTGGGGCATGGCTACACGCAACCATCAAATTCATGAAAAGTGATGCCAGAAAGGTTACTCCAGACCCAAATGAGGTGCACGGAGGATCACGCCTCTAATGAGATGCTCCAAATTAATTAAGATCTGCATGCCCCTCATTAAGACTGGCGTAGGAATTGCCAGCCTTAGGCTAGGGTCACACATGCGTTGTTTTGTTTTTTAGAAATCCTGATCTGGTTTTGAGCTTTCAAAAGCTCAAAACCGCATCAGGAAACACTTCCCATAGGAGCCCATTATGGTAACTGGATTGCTTTACAAGCAATCCGGTTACCGGCTCCGGATCTACAGCCTGCGTGAAAAATCATGCAGGCTACAGTTTTCAGAGCGGTTCTGTGACCCGCAATGCAGTAACCGGATTGCTCAGGATATGTAATCCTGAGCAATGCGGTTACCATCTACTTTTTTCATCCCTGATGCCACAGGGATGAACAAAGTGTTAACTCTTTATTAATCATTACTTATTAATATTAGTTGTGGGCAACATGTCTCTAGGGGGTGCCCACCCCCCCTAGAGACATACTGCCCACTCAGGACGGCATGTCATGGTTAATAACTCATATACAATAAGCCGGCTCCTGTCGGCTCTGTACAATTTTGTGAATGAAGCCGTGGCTCCCCTGTCAGCTGCGCACATACTATACATAATATACATATAGTATGTGCCTCTGTCCAGGGTCCTGTAGGCATTTACATTAGATCTATGGGCAGTACACCGCCATAGATCTAATGTAAATGCCTACAGGACCTCGGACAGGCACATCTATACTAATACTATAGTGTGCAGGTGACAGGGGAGCCGCGGCTTTATTGAAAAAATTGTACAGAGCTGACAATAGCCGACTTACTGTAAATAAGTTATTAACCCCTGACATGCCGTCCTGAGTGGGCAGCATGTCTCTAGGGGTGGGTGGGCACCCCCTAGAGACATGTTGCCCACAACTAATATTAATATTCATCTTTTATTACACTGTTAACACTTTGTTCATCCCTGCGAGCAGTGCAAACTACGGTCTTAACAACGAAGCATCGTTACCGCATTGCGGCTTCATCCACACATTTTCATTAAAAATGTGTGTGAAGCCAATTGCGTTCACTGCATCTGGATCTGGTTGCGGTGAACGCAATTGGCTTTAAAAGTGTGACCCCAGCCTTAATGAATTGGGTAGATAGCTTCCTAACTAAGAATACAGATGGAAGGACTAGGGGAAACAAATTTTTAAAAAAAGTCCCTCCCCTCTCCATTCGCCCACTCTCGTTTTCTGCAATCATGCACTGCTTTGACAATCAACTTGGCTGTCAAATTTCCTTGGTTAGGGGAAGCCCTACAGAATTTATGTATTCTCCTTGACTTTTTTGGAAACTCCCCAAATGGGCTTACTGGCAGAAACAGTGCTCAAGCTATTCTGCATTAAGCAGTAAGTAATCCTGGACATATAGACCTAATGTCTCTGTGCACGGCCATAAACTTTCCAGAACAATATTGTAACCTCAAGTCTTCCTCTTTTAATGGCTTTCCTGACTGCCATTAAGCATCGTTAGAAACTTCTCGTTACACACACACAGCATCATCCACACATTTACCACAGTCAAAGCTATTCTCTTGAATATTTCCGTCTGACTTGAATATTACTCCTAAGGGTTTCCTACTCTAGTCATAAAATGCGCTTATCTTTTTTCAGAAGAAAACATACACAGTATTCCATCCCTTTTTTTTTTCCCAATTATCGAGTTTTTTCCTTATAATACTTATTTATACTGCAAAGTAAAAAGAAATGTGGCTGATTAACATCATTTTTCAGGTCAAATAACATAAAATGATAATATGCCCCATCTTTACTTCAAATAATTATCTATACATAAATAATATCTTATAAAATCCACAGACTTATTACGACTATGTATGTCTAGTTGCAGATAGAGTGGTGATGAAGGCACCTGGTTATTTGACCCTCTTGCCTCCCTTAAGCAATATGACCCTCTATCAATCATTTATAATGCTTTAAATCACCACTCCAGTGGGGGGTTTTTCAGTGCTCTAGTGGAGCTTTAATTTTAACTTTCAGCCCCTGTTCATGTACTCACCTTTCGGCGGCTTAACCTTTTACCGATGCCTCCCACAACACCATCTTGTGCCCTTCTGACTGGGTGGAAATCAGAAGTTACATCAAAACAGCTAAAAACAAGTCTATTGGGGAAGAATGAGGCTCCCATAGAGCTGTATTGAAAAGCTACCTTGAAACACTAGAGCTACCGGCAGATCACAAATCACCGCAAACTGAATGGAGTGAAAAAAGTAAAGCACGAAAGGCAGGAGCGGACTGACCCAGGTGGCAGGGAGGCATTTGCCCCCCAGGCCGGTGTTATAGTCCACCTTTAGGGCCACCCCCACAGTTAGAGGGGCCACGCACTCATTGCATTGACGGCGGGAGCCGGGACGCAGCAGGCTGGAGGCAGAGAAGCGGTGGCAGAGGCGAGTATTAAGCGCACCAGCACCACCGCCCCCCGCTCTTCACTTGCGCCTAGCACAACACCCACCCCCCTCTCCTCACTTGGGCTCAGCACTCGCCCCCCTCCCCCCTTCCAGTCCTCAGTTGGCTGCCAGAGGCAGACTGCCCCCCAAGGCAACATCTGCCAGTCAGCCCCTGCCTAAAGGTGAGTAACAGACCAGGGGTTGGGGACTTAGATTTAAAGGACCCCTCCAGCTGTTCAATAAACATAAATGCTGGAGTGATGCTTTAAACTCAATGAAGGGAAATTAGGATTGACTTAATTTAAGTCAATTTTAATAAAAAGGCTGCTGGAGTTAAGGGCCCGTTACACGCTACAATATCGTTAACAATATAGTTGGTACGTCACGGTTTTGGAGCGGAGCAACATGTCGTAACGAAGTCGTTGCGTGTGACGTAGAATTAACCAACGATAAGTCGGCTGATCGTTGATCGAAGGTTTATGAACTGGACCATAAATCAGTCGTTGATCGTTCGTTTAACCTGCAGCATCTGTGTGTGTGACACCTTGATAATGATGTCGTTTACGACTTCGCCTATTCAGAACTGGAGGACTAGGCAACCAAACAACGCATGTATCGTTCGCTTGTCGCGGAATCGTTGCTTTGTCGTTCACGATATCAGTACATGTGACACCTCACCACGATCATTGAATGTCATTAAAGTGATCCAGGTCAAGTTGGTCGGATCACTGAGACATTCAAGCTGTAAGGGCCCTTAAGATGCACTCAATTTAGGTGGTGCAATCTTTTGATAAATAAGGTGCATCTGTTGTAGAAAGTCAAATCTATACCAAAGTAATTTATGGTATAAATCACAGTAAATGTTTGGATCGCATGATGCTGCACTCCTTCGGCTAAGTCTCACCCACCTTTTAAAAATGTATCACAGGATGCAGGAAACGTAAATTAGTCGCATACAGATCTAAAGTGTGCAATAATTTGTGAAATTTGTGCTCAGATCTGAAATGACATAATCTGCACAACAATTCATGTCATGCAGGGGTGTAACAATCACAGTTGCAGAGATCACAACAGGGTCCTGCAGGGGGATGCCGACCATAGCGCCTACTTCAGATGGATGTGCATCCAAGGATTAACATTCAGCTGAAGTGTATAGAGGTGCAGAGATTCTGTCAGGTGCAGGTCATACAAGCTGCCAGCCAATCAGAGGCTGACAGCTGACACTGGAGTCCCAATGGTAGGGGTGCACAGCAGTGACATCATGTGCCATGGCATGCACGCTCATGTTAGCTGACAGCTGTAGAAAAGGATGCCACACTGCAGAGGCAACTACGTAAGTAGAATGTTTTTTATTTAATGCAACAACAGAGTACAAATATAAGTGGGGGACTTGGTGGGACATATATACCAGGATGTGAGACATATATATTAGTATTTGGGAGATATGTCAGGATGGGCCCAGGATATATCATGAAGGAGGCATATATTCCAGCATAGGGGACATATATACCAGGGCTTGGGACATATATACCAGGATTGGCCAAGGATAAGGGACATTAGTACAGGATTGAGGACATTACTACATAATGGGAGGAGGGAAGAAATATATACATGTTTATAGGATGTAGAAAACTACAAGGGCTCATACATCTGGCCAACATGCAGGGGGCGGCAACGGTTGGGGGGACTTAGATCCAAATCTTGCACCAGAGCCCATCTTTCTTCACCTAATAGCTGAAAATTATTAGGTAATTATTTATCTAGAGAGCACCAATAATTCCATGGTGCTGTACATGAGAATGGGGTATATACAAAATACAAATATAAGTTAATAAAATGTTAAATAGATCATTGAATTAACCTTATGCCAACCTGTGTTTAAATGAGTGGTTACTAGTGATTTTAACAGAGGTTTCCTGGCAAATAACCTTATCTCCAACTAAAACAGGTGTTAAAAATGACTTGCGCCAGATTAGAAGTGTCCAGCCCCATTGTATTTCCAATGCTTCCCTGAGTATTTTGTGTTTTTTTTTAATGTTCCATATAGTTCCTGAGATATGGGGCTTTTTATTTAGTGCTAATTTTATTATCTTTACAAAAAGGGGAGTGGCTTGTAATGTATTCTGGAGGTGTGGCTTTTGGCTACTCATGCATAATTAAACATGTGAGCCACACCCCCTTGAAAAGACCCTAAAAATGGCACTAAAGAAAATATCTCTGTAACTGTATGGTGAATTTATGTGTGGCGCCCCCTGGTCGGAGCGCCACTAAGGGGTACTGCACCAGACCAGCGTTGTGTAGTATCCCTGTTGTCAGTGAATGGGGAGGTTAATATGTGGCTTATTCCTCGCATCCACACACCCTTAGCTCAGGTGACTACAGGGTTAAATCCTCTGCTAGGAGACCCAGCCCCAGTGGGAGGAGTTCAGGGCAAGCAGTGTGAGGGTGGGAGGACGTTAGAGGCAGTGAACATCTGAGAGAGAGACAGAGAAGGAGGAAAGAGGTCTTCCAGGGAAGAGCAGCAGTTTGGGGACTGAGGAGCGTCTTGGGCTCACCCCAGAAAGCACCCGGACACCGGAGTCTTGGGCTCACCCCAGAAAGCACCCCGGACACCAGAGTCCAAGTCTGCTGGAGTGCTCCAAGCCCAGCAGAGAATACCAGTCTACCGTGGAGACTTCAGTCTCCCGGGCATCTGCACAGTCTCTAACAAAGGAGGCAGGCACTGCCAGAAGAGGGATAGCAGCAGGCCATTGAGGGTTTCCCGATGACAGCACAGGTGGTAAGAGAGCACAGGAGGCCAGGCCAGAGTTCACACCAACAAGGATTGGAAGAGTAGTAAGGAGGGACATCTAACAAAGCCACATAGAGACACCCTGTTCATTGGCCACTACCTAGGCCAGCTACCCATAACTGTGTGACTGTTAACCTGTGTTGAACTGGTAGTGATGAGGCATTAAATAAATACAGAAAATTGAAATAACATCTGTAAAAAGCAAATCAAGGCAGCAAAGATTGAGTCAGAAAGACTCATTGCCAGAGAAAGTAAAACAAATCTCAAAATATTGTTTAACTACATAAATAGTAAGAAACTAAAAAATGATGGTGTTGGCCCCATAAAAATAATCTGAGTGAAATGGTGGATGAGGATGAGGAAAAAGACAATATGCTAAATTACTTTTTTGGCAACAGTATTTACACAAGAATATCCCATGACAGACAATATGATCAGTGATAAAAAAACTCTCCATTAAATGTCACCTGCCTAACCCAGCAGGAAGTACGGCACCGTCTAAAAATCACTAAATTTGGGACAATCCCAGGTCCGGATGGGATACACCCCAGAGTACTGCAGGAATTAAGTACTGTCATAGATAAATTATTATTATGAATCTTTAAAGATTCATAATAACAGGGTCTGTACCACAGGACTGGCGTACAGCAAATGTGGTGCCAATATTCAAAAAGGGGACAAAATCTGAACTTGGAAATTATAGGCCAGTAAGCTTAACCTCTACTGTGGGTAAAATCCTAGAGGGCTTTTTAAGAGATACTATACTGGAGTATCTGAAGAAAAATAACCTCATGACCCAATATCAACATGGGTTTAGGAGGGACGTTCCTGTCAAACTAATCTGATAAACTTCTATGAAGAGTAAGTTCTGGACTGAACCAAAGAAATGGAGTGGAGTGGTGTATATGGACTTTTCAAAAGCTTTTGATACGGTGCCACAAAAGGTTGATACATTAAATGAGAGCAATGGGGATAGGGAAAAATATGTGTAAGTGGGTTAAGAACTGGCTCATTGATAGGAAACAAAGGGTGGTTATTAATGGAACACACTCAGAATGGGTCACAATTAATAGTGGGGTACCACAGGGGTCAGTATTTATTAATGATGACCTTGTAGGGGGCATACAGATTAGAATCTCAATATTTGCAGATGACACTAAAATCTGCAGGTAAACATACAGAGGAGGACAATTTTATATTACAGGAGGATTTATGTAAAGCTAGAAGCTTGGGCTGATAAATGGCAAATGAGCTTTAATGGGATAAATGTAAGGTCATGCACTTGGGAAGAGGAAATAAAATGTATAATTATGTTCTTAATTGTAAATTAATCCCCAAGGCTAGACGCCCAATGATCAGGAAAGTGGTTAGATAGAGGAATGACTGGAAGACAATAGCGCAATAGGGTCTTAAATGGATAATAAGGTATGGGAGATATGTTCAATTGGAAGGTTGTGTCACCCCAGCTGTATAAACCACATAAAAAAGGATGTTGTAGACCCAGAAAGATAAGAGAATATCCCAGCAGAATAGACTGCCTAGACTCGACCACCTCTCACTCCCATAAAGTGACGTGACACCATTTTCTCAAACAAAACACAGCTTTATTTAGGAGAAATAGGGACAAAAACTCTCATCTTTTACGTGGTGTAATTTTGGTCGCAGCTCAAACCAGGCAAACCATTGCCTACCAAACTGGGTTGTAGGGAGACTTTCTGCCACCGGCCTTCCGGCTCAGGTTTCTTCACCACCAAATACACCACCCATTCTGCAGCTGTGACTTAAATAACATAACAACAGGGAGGGAGGGCGGACAACAGGTCCGGGTCCTCCAGATAGAGGCTGGAAGCTGGAGGGCAGAGGAATATATACATGAGCGGCAGAGACTACCCCACAGAAGGGATGTAACTCCCCTTCGCGTCACTGTATGGGAGGCCTCTTTGATCCCAGAGGAGGGCCCAGCAGTCAGGGGTCAGCAGCTGAAGTATGGCTGCAGGATGGGTTAATCTTGCATTGTCTAGAGAAGACAGTTGTTGGATGAAGTTAGAGACATGGATAGAGTATAAAATGTGGTTTATTTGTCAACGCATTTCGAAGTATCACACTTCTTCAGGTTGTCTGACAAACAAGTGTGATACTTCAAAATGCATTGCCAAACTGCACTTTATACTCCATTTGTGCCACTGGCTTCATCCAACAATAGGTCTTCTCTAGGCAGCATAAGTGGTCAGATGTGACTCCATTCCCAGCAGCACGACACACAACATAATAAGGAGAAACAAACTTGGGAAGTAGGGGGAGCGACATTGCGCATTTTAAGCATTTTGGACAATGACTTTTTGTTAGAAGCGTCTGCTGTTGATATTCTGATCAAAAGTCTCCCAGCGAGCAACTGAAATTTTGGGAAAATCTGTCAGCAAATGTTTAAGCATCCTGCAGCACCTTCACGGGGGAAACAAAGCATAACACAGTTTCCATTAAACTCAAAATGATCTAATGCTCTGAAGTGTTTCAAAGCCAGAAAAATCTTCTTGGCCATTCTCTGTCATCTAATGACAAGCGATCGGCCCGGGGGTATATGAAAATGGGTGGTCTGAGCTACACAATCCCAATAGATCAGTCTCGGGATGGTGGAAAGGTTCTAATCTAAGACCGTGTTGACTGTGTGTATGCCTTCATTTATGGGCCATCATTTCTATTCTTCATAAGTAAGTGCTTATGATCAATGTTTATGAGTAAGCAGGAAGTAAAATTTGTACCAGTATGTAGGAAACTGATGATACAGCATCTCATATTCCTGCATTCTGTTATGCTTTTGCATATTGTTTACTAAGAAACACACATACCTGCCAACGGTTTGTGGAGAACCTGCGAAAGAATCCAAAGATTCCATTCTGTTTCATAGCCACACCCTCTTTTAAAGGCCAAACCCTTTCAATGCCCCATTTATTTGTCCACAGAATGGGTGGCTGGACATAGAGGCTCCATTTAAAAATAAAGCATCTTGGCACCTTACAATGAAAGTTTTCCGAAAACCCCAGCTCCAGTTTCAGCAGACATTTGCAACTTTTCCAGGGTCCTGGAGATCCCCCCTCTTTGCCAGGAGCCTCCTATACATTATGTATGGAGTTGTTCTTTAAACACTGTATTTTTCGATTTTTTTGAACATTCACTGGGGTGCCAAGGTCCCACCAGTAACAATGACTCTGGAAGCCCACTGTTCAGCTACATGCAAATATTACATTACCCTCAGTCACACATTAGTCTACGCTGCTATATGATTATAAATGGGGAAGATTGTTAAATGAATGAAGAAATGTTGCCTTTATCTGTATCTAGTGAGTCAAGTGTGTTGTGCCAAATGATGCTCATATAAAGGGGGCTGGATCCCACTCCTGCACTGAGGGAGGCCCACCGGGAAATTCACCTGTTCCCCCGCCTGCCAGTCCTGGCCAATAAAAAATATATGTTGTATCTATACTGTGTGGTGCTTCTCAGCTTCTGTTCAATACATTCTAACAGTATAATTTTAGGAAGGTGACACTGTATAATATAATTTGGGCAACAGTTTGGCAGTCTTATGTGGGAGTGTTAGTTGAACCTCACACTTTATAGTACTTATATATAGGCACTGAATGCAATATTTTATTTCTATCCTGCTTGACCATATCCCATATGGGGGAAGGCTAAGAACAGAAGGAATCAGTCAGAGTATTATCCAAAGTAAGGCAGACACTGTACAGAACATAGCAACTTAATTAGTTATAATAAGCTATCATAAATATACTCTAATGGTGATTAATAAGCCCTTCTGTAAGGGAGTTGTGTCTTCTTCAGGCCCAATATTTTGTCAAAAACTTAAATTGAGCGAAGCAAACCATAGCGTCATTTAATGTAATATTATGGCCACTTTACACGTCCCGATATCGGCATCCAACTCCGATAAAAAGTCACGTGGTTTGTGCTTTGGCCCCGATATCGTTCATGCGTTGCATGGTGTAAATGTCCAATGCCATGCAAGAACGATGCCAAAACGATATCGGGGAAAAAATGAGCCTGCTCTCCAACTGCCCGATATTGGATGGACGTTGTGGCCGGATTGTGCTGTGTGACAGCCCAACAACGATTTGGAGTACAACGTCCCCTATTCTTTCCCATGTTAAATGGTCATTCCTGAGTCGGCCGTACAAGGGGGCATACACATCGCTGTTGCGTTGCCTGCCGATATCGCGCTGTGTAACATCTCCTATGCCATCTTGGAATTCTGCCCAGAAAATGCCCGCTCCCGCGTCGTTGTATCCAACATCGAACTGATGTTGGGACGTGTAAAGTGGCCATAAGTGACCTATAAAACAAATGGTATTCCAGTTCTTGTTATTTGGCCTCTGCTGTTTGCCGTTTGGGCATTTTGGATGTCACTGTGGCTAATGTGCTAAACGACTTCTTTCATAGGCACACAGTCAATTTGTTTAATCCTTCATTAACGATCTCCTGAGATGCCTTATTGCTTTATCCGTTGGCACATATCAGAAGGTGTGAGCGGGACGACTGATGTGACATTTTGCGTGAAGCTGACAAATACTCGTGAGCCCAAAAAGCTGATGTCATGTCTTAATAAGGACGGATACCCAGCAATTGGAGCCATGTATATTTAATGAGCTCTGTTAAAAGATTTTATACAAATGCTTTCCCAACAGACGTAACAGCAGGTTCTTTGTTTATAAATATTTTTCTACTTTCTTGCTGCCTCTAATCGCTAATTCCCTGCTTCTTAATGGCACCTTAGGGGAAATGCTATTTTTTTTTCATCGGGCCTGAAGTGAAGCCCTTTATGACTGCACCTGACGGAACATAAGATAGATGGTCAATAGGAAACTGATGGAGGAACCGGGAGAGGATGTCCGTACAGCATAAAGAAGAACCTGATTGTCTGTCTATAGGACAATTACGCAGTAACACCAACAGCATAAGTCCCAACCTCCCGCAAAAAAAAAAAATATTGAAAACCGTACAGCTATAAGCTGACACATAAAACATATGAATAATTACTATACTTCATGTTATTAATGCCTTGTCCGTACATATTGACTTATAATAAAAGTTATCACCGTAAAGCCCTGGGAGTCCTGTCCCCAAACACATCAAAAAGATAAAAAGACATCAACAATCTGGAGCAAGTTCAGAGAAGAGTGACCAGAATAGTAACCGGTCTACAAATCATGTCATATGAGGAATGGGTACAGGATTTGAGAGTGTTTAACTTGCAAAAAAAAAAGGCTGAGAGGAGACTTAATAGCTGTCTACAAATATCTCAAGGGCTGTCACACTGTAGAGGGATGAGCTTTATTCTCCTTTGCACAAGGAAAGACTAGAAGCAATGGGGAGAAACTGAATGGGAGGAGACACAGATTAGATATTAGAAATAAACTATTTGACAGTGCAAGTGATCAAGTGGAACAGGCGGCCACAAGAGGTGATAAGTTCACCTTCAATGGAAGTCTTCCCACAGAGGATGGACAGACATCTATCTGGGATGATTTAGTGAATCTTGATTTGAGCAGGGGGGTGGACCAGATGACTAGGAGGTCTCTTCCAACTCTACCATTCTACCATGATTTTGCTTTGTCATAGGCAGCGATGTCCATATGATAGTGCACCTCTCAATAATACTTAATTTACCAAATACTTACCACTAGAATAATTTACCTATCCATTACCGCTATACAAAGACCAAATAGTATCAATGTGTGAAAGGACACATGACCGCTATTGGGTCTGAGAGCAGAGTGCTTCCATCCTTTTCCTGGTCATCTGTTCACTTTTCTCATCATCTCCCGTATATGTAGAGCCGATGCCAACTGTTTTCCACAGATAGTAGATGATGCAATTGGGGCTGGTTGTGAATACAGTGTCATGCCTCTGGCTCGAGACTCAATCCAGTGGCTTCTTACTCTAGGTCGGTTTCCTTCTCTGCTGAGCCACTGCCAGGCCGGTCTCTGTCCAAGTGATGATGGGTCTTTTCTCTTTGCTTCTTTCTGTGTTTTGCACTTGTTAGGTGTTCCCTCACAGTGGCTCAGTGGTTAGCACTGCAGCCTTGCAGTGCTGGGGTCCTGGGTTCACATCCCACCAAGGACAACATCTGAAAGGAGTTTGTATGTTCTCCCCATGTTTGTCTGGGTTTCCTCCCACACTCCAAAAACATACTGATAGGAAGTTTAGATTGTGAGCCCCATTGGGGACAGTGTTGCAAATGTATGTAAAGTGCTATGCGATTAATAGTGCTATAAAAATGAATAAATATTATTATTTTACTTGCTTCATCACAAACTAGGTGGGGCAACTATATTCTCATTTCACCAGCTTTCTCTGCTGGCTATATTTTTATGTGGATGTCTGCTATGGAGTTCCAGCCCTGCAGCTAAAAGGGATTTTGCATTTTAGGCAGAGATAAGTGTTATATTTTATTTTCTCATTTGCTTAATTTACACCTATCTTCTGTTTTTTGTTAGGTTTGTAAGAGCTTTCCCTTGCTTGCATTTATTACTTTGTCCATTGTCCACCTGTGCAAAGTGCTTTACGTTTGCTCACTTTGGGTTTCTATCTACCACTGCACTCTTTCTTTATCTTGGTTAGTTGTGTGTATCAACCTCCCCTTTAGTTCCTGAATAAGGAATGAGAAACAGTTCTATGGCCTTTTAGGCTGGCTTCACACTTGCAGATGGATCTGCAGCGTTTTGCAGATGCATCTGCAAGTGTGAGCATGCTGACCGCGGCCCCTATGTTTATAATAGGGCGCACGCGGTGTGAAAGCTCTCATTCACTCCTATATGTGTACTGTCAGCAGGCGTATGCCTGCTTACAGATCACACACTCCCGTCCGCACTGTGGACGCGAGATGTAGCGTCCATGCTGCGGGCGGAGAGTGTGATCTGTAAGCAGGCATACGCCTGCTGACAGTACACATATAGGAGTGAATGAGAGCTTTCACACCGCGTGCGCCCTATTATAAACATAGGGGCCGCGGTCAGCATGCTCACACTTGCAGATGCATCTGCAAAACGCTGCAGATCCATCTGCAAGTGTGAAGGCAGCCTTAGAGAGTCAGTTTAAGCTGTGGTTCCTAGTTGTGCAGCCAGGGACATTCTAGTCTGTACAGGAACCAGTAGGGTGTGGGTGCGGCTTCAGTGGATTAAGCTTTATTTCTCCCTGTACCTATGTGTGAGTTGATACATGCATAAACAAAAAGAAGCTGAAAACCTCATGTGACCATGGTATTTAATAAGGTAAAAACTGTTTGTACTGTGTTAGCCAGTAGATAGAAAAATATTAGAATCTGAGAGTCCTCAGTGGTTGATACCTTTTAATGGCTAACTGAAAAGATGGTAAGTAAAGCAAGCTTTCGGGACACTATAGCCCCTTCATCAGGCAGATAATGACACAAATTCTAAAGACATTGATTTTACCTCCCAGCTCCTCTCCCCCTCACAACACTGACTCTGCTTTACGTCACCCGTTGTATTTACTGTATCATCCTACCCTGCTTATGTATATATATGTGTGTCTTCAGAATTTGAGTCATTATCAGCCTGATGAAGAGGCCATAGTGTCTCAAAAGCTTGCTTTACTTACCATCTTTTCAGGTAACCATTAAAAGGTATCAACTACTGAGGACTCTCAGATTCTAATATTCCTGACATCTAAGTAATTAGACAGGGAAAACCGTCTTCCACCCCCCATTGGTTGCAGCTGCCTTAACCGCTAATCCCAGACAGCCAATTATGATACTGCATTCCATCAGCATCCCACTCAGGCATTTTGCTTGCTGCAGGTCAACTTAGGCCCCTTTCACATCAGCGGTTTTCGCTGATCGCGGCAGTTGCGGTGAAAAAAACGCAACTGCCGCGATTACTGCGTAACGGCCGCACTTGCGGTTCACTTGCGGCAAGCCCCATACAATGTCTATGGGGCTTGTGGAAGGTGGGGCAAGTGCGGTATCGGCACTTGTGGCAGGTGCTGCCACGAAAAAACCCGCGGCATACCGCGTTTTTTTCGCGGCCGCACCTGACGCAAGTGCCAGAACCGCACTTGCCGCACCTGCCGCACGCTTACCGCAAGCCCCATAGAGATTGTATGGGGCTTGCCGCAAGTGAACCGCAAGGGCAGCCGTTATGCGGTAATCATGGCAGTTGCGTTTTTTTCACCGCAACTGCCGCGATCAGCGAAAACCGCTGATGTGAAAGCAGCCTTAGGCATGTCAATACCCCATTTCGCCTACCAGTGCAAAGCTGCCTATGACAGCGGTCAAAAGGTGGATAGTAGTTGTCTCCTCCAAGGTTCAGCATTGTGTTCACCTGTACCTGTATGCTAAGGATTATGCAAGGGATGCTTGGTTTTAGCAATGCCGCAGATGAGTTTATAATGACCAGAACAATGAGAATATTTAATCAATGTATTGTACAGTCTGCAGTATAAAGGCAAGAGGTTTAGTAATTACCAGACTAATATGGTCTATGAATAATAGGAAAAGATATCCACTAATAGAATTTAAAGGGATTCTCCAGCACCTGATTAAAAAAAGGTTTATTCAACTTGACGTGTGGCTTTGGCTTTAAACTCGCTCCATTATTAATTTATGGTGCAGATTTAAAACCTCGACTCCTACAATCCAGCAGGTCAGGCACACCGCTGTCCGAGACCTGGACATCATGTGACCCGTCACATGACCACCTCGGTGTAGTGGAGCTGCAGGATACAGACACACATCAGCCCTGCAAGTCACAATATAATGGCTGTAATCCTTTGTTAGGAAAAGACAAAATCTACTACAGTTAGAGAGAACACCCAAACCGTAAACAATAAAGGTAACATTTGACTGTCCACAGAACCCCAATGTGACTTCTTGGTGGGAACATTTAAAGTGATCCTAAACCCAGAAACTGACCCCCCCTTATCTTTAGACCTGTCCCTGCACCCCCTCTTATCATTTCTAGCCATCCCTTTTGCAGAAAAAATCCTTTTGTAAAGTAAGAGAAAAGATTATAATACTTTGTCCTGTGTGAGTTCTCTCTTTCTGTGGAAGCCGCAATGGGCGGGGCTAAATCGCGCCATGCCGGAGCCCCGCCCCCTTTGATGACGCGGCCAGGCTCTTATGGTGTTGTCACACCAGGCGACGTTGCTAGCAACATCGCCGGAAAAGTGACGTACCAGCGATGTCGCTAGCGACGTCGCCGTGTGACAGCGCGACGCGACCGCGTTATCGCTAGTCGGCAGGTTGTCAGGTTTACGGAAGACTGTAAACCTGACAACCTGCGACCGCGATTAGCTGATCGCGCGTGTACATCGCCAGAGCGATGTCAGCGGCGATCCATCCTATAACCGCAGCGTTGCTGCGGATCGCTCGTGGCTGAGCCCAGCCCAGCGAGCGATTCACCGCCCACATCGCTGCGCATCGCCGCCGCACCGTGCTGTGTGACAGCTGGCCAGCGATGTCGAACCGAGCGGGCACCCGCGCATCGCTTCCGACATCGCTGGCCAGGTTGTGCTGTGACAGCCCATTGAAGCAAGAGGGGCGTGCATAATTCAGGCAGCGCACACAGGGGCATTACGGCTTCACAGAAAGAGAGAACTCACAAGGTCAAAGTATTATAACCTTTCTCTACTTACAAAAGCGATTTTTTTCTGCAAAGGGATGCTAGGAATGATAAGAGGGTGCAAGACAGGTCTAAAGATACGGGGGTCAGTTTCTGGTCATTGCATATAAAAGGTAAATAAATAAGATAGGAATAAAACAGAGATCATCAATCACAATTAAAATGATATCTTAATTACCGTATTTTTCGCTTTATAATACGCATCGGATTATAAGATGCGCCCCCAAATTTGGTGAAGGAAAATAGAAAAGAAAATTTAATGTTAAATGGGTCTGTCTTATAATGCCCATGTCCATCTTACAAATCATATATATGTCTCTCATGTTGGTGTGTATATATATATATATATATGATATATATATATTATATAACCCCTATCCTGGTACATAACCCCCTCATCCTGGTACATGGTCCCCCATCCTGGTACATAGCCCCCTCATCCTGGTACATGGTCCCCCATCCTGGGATATAGCCCCCCATCCTTGATATGGCCCCCTTATATTGGATATAGCCCCCCTGTGCTGGCACATATAGCTCCCTGTGCCGGAAAATATATAGTCTTCCCTGTGCCGCACAAAGCCACCCTTTGTCGGTACACAGCCCTCCTGTGATGGCACACAGTCCCCTGGGATGGCACACAGTTCCTCTGTGATGACACACAATCCCCCTGTGCTGGCACACTGTCCCTCTGTGATGGCACACAGTCACCCTGTGATGGCACACAGTGCCCCTGTGATGGCACATATGTACCGCCCCAGGGTATGGGAACTCGGATGTCTGGGCCCTCAGATTCGTGGGAGATCTCACTGGTGGCCTACCCAGACCCGTGGCCCTGAGGGGAAGACAGTCGCCAAAATTAAAGGATTAAAGTTTTTATCACATGATGCCACCTGTAGTGCCCGGTGACTAGACACCAGCGCCGCCACAATCCTCTGGAGGGTGTTGGTATTGCGGCTAAGGTGGAGCAGCTCCCTACAGGTAGAGCTAATCCTCCTGGCACTGTTACCTGATGCCGGCACGATGCAAGCCATTAAGAAAAGTCAATGAAGCAGGACAGAGACACAGAGGCACTTCACTCTTCCAGGTACTTTACTTGTAGGACCAAACCGAATAAGATGGGTACAGTTCACAGTACTCCAGCAGGATGGCCGGCCGGGTAGTCACAGCAGAATGCAGAATCTTGGAAGTCTCTGGCGGTACCTTCTTGGATCTACCCTTGTCCAGTCCCTTCTCTCTCTTCGGTGCCTGCTTCACGAGCAGTAGTACGACCCAGGGGATAAACACCCTGAGAGCGTCTTTGGTGCCGGGACAGTACAGTCAGAGGATGAACACTCCAGGCCGCGTTGTCAGACCTTGTACTCCAGGTGTACAAGTCAGGACCTTTCTATCTGGGCAACGTCTTTCTCTAGCCCTCTCTTGAAGCCCCCTTTCTCTCTCAGGTAAGCTCCCGTTCTCCGTCTTTTCTCGGGAAGACACTCCTGAAGACTCCCGTGTGTTCCACCTTGCTCCTCTCACACTTTCCTCCAACTCTCCAACTCTCCAACTAACTCTAGGACCTCCCCGGTTATATTGGTGGGTGTGTTTTGGGATCAGATCCTTCCACAGTGTTCTGCATTCTACTTACAACAGGGATGACCACACAGCTCATCTTTGGGTGTTCTACCCCACTTGTGATGCTTGACCAGTGGGGTGCCACACATATCCTCCTGTGATGGCACATATCCCCCCTGTGATGGCACACAGTTCCTCAGTGATAGCACATATTTCCCCTGTGATAGGCACATATTCCCTGTGATGGCACATATCCCCCTGTGATGGCACAAGTCCCCCTTGATAGCACATATCCCCCTGTGATGGCACACAGTCCCCCTGTGCTGGCACACAGTACCCCTGTGCTGGCACATATCCTCCTGTGATGGCACATACCCTCCCCCTGTGACGGCACACAGTCACCCTGTGGTGGCACACATCCCCCTGTGCTGCGCACAGTCAATTCCCTAGTGTCAAAAAATCTCTTTGCACAAATTTTGTTCAGCATTTTTAGCCTAAGACAGAATCGAGCCAAAGACAGGTCGATCTGTATAGCATAAAAAACAGCTTTTATTATACTCACCTATGGTGCAATCAGTCTAATTGAGTGTCGCTAGTCTTGATTTGGCACCTGTTCTCTTCTTGCAATCGTCGTCCCTCTCCTCTGGCTTCATGTAGATGACTTGTTCTGTGTCTCTCATTGCACTTCTGCCCAGGTGCACTTCTCTCTACCTTGCCAAGGGCAGAGCAAAGTATTGTAATGTACAGACACATAGAAAGTTCAAAAAACGCCTACGCATGCACACTACAATACTCTGCTATACATTATGCCTGGGCAGGAGTGTAATGGAAGACACTGTGGATGATGTAGGATGCGTCATCCACACAAAGTAAGCAGAGAGGATTTATCGATCAAGGCCAGCGACGCCCATTGGACCACCCCGTAGGCGAGTATAATAAAAAGATTTTTTACATTTTACAGATTGGCCTGGGAATTTATATATAGTATTCTAGAATGTTAGGGCATACTGGTGCGAAAAACCTGGTGACAGGTTCCCTTTATGACACATGCACACCCCATGACTGAAAACTATGGTCTCCCTGGTGGGAATAAGTGCATTTTTGCCCAGTTGCTGCACTTTCCCTAAGGTGATCAGGCAGTGACACTATTTCCCTGCAGATTTACCCAATATCTGCAAGTAAGCAGCATTTTCCAGGGTGACAGTTTCCCTTTAATAGTTTGATGGGTTTTACCATTTGCAGTGCAGGTATTTGATGCTGAACATATTATGGATTTGTATTATCTTTAATTTTTCCTAATTAATCAATAATGTAGAAACCAGAAGAGCAAATTAATAGATTGTGCTCACAAAGTAATAGGTCATTTCCTATTCAAGTAAACAAATATCGTATAGAAAGTGCATTTTTATCAGGAGAGAAATAAATCAGATGCCGAATCCGGCATCAACTATGCGGCTTAATTAGTCCCATCTAGGATTGTTACATCTCCAGTCTAAAGTAGCCCCAGATTCTTGTAAACCTCTCACCTTTCTCTTCCTCCGTGCATTTGTACCTTATCTATTTTATATGACCCTGTGTGACCGTTAGTTATCTCACAACGAGCTACGGACAAATGAGGAGGGTTTTCTCATAAACATTCATATTATTACGGCGGGGCTTGGCTGAGGATCTCTCTTCTTGGTACATACCCTATAAGACAGGTCAAGCATTTTGCAACTTTGCATAAAATCGACTTCACTAAAATGTCATCTCGCTTTACACGTATCAATTTTTTATATGTTTACTGCAAACCTGTTTTTAATTATTCAGCGTCAAATGATTTCCAAATACTCACAAGACATTTGGTAAAAATGATTGCGTTTGGCCTTTGACATTTTAGTCGAGTTCTGCTTCTCTTCTACTTTACATATCCCCTGTACATAATAAACCACCACTTACCGTACATTATGATAAGCTGCAGACCAAGGCCCCCAATCTGCTGCCTGATATAAAAAGTTCTAAAAAAAAACATAAGAACCATTGTAAGATTAGGATTCAACATTCACCATTAGGACATACACTGAGCAAAAATAGAAACCCAACATTTTTGTTTTCGCTCCCATTTTTCTTGAGCTGAACTCAAAGATCTAAGACTTTTGCTCGGTGCACAAAGGCCTCTTTAGGGAGAAAATTAGTCTTCCCTTGACATTAAAGTCCGTGCCCTGCTCTGGAACTCCTCATACCTTTCAACTACATATTTAGCGTTTCCCACTCCCACACTACCTCCTCTCTCTCTGTTGAAGTCCCACAAGACTCTGTCCCGGGGCCCCTACTTTTATCCATCTATACTCTTGGCCTAAGACAACACACAAAGTCCCATGGCTTCCACTATCACCTGTACACTGAAGACACCCAGATCTACCTCTCTGGTCCAGATGTCAACTCTCTGCTGTCCAGAATCCCGGAGTGTCTGTCAGCCATATCCTCCTTCTTCTCCTCTCGCTTCCTAAAACTCAACGTAGACAAAACGGAACTCATCATTTTTCCTCCATCCCATCTTTCATCTTCACCACCTGATCTATCTATTATGGTAAATGGCATCATGCTCTCTCCCATCCCTCAAATTCGCTGTCTTGGAGTAACTCTCGACTCTGCCTTGTCTTCAAACCATACATCCAAACTCTCGCCACCTCCTGTCGCCTCCAGCTCAAGAATATTTCTGAAATACATCCTTTCCTCAGCCCTCAATCTACTAAAATACTTGTACATGCCCTCATCATTTCCCGCCTCGACTACTGCAACCTCCTTCTCTGTTTTTAGTTTTTATCCTCCCAGGAGCCTGCAGCTTTTAACCATACAGGCATGTCAACACAGCTTCAGTCACCATTCACAGCATTGCTAGTTAAGACTTATTCTATGGACACAAAAGGCCTTTTTTGGGAGAAAATTAGTTTTTATTCTCCCAGGAGCCGCTTGCTTTCAACCATACAGGCGTGTCAGCATGGCTTCAGTCACCATTCACAGCATTGTCATTGGAGGCCATAAAGATTTAAGACTTTCTATGGACACAAAAAGCCCTTTTCTCTCAAATATTATTCACAAATTTGTCTAAATCTGTGTTAGTGAGCACTTCTTCTCCTTTGTTGCAATAATCCATCTCACAGATGTGACATATCAAGATGCTTGATTAGACAGCATGATTATTACATTGGTGCACCTTAGTCTGGGCACAATAAAATTTTACAATAAAATGTGCAGATGTATCACACAGTACAATGCCACAGATGTTGCAAGTTTTGAAGGAACATGTAATTGACACACTGACTGCAGAAATGTCCATCAGAGCTGATGGCTGTGAATTAAATGTCCATTACTCTACCATGAGATGTCTATCAGGTTGATTCAGAGAATGTGGCAGAACATCCAACTGGCCTCACAACCGCAGGCCACATGTAATCTCACCAGCATGGACCTTCTCATCCAGCATCTTCACCTCCAAGGTCGGCCTGTTTCTCTTAACTACAGTTTAAAAATTTGTCTGATCTGTATTAGTGAGCACCTCTTGTTACTAAAGCCGGCTGCACACCACGATTTTTGGCTGTCAGGTTCTGTCCGGTGTTTTTGCAGGATGCAAGGAGGAACCTGACAGCCCCGGACAAAACAGAACTGTTTGCTGCCGGAATTAGCGGCTGCCACTGTCCAAGTGCTGAAATTTCAGCATAGCGGCTGGAGGGAGCTCCTGGATCCAGTGCTGAAATTTAATCCAGGGAGCTCTCCAGGTGCTGAATGTAGGAAGGATAAATCATTGGAACATTCATCAAAAATATGAGATCCGGACCTCAAATCTATCGTTCGTTGTCCAATTAACGTTCTGGGAAGCCGCAACAGTGTGACACCTGTTTGAACGATGTCGTTCACAATTCTCCTATTCCTGCAGCTTTTTAACATTGTTGAATCGTTCTTTTCTTTGAGTGTTGCCAAATTTAAGATCGTTAACGATATCCTTGCAGTGAATGGTAGGGGGACTGAGTGGAGGGTGGAGAGAAGGTAGAGAACCCAGGAAAGGGGTGGAGGAGCTAGATTAAAACCTAGGAACACCAAGTTAGGAGAGTCTAGTTGGAGAGACAACAGAGGTTCCGGTTCATGTTCCTGGCGTGTTCTAGAGGGAGAGGAGCAGAACTCATAAGCAGAGACACCAGGAAATCCACGAAAGCTGAAACACCAGAAAGTAAGAACCCGGGACCCAGCAGCCTTTGCCACCATATGGCAAATCCGGGTCTAAGGCTACCTACCGAGAAAGAGTAGAGGGGTCCACGGTGGCCCTGGACCGCAGGGACACCGTGGAACCGGGCTGACACCAGAGAGCCGGCCATGTTGACATGGTAGGACGCTGTATGCCCCAGCCATAAAATAACCGGCGGGTCCGGAACCCAACCCCTGACACAGAAATGGAAAGGCCGTCACAGAGGTCTAGGAGTCTCGCAAGGGACCATCCAAGAGAAGCCTGTGACCGCTGGCCTGGAGGATGTGCACGGGAAGGAACAGAGAGGCACTAAAGGGATAAGAAAGGGGGTACCCCTAGAAAACCGTGCCAGCTGCTAACCGATCACCGGGACCATGAATGAACTGCTGTAAAGTGACTGTGGTGTTGTGTAAGCAAAGCAGTGGAGTAAAGTACCCGGTGAAATCAGGACTTTTGTGTGAGACTTATTTGTGGGCTGACAGCGAAGGCTCACCTGCGGAGCCGCACAATGATTCTTCCAGCCGCAGGGGAGACTGCCTGAAGGGGCTGAGTGCAGCATACCGCTATTTCATCTCTATACAAGCCCTGCCTGTAGAGGGCTCAACATCCCGGCTGCCAACCATCATCATCCCCAGAGGTCCGGATGGCAGCAGTGGTCCACACTGGCCACAAAACTATGGGTGGCATCATGAATTACATTTTACTAAAACTTTAATCCCCTTTTATCATCCCCTTTTTATTGCCGCACCTAGGACCACGGAGCCAGGTCATGTCACCGTGACAACCCCGCAGCCATTGAGGATGACAGGTCCTGGTTCTGAGTACCCCAGTCCCAAGGGGTGCGACACTATCACTTCACATGGTATAGCACAGCCAATTAGGAGCGACTATGGTAGACTGTATAAAAACAGCAGCAAGGAATGCAGTTGCTGCTTTGCATTGAATCTGGAAAGTTAGAGAACGCCACAGAGATATGTGGAGGGAAAAGCATAAAAGACAGAAGAAACTGTACAGATAGTGTGTGACAGCCCAACAATGAGGCAGATTAGTGCGTGAGGAATGGACAGGTGTTAACCACTGGATAGCATCCATTTACAGGCAGTCATCTATGTTAAGCTCAATATTTCAGTACTAAGGCTAGGTTCACATTGCATTTGAGCTGTCCATTACAATGGAAACATTAACAGTTTCCGTTGTAAGTGACAGCAAAAGTGGCACATTTAAGCATTTTAGAGTATGTATGTTTTCGATACCTCAAAAACTTATGCACTACATGAGATCAACAGATAGATGATAGGATAGATAGATAGATAGATAGATAGATAGATAGATAGATAGATAGATAGATAGATAGATAGATACTGTAGATAGATACGGTAGATAGATAGAAAAATAGATTCAAGAATAGCATTACCAGTCTCTCTGGTCTCTCTGCAGCTTACAGGTCACTGGGTGAATATTTATGATCTTAATGACTGGTACCGGAAGCAGCAGAGAGAAAGGGGAGACTGGTAATGCTATTCTCGTATCTATCTATCTTTCTATCTGTCCTATCTTTCTGTCCAATCATCTTTCTATCCTATCAGATATTGCAAACACAATCAATGCTGCAGATTTGCACAAATCTGTAGCATTGTATTGCATTGCGTTACATTGCGTTTGTTTTCTAACGGACTGAAAAATGCTGCTGTCAGTATTTGCATGCGCATTTCATCAGTTACATTTTGTGTTTGGAATGATAAGTTGTTTTTAATTATCGGGAAGTGACGTCATTAAGTCCGCCTGGATAAGGAGAGGATCTGACATCACTTTTCAACGCAGGACCCATTGAAGTACTAATGCACAATACGGTGTGACCGTTGTCCACCTCTGCTGTTTCCTCTCCCTCCCTGCGCTAGATGTAACCCTCCACTTGCACGGAATAAAGATTTGCACTGTACTTGAAGATTGGTGAGTGCCACTTGATGCTTCTTTTTGCTTTGCATTTATCTTCTCCTTTAAGCTGAGAAACGCCAGTCTAGTCCACCAATGTGAACCCACCGTAAGGTTGAGTTTGCAATAACGGGCCTGATCTCAGAGTGTTATTGGTGTCTTTTCAGGGCAATCGGAGGTCTGCAATACTTCTGAATCAGGACAAACTGATTTGCCACAAATTAAAATCTTTTAAAATAAGATTTATTCATTTGACCTCATAGATTGTAGCTTGCGAGCAGGGACCTCACTCCTCATGGTTTCTGAATTTTTTGTTACTACGTATTGTCTCATTTCGTCTGTATATGTCCCCTCTGAATTGTAAAGCGCTGCGGAATATGTTGGCTCTATATAAATAAAATTATGATTATTATTACTGTATAATTAACATACATGCCAATCATCAGTCATAATATTGACGATAAACCATCATCTGATCACCTCCATCTACTATATAATTGTCTAAGACATTTTCGTGTCGGACCAAAAAAACGTGCCGTGGATATGTCACACTGTGACGTCACCACGGCGAAGCATTGGCCGCGTAGCGGCCAATGCGAGGCGTCAGCTGTGCGAGCAATGGCCGCGAGGCCATTGCGAGTCGCTAGCTTTAGTGCGAGCAATGGCCGCGAAGCGGCCATTGCGAGTCGCTGGCCGAAAATAGAACCAGAGGCTCGGCCACAAAGCTAGCGATTTCCCGCTCAGGTAGCGAGTCGCTAGCCTCAGCGGGAAATCGCTAGCTTTGTGGCCGAGCCTCTGGTTCTATTTTCGGCCAGCGACTCGCAATGCCCGCTTCCATAAGGATTACCGCAACCGCGTACCTGCCGCAACTCCCCCTATACTTTCAATGGGGATCTATTGCGACTCGCTGTGTAGCGCGAGCAATGGCCGCGAGGCCATTGCGAGTCGCTACACTTGCGGCGCGGTTGCGGTAATCCCTATAGAAAGTATAGGGGGACTTGCGGCAGGTGCGGCAAGTGAAAATCTATTTGAAAATCTAAAAAAAAAAAAAAAATATTCTAGACACCCGATGCATTTGCATCGGGCTCACAGCTAGTTAATAATAAGTGGAGATGCCATTTAACATATGCTACTCACAGTGAATGTTAACAGTATAAATATGCATGGGAGATATCTGTGGATGATCTATACAATATTTATATTTCATATCAATACATTTTATTACTCTTCAATAGCTAAGGAGACATTAACATTTACAACTGATATCCTTCCACTGAGCGCCAGGTTCATTTATAGTCATCTCCTCATCTTTCTGTAGTTACAATCCAGGGTGTCTATTCACTTATTCTGGAAAATACCAATATGTTTTATATTTGTATTTGCTAAACAAGGATATACGTGCTGATGGTATCCACTGGTGTACCTATACATGTCATGTTATGTCTGTCCTGGGGAGGTGCATACTTTAATTCCAGGTTGTGAATGAGCAGCTGTTATACAGCACGGACATGTTGTGTTGGTTCAGCAGCTTAATAGAGGTGGAACAATGGTGGCTTGGGTAATACACAAGGGAGAAGAGAAGATTCAACATTGTGGAACTAGTGAAGCAGAGCTGACTTGCACAAAAGATTCATAGGAAGATAAGAACTGGACCGACGAGGAACGAAAATAGGGTCTTATCCGAGAGACAGTGAAACCATGAGCAAAATTGTTATGTCCCATGAATGGGAATAACTTGTAATATATATCTCTGTGTTATGCATTTTCCTCCAATGAGTGAATTTCTTCCCTGTTGCCAGGCAGATTTAGACTGCATGAAGAGTGACCTTATGTCCCTCCTGTAGTTGGGCTATATATTAGATTGCCCCTCCCTTCTTCCCAGTGTTTAGTCTGCAGAAGCCATTACCGGAGCCACATGTATGCTCTCCTGTACAGATTACCCCTTTTTACCTGCTGCTGCATTGTAACTAATACAGGATTCTGGAAGAAAACAGCATTGTTTCTCCTGGTCTTCTCTACAGTTCAGTGCCGGCTGAGTTTAAAGCTGTCTGTAGACGCCTTGGTGTGTGAGTACAAGCTATACAATTATCTAAGAAGCTGATAATTAGAGAGCTTAGATTTCACAGCCCCAGGGAAGAGACAGAACAGTAAAAAGAGATAGGCTTCAAGAAACAGTATACAGCCCACAATCCAGAGAAAGGATTACCTATTAGGCTTATGGTAAAGCCACAAAACAGCAGCTTACTTAAGCCTTTTGACATTCCCTGTGCACTTCAGCTCACAAATGAAATAGCCAAAAGGGTTCCGGTTACTAAGTACAGTACATAGTTTATAATCCAGAGAAAGGATCATCTATAAGCTAATTGTGAAGCAGCAGTTTACATAGACTTTGCAAATACATTCTCTGTGCATGTCTGCTTTTCAGCTCAAGAGTTTGCAACATCGTAATCGGTCTCCTTGACAACACGGAGCAGAACAGCCCCCACACTGGCATTCCTGTGTTCAATGTTTGCAGCAAGAAAAACATCACGTTTCCTGCCGGAGCCACAGTAGCAGGAAAAAGACATGGAATCATACTCAATTTACAGTGAAAGATCCAAGCGATTAACCAAACCTACATTTAAGGTGAAAGAGAACCTAGAAACCACCAAAGTTGAAATACTTTCCCACATAATATCAATATGGCAAAGAGTACGAAACCAAGTGACTGTTTTATCTGTGCCCGGAGCCCGGAGTTATCACCAGAGGGAGCCCTAGAACAATTGTACTTAGCATACCAGTCTTAGAAGGACATCTGTGAAAGATATTGTTCCGTCCTGGTGAAAATAAATATTCTAGAGTCTCTAATGGAACTCCAGGACTTTCAACAGATAAATGACGAATGAGACATTGTGGACAAAGCAGAAGCAAAAATCGCACAAATGTCAAAAGTGGCATAGCACAGAATTAGTTCTGCTAAGAGCTCAAAGCACTCACTCAAATCAATCTCATCAAGGTACTCGACCCTCAATGAGCAGCTCATAAAAGTGCACGCTGAAGCAGAAACTACAAAGGTGCAAGCTGTCTTCGCCCAAAGGAAAGCCGAAATGGATGCCTCGGTGGCAAGCACAGAAGCAGAATATGCGCACAAGAAGGCAGAGGTAGAAGCCGATTCCGCAAGCAAGACTGCACTTAAGAAGGCAGAGATAGAAGCTGCATCCGTATGCAAGACTGCACTTAAGAAAGCAGAGATAGAAGCCGAATCCACGTGCAAGACTGCATGTACCAAGGTGGAAATTGAAGCCCTACAGAAAGAATGTGAACATGCGGCAGCCATGGCAAGGCCAAAGGTCTTTGAGCAAGCTCTAGGTAGGAGTTAAGGAGGCAGCATCAGTTTGTGTAGAATCTCTCTTTTAAGAGCACTTCCAATTTCTTCCATCCAAAATGACCTGCACCGTCGTGGTAGGCTTCTAAGACCATTTTGACGTCTCTCTTGGGTACAATTATCTGCCAGACTAATTCATGTGGTTTAGGGTTGGTGTGCCTTCTGCTGAGTTTCCCTTGATTCAGGAACAACTTGCTTCTCTCCTTCCAGAGGTATTGGGTCTCAGCTGGGGTGTTCTGGTTAGGGTACACACCTTGTTGTGTAAGTAGTTCTTTCACTAGCTTCACAGCTGGGTCACTGTCTTGGGTGTCAGCTAGGGATGGGCGAATCTACTCGCTAGGACTCGTTACTCGGCGAGTAGTAAGGGACTCGCAGGACTCGGTACTCTGCGAGTTTCCCAGTGATTACTCGCACGAGTCCAATGCAAATCAATATCAATCCTAGTTTTGTCAGAAACGCTGACAAAACTAGGATTGCCATTGTTTGCATTAGACTCGTGCGAGTAATCACTGGCTACTGTGCCAGTGATAGCAGGGAAACTCGCAAAGTAACTGCTGTTTCTTTGGGAGCCGAGTCCAGCTGTCTTCTCTGTGCAGCTCCAGGGTCCTAGAGCCCGCCTGCTGCCTGATGTAGCAGTGCTGAGATTGTTCTCAGTCTGCTCATTCCCTGTGTACAGACATGAATGTCTGTGCACAGAGATGATGTAGCAGTGCTGAGATTGTTCTCAGTCTGCTCATTCCCTGTGCATAGACATCTATATTTATGCACAGGGGATGTAGCAGAGAGGACATCGCGTTTTGGACTGCGTCGGACGGAAGAGGATTTTTTTAATTAAAGATGGAGTCCCTAATGGCTTTTTTTTTTATTTCAAATAAAAATTTTTCTCTGTGTTTTTTTAACCCTTTATTGGAGATTCTTAGTGGCAGGGTCAAACGTGGCCTGACATTAAGAATCTCGGGCTTAATACCAGCTTGTATAACAAAGCTGGTATTAACCCCTTTATTACCCAGCGTGCCATCGCCACTAGGGCCGCTGGAAGAGCGGGGTTCAGCGCCAGAGGATGGCGCTTCAATGAACGCGCCATCTTCTGGGGCGGCTGCGGGCTGCAATTTGCAGCGGGGGGTGCCCAGAAAGCTTGGGCATCCCTGCGCTGCGGATTCCAGCCCCCAGCTGCTTAGCTGTACCTGGCTAGACATAGAAATTGCGCGGAGCCCCACGCATTTTTTTTTTTATTATTTAATGAATTTCAGAGTCAGAGGCTCAGAGTCAGAGGCTCAGAGTCAGAGTCGGAGTCTCAGAGTCGGAGTCGCCTCAGAGTCGGAGTCGCCTCACAGTCGGACTCGCCTCAGAGTCGGAGTCGCCTCGGAGTCGGAGTTGTCTCGGAGTCGGAGTCGTCTCGGAGTCGGAGTCGTCTCGGAGTCGGAGTCGTCTCGGAGTCGAGTCGGAGTCGGAGTCGTCTCGGAGTCGGAGTCGTCTCGGAGTCGGAGTCGTCTCGGAGTCGGAGTCGTCTCGGAGTCGAGTCGGAGTCGGAGTCGTCTCGGAGTCGAGTCGGAGTCGGAGTCGTCGTCGTCTCGGAGTCGAGTCGGAGTCGTCTCGGAGTCGGAGTCGTCTCGGAGTCGTCTCGGAGTCGAGTCGGAGTCGGAGTCGTCTCGGAGTCGGAGTTGTCTCGGAGTCGGAGTCGTCTCGGAGTCGTCTCGGAGTCGTCTGAGTCGGAGTCGTCTCGGAGTCGGAGTCGTCTCGGAGTCGGAGTCATCTCGGAGTCGGAGTCGTCTCGGAGTCGTCTCGGAGTCGGAGTCGTCTCGGAGTCGGAGTCGTCTCGGAGTCGGAGTCGTCTCGGAGTCGGAGTCGTCTCGGAGTCGGAGTCGGAGTCGTCTCGGAGTCGGAGTCGTCTCGGAGTTGGAGTCGTCTCGGAGTCGGAGTCATCTCGGAGTCGGAGTCGTCTCGGAGTCGTCTCGGAGTCGGAGTCGTCTCGGAGTCGGAGTCGTCTCGGAGTCGGAGTCGGAGTCGTCTCGGAGTCGGAGTCGTCTCGGAGTCGGAGTCGTCTCGGAGTCGGAGTCATCTCGGAGTCGGAGTCGTCTCGGAGTCGGAGTCGTCTCGGAGTCGGAGTCGTCTCGGAGTCGGAGTCGGAGTCGTCTCGGAGTCGGAGTCGTAGTCGTCTCGGAGTCGGAGTCGTCTCGGAGTCGGAGTCGTCTCAGAGTCGGAGTCGTCTCGGAGTCGAGTCGGAGTCGGAGTCGTCTCGGAGTCGGAGTCATCTCCGAGTCGGAGTCAAAAAAATGCACCCCCCACTGCAAATTGCAGCCCGCAGCCGCCCCAGAAGATGGCGCGTTCATTGAAGCGCCATCCTCTGGCGCTGAACCCCGCTCTTCCAGCGGCCCTGGTGGCGGTGGCACGCTGGGTAATAGAGGTTAGGGCCAGCTTTGTATTATCAGCTGGCCCTAAGCCCGAAATTTATGGCGGTCACGCCAATATTAGACATGACCGCCATGAATTTCTATTAAATTGTTTTAAAAAAAACACAACACAGAGAAATTTTTTTATTAGAAATAAAAAAAAAAAGCCATTAGGGACTCCATCTTTAATTAAAAAAATCCTCTTCCGTCCGACGCAGTCCAAAACGCGATGTCCTCTCTGCTACATCCCCTGTGTATAGATATAGATGTCTATGCACAGGGAATGAGCAGACTGAGAACAATCTCAGCACTGCTACATCATCTCTGTGCACAGACATTCATGTCTGTACACAGGGAATGAGCAGACTGAGAACAATCTCAGCACTGCTACATCAGGCAGCAGGCGGGCTCTAGGACCCTGGAGCTGCACAGAGCAGACAGGACTCTTCTCTTATCTGTGCGAGTTTCCCAGCGATTACAGTTGCAAATTAAAGAGTCCAATGCAAATAAATGACAAAAGTCGGATTGCTTCAGGCTGAAGCTTCCGAGACACATCTGCGATTTGTAAATCTCACACTACTCGCTATTACTCGCTTCCCCATTCATTAACATTGGACTCGCTAGACTCGCAACGAGTAGCGAGTCCTGGGCTCGGACTCGCTAGAGTCAAGCGATTCCGAGTAATTTAGGATTCGCCCATCACTAGTGTCAGCCCATCCATGGTGTGCTAACGGGTTGAGATTTGCCTCTTGTTGTCTTTGGTAGATGCCGGGTTGATTCTTTTCTACCGTAGAGCAATGAAAGGCCGGTAGCTCAATTCCTTCCAGCTCCTCCCATTCCTCTTCCACGTCTTTCAAGTGTGGCATCCGGGATAAGGCATCTGTGTTCCCGTTCTTGCGGCCTGTCCTATATTTGATATCAAAATTGTAGTTAGACAGCCGGGCTATCCATCGCTGCTTGCAACGTACCTAATTTTGCTGAGTCCAGGTGGGTCAACGGGTTGTTGTTATCAGTGTAGATGGTAAATTCTGCAGCTGCCAGGTAATGCTTGAAATGTTCGGTTACAGACCAAACTACTGCCAGTAGTTCTAACTTGAAGGAACTGTAATTTTCAGGGATACTTTCCGTAGGCCGGAGTTTCCTGCTTGCAAAGGCAATAACTCTCTCTTTGCCTCCTTGCATTTGTGACAGTACTGCTCCCAGTCCCACGTTGCTGGCATCCGTGTACAGAATGAAGGGTTGATAGTAATCCGGATATTCCAGGATCTCTTCTACTGTCAGCGCACACTTCAGCTTGTTGAAGGAATCTTCCCTCTCTTCACTCCACTGGAAAGGAGGATTACGGGTTGAAGACATTTTCGACTGTCCTACCAGGATGTCTTGCAGGGGAACTGCCAGCTTCGTGAATCCTCTGATAAATCTTCGGTAATAGCCTACCAGGCCCAAGAATTGCCTCACCTCTTTCACGTTGGTGGGTCTTGGCCAATACCTTATCATGGTGACTTTATCAGGATCCAGTGCTACTCCCTCTGAACTCACGACGTGTCCCAGGTACTGTACATTTGGCTTGAGAAGGTGGCACTTGGATGGCTTGATCTTCATGCCATATCCGGATAAGGCCTCAAACACTTCTGCCAGATCTTGTAGATGTTCCTCATACGTCTTGGAGTAGACTATGACGTCATCTAGGTACAGGAGGACAATTTCAAAGTTCTTATGTCCTAGGAAGCTCTCCATCAGGCGTTGGAAGGTCCGGGTGCATTGCAGAGTCCAAACGGCATACAATTGAACTCACAGAGGGCCATTGGCGTAGTAAACGCTGTCTTCTCCTTGTCAGCCTCAGCCACAGGAACTTGCCAGTACCCACTAGCCAGATCAAGGGTAGAAAATTAGTTAGCAGATTTTAATGCGGCTAATGTCTCCTCAATCCTAGGTAACGGTTAAGCGTCCTTATGTGTGATGCAGTTTATCTGCCGGTAATCTATGCACATTCTCATGGTCCCATCCTTCTTTCTAACCAACACTAAAGGCGCTTCCCAGGGGCTACAACTGTCTCTTATTGCACCTGCAGTTTTCATTTCTTTGAGCATGTCTTTGGTGGTTTGGTAATGAGCGGGTGGTAATGGTCTATACCTCTCTTTTATAGGCTGGTGGTTACCTGTGGGTATAGTGTGCTCTACCCCTTTAATTTGCCCAAATTCTAACGGGTGTTTGCAAAATATCTGCTCATATTCTTTTACTACCCGGTATACCCCATGCTTTTGATGGGGAGGTGTAGAACTGGTACTCACATTTAGCTTTTGGCACCAATCCTCCAGCTTTTCCCTTGAGCCATTGTCATCCGTCTGACTTGACGGGTTCAAGGGCTCGACGGCTGTGATGGCATTGTTATCAACTGTGAATAATTTAGCCATGGTAGCATACTTTGCTAATGTGACCTCATCTTCCCCGCAATTTAGTTGGCGTAATGGCACTCTTCCCCGGTGTACCTCAACCACTCCTCTGGCTGTCAGTATATTGGGTATACTGTCTGAGTACACGGGTTCTACCAGGGCTTGATAGTCTTGCCCTTTTATGCTTATTGCGGCTCTACACCAGACCAACATTTCAGTTTTGGGACCACAGTCTCAAAGCTTACCATTAGCAACACTCTATGCCGTCATGGATCAAAATCCTGCAGGTCACGCAAGGTCCCCATGCTCATTCCAGCACATGTCTAGGCCCATTTGAAGCTCGCCAATGACCATCTATATGATCCAAAGGAGGCATGGGAGAAAAATAACCTGAAACACACAGCTAGGGCAACTAAGACATGGCTCCATAAGAAGCATTTCAAGGTCCTGGAGTGGCCTAGCTAGTCTACAGACCTGTACCCAATAGAAACTTTTTGGAGGGAGATAAAACTCAAAATTGTCCAGCAACAGCCCTGAAACCTGAAAGATCTGGAGAAGATCTGTATGGAGGAGTGGGCCAAAATCCCTGCTGCAAACTTGGTCAAGAACTATAGGAAACATCTGAGCTCTGTAATTGCAAACAAAGGTTTCTTTACTAAATATTAAGTTCTGTTTTTCTATTGTATCAAATACTTATTTCACACAATAAAATGCTAATTAATTTTGTAAACATCATACGATGTGATTTCTGTATTTTATTTTTCTTAGATTCTGTCTCTCACAGTTGAAGTGTTCCTAAAATAAAAATTACAGACTTCTCCTCTCTTCGTAGGTGAAAAATTGTCTGTGTATCAAATACTTATTTTCCCCACTGTAGCTACTGCATAAAAATGCATAAAATGACTAAATAGTGAATATACTCTGATGCCCATAATCCTTCGAGGGGTGGAATGTTCAGAACGATTTCCCCATTCACATCCATGCCGTGCCTGCGCATGCATTCCCTTACTGTAGACAGTCTATCATATATCTACCTAGTTCACTCCCCGTGGATAAAACCACAGACCTAATGCAAAATAATAAAGCAATGTAATACCAGGTCTGATTATTCTCGTAAATGGCTTCCTTTATAATGCTCAATTGTTTTTATGTTCCGAGCGAGACTTAGTGATCTATGGCTGAGACTGCTGTCCAATTTCCAATAGATCCGTTTTTTTTTTCTTTCTTGTTTGCTCTAATCACCTCCTACAGTAAAATAAGGAGGCTCATTGTCGGTCCAAAGACCATGGCTGGACAGAGACAGAGACAAAGGGAGGGTGGCAGCATCCAAATATAGCCAGGGGTCTGCATTGTCATTTCTTACCCACACTGCGGTCGTAAACTGTCCGTCGCTTCCTATTTATAGTGTACACTAATATATGGTTTCCCTATGAAGAATCCTATATAACTAATTTGCTCGTACAGCATCTCTCTTCTGGATTTATATCAATATCTTCCTCAGCACAAGCTCCTGGTAGCTTCTTTGTCTTATCATATTAATGATTTATGTTGAATTAATTCACATATTATTCAGAATAGAAAAGAACCATCATTTACCTATTTCGTCAAACTCCGATGCTTCATTGCACCAAAATTCATGCTTTATTCACATGCAAATTAGTCTTGCAAGTGCACGCATTGCACTTGCAGTCCTTGACTCCTCTTTGCTTCTTCCTGCTCACCGAAGTAGGACATAAAACTTCAAAATAACTCACCAAAATTTAGCCATGTCAAATATCCATTACACCTAGCAGGAGGCTGCCAGCTTCACGATAGGCAACATACGTGTCTGAATACCGGTGCTCAATCCCCTGCAACCCAGGCATGGGGACGGTTGTGGCAACGGCGACCAGCCATGCTGACAAGGAGGAGACTGGAGGTATATATAGACACAAGGTTACCAATAGGGCATCAGTCACACAGGTCTATGTAAGGCACAGTGTCAGAGCTCAGCCTATTGGTCACGCCCAGCTATTAGACAAGGCGGGCCGCTCCACACCAAATACATGCATCACAAGTGACAGACGCCTCCCAGAGGGCTCAGCCTCAACTGCAAAGAGATAAAAAGGTGCAACAAAACACTATAGATGAAGATGTGATGTGTTAGTAGATACTGTGGCCAAAATAACGTAAGTTCGTAATCCACCGTCAAGGGCCCTGACGCCCGCACCAAATACATGAACACCGGTATTCAGACACCTGTGTTGCCTCTAGTGGAGCTGGCAGCCTCCTGCTAGGTGTAATGGATATTTGACATGGCTAAATTTTGGTGATTTTTTTTCTCCCTGATCACCCCAACCTCTTCCCCACTTCTTAATTGATAGCAGACA
The DNA here is from genome assembly GCA_033576535.1 of Allobates femoralis. Taxonomy (NCBI): domain Eukaryota; kingdom Metazoa; phylum Chordata; class Amphibia; order Anura; family Aromobatidae; genus Allobates; species Allobates femoralis. Next base: position 156,559,866 of record JARQOC010000008.1, read on the forward strand.
GAGGTTCTGCTGTACGATGTCACCTCCACTTCTCACTGTAAATGAAGAAGTGGTGAATGACAGCAAGTGGGGAGGAACCGAAGTGGAGCCGTAGATTGTAAGGGCACTGATATGCTGATCTGTGCACTACCAAGCCAAAATTGCATATAAACAAATATTTTTTGGGGGCACAATGAATTACAAAAAGCAACCATATAGGTATCTTTAGAAATATTTCACCATGCTCTATATCTGGTTTCCTGGTAAGACATTGCATTGTAGCTTTGATGCACTTTGAGCTGTGTAGCCAAAGGTAGAAAAATCAGTGTGAAGATCTGGGCAATGTTCTTCTCGTAAAAACCCTGGGCCTTGACATCCATCCGGTTGTGACACCTACCACATAGCAAAATATTGTATAGACCTATGATCCCTACTCATGGCTAGAGATGAGTGAACACCACAGTGTTCGCATTCGGATTTGTTTGCCTCCTGTCACTGAATGAAACAGCTGCGAGCTCTGTCCATATGTGGTGTCTCGCTGCGGTCACCTGAGTTTACCGTTCAGGTAACCATGGTTAGTGGCCACCATTGCTACCTGAACAGTGACCTCAGGTCACCTCTGCAAGTCACCGCGCACCTTGAGCAGAGCTGGCAGTGATTGACGTGCGGGGCAGCTGATCGAGTCACCATAGTAATCAAGTCAGGTGACCAGATCAGCTGACACTATCTGGTCACATGACGCAATTGCTTTGGTGATCAGATCAACTGATCGCACATGTCACTCACCAACAGCGCGAATGCGGAAGTGAGAGGGAACGCGTGAAGATGGACCGGCACAATCAAGCAGCGTGACCCGGTAAGATGATCTGAGTGTGCCTGTCTGTGTAGGATAATGTAGAACAGAAGCATTAGTGCATTTGCACAAATGCCTCTGTCCTAAATTAAGCTTTTCAGCAAAACATTCGAATTCAAGGTGAAGAATGAAATCAGCAGGGTTCTTGCCGAATTTGAAATTGGTGAATGTGTTCGAGCAAAATTCGCTCATGACTATTCATGGCAGCAAAAGATCCCAATGGCAATGACCTTTTTAGCAAGGCCATTCCCCTGCCACACTGCAAAAATAGTTTAGGAATAGTTTGAGGAACATGATAAGGAGTTCAAGACTTGACCTCCAAATGTTCACAATTGTAATATGATAGAGAATCTTTGGGATGTGCTGGACAAACAAGTCCAATATATGGAGGCCAAAACCTGCAAGTCATGGGACCTTGCTTTAAAGCGAACCTGTCATCCCCCTGGACATCAAAAGCTATAATAGCCACCTTCTGCAGCACTAAGGCTGCATTCAGGGAAGGTGGCTATAGGCTTTTGATGCCCTATATACTGTTAAATATTCACTTATATAACTGCTTAGCTTTTGATGTCCAGGGGGGGTGACAGGTTCGCTTTAATATCCATTAAATAACAACTTCGGAGGTCTTGTGGATTCCACGTCATGTTGGAACAGATGTTTTTCGTTAAACCAAAGAGACCTTCACAATATCAGACAGGTGGTGGTAAAATATGTGACTAGTTGGTGTATATCTGCAGACGCTCTGAAATTTAAGAACTCTTTAAATGGGTTTCTTTAAGAATGTAACAAAATGGCCCTCATCATGTAATTCATAGGTAGCCCATCCTAGTCACATGTCAAGAGGGGCTACACTCTGAAGAAACATAGCTCCCAAGACCTGTGTCTGAACCAACAGAGGTGGTGCATCTAGTGAGCTGCCAGAGAAGAGCTGTGACAGAGGAAATAAATCTTCTCCTCGGCTGAGTGTGTATGGAGGACTGGAACTTCAGAAAAAAATCCTTTATGCTTAGTCATCATGGGAGAAGCTTTATTTCTTCTTCCGTCAAAGTTCTGCTCGTACAGCTCGCTAGTATGTTGTTAAACACTTGTAGTAACTCACACGGGAAACTAGGGCCTATCTCAGAACAAACAGATCTGACACAACCCATTCCTGTACAGACTAAGGTTCCTAGTTGCACAGTCCTTAGTGGCCCCAACGTAGACTGAAATAGCCCTAAACAGAGGACTAGGAGATGACAACTTGGACCTGGTTCCTAATCAGCCATTGAATGTTCTTCATGCTTCCTTAGGAACTAGGGGAATGAGGAAGAGCAGGTCTGCAGAGATAGAAAGGATTTCTGAGTGACACAACAGAAAGCAAGAAAATAAAGTGAAAACGTAAAGTACTACTACTAGAAACAAATGCCTCCTACCTCCTGGCTATAGAAAGGAATAGAATAAATAGAAGAAACAGTCGAGATACATATCCTAGCTGATCCCTATCTGATTGGCAGAAGTCCAAAAGGCTGAAACTCCAAGTAGAATTCACAAAGAATATCACCAGCAGGAAAGATCAGCCAGGGGAAGGTTTAAACAGCTGCACCCAAAAAGGTGATAGGGCAGACTAAATTAACAAATGAAAACACCTGTTGTCTGAATAGGAATGAAAGAAGGACAACATAATAAAAACCCAGAAAGGAACAGAACCCACAGTGACTTGTCTTGTGTTTCTTCAGACGGAGCCACCCATGTAATGAGAGGCACATTTGCTACATTCTTACCCATTAAAAACACCAGATATTCCAATATTCCTTGAAGTTATAGCCTCAATAACATAGCCATATGTCGTATATTAGATTATTATTAGCAGTTAGGTGACGTTCTCTCACAAATACATGTGCAAATGTTTTATTGTAATCCTAGTCATCTCATTCCAGCTGATCGGGAACATTTTCATGCTTTGAGTGGAGATATTCAGTGGTCGAGTAATGATAGTGGCACAACAAAGAGCTAAGTGACTGTGGGTGAATATTAATTCACTGTAATGGCTTTGTTCATAAATTAAAAAGCAATGAATCTCTGCATATATATTCATAAACCGTGCAACAGTTTCTGTAAATGCCCTGAGGGTGTCTGCCACTCGTAAGCATTTCAAACGGAAAGAAGGACTGAACCCGACGCACTTGCAGACTATTCATGGCCGTTAACTTCCCATGCAGATCGCCTTCATTTCAATATCAATACAATGCGCAAAATGCGTGGATCTTCATGGATTCTCTCCTACCAAATAACTAACAGGCGTTTTGAAATAATAGAAAAAAAGACAAGCGGAGAAATGTACAGATATTTCTGGATATAACTATCATTTATAGTACACTCAGAAGGTTCTAATTAGGGATTTCTCTATCTGATTAAAGGGAGACACTCACAAATGGTGTCTGTCTATGCAAAGCAGATGCTCAAGTATCTTTTTATTTGCTCCTTTTTATAGTAAAACATAAAAATATAGCTAAAAGACAGTTTTGTTATGTTAATAAAAAAAAGCAATCATATACGGTAATACTTTTATATGAATATTATCACTATAATATATACAGTAGTCCAAGGCCAATTTTATACCACTATACAAGGGGAATTTAATACTGCCAAACCATAGACGTATACTACTATCACATACAGTATATTAAAAAACCCATAATGCTTACACTAATATTGCTTCCATACTGTGACCACATAATCATGGCAGCCAATAGCTCAAGGGGATCCCAAGCAAGCAACAGGGCCAGATGTCTAAGTGGCCCATTCGGCCCAGATTTCCATCCATCATACATTTTTGGCATTTATGTACACATGGAGTGGCAGCAATCAACCCCTTATATGCCGCTGCTGACTGGCCCCGTGGGGGCCTTGGAGGACTCGGAACCGGACCCGACATCGTCATCGGGGGATGGGATGTCACGGTGGCTGGACACAGCCCGTGGCCCTAGAGCGGTCAATAAAAAGGGGAAAAATCACTGTAAAGAGTTTTTGGAATAGGGGGATTAGGGGGAGGGTTATCATCATGCCACACGTGGTATGCAGCGGTTAGTGGCCGCTGCTGCAGACCGGGACCTCTGGGGATGATGGAATGGCAGCTGTGATGGTGTCGCTCCCCACTGGTGGAAAGGGTTCCCAGGGCATCCGGAATAAGGGGAATGTTAGGGTAGTGGAAAGCCAGTGGGGCTGAGCTAGCTGCAGGGCATGATTGGGGCATCTCACAGGAAGGCTTCTGTTGCCTGCACGGCGCTTCAGTCTACCACTTCTCAGATGGGGAATGAATAGACACACAATTCTGAATTCCAAACCTGATTTAATCCAGTTTTCTCTGCACGTAACACAGGTCACAGTTCAAGTACTTTTTACGGTCCGGGTAGTCCCTAGCAATTAGGATGGCTTGTCCAGTACACTCCTTTCATGTTCCTTCCCTCTCGGGCCTTGCTTCCTTCTCACTGCTTGCTCTCCTCCTTCCTGCATGCACAACCGCGCACAAAGCCCCACTCCAGCAGCCACAGGCCTGACTCTAGTATGGCTGCCTTCTCGGTGGATGTGCTGTCTATTGGCCACAGCTCCTATAGATTTCGTGGCCACCAGTTCTGTGGTTGGAGCTTGGAGTCTCTTTGCCACCTTCAGGGCTGGGCCCTTGATGCTTACCCTACCCCTCTGCTTTACTGCAGACTCAGGCCCACGCTCCTAGAGCTACCTCTGTCTCCTTGTGGTCTCTGGCTTCGGGATGAGCCTCATCTCTGCTCCAGTCCTTCGGGCCCTTCCTCTCTGTCTGACCTCGCTGACTGACCTCCTCCGACTGACTGACCACCCACTTCCCGTGGTGTTTCCCTTTGTCCTTTTCCCTGACCACTTCCTGCTAACTTTCCACCCACCACCTTTCTCCCCCGCTGTTCCACGGGCTGCCTGAGCCATCCCACTGCCTGGGTTCATCCACTGTCCCTGGGACTAGGTGTGTTCAGTGTGTTTGTGGGTGACTGGACTTACCAACCCTGGTTACCACAGACAGGAATACCACACCTGTGGAGTGGGTGCAGTATCCCTCTGTGGCAACCGGACCGCTGGGGCGCCACACTGCAATCGTGAGAGTGGCATTTAGGAGGTTGTTTGTTATCTATGACTTGGTGCAGCACACTCATGGAAGAGCAGTCAATTTACAGTAAACTGCTATACTATGTCAAGTCATCGCAGGTTCAATAAAAAATTAAAAAAAAACAAACTAAAAATAATGTTGAAAAATAGTAAAATTAGAAATTAAATTTCAAATCACCGTTATTTCATGGAATGTAGATAAAATCCAAAATAAAATTCCGAAATTAACATACGTAATTAGTTCATAAGAGTAAGAATAATAATTATAAAATATTAAAATGAATTCATACAATAATAATAATAATAATACACATGATTACAAAAAAATGACAAAATTAACATATATAACTAATTCATTTTAGTAAGAATAATAATTAGAAAATAATATTAAAAATGAATTCGTACAAATAAAATAATAAACATGAGTACACAAAAATGACAAAATTAGCATATTTAATTTATTCATAAGAGTAAGAATAATAATTAGAAATTAATACTAAAAATGAATTAATAAAAATATAATAATAACATGATAATGTTGATCTAATATGTTAAATGTTGAAACAGATGCAAAAGAAAAAATGTGAAATTGTCAGAATTGCTGCCAACTCGTCTCTTTTCCTCCCAAAACAGCATAATAAAAAATTGATCATAATGTTGTATGGACCCTAAAATAGTCATGATTTTGTCGTCCTCGTACAGGCTATAGTATGTCTACAACATATGTAAAAGTCATAGCTCTTGGAAGGTCAGGACTCAAAGATTAGATCGAAAGCTAAGCCACTGGACCTCTGTCAACATGAACCTGGAGCCGGCTGACCATATAGGTATTAATTGTACACAGGGACCCAGCCTTCCATATAAGAGGATTCAATACCATTACCGTACATCCCATCAGGCTCCATTCACAATACTGATTTTGGCTAGAAAAAATTATCCAAAATACTTAAAAATACTAACGTTTGACTGTAAACCAGTTTTCAACTTTCTTCTGCCTTCGTACCAGACCTCCATGACAACTCGATCAAGCCATGGCTTGTCTCCAAGATCCTATCCCAATTATGTAGTAGGTGAAATATTAATAATATTAGCAAATACCTCCAATTAGAAATGTAGTATGGTTGTCCAGATAAGCAATGTATTTTCCTCATGGGCAGGGCATTACAGCTTAGGTATCCATGTGTAGCACCCCCGGGGTTAATGTGCCACAGTAACATCACAAGGGTTAACTCCCCACACAACACTGGACACTGCACTAGCACCTCTAGGCCAGAAGGGGGAGCTCAAGCAGCTCCCTGATATATTCTGGTCTGAGGAGGAAGTAGTTAGTTGATAGTTGACAGTTGACAGTTGAGTTTAGTGCAGGGAGCACTAGGAGGAGGACCTGTAAATAGGAGCAGTGCTGAACTCCTGACAGGGACAACTGACTACTTTCAGGCCTGAAGCCAAGGTCTGAGGAAGAGGAGTACAAGAAACAGAGGAACATATCTGGGAGACTGAGTTACCTCATAACTCACCCCAGAGGAGCGCAGAGACTAGATACCGGATCCGATTCTGTGACTGAAACACGCAGCACAGAAAACACCGGGATAGTGGAGGTTGTAGATCTACACTGTACCTCAGCGAAGCAACACGGCGGGGTCAGAAGCACACAGAAAGACTCAAGTTGCCTAGCAAAAGGGGTACCTGTGAGGAGAATCAGGGCCAGTAGCCCAGCTAAAGAGGCAGCAGGGCCACACACACAGTGCAGCAGTGGGAAGCTGAGGACCCGGACAGGGTGGGAGCAACCCGGCCCCGGTACAGACTCCGTGTACAGTACTCTACTGAATACCATCACCAGTAAAGCCTTGGAAAACTTTAAAACCATGAATGTGTGTCATCCTTGTGCTCAAACCCTGCGTGCCCTCACAAACTCCCATCATCTCTACTACTTAACCTCTTGGCACTGACCCATATTTCAGATGATTCTTTGTCAGCTCGCCTGACCGGTTAGCGACAACTTGTTAAACTCAACCCAGGTTCCCTGCGTCAGTCCAGATCCATGAATAAGAGGTAAAGGGTGAAGGTCAGGGATCCATTGCAACCTGCAAGTTGGTGTAGCTAACACAAGTCTGCAGATGTATGGACCATTGTAACATTCTAAATCCTATAAAGACATAAGTGTTGCCCTCCATCTGCATTGTGTAGTAGTGTCCCCCATTATGTACTAATGTTACTCATCCTGGTCTCCTTCCAGGTGTACATGTCCCCCAACCTGGTATATATGTCCCTCATCTTGTGCCCCATCCTCATATATATGTCCCAATCCTGACCCCCTTCCTGGTAAATATGTTCCTCATCTCAGTAAATATGTCCTCAATATGGGCCCCTTGCTAATAAATATGTTCCCTATTGTGGTATATATTTCTACATTCTGGGCCCCTTTCTGGTACATATGTCCCCCATCCTGGCATATATGTCTCCCATCCTGGTAAATATGTACCCATCTTCGGCCCCTTCCTGTTATACACTCCCTGACAAAAGTTATGTCGCTTATCCATGTTATGTACATAAATGCTTATAACCTGATGTTAAATTCATCCATTGGTTTTATAAATTACTCTTTTGAAAGCTAAAACCCTCCGAAATGTGATTTAGGTTAAGAAAATAAATTGGCATCAATGTTGAAATATTGATCATTTAATGAACACAGAATGGTCAGATTTTAGCAAGACAAACGTTTTGTCGTCTGGTCATATATTGCACCCAATCCTAGTTTATATCTTCACCTGTGCTCAGTAAATGATCGGTTAATTAGTGGATGTCTCTAAAAAGAAGCCCAGCACCCCAGACCTTCCATTGAACTGCAACTTGAGCTCTGACAAACACCCTGCGACCAAAGCCTTGATTATCAAGAGGCTGAAGAAGACCAGATCCACTGCAGAGGTGGCTGGCACCTTTAATGTGTCTCAGCGTCAAGTATAAAGAATTAAAAAAAGACTGGAGATGTGTTTGACAAGCCCAGGTCTGGCAGACCCACAAGACAACTCCTCAGGAGGAACATTTGTTGGTTAGAAAATCCAAAGCAAGCCCCTCTTCCACTGCAGTGGAGCTCCAACAGGTCTGATCACCTCAAGTCACTGTGTCACTAGAACAGTTTGTAGGATTCTGTCTCGAAATGGCCTCCATGATCCAATCAGTGCCCAGAAGCCAATACTAAACAAAAGGCAAATAAAAAACTGTGTGGCATTTGCAAAGTCCCACAGCCTGCTAAACAGATGGACGCTGGAAAATTGGCAGAAGGTGGATTTCTCTGATGAATCTTCAGAAGAATTACACCACAGCCTATTGGAGCCCGTATGGATGCAAAATACACCCAGAAAACAGTTACATTTGGTGATGGAAAGATCATGGTCTGGGGTTACATTCAGTATGGGGGTGTGCAAAACATTTTCAAGGTGGAAGGCAATATCAATAGCCTAAAATATCAAGAAGTATTAACTATCTCTTATATTCCAAATCATAAAATGGGTCAAATTCTGCAGCAGGATGGTGCTCCATCTCATACATCCATCTCTACAACAAAGTTCCTCGAGGCAAAAAAGATCAAGGTGCTCAAGGACTGGCCAGCCAGTCACTAGACATGAACATCATTGAGCATATTTGGGGTAGGTTGAAAGAGGAAGCTTGGAAGACAAAACCAAAGAATCTAGATGAACTCTGGGAGGCATGTAAGACTGCATTCTTTGCTATTCCTGTTGACTTCATTAATAAATTGTGTGAATCATTGTTGAACCACATGGATGCAGTCCTTCAAGCTCATGGAAGTCACACAAAATATTAAATATAACTCTAATAGCACCATAACTTCATTCACCAATGTTCTGCAACATATATTTGTATTTTAAGTTAATTATTAGTTTGAATATCACATTACTTTCTGTGGACAACAAAACTTTTGTCTTGCCAAAATCTGACCATTCTGTGTTCATTAAACGATCAATATTTTAGCATTGATGCCAATTTATTTTCTTAACCTAAACCACATTTCGGAGGGTTTCAGCTTTCAGAAGAGTAATTTATACAACCAATGGATGAATTTAACGTCAGGTTATAAGCTTTTATTTACATAACATGGATATGCAATATAACTTCTGTCAGGGAGTGTATATGATTCCTTTACTGCATTAAAAAAACAAAAAAACAATCTACTCATCATCCCACATCCCACGCGGTGTCCTCCTCCGCCAGCAGCTGACATTGCAAAATATAAAAAGGGGGGGGGACAAGAGGCACAATAGTGCCCTATCACTAGTGACACTGGTGTGCAAACGGTGGTGCTGTGTGGCCGCTCACCTGGTCCAGTTGTGGTCCCCACAACTGGTTTGAAGGCGTTTAGGAATCAATGTTCCAAGCTGCTGCAGGACCTCCACCTACCACTGGATAGTGGTATGTTCCAAGAGAAAATGATGGGAGTGATGGTGTGTCACGGTCCGCGCTGCTTCTGGGTTCAAATAACTCACCCTGAGGAAGGCGCCGGGTGTGGCGTTGAAACGCGTTGGAGAAGGAGGAATAAAGAGGATGAAAAGTTGTTGGACTCTTTGGTGAGTTATTTGAACCCAGAAGCAGCGCGGACCGTGACACACCATCACTCCCATCAGCAGCTGACATTGGCGTGCCTGGTATGGCGATGTATGATGTCACTGCCATACAACACTAATGCCTGGCACACTGATGTCAGCTACTGGATTCTGATTGACTGGTGGTGTGCATTGCAGTGCAGGGACCCAATGGGTCTCTGCACCGCAATGCATTTCAGCTGAGTGTGCATTCTTGGATGCACATCCAGCTGACGTAGGCTCTGAGTCGGTGAGCCCGTCCCCTCCATTCCTGGGCCCAATGGCAACTTTTCTTTACCACAATCGTTAATTTAACTTATATCTACACCCTGAAGATGTGGATACAGTTGAACACAGTCCTATCCACTGGTGGGGCCCTTTTCCTTCCAGTTTTGGTCATGGTAACACCCATCACAACCATGATGATTATGCCACTGTCACCCACCTAATATAAAAATCATTTCCATTGTAAATAAATGAATAGGCATTTATTAGGGCATTGTTAAAAGGGCAATTTATTTAATCATGACTATAATACGGCTATGTCAATTGTTTTTTTGCCTCTCAAAATTACTAACAAACATGCAGAATTACTAGTTTAAAATATGAAAAAGACTGGACCTTACAATCTATATTTTATCACTGTATGTGCCCAATCATCAGAAAACACAATACATATATTATAAATAGATAAAAACCTCAAATGTATTTATAAACCACTAATAAATTATTTAAATAATGCAATTGCATAAACTGTAGAAAGAGACTATTTAGGAATAGGAGACTTTTTATTAATCAGTATATACCAATTCCTTACATCCTGGATTTTTTGGAGTACTATTGCCCTCTATTGGTGGCAATGGAGTTTTCCTCACAAGTGAGGCTGTACTTGAGTACTGAATACTGAATGTACTAGTACGATATATTCAGATGCGTCTCAATGAATTAGATATAATCAAAAAGTTAATTTATTTCAGTAATTCAATACAATTAATTTAATTTTCTAAGATAATCACCTTTGGGTTTTCATTGGCTGTAAGCCATAATCATCAACATTAACAGAAATAAACACATGAAATAGGTCACTCTGTGTGTAATGACTCTATATAATATATGTGTTTCATTTTTCGTATTGAATTACTGAAAAACGTAACTTTACGGTGATATTCTAATTCAGTGAGATGCACCTGTATTTTGTACATGGTGAGACCAACCCAGGCCTAATAGTAATAGGAAAGAATCAACGGGCATCACCTGCTCCTGCTGTCAATTAACAAGAAAGAGGGTTAATGTTTGCCATGCAACGCCTGTGCAGTGGCATAGAGGGCGTAGAGAGGGACACAGAGGCAGTTCTTAAAGTGGAACATTTTAATAGAAAAAATGCAAAGATCTGGGGCATTGCATATGCCGTAGACTTCTAGCCAAGCTCTCCGGATCTCCGGGTGACCACCATTTTGAACTGTATCAGCATCAACTAGACAGCTGGATCCCGCTGAAGAGCAGAGAGCCACCACGGCCTGCGCTGCCGGCATACAGCCTATCAAACTCAAGTGTCCCGGCACAGGCGGTGCGATGACATCAATATACAGTATTACATCACATAAAGAGGAGCTCAAATTATGGGAGTAGAAACTTTATTTTTTGTGAAGGGTCGCACATGGGGGGTATTATTACTGGGGTAGGGGTCACAAAACTTACCTTCCACAGGTGTTGGCTACTTGCACTCTTCCACTTTGTTTTATACGTGTGGGATTTTTAGGGAAAGGCGGTTTTCCAAAGTTATTCTGCATAATCTCTACATACTGTTATTTTGAATTATTGTATTCCTTTGGAGATGACTTTTTGCCATTTCTTCTAACTAACTTCTAAAGGGACCCTGATAAAAATGAGGGGCTTTATCCTGATGAAGAAGATTTTTCTTCAAAACGCATTGACAAATAGAGATGAGCGAACCTGTTTGGGGCTGGAGTTTGGGTGACTTGCGAGTCCAAAGTGCAGGAGCATGCAGCACTGTGCTCCGGTAGGCTCGGTACTCGGCCCGGAGCGAGCTGCTTGCAGTGTATGATTGGCTCGCACTGGGGAGGGGGGGAAATCTGACTTTTCGACTTTAGTCTATTGTCCCTAAAAAAAGAAACAAAAAATCCCCACCCTCCCGCCCCAGAAGTGTTTTGCTTAAAGCATAACCGCCATTTAAATTTTTATTTAATAATAATAATAGTGTAGAGCAAGTGATTTTAATAAACTTTGTAATATACAGTAGTTCATTGGAAAATTCTGTCTTAAAGACCTTTATAAACCTTCCACAAGGTGTCACAACTGCACTGTGAGTGAAGCAGACAAATTCTTATTCTGAGTCACATCCGTCTTCACGGTGAATACGGGGAACAAAAACTGTATCAAATTAGGCTGAGCTAAAAGAACAGTTGCTAAGCAATGTCAGAGTTCAGGATCAGGTCAAACTAGTTTGTGCCAAAAAGATCTATTACGATATCTGTTAACCCATTGTCTTCTGGCTCTCCACACAGCTCAGGATCTCTGTCAACCCCTTCTCTGCTGTCACATTGCACGCCCACACAAATAGTAAGTGCTATTTTTTAAAGAAAACAGAAAAATGTGAGAAAATAAGTTATATGTCACAAAAAGTATTATCTTAGCTGCTATGTGACCCATCATTAACAACCAGTGCAGTATTGTTTTTTTTTTTTTTCAATGAAATGACATTTAATATAATAATAATATTTATTCATTTTTATAGCGCTATTAATTTCATAGCGCTTTAAATACAATTGCAACATTCTCCCCATTGGGGTTCACAATCAAAACATTCTATCAGTAAGTATTTCGAGTATGGGAGGAAACCCGTGCAAACACGGGGAAAACATACAAACTCCTTGCAGATGTTGTCCTTGGTGGGAATTGAACCCAGGACCACAGCACTGCCAGGATGCAGTGTTAACCACTGAGCTACCGCACAGGGGCGGACCTACTGTGGTGCAGCTGGTTCAGCTGCACCAGGGCCCCGACCGGCAAGGGGGCCCCTCAAGCCTGCAAAGGGGCCCCGAGCCGACCCCCGTAACTCGATGTCAGAGGAGGGGAGGGTCAGGCAAGGGAAGCAGGAAGCTTCCTGCTTCCCTTGCCTGATCCCACCCCTCCTCTCCTCTGCCCCTGTGCCGCACTCTGCATGCACTCGGTGGCGTGGCTCAGCAGGTAGGAGAGCCGGATCACCAATAAATGCCCCCCCCGCCGGCCGCCAGCACCCCCACCCCGTACCTCGCCAACGGCCGCCAGCATCCCCCCCACACCTCACTAACGGCCGCCAGCACAACACCCGCCCCCTTCCCCCCCCCCGCTCCTCAACATGGCTGCACCAGGGCCCCTTGGGCTCAAGGTCCACCACTGCTACCGCACCACCCACTTACACATTAAGGCTGGCTGTATGTGGTGTGTAATCAAAAAGTCCCGAAAGACACAAAGGCGGATATAAATAATTCACAATTTTTATTTAGGGAATACCTGACAACAAGTTATATTCCATATACAATTACATAAATAAAAGAAGGGGGGGAAGACATATGATGATCAGCAAAATTTAATCTGCACACTGTGTCTCTGTTGTTGTGATAGTAATGCTGCATCGTTAAAAGCTGTATTAGGTACTAATGGTTGGAACTAGTAGTGGTGGATTGGCGTGTGCCGGACACCCACATACAGGCTATCTAATCCACTATAGCCCTATTGAGCAAGATGTATAATATCATGACACAGGAACACAGAGTGTCTTTGATAGGATTGTGCTGATCCACTGATGCACTGATGGACTTAAAATTGTCATTTCTGATGTTAAATGGGTCTATATTGAGAGATTGGATCCTGCCTTGTGGTTGGATGCCTGTAATAGTTCTGATCTTGTGAGAAAAGCCCAGATCTTGGCATACCACAAATAAATGGATGTTACTCCACTATTGATCTTAAAAATCTGATAATTCAGGACATATGACCAAATAGTCCATCTCTACACATATTAGTGATACTATCCAGTAACTGCATAACCACCATACAGTCACACGGCCTACCCCTTATCTGTACCGCCAGAGACTGCTTCTAGATATATAAAAATTTGCTATTGTAAAAGTATCCAGAAGCTCACTTTTTGCTGATCATCATATGTCTTCCCCCCCTTCTTTTATTTATGTAATTGTATATGGAATATAACTTGTTGTCAGGTATTCCCTAAATAAAAATTGTGAATTATTTATATCCGCCTTTGTGTCTTTCGGGACTTTTTGATTACATGCTGTATTCAGGTTGGACATTTTATGAGATATTGATATATGGCTGTATGTGGGTGGAGAGCTGAACAGTCAATCACTGACGGCTCTGTTCAAGTTTGGTCCAAAACAAAGCCACCGAACCCGAACATCAAAAGGTTTATTTGATAGCCAAATCCGAACCTTGAAAGGTTCACTCATCATTAATGACGGATAAATCTACATTTCAATACACATTGACTCCTGTTATCTCTGGATCTCCAGCAGTGCAGATTTGGACCCATTTATATTCTTTGTGTCGCTATAGTAAGTTATTAGCAATTATTATCAGTAGCCATCACATAGGTCTATGACCATTACAAATGTACATGCCCTGCGGTGTCAAGCTTTTTGTTAATAGAACTCTTCTTTGGTATCTGATACTATACGGTACAACATGGGGTACATTATTTCAAACAAAAAAACACAACCAGCTGAAATGCTGAATTTATATCTAATCCAGCGCTGACCATAACCCCACGCAAAAGTGTTTTATCTTCAATTTCCCATCATGGACTGACATCATGTGGTTATTTACAGGCACTACAATTCAGAAGAATCCGTCCATGCAAAGCGGTAAGATTGGTTGCCCCATTGAAACATTTATAAATACTGACTTGTATATGTATATATAGCACAGTACTGTGCAGAGTTTTTAAGCAGGTGTTGAAAAATTGATGCAAAGTAATAATATTTTTCCGGTTACCTCCAACACTCCTAGGACACACTGAAAGGGAATATTTATTGTGAGCAGTCCCAATGAGGATGATGATGTCTGTAAAGTGTTGTGGAGTATAATGACACTAAAAAGTAAGTAAACTAAATAGTATAAATAATAAAAAGTAGTGTAAGGGTATGTGCGGACGATCTGGAGATACTGTGTCCTGCACAAACCTAAAGGTATCGTCACACCTTTCAACATTGTTTCCGACGTCGTTCAAAAGTGACGTCAGGAACGATGTTGAAACGACATCATTGTTGCGTCGTAGCGTGTAAATGCATGATTCAACAACAATAGTTGTTCAAGTCGGAGTTGACAGGTTTTCCTGCATGCAAGAAAACCTGTCAACTTCAACTTAAACAACCGGCGGGATCGTTCGGTGTGACACTGCAATAGCGATGTCACGGCTGATCCTGCCTATTCGCTGCATTGCAAAGGATCGCTTGCTGGGTTGATCCCACCCCAGCAAGCGATCGCAGCACCAACATTGCAGCGCCATCACCGGCAACATCTCGCCGTGTGACAGCTAGGCTGCGATGTCGGAAGCGAACGCGCACCCGCGGCATCGCATCTGACATCGCAGCTGATGTTGGATGGTGTGATGGGGCCTTAAGACAACACCATGAAAAACTCATCCACTAACCTCAGAGATGGTGAGTGGTTCGGGAGAGAGAAGGCCTAGATCTGAGGATGCCCCTTAAAAAGGGAGGTTATAATCCCCACATGCTGTTCCTCAGTCCCAGATGAACGAGGGTGGAGTCTGAAATATAGTTTACAAGCTTCCTTGAACCCCAAAAAAATTATCTCTTTCTCCCGGAAACGTGTCAGAGAGAGATATCGGCATGAGCAGAGGGCCAGGTACTTAAAAACTGCACAACTTGCGAGGGCAAACCAGTAACCTCATCAGAGATGGTCTGCATCAGGCTGCAGCAGCTGGGAAGCACAGCAACTCTCACAATGTAAGGAAAACGCCAGGCAAGAACAGCAGGGAGGCATCAGCACAAACTGCAATAATGTTCTCAACGCTCACGGTCTTTGCAGAAAATAACTCTATCAGCAACATCTGCTGGTGGAAAAGGAAACTATTTAAAGGCCAGAGGCATGGACAACTGTATAACCAGACTCATCTGAAGAGCCACAAAGACCATAGACAGCAGCAACTTCTGACATTAACTCCAAAGTTACCAGCAGGAATTAAACACACTAAATCACTGCACAGCAGTCAAAGAAGACTGCAAGGTAGTCTGCATGTGACACAAGGATACTCAATGGAATTGACTCGACCCTGGCAGGGACCGTGGGGTACTCTGAACTGGGCCTTCTAGTCGGCTGGGTTGCGGGATGTCACAGTGATGTGATCCGGTCCGTGAATCCCTCGTCAGGCGATTAGTTATAAAAGGGGAGAATTGAAAAAGGGATAAAAAAAATATAAAAAAAAAATAGTTTTTGTTGTGACGCCACCTGTGGAATGCGGCCAGTACAGCCGCTGCTGCAGTCGGGACCTCTGGGGATGATGGTTGTAGCACGAAGAGCGGGTCCCCAGGGCAACCGAATAGTCTATGGAGGTGATGGATTCGTTGGCAATGTAGGGATGTCAGCGGGGTCAGGCTGGCTGTGCGGCAAAGATCAGAGTCACTCTCAGGCAGATTGCTGCTGCTGGCTCGGCATTTCAATCTACCTCTTTTCAGTCTCACATAGTGCTGAGCTTCAACCTGATTTACTTAGCTTTCTCGGTTGATGTCCAAGTTACAAGACAGTGCAGTGGCGGCTCTGGTAGTCTCTTAGCAGCTGGGATGGCTCATCCAAATAACCCCCTTTTGTGTTCCTTTCCATGGGCCTCTCTTCCTTACTCTTCCACACAAAAAACTACTAATCCTGCAGCCACGGTCTTTTGGTGGGCGACCTGCCTGGTCCCCTGGCCCTAGTACGACGGCCTTCTCTTCACTGCGCCGAGTTTTGGGTCGCGGGACATAAAGACCCAGCACCCCATCGGTTTCGTGGTTGGAGCGTGGAACGTCCTGGCCACCTCAGGGCCGGCAACCTGGTTTCTGCCCCAGTCTTTCAGCTTTCCTGCTAGTTCTGAAGCACAGGTGGATTGCTTACTACCTGTGCCCCTAGGACTCCTTCTCTCTCTATGGTCTGCAGCCCCGGACCCGGAACAGCCTCATGGTGGTACAGTCCGCCAGGTCCATGTCCTCTCAGTCTTGTGTAATGATGGTGTTCTCTCCTCTCTGTCTGACTCGCTGACTGAACTTCTGGACTCAACTGATTAACTGACTCTTGACTGACTAACTTCCTGTGGTGTTTCCTGGTTTTGTTCCCCTTCCTGACCGTTTCCTGTCTAACTTACCCACCCTCCACTTGTCTCCTCCCACCATCTCGTTGCTGGGCAAAGAGTCCCTTGTCTTTGGATCGGAGTGTGTTTGGATGACTGGACTTACCGATCCCGGTTGCTGTGCCTTCTGGTGGCGTCCGTTCCGCGCGGGCACCACAGAATGACCCTGCACTCAAAAGCCAGTTTTTCAGGATGTCTCTGAGAGGGTAAAAGATATTTTGGTTATGTATGAAACTCCTCCTTCTTTGGATGTGCCATGTCTCCAGTTATATGTATTGAGCGTCTTTTCCAGCAAAAGTCTCATAATACTGGGAAGGTGTTACCATACCTACATTACCTCTGGAGGCTTCACCTAAGTCCACGCAACTTGGAGGGACAATGAATGATGGGAGAAACTCCTTTACTCCTAAAAAGGGAGGATTTTTTTTTCTGTGGCAAAAAGGACGCTTTTTAGTACCCACCCCTACGTGTCCAAAGAAAAGAGCAGTCAAAAAACTTTTAGACCCAGGTTGGTTGAGGGATTCCATGCTGGTTCTACATATTTTCTCCACTATGGTATCTCAATATGTAATACCCGCAAGGGCTAAGGTTGGGGGCCTGAATGTCCCTATTATGGTCTTTTTGGATAGTGGTTCAGGGGCAAACATAATTGATAACCAGTTTACTCTTTCTTCTGGGTTAGAGATCTAATTCGGTTTGGATTTTTGCCATTGACTCATCATCTCTTTCTCAAGGGGGTTTTCTTGAGTGAGTAGAGGGGTTGGAACTCCGTATATGGGTACTCCATATCGTGTTATATGTTAAAGGCCTTCCTGCTCAAATATTATTAGGCTTCTCCTGATTTGCAGTACATATCCCCAATATTGACTGGAATACTCAGGACATACCATAAGTAAATGGAGCAGTTATTGTTAAGAACATTTTCTAGGAACCTGTAGTTTAGCGGTTACCTCTAGTCTTCTGGGGCCTCTGTCAGATTTTGGTAATGTGTTTTCTGAGAAGGGTTGTCAGGAGTTGCTGCTAGAGATGAGTGAACCTTTTGAATTTCTGGTTTGGTTCACCCGATTGGCATATGTTCTCCAAACGTCCAAACCCCATTGAAATCAATGGAAAGGAGAATCAAAAAAACACCTTAAAGGGGCCCAAAAGCTGCCAAAACAGCTTAAATTAGGGGCAGACATCACGAAAAGTGACATCTATTCCACAGAGTTAAAATTATATCTAAAGGATTGAGAATGCGCAATAGGGTCTTATCCTTTTTAGACAGGTTTAAGATGACAATATTAGAATTGCTCACCTGGTATGGTTGTGTGGCATACAACCAGCGTAATCGCTTAGATATTGCAGCTGCTGCAGGGACCGTACTTCCACAGGTTACTGCGGTTCTTCAAGACAAATCTTCCGGACAAAGTACCTTTAAGTCCGCACTGCTGCCAAAAAGATGTTGAATCACCAAAGACACTGGACGTCTGGGTACGGTGATATAGGTTTATTTTCCGACGCGTTTCAGAGCCACATACCGAGCTCCTTCCTCAGGGAACATTGTTGTTCCCTGAGGAAGGAGCTCGGTATGTGGCTCTGAAACGCGTCGGAAAATAAACCTATATCACCGTACCCAGACATCCAGTGTCTTTGGTGTTTGAACATCTTTTTGGCAGCAGCGCGGACTTAAAGTTACTTTGTCTTACAGAGTTAAAATTGTTATTGTGGCGACCCCTGGCGGGACGCCACAGGGAGCTACTGCACCCCAAAAGAAAGGTGTAGTATCTCCGTAGTCACAGGTGGAAGGGGGAACTACAGAGTCGGTCCACCAAACCCACCCACAGACACCCCAGCACAGGGGACTGTAATTCAGTAGGTCCCAGGGGGGTGGAGCTTAGGAGAGCGGGAGACGTGAGTGACAGTTGACACACAAGTCAGTCAGACAGTGACAGAGAGACAGAACGGACGGACGCAGGGGGATGGTGACAGAGAGACAGAACGGACGGATGCAGGGGACCCTGCTGTCCTAAGGAGAGGGCACCTTTGAGGAGCGAACGTGACCCAGACAAGAAGGGGACACTCCAGATCTGGTAGGAACCATTTTGAGTGCCCAGGTCACACCGGTGAGACAAGGGTATGAGTGACAGGTATAGGACTGTTTGGCTGGGGGCCCTCATACCTCATGCAACCACTCCAATAAATCTTATGCTCCACCAATCTCAGGTGGCACAATTATAAGCCTCACTGACTATTACAGGAAGAAGGATGGAGGTGGGTCAGTAACATGTCTATGCCTAGTCGGCAGGGACTGATTCTCCCCAGTGGAGGCCATGGGTTACTCGGAGCCGGACTCATCAATGTCCTCGAGTGTCTGGGGGATGGGATTTCACGGTGGCGTTGTCCCTGGCGGGTGGTAAGTTAAAAAGGGGAGAAAAGGGGGGTAAAAATAGAAAGAAAAAGAAAAAACGAGTTTGTCATGACACCACCCGTGGTAGGCGGCCAACAGGGGCTGCTGCTGTGGTCCGGGACCTCTGGGGATGATGGAGTTGCAGCTGTGATTGTTTAGCTCCCCTCTGTAGGAGCAGGTCCCCATAGCATCCGGTGTGGAGGGAATGGGATGATGGAGGGCCACCGCGAAAGTGCTGGCCAGACTGTCGGGATTGGAATGTCTTACAAGCAAGGCTCTGCAGCCAACTTAGGTTAGCAGCAGTCTACTGCTCCTCAGGTGTGAAAGAAAGAGTCCCACACACAGTTCTGAGTTCCAAACCCAGTTTACTTAGCTTTCTTTGCAGGCACCACAGGGTACAGAAATGTTGTTACAGCTGCAGTCTGGGTAGTCCTCAACAACCGGTATAGCTCGCTAGGGTCTCAGTCCCTTCCATGATGGCGTCTCACCTACCTTCTCCGTGGTCTGCGCCGGCACCTGCTCCTTGATTGTCAGCGTCGACGCTCGGGATGCCGAACGGGAAGCGACCCTCTGTGCCGTTGCCTTCACTAGTAGGGCATTCCACCATCGGCCCATGGTGGTGATCTTCACCAGCTGGCGGCTTAACTACTGGACCTCTTCCTGCACGAAGGTAGGGTCCAGCTTGGTTATCTGGCCCAGTTTGTGCCAGAGTCTTGATCTGCCCCCTCCTTTTGTAGGTGTGCCTCTGATCCCTTGCTGTCCCTTGGGTGGAGTGACAGTCTTTTAGTCCAGCCTCCC
The DNA here is from genome assembly GCA_033576535.1 of Allobates femoralis. Taxonomy (NCBI): domain Eukaryota; kingdom Metazoa; phylum Chordata; class Amphibia; order Anura; family Aromobatidae; genus Allobates; species Allobates femoralis. The sequence goes on from JARQOC010000008.1 coordinate 156,579,959, forward strand.
GACTCTTGAAGGGCAAAGGGGTATAGGCCATTTTTGGCGCTGTGTGCTGGCCTGGCCCACAATGGGGGATTACGGCACGCCCCCCAGCCAGCACATGCTCTCAATCTATTGCGGCTGCCATTGCTCCGGCCTACAAGAACACAGTCTCTTGGTTACAGTTTGGAAGGTGTCCAAGTCCCGGCGACACCGGGTTGGTACATCCTGCTCGTGAAGCCAGGTCTGACTCACCCCAGTGGGGGCTGTGGGGTACTCGAGCCGGGCCCCTCGATGTCCTCTAGGGATAATGGAGTTACAGCTGAGATGGTTTAGCTCTCCACAGGAGGAGCGGGTCCCCATAGCATCTGGTGTGGAGGGAATGGGATGATGGAGGGCCAGCGGGGCAGCTCTGGCCAGTCTGTCGGGGATGAAATGTCTTACAAGCAGGGCTCTGCAGGATTAGGTTATCAGCAGTCTACCGCTCCTCAGGTGGGAAAGAAAGAGTCTCAGACCCATTTCTGAGTTCCAAAACCGGTTTACTTGGGTTTTCTTTACAGGCACCACAGGGTACAGAAACATTGTTACAGCTGCAGTCCGGGTAGTCCTCAGCAACCGGTATAGCTCACTGTTCCTCTCTTTGGTTGCTTCCCTCCTCAGCAATGTCTGCTCGCCTACTCGTGTTTGCGCCTACGTGCACAGTGCCCCGATCCAGCAGACACGGGTCCTTTTGGGGTGACTGGCCATGTCCCCTTGACCCTAGTACATTTGCCTTTTCAGCGGATATGCCGGGTGTTGGCCACGGCTCCTGTGGACCTTGTGGCCTCCGGTTCCGTGGTTGGAGTATGGATTCTCCTTGCCACCTTCAGGGCCGGTCCCTTGGTCTGCAGCCTGCCCCTCCGCTGTCACTTCAGATTCGGGCGCACGGGTGGATTGCTCACTGGCCATGCCCCTAGGTCTCCTTCCGTATATTTGTAGCCGGTTGTTCTGGGACCCGGGAAAAGCCTGATCACTGCTCAAGTCCTCCGGGTCCTTCTCCTCCTTCCTTCTCCGCCAACTGTCTTCTCCCAACTCCTCAAGTAACTGCCTGGTCACTTTCTGTGCTCTCTCCCTTTGTCCTGTTGTTCACTTCCTGGCTACTCTTCCTAACTTCCCACCTTCCACCTTTCCTCCTGCTGTCCCGCTGACTACCTGGACCCTCTCCCTGCAGGGTCCGCCCGCCATCCCTGGGTGTGTTGGGTACTGGTGTGGGTTCCCGTACTTACCATACTCTTTACTGAGGAGAAGAGCCCCACACCCGTGGATTGGGTGCAGTACCCCTTTGTGGCGTCCAGACCACTGGGTCACTACAGGGCCCCTCAAACCTAATGCAAAAATTCCAATAAATTTTATGCTTCACCACATTTAAGTGACACAAGTATAAGCTTCACTGACTTCTACAGGAAGTAGTAGTGGATTTAGGAGGCTCAGTGACATGTATAAGCCTAGTAGGCAGGAAACCCTCAAACCTCATGCAAACGTTCCAATAAATTTTAGCCTACGCCACACTCAGGTGGCACAAGCTTCATGGACTACTACCAAAAGAAGTATTCAGATGGGTCAATGACATGTATAGGCATGGTGCTCAGAATGCCCTGCTAAATTCAGGAAACAGACAAGAAAGAGACCCCAATAAGAGCATCCACAGTTCAAAAAATTAAGCCCAGATACCATAAAAGTGACATTACTTTAAACAGAATAATAATTATGTAATAGCACAGCCTGCATGCATGGCACAAGGTCTGGAACAGGGCCTGGCCGAGCATTCCAAGGTTAAACATTGATCGGGAACAGGGGCATGAAGGAATGGTGTAGGCATCGTGCTCAGAGAGCCCTGCTGAATTCACAAACAACAAAGAGACCCCAAGAAGAGTCTCCAAATTAAAAAAATTAGGGCCAGATACCACAAAAGTAGCATTAATTGGGTTTATTCAACCCAGAATAAAAATTGTATAAGAGTGAGATCAATGCAGCACACTGAAAAGTACAATATCACCTAGTCTGCACATTCTAACACAGGGGTGGAAAAGTCTTTGGAGATCCATGACTTGTTCATCTTGATGAAAGTTAGATGGTCTACACTTTTAGGGGACAGTCTGATGCACTTATCCATCAGAACACTGCCAGCAGCGCTGAAGACACGTTCTGAGAGAATGCAGACCATGATTAAATCTCCAAGATGTGACTGGCAAGCTCAGGCCACTCTATTATTGAAGCCCCAAATGCAAAAGGATCCAACCCCCCTTAATGGCATGGTTATTGAGTTCTAGATACTCATGCACTGTTCTATCCAGTTGTTCACTATGTGTCAAACTTGTACTCAGTTCTGCTGGTGGGCTGGCTGGTATAAAAACATTGGTCAAATAACTCCTAGAAATTGCTTCTGACAGTTAAACTGCTACTGCTAATGTCCACTGCCGACTTGACATCCCCCAGGTTGGAAGTATAGATCTGCGATGCATACTGCGTCCCTCACTGCTGTGTTGGGGAAAACCAGTCTTAAGATTGTCTACAAGCTTTTTTTTTTTATTCTACAGCATGTGCCTGTCTCTGTCCAGGGACAGAAGCATCTGGCTAATTTACTCTTGCACCACTTATCCAACAGTGTGGCAACCGAGTAGTCATCGCTAATTCGAATCATAACAATATGGGTATCAAGTTGCAGATAGCACTGCAAGAAGGCGCTCATATGTCTGACGCATCCATAAGGCCCAAGTTCTTGTTGTGTTGGTGATGAGGTAAAACTCGAGTCTCTTACCTCTGACCTCTCCTGCCAACCTCGGACAAACACAAAGGGGAATCATTCCTTCTTCATCTCCTGAGTGTTCGGTGCCCATCAACCGCTTTATCCTCATCATCCTCTATTTGTTCCTCAGCTCCTGCACCTTCACTACCATTTTATCTGGTACCATGAGCCTTCCCCACTGTCGCTCTACTCCACCCTCCCATGGCATCTGCCTGTGCAATAAGAGTCCGGACCTTAGACATATTGGTATCTTTTCCACATCTTCCTCTTCTTCCTCCTCCTCTTCCTCTAGGACCACCACCTTATCCCACAGACTTTTCAAAATTTGCTCCAGCATGTAGATGAACAGAAAAATGATGCTGATGTTGGCACCGTCAGTGCTAACCATTTTAGCAGCCATTTTCAAACCATGCAGAAGGGTGCAGAGGTGCTTGATCTGTGTCCACTCTGTAAGCGTCATTTGCACCACATTCGTCTCACTTTGAGTCACTGTATGCACCATTACATAATGCGCCAGGGCTTGCCGCTGCTTTCACAGACAATGTAACATGTGCTGAGTTGACTTCTCCAGTGTCGGCACATTGCATATCAAACGGTTAACTGGTTGTCCAAAAGATATCTGTAGCAATGCTAGTCAATGAGCGTGGACTGTGAACGGCAGAAGTGATGACACAGTGAACGTGCCTTGTGCAGAAGCTTATCCAGGCCAGGATAGTCGCGTAGAAATTGCTGGGCAACTAGGTTGAAGACATGAACTAAACAAGACACATGTGTAAGTTTGCCCCAGCATAAGGCTGCCACCAGGTTCGCACCATTATCACACACACCCTTCCCTGGCTCAAGGTCTAGTGGAGAAAGCCATTACTCAAACTTGACCTGCATAGCTGTCCACAACTCTTCAGCTGTGTGCCTGACATCTACAAGGCATTTTAATTTCAACACTGATAGTGGTGAGCCCCGGCAGCGCTTTACGGAGGTGAGGGTGATTCTCTCTGGACTGTTGAACATTTAGGGTTGAGGTTGAGGGTGCAGATGGAGACCCTAAATGAGGTGGAGGAGGCAGAAGAAGTGGATGAAGCAGTATGGACAGAGGTTTGCCCCAAAAGTATTGGGTATTTCAAGACATTGGGAGAAGCCCCTTACCCATCTGACCCCCCAGCCACCAGAGTCACCCAGTGCCTAGTCAGCAAGATGTAACGCCCTTGGCCATGTTTGCTCGTCCAGGTGTCAGTGATAATATGTACCCTGTCACACACAGAGTTTCTCAAGGAATGGGTGATGTTGTTTGCAACATGCTGGTGCAGCGCATGCACAGCTTTCTTAAAGAAGTGATGGCGACTGGACAACTGATACTGAGCGCTGTGACAGCCATCAGCTCTTGGAAACCATCTGTATCCACCAGTTGAAAAGGTAGCCTTTCTTTGGCCAACAAATTGTAGATGGTGAAGTTCAAGCTCTTTGCTTTGTGAGGTGTAGGAGGAAATAATCTTTTATGTGACCACAATTGCAGGACCCAGGGTTTACTGCTGATCTGAGAGAGGGTGGAGTCGAGAGTACCCAAAAAACTGCTGCACTGTGAGGGAGGTGCAGGCGGAGATGTTATGGTGGGCTAACAAACAAGTGGTGTGCTTGGTGTCTGAGACCGGTCTAAAACAGCAGACATGTCCACTTCTGTAACAGCTGACGGGTTCTCACTCACCCTCGCTGTTGTGGATTAACAAGTGGAGGTTCTGAGGCTGGACACCAGTCAGACAGCACTTGGTATGGTGACTGAGGAGGAAGCAACAGATGCAGTTGATGTGGTGAATGTTGTTCGGTTAGGCTTTCTAGATACAGTTTTAATGCAGTAACTGTACCAGAGTAACGCATGGCGCTGAGCCATGTGCCAGTTCATGCATGTAGTAGTCAGATTGCTGCATTTTTTACCTCTATTGAAGTTTCTCTCACAAACTTTGCAAATTACGTGAGTTGGGTCATCTTTGTGGTGTCAAAAAAGGCCCAGGCAACCCTTGCCACCCCTGACAACCGCAGTCCCGTAGACTCAGTCCTCCCACCCATTATGGGTACCCCTGAGATAAGGGATAGCACAGGGCCACCTAGCTTGAGGGACAGATTAGGCACCCTGGTTCCAGTGATCCAATATTCATCGTAACACCTTAACACAATGGCTCTTAAAAAAAAACTACAGCCAACGTTGGAAAAAAGCAAGTCCTCATAAAGTGAAGCTTAAAAAAAGGAAAAAGTCATGGATTCTACATCTAGGAATAAATTCATGAACTCAGAAAAATAAATCTATAGCTCCCAATCATTCCAAATTTGGGTCTACGATTTGCTATCCCTGGCGGTCTGATGAATATCCCTTACTGCCCCCATACCCCATATGAAATCATCTCCTACCACAAAAAAGAGAATTGGTAAATGAGGCTCCATAGTAATAATTAGGGGTTCCAGTCAATTATTCATTATGTCTATGTGGAGAAAAGTCCCTTAGGTTGGCAGGCCAGGGTTGTTACACACTTTTGTTAAAAAATGTGTAATTTAATCGAAAGTGATACACGAACAGACGACACAACCGAAAGGTACCGTCACACTCGGCAATTTTGCTAGGCAATTTCACTGGCAATTTGCTGGTTGCAGTGAAATCATGGACACATTGTTCTACTTGTACACGGCAACAAAATAGAACAATGTGTCCATGAATTCACTGCAACCAGCAAATTGCCAGTGTAATTGCCTAGTAAAATTGCCGCGTGTGACGGTATCTTTAGGCTCGAGCTGCTACTTTTTGGTGATTGCTTGGCCTAGCTGATTGACCCAGACGGTTACAGTTGTAGACCTCCCTCCTATGAGGTCTGTTCTCCCCTGTAGTATTAGATGAGACAGTAATTCTTTAGCTATCATGGAAATTTGGAGCTCAATTTAAGTAAAAGAAATTCTGTAAAACTATAGTTGATGAAATTAATAAATAGAGGTTTTAAGCCAATATGCAAAATGATCAAATTTAGAAGTTATATGCAGGGGCGGACTGGCCCAAGTGGCAGGGGGGCAAGTGCCCCCTGGGCTGGTGGTATAGCCCTCATCTAGGGCCGCCCCCCCCACACAAATGGGCCGGCCGGCGGTGCTTTCCGGCTGGCGTTGTGAAAGCACTGGAGTCGCGGCGGCTTGCAGCAGAGATGGCACAGTGAGTGACCGGCGACAGTCTGATAGCAAACCCCCCCTTCCCCCTTGGTCCTCACCAAAAATCTCCGACAGCACCCCTACCCCCCCCCCCCGGACCACCAAAAATGTCTGACAGCACCCCTCCCCCCCGATCCTCACCTAAGGGCTGGCATAAGAAATCTGCCACCCGGAGTTTGAATCCCCAGTCAGCCCCTGGTTATATGTGATACTAAAAGAACCAAAAATGTGACATCCTGACTAATGCTACATGACAACTCATGCTATAGCATTTTCTGACGATCCGAAGATAGCCACAGCCTCGACGTCATGAAACCTGAGGCCAAGTATCCTGTTTGGCTGCGGTACAGCTGCTGCACCTGTAATTTCTACATAAAAATAGAATGAACAAGTGGAATGAGAGGAAGTGTCTTGGTAGCTACATATTCATTTGATTCCTAAGTGAGTCCGCCTAATGGAATCCTCCAGCTGACGTGGAATTAATGGATAATCTACATAATTGATGAAGGAAAATTTTGTTTCCATTGTAACATCCTGGCCGGGCACTTCCTCAGAACCCCGCTGTTTTCTGGCTGCTGCTTCCTGTTTTCTGTTGATTTATACAAGTCTACAAAATAATATAAAATGGAAAAAAAGCCATGGGAAAATGCAGAAAGTCCATGCTGGACCAGTATTCTCATGAAAGTGATTTTTTTTATAAGCCATTAATCTGTTTTTTAAGCAGTGAGACAAATATTGATGAGATGACAACACAACTGTTCTTCGGTGATACACGTATGCATGAGATGACAGCACAATTATTCTGTGATGACGCAAGTATCCATCAAATGACATCACAACTCTTATGTGATTATATAAGTATTTATTATTATTAGTATTTATTTATATAGCGGCATTAGGTTCCATGGCGCTTTGCATGAGGATAGGGGAGACAAGCACAATTACAATAACTCTAGACAATCAGGACATATAGGTACAGGAGGGGACCCTGTCCACAAGGGCTCACAGTCTACGAGGGGCGGGTGGGGATACAGTAGCCTGGGGTAGTGTCAGTTACGGGGCGGTCGCCTGGGTCTCATGGCAGGTTGTAGGCTTGACGGAATAGGTGAGTCTTCAGGTGACACTTGAAGGTTCTCAGGGTAGGAGAGTGTCTGACGTGTTGGGGCAGGGAGTTCCAGAGGATGGCAGATGCCCGGGCGAAGTCCTGAATGCGGTTGTGCGAAGAGGTGATGAGGAGGGAGCAGAGGAGGAGTTCTTGGGAGGAACAGAGGTTGCGTGAGGGTAGGTATCGGGAGACCATGTCAAAGATGTATGGTGGGGACAGGTTGTGTATGACTTTGTACGCCATGGTTAGTGTTTTGAACTGGCATCTCTTGGAGGCGGGGAGCCAGTGAAGGGCTTGGCAGAGGGGGGAGACAGGAGAGTAGCGGGAGGACACATGGGTTAGTCGGGCAGCGGAATTGAGGATAGATTGGAGAGGTGTGAGGGAGTTGGATGGGAGGCCAGTGAGAAGGAGGTTGCAGTAGTCAAGGCGGGAGATGATGAGGGCATGAATAAGTGTTTTAGCGGTGTCGTGGGTAAGGAAGGAGCGGATCCGTGAGATGTTTCTAAGCTGGAGCCAGAGGGATGTGGAGATGGCTTTGATGTGGGGCTATTTGTCAAATGACATCATAACTGTTATGTGGAAATACTAGTTTTTATCAGAAAACCTCATGACTGTTCTCTAGTGATAAGGGTGTTCATCAAATGACATCACCACCGTTCTGTGACGACACCAGTATTGATCAGATATTACGACTGTTCTATGGTGACACAAATTAACATCAGATGAGTCACGATTGTTCTGTGGAGATATAAGTAAACATCAAATGAATCAAATGATATCATGACAGTCCTCTGTTAAAACAAGTATTTATCAGATAACATCATGACTGTACTGTGGTGATACAAAGTGGCACGTGTAGCCTGCACTGAGGTCTTCTTGGACTGCTCTGCAGTGATTAAATATGTTTAATTCCTGTTGGTAAGTTCGACGGTATTGTCAGAAGCTGCTGCTGTCTATGGTCTATTGCGGCTCTTCTGGTGAGGGGGGGTGTCAGGTTACGTAGTTGTCCATGCCCATGACCTTTAAATAGTTCCCTACTCCACCATCAGATAACGCTGATAGAGTTCAGTCTCTACTCTGACCTCGAGCTGTAAAAATGCTGAGAGGTGATGTACAGGCAGTACACTAGAAAGGAAAGACAAAGCGCAAATAGGGTCTTATCAATGGCAACCTGTCGGTATATTGTGGTAAAACCACTCACCTAAATGAGTTGTGTATGACACAACCACTTATGTGCACCAAGCTGCTACGAGCCACCCAGCGAGATAAACCACATGTATAAGGAAACGGGTGGATAGAGGTACGCTGGTTAAGATAACGATGTCCAAGCTGGTCAAAGTTACTCAAAAGATTTTATTAGCCTCAACACGTTTCGTGCACAGCATATGCACTACATCAGGAGTTAAAATCAGAGTAAAGATGCTGAGTGGTGATGTAGAAAGTTACCTGAAGCTAAACTCTTCGGGATTCATGTAGTGAAAGTTGCTTTGCTTATCCCAATCCTTGGTTGGAGATGAGGGGGTTTTAGCCCCAGGGCTGGATAAGAACAAGGGCAAGGTTGGTGGCCCAGACATCTCCACCTTTAGGGGTAACTCAGGGAACAGGTGTTAGCTAGGGAACACAAGTCTAAATGGTCAGACTAGCTTCCCTGATTCCCTCAGTCCATCTCTGCCTTCCTGCTGCTACTCCACACTCCACACTGGTCTCCCTGAGATCAGTGATTGCTTCGTGGTATTTCACAAAAGACTGACCTTAGCGATGCTGGAAACACATGGAGATGGTGGTTTGTCACGGGCAGTAGATATAGATTGAAATAAAGCACAAATTGAGGACAGTACAAATAAAAGACTTGACATACACTCATTCAGGTGCATCACCGTGCACATTGCACATGTAGCCAGCTTCTACATGATCCGCATGCTGCCAAACCAACTTTGAGTTGAATGATTAATTACCGCTACACTACAAACTTGTTGCACCGAGATAGATAAGCAGATACTGTATCTTGCTTAATCTGGAGCATGATATGGAAAAACAATGCTGTCATGACCTGTCTAGTTATTGGTATGTGAGAACACTTCCCTTGCTACATATCCGTATATATACAGTACAGGAAATATATTTTTACAGCTGACATGGCAGACTAGGAAAGATACCGGTAATGTGGAAAATATGGTGATAGTCTATATAGAAGTAGTGAGGATCCTTCATGCCGTATTTTCATTCTCCCAGGTAAGATTTTTGAGGCTACAAAATCACTTTTTTAAGGCTTTACAACTTGCAGCATTAATTCTAGTCTGTATCAAGGGCCCCATACACAATAGACAGCTATCCTTCCCAACTCCTCCATATATCTAAGGGTACCTTTATACACCACAACCACGGGAAACATTTTTGACGGTGATATATCGCCCTGGAATTATCGCCGCCGAATTCCCTCCTAATTGGGGCGTGTATTTCGGGAATTTTGCGGCGATATGTCGCCTGATTTCAGAGCACTGCTGAACCTGAAATGCCTCTATGTGTGATTAAAATTCTCCATGTCTGGGCAGATAGGAACCTGGCTAAATAAGATAGTGAACACAGCCTGGCTATGGGGCAGGGGTGGGGTGAGGGTGCTCAGTTAGAAAAAAATTACTAAACGTTTTCAAAAGACTGACCGGCGACTCCAATAATGTGAACAGGTGCCAGATAAGAAAACACAACTATTCAGAAAACTGACTGGCAACACCAATAAATGTGAACAGGTGCCAGATGAACTAAACCTCTAAATTTGTAGTCATTATTTTCTGACTGAGCACCCTCGCCCCACCCCAACCCCATAAACACCTTGTTATTCAGCCAGGTTCCTATCTACCCAGACATGCATATCTTTAATTGCACATAGAGGAATTTCAGGTTAGTTTCCTGATTGAGGAGATCAACTTGTTATTGGGTTCATATGTATTGGCAATGCATTAGCTAAGTGTCTTTTTTTCAAATATTTCTAAAGCAGTTATGCGATGCCAAATTTTCTTTATTCAAGTTTACATTAGGTAAGTGTATTTATCTTTTCTTCTACTATTCTTTCATCAGTTATGGAAGGCCAAGTCTCCCTATTTCTAGTGTTCTAGAGTGCAGCTGGATATTTCTTTGTAGTTGTGTTTTTTTTCAGCTGGCACCTGTTCACATTTGTTGGTGTCACCAGTCAGTTTTCTTATAAATTTGCATCATATCAGAGACGCCAACTTCTGTATATACATCACATCAGAGACACCGAGACTGCTGAATATACATCACATAGGGGACATAGAGACTGCTGTATATACATCACATCACAGACACTGAGACTTCTGTGTATACATAACATAGCATAAACGTAGACTACTGTTCTTACATCACATAGTATACACTGAGACTGCTGTATACACATCACATCAGAGAAACTGAGACCGCTGTATACATTACATATGAGACACTGTGACTGCTGTATATACATTACATAAAATACATATAGAGTGCTGTATATACATCACATAGGAGACACTGCGATTGATAAATATATATTACATAGGAGGCAATGAGACTGCTGTATAATCACATAGTATACACAGACACTGCTATGTATACATCACATAGGAGACTGTGAGACTGCTAATATATTACATAGGCGACACTGAGACTGTTGTACATAAATCTCATATTAGACAGTGAGACTGCTGAATATATCACATAGGGAGACACTGAGACTGCTGAACATGCATCACATATGCAAAAATGATACTGCTGCAATGAGAATACTGTATACATCGCATAGGAGACACAGAGACTGCTGAATACATCACTGAAGAGACATTGAGGCTGCTGTTTACATCACACTAGAAATGCACTTTTGTCAATGCCAAATACTATGACATATCAAAAACAAAGCAGATTTATTTAAAACATGACATACCAAAAAGAGACAAAACCACACGGTCAAATAAACATATAAAATAACCCACTTTAAAATCGCACTGTAAAACCGCAAATAACCTGATTTACTTTCAGAAATGCTGTAGAAGTTCTGTAATATCAAACACCAACTACTCATCCGGGGAACTGATCCTATCTCTATAAACCTGCAGATTTACTCCGTATCTATGGGTTAATAGAGTCTTGGGCAGATTCCCTTTAATGTAGAGAACTGGCTATAGTTGAATAGCTTCTTCCTTGACTTAAAACCATGATAAATGATCACAATTTCTCTACATTCATTTTCTTATCAGGAGAGAATAATTGGTGTTGATGTTTGGTTCCCATGTGTGTCTGATATACCTTTCACCTGGAAGTGTCTCTTGATTGCAATGTGCCATAAAACTTGGTTATCTCGAAAATAAATGTAGCGGGCAGCTTATTACGATAGACTCACTATGAGGAGGAAAGCTAGAGAAGTTCTACTATCAAGAAATGTCTTCATCAACCATTAATTCATAAGGCCAGGACATCTTGAAACTTAAAAGGCACATTGGGAATTATAATAAGAATTATTAGGAACATTCTTAAGTCATCTATGAGATATGAGAATTTCTGGAAGTTACAGATAACGTTGGCGGGCTTTGCCAGAAATATCTCACTATTGCTTGTAGATCCAACTATACTGACCAGATCCTTCAGAGGACATGGAATCTTGACCAAACAGGAAAAGCAAACAAGTAAATCTTGTGAAAGGTTATAGATCACAGATGATTGGACAACAGATCCAATGACCAATTGTATTTGATGTCGATATCACCTGAATCAAGAAAATGATGAACAAATTATTTTTTTCTGCAACTGTAAGTGCGAATATCGAGACATATGGATATCGATCATTAGTAGTCAGGATTGAAACTAATCAATATTCAGACTTAAGGCCCCGTCACACTAGGAGACGGGGCTGGGGATGTCGGCGGCGACTGGCGGGAGCGCGCACGTTTTTGGCGCCCCACCAGCGTCGCCGTTCCCCGTTTACACGGGGCGACACCTCCAGCCCTACGCCGGCAAGCTGTCAGGCGGCATCGCCGCCAGGGTGTCTGAAAACCCCAGCGGCGAAGCCGGACAATGGGAGCCTATGGCTCCCATCGCCTGACAGGTCACCGGCGGCCGGTTACATGGGGCGATGTGTGCGCATCGCCCTATGATAGTTGCCTGGTTTCAGAGCACTGCTCTGAAACCAGGCGACCGCTCAGCACTGCCGACATCGCCCCTTTACATGAGGCGACGTTGGGGCGATGAAGCCGGCGATAGGCCACGCCCCCACGTCGCCTATGTAATGGGCGGCAATGTCGCCCCATGTCATGGGGGCTTTAGTCTTGCAACAAATAACAAGACATATAGCTCTCTAGCTCTGAAGTTCCCAACATCACTTTCAGCCTAGTTGCTCTTTAGGTTAACCGTCTTTACTCGCTCCAGGCCTACCGGGCGATAAGGGCCCGATAGGTGGTACCATTTTGGAGTTGGAATAAACCAGAAAGATGTAAGCCCAGATTTATCACTTGTGGGTTTTTTGTCACCTTTCTTTTCTTTTTCTGTCTTGTGGTATTCAATGCTTTTTATTCTGCACCTAATTCATCAATTCAATAATGTTTTTTTATTTTTGTATTTGCCCTGTGAAGTGATTTCCCAGAGCAAAAGTTGCACCTTTTAAAAATAATGTAAAAATTAAAAAAAAAGTAAAAAAAAAATAAAAAGAACATAAAAGTTTAAATCAGGTCATTTTGCCACATTAAAAATAAAATGATTAAAATAAAAAATCATATGTCCATGCTATCAAAATATAAAACAGATTAATCTAATCGGTAAACAACGTAACGAGAAGTAAAAAAAAACTTATTTTTGGTTGTTGCAACATTGCAACACAATGCAGAAAGAGGCAATCAAAAGATCACATATATACACATAATATTATCAGTAAAAACATCATATTAGGATGCAAAAAGGAAGCCCTCACACAGCCCCCGCATGCCGAAAAATTAAAATGTTACGGTCACGAAAATGGAGACACAAGCAAAAAACTTTCTTTCATCGTCTAAATAAAAAAAAATGCATAAGCACAGCAATGTGACCCCATCGGGACAGCCCCTACCTAAAATCAAGTACTAATACCTTACTACCTGTCTGTGACATGGAAGTGACAAGGATTGGATTAAGCAAGACCTGGGTCCCAAAAGAGCACACCCTACGATGGGAAGCCTTACACTAAATAATGTCCAGCTCCAAGGCAGGTCACACCTCAGATTGAATGACTGCAACAAACTTTAATGAAATAAAACCAGGGCTGGAACTAAAATGTAACCATGCGGTGGCCTCATAAATGAAAAAAAACAACAAGGAAAACAAGTTAGCAAATACCCTAAAATAATACAAGTAAAATGCTAGAGTGCAAGAAAATAAATAGGGTACTTGGTGACATCATTTTGATAAATAAAGCTGCGCGATGTGTTTTTATAGCTTTCCTTAACCTTAATAATCCCTGCATCAATGGGATTGAGAACCAAAGATATATCAAAAGCGTGAACACTAGGTGGCATCGCACTCTGACCTTAGTGATTGAGATGGTCCAATGGTCACGTGAGAAGACACAAGTATAATAAATGGTACATTATAGACTGGGACCCATTATGTCACGCCCAAGCGAGGGAGGGCTCTGTGTGCACCACAAGACAGAGAGGAGGATGAGGGAGGATGAGAGGGAAGGCCCTAGGGATAGGGAGAGGGAAAAGATATTCCCACCTTTAACTCACCTTTGACTGACCTCTGAACTCCCTAATCTTCCAAGATGGGTTCTTTCCCCCGTGCAGCTTCACATGCCTACGCCCATGCTGACCCTGTATTTACCCTGATTAGTACGTAGGCCATCAAGACACTAGTCCCACTACTGCAATAAAAACAATATAATGAAGGTAAGATAAACGAGTGAGGAAAGACACAACAAAAGCCCTCCTTGGTTCATTTGGCAGGGAACCGGCCTGCTACACAGAAATGACTGCATGGCTTCTCCAGAGAGAGGTTCCTTAAAAGTGGTCAGTATAGTAGAACTATCACCGGCATGGAGTAGGACCAGTAGTGGGTAAATATTGCAGAGGGGTGTGATAACAAGAAGCTGCAGCTGTGATTAAAGGTATGAGTAATCTTATCCAGAAAGTAGAGTCCTTAACCTTTCAGTATAAAATAGAATCCACTCCGACACAAGATGTAACCTGGGAATACGACACACTGGTGACACAAGATCTTCCTGATATTTTGATATATCAATATTCCCGTTATAATTCTGACTAAGTCTATAGGTAGAAATAACATGATCTTTACAGCTTCCTAAAGACTTCTATGATCTTTTTTGTTAAGTCTTACTTTATTCCGTCTTAGAAGACATTGAGCAACGTTTTGGTTTCCTCCAGGTTATGAGTGTTTCGGAGTCATCCTATTTAATGGTGTTTATAAAACCTGTTGATAACGCAGATGTAAAAAATGTGATGAAATGTGTTGTAAAATAATTTGGGCAGCGCCAATCATTTAGCAGATAAGGATAGCAGACCCCTCCACTCGGGTCATAGCCATTTCCTCTTCTCCCTCTGTTGACTCCTTCGTTCTCTGGTTCTCCTGCTCCCACTCATAGATACTGAGCCCTGCAATGAGATTATTTATGTAATAGGGAGGACAGGCAACATAAAGAGGACAGGGCTGAGATGTGCTTCCTGCCTTCCAAAAGATGGGCTTCCACATTCCTTACATTCCCTGTACCAGCTGGTCCCACCACTGCTCACCTGCTAATCATGACCATGATGATGCTGGGCCTGCCTTGGCTCCAGCTCTCCTCTGGTCTTTATACATGCTCATCAATCTGGAGGAGGCAATTCTCAGAAACAAATGAAATACAGGGATCTGATTCTAAGCAAGACTTTATTGGATTTGTCAGAATTTAGGGTTTGAGCAAAACTGACCCTATGAAAATAAAGTGTTACAGTTATCGAGCTGTATCACAAGTAGTTATGTCATTGTGCCTAAAGATAAGGACATCCTATAACAGAGAGAAAAAATTAAGGTGTCGATTAATTTATATTTCAACTTGTCACTTTCCCAGGTGCAAATGAGACTAAACATATGTCATTGCACTCAATGAGGTTCCTATGTCTGAACTTTCTTCTTAATGATACCAATTTTGTGGGTTCTAATGAAGGCAATATGTTGGCTGCGCTATGAAGAACATGGAATAAGTCGCTGGCTGTGAGGCAATGTATCTTTTGGATTTATTGGATTGCATGAACATATATCCCTTTTTCATTTCATCTATCTGAGTGCCAAGCCAGCTGGAGTTCCGTTACTTTTACTCAGTTCTTTCAGCATGGCCGCTGGGTACGTCCCTTTCCAACCTCCGGTTCAGCATTGTCTCCAGAACCGGGTTAGTGCAGTCAATCCACGGTCTTCCCTCTCTAGGTGTTCCTGTCTCTGGTGGTCTTTCTCTCTCCCCCAGCGCTATAAGGAGTAGTTCTCTTCTGGTGTGAGTGCGACACTACTCTGCCCCCTAGGCTCTTAGCACCTCCGCAGCACAGAGTTCATGTATTGGCGGCCACGGGAGCTGTTGTGTCCCCTCCCGGGCAGTGCTCCCTAGTTCATCGACCTTCCCCAAGTTGTGTCGGGTGTTCGGTCACAGCTCCCGTTAGATGCCTGGGGCCTCCAGTTCAATGGCTCGGGCATATAGCTTCCGCACCGTGTTCAAGGCTGGGTCCCTGTCCACAAGCCCCTCCGTTTCAACAGATTTGGGCGTACAGAGATTGATGTCTCATCCACACCCCAAGGGCTTTCATCTCCACCTGTCGGTCTCTCCCTCCCGTGGACGAATGTCGTCATGCTCCAGCCCACGGGAGTCGGCACCGCACCGCTGTTACACTACCGACCTCTACTCCAATTCTTTCTAACTACTCACTACACTTCCCAGCCCCCCCTTTTGAGCTGGGTCCTCCCTCAGGGTTCACCCAACGTCCCAGGGGCCTATGGTTTTGTGTGTTTTTGGGCTCAACTGCACAACCCCAGCAACTGGAGAGCAGCACTACTCCTCTTAACCGCAGGAGTGCATTACCTCTGGCGGCGGCCTACCTGGTGGGCGCCACATTTATTTTTTAGCTCAGTGAGTACACTAGTACACTAACGGCCAATGATCGTAATACTATATGGATTCAGACCCATAGAAGCTCAATACAACACTAAACAGCCGTCGTCTGACATTCTGCTGCACCTTTGCTCTTTTTCCCTCTCCCCCACTACCATAGTACCTACAGTGTTGGCCAAAAGTATTGACACCCCTGCAATTCTGTCAGATAATACTCAGTTTCTTCCTGAAAATGATTGCTATCACAAATTCTTAGGTATTATTATCTTCATTTAATTTGTCTTCAATGAAAAAAAACACAAAAATAATTGTCCTAAAGCCAAATTGGATCTACTTCCACACCAAACATAAAAAAGGGGGTGGACAAAAGTATTGGCACTGTTAGAAAAATCATGTGATGCTTCTCTAATTTGTGTAATTAACAGCACCTGTAACTTACCTGTGGCACCTAACAGGTGTTGGCAATGACTAAATCACACTTGCAGCCAGTTGACATGGATTAAAGTTGACTCAACCTCTGTCCTGTGTCCTTGTGTGTACCACATTGAGCATGGAGAAAAGAAAGAAGACCAAATAACTGTCTGAAGACTTGAGAAACCAAATTGTGAGGAAGCATGAGCAATCTCAAGGCTACAAGTCCATCTCCAAAGACCTGAATGTTCCTGTGTCTACCGTGCGTAGTGTCATCAAGAAGTTTAAAGCCCATGGCACTGTGGCTAACCTCCCTAGATGTGGACGGAAAACTGCCTGTTGCTGGGAAGGTTTAACCTTTCAACTGCCTACCTTTAACTAGATACTATCTTAGGCTGGTATCACACTACCGTTTTTTGAAATCTGGGAGAATGCTGGTCAATCCGGATTCCCCTGCAAATGTAAAACCTGATGCTACTGTATGCTCCTGTACTGGTTATTACACTGATCCGGCTGACTGAACAGAGATAATATTGGTGCAGGAGCATCCACTTGAATCAGGTTGTGTACATTTTTTTGACGGAACCGGTGACAAATGACATGTCCCCTAGTGGGTGTGTCATATGAAACTGGCTTCTGGGCATGCTCAGTCTGGAAACCGGATCCGACAACCAGGATACACACGAATCCATGTACCCCTGGATCCAGGTTCCATAGGGATCCATTATAAAGTCAGACAGATAGCCACAAATCTGTGTTCTTCCGTGTTTTAAACGAGCAACAAAAATAATACAAGTTGCGTTTTTGGTATCGGCCAAAAAGTAGAGAAAATGGATCAGTGTGGAAACCGGATGCAACCTCAAGTTCATCCGTCCCCATTGACAGTCAATTGGGGAGAAAATGGATCCGGTTATATTCAGTTTTACATGGAATCCCACGGATTTCAAAAAACGGTAGCATCCTACACAGGGGCGGAACTACCGTGGTGCAGCTGGTTCAACTGCACCAGGGCCCTGACCGGCTAGGAGGCCCCTTCAAGCCTGAAGGGGGCCCCCAGCCGACCCCCGTAACCCGACGTCAGAGGAGAGGACGGTCAGGCAAGGGAAGCAGAAAGCTTCCTGCTTCCCTTGCTTGATCCGCCCCTCCTCTCCCCTGCTCCTCCGGCTCTCGGGAACGGCGCGGCTCAGCAGGCAACTCAGCAAGCACAGCGCCACCGGCCGCCACACACACCCCCCCCCGCTCCTCAACTGCACCACACCAGGGAATCCCCCCCCCGGACCGCGCCAGCCACACCCAATCCCTGCTCCTCAACATGGCTGCACCAGGGCCCCCTGGGGTCAAGGTCCGCCACTGATCCTACATTATATACTGCATAACATTACAACTGATACCAAAACACATATTTTACATTATCAATACTACTACACCTCTACATACTGACATTCTCAACTCTGATACATCTTATGCATTACAATACCTTACACCATGCAGAAAACTTTACATGCACCATTGTATGTATGCCAGTGTGGTCAGCGTCTTCGATGAAGGAACATGACCACCCTCTTACAGGAGTGGTGCTTTAAAGGTCTTGCTGCTTTTGATTCATTTAAGCCCGATTATGGCTTTCAATTTATTTAAGGGTCTGGCCTGTATTTATTTTGGGGCATGGGTTTATTTTTATTCTGTTTTCAGAAATTGCTGTAATAAATTGAAATCTACAGGAGAAATGTGTCCCTTTGTGAAGTTTCATTCTTGCTTTAATGTAGCTAATATTATTTTATTATTCTGTTTTGTGGAATGTTTTCCCTGTTTCTGTTGTGGTTTTCCTATAAAAGGGCACAGACGACAATTTCAAAGAGCTATCGGCACATGTTCTGTGTGTTCTGTGATCCCACTCGTAGACGTGCCACCAGAAAGTTTATTTTGTATATATTATTAACTCAGACCTGATCCTTGCTTTGTCTCATAATTGGAAGCCATTGTTCCGGAACCTTGTTTTCAGCTTGTCTTCATCTCCATCTTGTTCCTGGACCTGTGAACTTGTATTTCAATCAGTACATCTGTGTCTTCTCATTGTCTGCTTTGGATTTGTTGACCCAAGAATTTCCTGAATTTTTTTGATTCAGCTACTCGTGGAGGTATTGTTAAGACTATGCCCTTCATTTCCACCAGCAGAAATCTGTGGTCTGGCTCATGTTCGCACCCCGAGGATTGGGGTACTCGGAACCAGGCCCTGTCATCCTCAAGGGCTGCGGGGTTGTCACATTGACGTGACCCGGCTCCATGGTCCCAGGTGCGGCAATAAAAAGGGATTAAAAGAGGGGAATAAAATTTTAAAGAGAAGTAATAAATAGCTTTGATGGATGGCTACCTCGTTTTGTTCGCCAGTAGAGGGGCCACCGCTGCATCCAGGCCTCTGTGGATCGAGGAGGATGAAGGGGGGAATGTTACCCTCCCGGTTGTAGGTGTGTTTGGTGTTCCCCAGGGCTAGGGTAAAGAGATGTGAAGTGATTCGAACAGTTCTCAGTCTCGCAGTCACTTCCCTGCAGATGGTTTGTAATATCAGTGTGCGGCGTGCAAGAGCCTTCGCTCTTCCCGGCGATAAGATTTTTGCACTAAGACTGAGTTCACGGTATTTTTGCTTTGGTTTTACGTAAAAAGTCATTCATCATTTACAGCAGTTTTATCACTGGATTCGCCGGTGATGTCATAGCTTGGACTTTTGGCTAGGGACCCCTTTCTAAGTCTTTGGCCCTACTCTTGTCCAGGTCCCGCCACCACCGCTGAGAGCGCTCCGCAGGATGCCTTCATGACTGCCCCTTGCTGGGACTCTAGCGGCCATTTGAGGGTGGCCCAGGTTGGGTCCTGCGCTGCGGATTTCGGGCTAACAGTCCCACGTTCCACCCGCTGGTTTTATTATTCATGAGACATGGACTATGAGCTGCCTATATTTGTGTCACAGGCCGGCATGCCCTGGTGTTGGCCGGCCTCGCGCTGCTTGCTATTGGCTCGGTTACAACCGGCGAACCCCGTCTTTTTTTTCTTGATCTTAGACACCAAAATGGATTCAGTCACACGCCCGCCATGGTTGAGTTTCTCACAGGGCAGTTTGTAGCTTGTTAGGTTTTTCGATTAGTGGGCTTCCTATTTCTGACATCCTCCAGCAGCTCGCGGGCTCCGAACCCTGTGCTATTTGTACCTGGCCGGACACAAGAATATAGGCGAGCCCTTTTTTTTTATTATTTCATGAATTTCATGAAATAATTAAAAAAAAAATGCGTGGGGCTCCGCGCAATTTCTATGTCTAGCCAGGTACAGCTAAGCAGCTGGGGGCTGGAATCCGCAGCGCAGGGATGCCCAAGCTTTCTGGGCACCCCCGCTGCAAATTGCAGCCCGCAGCCGCCCCAGAAGATGGCGCGTTCATTGAAGCGCCATCCTCTGGCGCTGAACCCGCTCTTCCAGTGGCCCTGGTGGCAATGGCTCACTGGGTAATTAAGGGGTTAGGGCCAGCTTTGTATTATCAGCTGGCCCTAAGCCCGAAATTTATGGCGGTCACGCCAATATTAGACATGACCGCCATGAATTTCCAGTAATCAATATAAAAAAAAAAACACAGAGAAAATTTTTTATTAAAAATAAAACAAAAAAGCCATTAGGGACTCCATCTTTATTTTAAAAATCCTCTTCCGTCCGACGTAGTCTAAAACGCAATCTCAGCTCTGCTACTTCCCTGTCTGTGCTTAGACAGACAGAGATGTAGCAGAGCTGAGAACTGACTAAACAGTCAGAGTTCAGCTCAGGGCATTAGGACCTGAGCTGAACTCTGCTGTCAGCCAGACTCGCTCTGCTCCGGAGATTCCCGAGGAGTGACGCAAGTTAATTTATTCACTGCTCCTGTCACCATTCGGGAATCTCCGGAAACAGAAGCAGAGAGACTCGGGGAGCGAGTCTGCGGCTGAGGCGGCAGCGGCGGCGGAGGCAGGGGTAAGTAGCCGGCCGGGCCGGTGCACCCCCCCTCTCCCCCCTCACCCCCCCTGACCCCCCCTTCCCCCCTCCCCCCTTCAATCTTTTTTTTTTTTTTTTTATTATTATTCTTTAAAAGCCAGCGGCTTTTTGCTGCTGGCTTTAAAAGAATAATTGGACTCGCTAGACTCGCAACGAGTAGCGAGTCCTGGACTCAGACTCGTTACAGTCTAGCGAGTCCGAGTAATTTAGGATTCGCCCATCTCTACTTGTGACGCTACCCATGGTTTGTGGCCACCGCTGCCATCCAGGCCTCTGTGGACGATGAGGGTTGACAGCCGGGAAGTCGAGCCCTCCACGTGTAGGGCTTGGTTCCCCAGGGCAGGTGTAAAAGTGAAGTATTCGAACACCGCTCTCAGCCTCTCCAGGCAACTTCCCTGCAGCTGGTTCGAATAATCAGTGTGCGGCTCTGCAGACGAGCCTTCGCTGTTCCAGCGCCAATAAATCTTGCACTCAAGTCCTGAGTTCACCGGGTACTTTACTGCTTTGGTTTCACGTAAACACAGTCACTTCACAGTCACTTTACAGCAGTTTACTCACGATCCCGGTGACTGGTCAGTAGCTTGGACTGTTTGCTAAGGGCACCCCCTTTCTAAGTCCTTTCGGGCCTGTCTGGTCAGTCCCGCACACATCCCTGAGCCAGCGCTCCGGGCTTCTCTTGGACTGTCCCCTTGCGGGACTCCTAGCCCTATGTGATGGCCTTTCTGGTTCGGTGCCGGGGGTCGGGTTTCGGGCATACAGTCCCTTCACTCCGCTGGTTTATTTATGGCTGGGGCTTGCAGCGTCCTACCATGTCAACAAGGCCGGCTCCCTGGTGTTGGCCCGGCCTCGCGGTGTTCCTATTGGCTCGGTTGCACCGTGGACCCCCTCTTCTCTTCCTTGGTACTTAGCTTAGGACCCAAAATGGCCATTCAGTGGCACAGGCCGCCAGGTTCTTTCTCACAGGTGTTACAGTTTGTAGCTTGTTAGGTGTTTTTGCTTGGGAGTCCTGTTCCTACTCCTCTCACAGCTCGCCGGGAACTCGAACCTGTGCTCACTCCTCGAGCCCTCCCAACTTAGTGGTCCTAGGATTGACTCTAGTTCCTCCACCCCCTTCCAGGGCTTTTTCCTTTCTCTCCACCTTCCACTTCGCTCCCCCAACTATCCCGTGCCTGACATGGAGTACTGGGCCTACGGATTGGGGGATGTGTTGGGTGTTGGTGTGGGGTGGCTAGCTTACCTGTCCCAGCTGCTGTACCTCACCATGGCCACCGGTCCGCAGGGGCGCCACATTTATAATGGTGATGTCTACCTGGTGAATTTTGGATGAAAGTTCACTCTCAAGTGGCTAATGTGCCACTCCCAGGAATGGTAAATCCACATGGTGCAGCTGGCATCCACAGGATAATAATCAGAAATAAGTACTCCTGCATGTTTCATGCCCCAATTCATCTATGGACCCAACAGTGACATATATTGTTGTGAGCAACATAGTAAAGCTATGGAGGGTCAAATGAAAAATAATGCTTCCACCTTCGTAATGGGTTTCGATGGAAATATTTTAATAATTTAAATATAGAGATAATTCTTAGAATGTGGACATACCAACTCCAAAGCAGGATGAATTGTGCATTGTGATGAGCTACTTGAGCTGCAAAGGGTCCATATACTGTACCTACAAAGGGACCCTCTTCTCTCTGTATTCACCAGTGACTTGGACAACTATTGCATCTCAAAAGTGAGACTTGCTAGCGGCTCTCCTGACCTTGGTGTGACAGCTGCATAGAAATACATGCACATTTTCCCCATAGACTTTCTTCAGATGTGGAAAATCCAAAGATAAAAATGCATATGTGTGGCACCCTGTGCCAGGTCAACACAGGCTCCCTTGGGACATGGAAGGATGTAACACAGCGAGTAACCCACTAACACACAACACCTTTCACCCCAGGCCTGTAGGGGGAGCTCTACTGGTTGCCTTAAGCCAGTTCCCCCTATAAATACATGTTCTGGAGGGAAAAACACCAGAGTGTGCAGTCACTACAGAACTGTGAAGAGCTGAGTGAGCTGAGCTGGTACTGGAGCCGTGCAAGGCCCATACCAGCATCCACCTGAGAAAGTGGTAGACCCGCAGAGTAGGGGTCACAGGCAGAGGAGAGAGAAATGTTCTACAAGAAGGGGGCAGAGGAGTCATACCGACTCACCCCAGCAGAGTTCCGGTCACTGGGTCCGAGCTACAGGGACACAGAGAATAGGCCCTGCAGAGAAACCAGCATTACAAAAGGGGGTTTAGCTCCCTGGACACCCGAAGCACCACCAAATGAGAGCCCGGAGTCTAGGCCAGACAGGAAGTCCCATAGAAGTGCCCTCAATGCAGCAAACCCGGGTGTGGAGAGTCACACAGAAAGTGAAGTAACAGTCTGGTCAGGTTCCAAGCCTGCCAGACCCAGACAGAGTAACAGAAACCAGGAGGCCTACAACCCTATTTGCTATGGAAATCCTGAAGTGTTTACCCCATCTCCGGTTGAGTGTACCCGTGAAGAACACCAGTAAAGGTACCAAAAGACTTTATGTGTGCGTGTCCCTCCTTCCATCTACACCACACTGACCGCGCTACCCTATTCCCCCTCACTACAACCTACAGCCCCGGGGACCCCCGCTCGTCCTGTAGGGAGCAGTTCCACGTTGCTGCCGCCCATCACCCCGGAGACCCAAGCAGCGCCGGTGCCATCACCAGACCCCTATGACAGACACTTTATTATTTTATTGCCATCTCCACCTTTTTATCTGCATCCCCCGGGTCCACAGCCTCAGGCACCGCTACCCGTGACTACCCCCAGAGACAGCGCCTGAGTGACCGAGTACTGCCAGGGCCTGGGCTGGACATATGCATTTTTAGTACATGGCGGAAATACATCAACATGTAATCTGCACCTAAGTATATCAATAAAGTTTTGCAAAGTCCAATACCAAGAAATATTAAAAACAAAACATCTTTATTTAAAGCATGACACACCAAAAAGAGACAAAAAACACAAAGAACGCGATAAAAAAGCATTTAAAGGGAACCAACCACCTCAGATCACCCTAATACACAGTTAATACGTGTCCCTGCACCCTAAGGATACGTTTCCAGCACTGTTTTTGTGTAAAATCTTGCATTAGTATAACCGATATAAAGACTTTATAAACTTACTAGCCTGGTGACTTCTGGGCGTATCCCTCCTTCTGTTATACTTCAGGGCTGTGCATTGCATGCCTGCGCTCCCCCTCCCTCCGTGCCTGCTGCCCTGCCCTGATGGGCGTGATCGTTATCTCCTCTGCACAGAGGGAGGGGGAGCACAGCCATGCAATGAATGCACAGCCCTGAAGTATAACAGAAGGAGGGATACGCCCAGATGTCTCCAGGCTAGTAAGTTTATAAACTCTTTATATCAGTTATACTAATGCAAGATTTTACACAAAAACAGTGCTGGAAACGTATCCTTAGGGTGCAGGGACATGTATTAGCTGTGTATTAGGGTGATCTGAGGTGGTTGGTTCCCTTTTAAAAATGTAATGAAAAACACAAGTAACCTAATTTACATAAGTGCAGAAATGTTACAGAAATTCTGCAACATCAAAAAAATCATCAAAAGTTCTCTATAGGAACATAGCTGTACATGAGAATAGAGAGACATCATATGAAACCACCTTTCTCTGGAGCCCAGGATTTCTAGGGGAAGGCACAGTCTCCCCACCAGATATATTGTAGTCGTACCGCAGACATATTGACGTTCCTGAGCTGTCAGTTAAAGGGGCATTCCCATCTCCAAGATACCGTCATGGGGTGGTATAACAGATAGGGAATAAGGAGCTAAGATGGTAAGATAGGCAAGGGCATTTAGGGGAGCTAGTCTGGTCCTTGATTTGGGGTCCATGATTAGCCCTGTTCCCGAAGGCACCTCTGAAGGCGAGGAGGTTCGGGTCACCACCCTAGCCCTTTGCTCCTGATCAGCCCTAGATTAAGGGCCCTACCTCCACTCAAGGACCGGGAAACCCAGCAGCTTCAATGGAAGTCAATGGCAGCAATAAAATAGCTCAGCACAGCACGACTTCACACCATTGAGTCCAGGTAGAAATGATCTCTAACTACAATATCTAGTGGGGGGGAAGTGAACCTATTGAAAGGCTGAGGGAGTGGAGATCTGAATAATAAGACTCACCCCTCCACCCAAATGCTATGATTCACTCCTCCAATTGCAGCTGCAGCACACAGCATAGACGAGCAGAAAAAAAACTGTTTAAACACAGCAACAAAACTAATCGATTGCAAGGCAGTCAACACATGACAGATACTATCCTAATATGTAGAAGATGTAATAATAATAACATTAGCAAATAACTCCAATTAAAAATGTAGTATATTTCTCCTATTTAGCCATGTCTCGTACCTCATGGGCAGGCTTTTGCAACTTAAGTACCCATGGGTACAACCATTCATATAGTGATAGCTAGTTAGTTAGCTAGTTGCTGGTGGTCGTTACCATGGATGCCTAAGCTGCAAAGTCCTGCACATGATGTAAGAGACAGCTAATCAGGAGAACTATACTACATCTCTAAAACTGTGCTGGGCTCACTGGAGAACAAAGCTCACTTCCAGCTACACTGCAACAAATACTCAGCAGTAAGGGCCTCCCGCTTCCAGAGACTCTCCATTCAGAACCTGGACTTCCCATCCATAGAAGAGGAGAGGAAACTCTGTATCCTACTGGGGGAAGAGGAATCAATGGTGGAGGCCGCTGCCCAATAGGTCCACATATGTCATAAGCTGAGAGGAACGTAAGACCCCGGAATGGACCATTATTGCCCAAATTGTGCCCCCAGCACCCCATCACCACAACCCCCAATGCCCTCCTCTGTCACAGTTATTTTTTCTGTTTTGGCAGCACTAAATGTATTTTGGTCCTGCCAATAAAGCCTATTTGAATTGATATTTGGTATTATTATTATTATTATTATTACACCTACTTCATATTGAGGTTTTTGGCGACAGGCATACCCCTTAACCCTCATCACTTCGTCACCTTTAGTTTTGATCACATAAAACAACCTATTCTTAGTTCAGCTGACATGTAGGGTTGCATGCCAGGGGCAGACATTTAATTTCCTATGATAATTCCTAAATTCATCTTATTTTAGATAAGACACATCCTGTTGTCCCATTGACTTCCTTACTTATCCAAAAAAGGAAACACATGTGGGTCTATTCTGCAACAATTCAGATTTAGAATAGAAAAAAAATATCTCCAAGACATACCTTGTGATTATTTCCCCTTTCATGTATTGTACTCAGAAAGTGACAGTGAGATTTTAAACACCTCTGGATAAAATAAGATGGCTTGGCTTTGGCTTTACTGTAGGTCGTCCTTTCATATTTACTCTATCGAACCCCAAACTTGCAAGTTACTGTATATTATAGATTAAAACTTACTCTGAGTGATCAGCTCTAAATATACTATTTACCAGTGGCGCACACACCATTGGTGTTAACTGTTCTGCCGCACAGGGTCCCAAAAGTAAGGGGGCCATTACCAACTCCAAAGAGGCAACCGACTTAGGTCACATAATTGGATTGCATAGGTGCCCTCTTTTCTCTATGTACGCCTTCGCCATTTACGATGTCCACTATATACTTAATTTGACATTTTTTTTTTACAAAATTAGCTTTTTTTTAGTTACTAATTAAATAAAATTTAACGAGAGATGAGCGGATCAGGCAAAATCTGAATTTGCCTGTTCTTGAGTTTTTTTCCCCGAAATTCGATTCAAGGAAAAGTCATTCTCCATGAATTTAATGACTCTAGTTATTCTCTGGTTTCGACCTAGATCCCTGAGCACAATAAACATAATATGGAGAAAAAAATGGAAAAAAAATCCTTGTAACGTGTAAAATATTGAAAAAATTGATCACCTGTCTTGGTCTTCACTGTCCCACATCCGGTTCTCATCGCATCTTCTGACTAACAACGCTCAAGCTGAATTCCCCGGATTCTGTGTATGGTTGACATCATGACGCTGTGACATTTCGTGCAGAATCCTACTTACCCCTTGGGCCTCATCAAAGCTGGAAATTTTAGTGGGAGCAAAGGCGATTTGAGGATGTAGTCGCCATTTTGCTGTATCCACATGGACCCAAATTTGGAAAAAAAATTCTCAATTTGACAAATGCTGATTTTTGTAAAATTCAATTTGAATTTAATTCAACTCAAATATAATCACTCATCTCTGATTATATCAATTCATATTATGGGGTTTGGGTTCTGATTTGCACAGTTTGCACTATAGCGTCTTGGCTGGTCATTCTTTGAAGTTAGGCAAAAAAGAGAGATGTATCTTGGCACTATTGACTACCAACCTGTTTATGGACCGGTAAGATCCCACCTAAAACACCTTAGGTCTACAATGACTATAGGTGTTGCTCAATCCTTTTGTACTTAATTATTATTATATTTACTATCTGAATTGTAGTCTTTCTATTCACTTCTGGGACTAGTTATTACTGCAGTGACTCATGTCACAGGCGCAACTCGAGTACCCAAGAATAATAGAAGTCAATGAGAAACTAGCATTTTTCCAGAAGATCTTCAGAGAAAATGCTTGAGTTCCCAATTTACTTCCATTTTCTCGGTACATGAGTCAAGCCCGTTCAATCATCCAATAAAATGGTACAATCCATGTAAAAAAGAAAAAAGACGGCACTCACCGGTTGGTTGCGACTCTGTTTTCTTAACCTTTTCGGGTTACATCACAGATGGGGAGGGGGTGGAGGAGTACTGACCTGTGTAAGCGGAATTGCCGCGAAATGGTGCCGTCGTCTGCCTCCTCTACCCCTCCCCATCTGTGATGGAACCGGCAAAGGTTAATAAAACAGAGCCGCAACCAACCGGTGAGTGCCGTCTTTTTTCTTTTTTACACGGGTCATTCTTTGAAGTGTTATTAACCTGTTAGTCCCCTTTGGTACATTGGACCTCCATTAGCAGAATTAGAATCCAGTTGATTAAAGGATTCCATCTTCGAAGGGATCTTCATCAGCCATTTTAATTAAACTAAATCCAAATCATCCTACTTTTGAAAGTCTTGACCAATGATGAGGAACTGGGGGCATCTGATAACTGGGATTCCATCTGACTTTGCAAACTAACAAATTGTAAACAGGTGTTAATTTTTGGAGAGATGTTTATGCACGCAGCAATCATGGATCGCGAACGCCTTAAGTGGAGATACGGCCGATCACGTGCAGGCAACTTAGTGCTAAGGCACATATCTTCCAGCCCGCACTGGACCTACTGGACCCTCACTAATTCAACCCTTACATGGAAAATCTTATTTAATACATAATCCAGAATAATGCAGCCAAATATATTTATGCAATGTGTTAAGATGGAGCAGATGTTAAGTAGACAGCTGCATTTAATAAGAGACTTAAGAATGTCATGTTCTTCTTTGTAATTCTAATAAAGCAAATGGGTGCTAATAACGCTTTTAGAACAAGAATTACTTGTTAAATTCTTTCCTATCATACTAATGCTACATGGAAAGTTGATAGTATTTTTAAATGATTTTATAGAAACTAAAATGATTTTTTATATTTGTTGTATTATATCCAAAGTAATTGCTTAAGGCTGCGGTCAGACGAGCGTTGGTTTTCTCATGCGAGAGAATCAGATTGCCTTTCTTCGTCCACGGAAGTCGGACTGTACTCAGACGTCATCAGAGTGCAGTTCAATTAATTCCACACAACCATAGACCTGAATGGGTGAACGTCGTCCAATATAAGCTGGCAATCCTAGCATGCTGCAAATTCTTTCTCATATGCTGACCAACATGAAAAAAATTGCTGGTTTTGTAGAATAACATTGATCCGAAGGCTATCCAATAAAACATGCAATAGCCTTCGTCCCTGTTATACACTCGTGTGAGCCCTCAAAATTATTATTGCAGCATTTTCTTCCCAGAAGAGCAAAAGTAATGCAAAGGCAAAAACTACATTAATTGGTGGCCATTAGTGATGACCGAGTAACACCATTCTCGGGTGCTCGGTACTTGTAACAAGCAGTTTGACGCTCGGATGGACGCAACTCATGTTCCAAGTATGATGTTAGTGTCACGCTTAGGAGGTGAAGGAATCTGGTAACTGAATGGTGAGAGGGGCGAGGGGATTCAGGGGGAGCTTATCTGACCCTTACACTGGGGGTCCCTAGCTTGCCCTGCTCTCGGAGGTACCACTGATGGTGAGGAGGTCCGAGTCTCCACCATATTTCCTGAGCTCTTGCCCTAGGCTGAAGGCCCCTACCCAGGGCTGCCACTAGGAATTTCGAGGCCCCTTATTGCCAAAATGTTGGGGCCCCCCTGAGACTCCGCCTCCACCCATGCTCTGCCTCCACCCATGCTCCGCCTCCACCCAAACATACATGATACTTATAGTGAAAAATTGGAACACCACCAAAAATCACCTCAATTTATGTGCAAAGCTTTCCCAACCAGTAATCCAGATGGTTCTTTACAATAGAGTAAAAAAAGGAAAAACAGCACAAAAAAAATAGAAAAAAGTGGACTTTATTGCCCAATGCGTGGCCACACCATTGGGCAATAAAGTCCACTTTTTTCTATATTTTTGTGCTGTTTTTCTTTTTTTACACTCTCTCTCTTTATTATATACTACACACTTGAGACTCCTGTGGGCTGAATATACAATAGCTGTATACACAATAGAGAATACACAATGAGACGGCTGCTAGCTGTATACACAATAGATATGGCTGCGAGCCGTATAGACAATAGAGATGGCTGCTGGCCATATAGACAATGGAGATGGCTGTAGGGTATACACACAATAGAGACGGCTGCGGGACAAATGCACAATGGAGACTGCTTTGAGACGTATGCACATTAAATGCTGCTGAGGGATGTATGCACTTTAGTGACTGCTGCAGGATGTATACACATTGGAGACTGTGCACAGCCTGAAGGCAGTCAGCAGACTCACTTTCTCTCACCGTCTGACTCTGTCTAACTAAGTTACTCCTGTTCCCACCCCTCCCTACAACTAAGCCCTCCCTCCAAGCAGTGTACACACACACATGCACACCTAGCCAGGTACACACATGCACACCCAGCCAGTCACACACACACATGCACACCTAGCCAGTTACACACACATGCACACCCAGCCAGGCATGCAAACACATGCACACACACACGCACACCCAGTCAGGCACAGACATACACACCCACGCACGCACACACATGCACACCCAGCCACGCACACACACACATGCACACCCAGCCAGGAATGCACACACATGCACACTCAGCCAGGCACGCACACACATGCACACTCAGCCACTCACACACACACATGCACACTCAGCCAGGCACGCACACACATGCACACTCAGCCAGGGACACACACACATGCACACTCAACCAGGCACGCACACGCATGCAAACCTAGCCAGTTACACACACGCACACACATACACATGCACACTCAGCCAGGCACACACACACACATGCACACTCAGCCAGGCACGCACACACATGCACACTCAGGCAGGCACGCACACACATGCACACTCAGCCACTCACACACACATGCACACTCAGCCAGGCACGCACACACATGCACACTCAGCCAGGGACGCACACACATGCACACTCAGCCAGGCACACGCACATGCACACTAAGCCAGGCACACACACACATGCACACTCAGCCAGGCACAATCACACATGTACACTCAGCCAGGCACACACACACATGTACACTCAGCCAGGCACACACACACATGTACACTCAGCCAGGCACACACATGCATGCACACTCAGCCAGGCACACACACATGCACACTCAGCCAGGCACACACACACATGCACACTCAGCCAGGCACACACACATGCACACCCAGCCAGTCATGCACACACATGCACATCCTGCCAGGCACGCACACACATGCACACCCTGCCAGGCACGCACACACATGCACACCTAGCCAGGGACACACACGCACACCCAGCCAGGCACACGCACACATGCACACCAAGCCAGGCACACACACACATGCTCACTCAGCCAGTCACACACACACATGCACACTCAGCCAGGCACACACACACATGCACACCCAGCTAGGCACACACACGCATGCACACTCAGCCAGTCACACACACGCATGCACACTCAGCCAGTCACACACACACATGCACACCCAGCCGGTACACATACATGCACACTCAGACAAGCACACACACATGCACACCCAGCTAGGCACACACACACACATGCACACCCAGCCAGTCATGCACACACATGCACATCCTGCCAGGCACGCACACACATGCACACCCTGCCAGGCACGCACACACATGCACACCTAGCCAGGGACACACACGCACACCCAGCCAGGCACACGCACACATGCACACCAAGCCAGGCACACACACACATGCTCACTCAGCCAGTCACACACACACATGCACACTCAGCCAGGCACACACACACATGCACACCCAGCTAGGCACACACACGCATGCACACTCAGCCAGTCACACACACGCATGCACACTCAGCCAGTCACACACACACAATGCACACCCAGCCGGTACACATACATGCACACTCAGACAAGCACACACACATGCACACCCAGCTAGGCACACACACACACATGCACACCCTGCCAGGCACACACACATGCGCACTCAGCCAAGCACACACACATGCACACCCAGCCAGGCACATACACACATGCACACTAAGCCAGGCAAACATAAGCACACTCAGCCAGGCACACACACATGTACACTCAGCCAGGTACACACACACATGCACACACAGCCAGGCACACACACACATAGCCAGGCACACACACATGCACACTAAGCCAGGCACACACACACATGCACACTCAGCCAGGCACAAACACACATGTACACTCAGCCAGGCACACACACACACACACATGTACACTCAGCCAGGCGCACACACACACATGTACCCTCAGCCAGGCACACACATGCATGCACACTCAGCCAGGCACACACACATGCACACTCAGCCAGGCACACACACATGCACACTCAGCCAGGCACACACACATGCACACCCAGCCAGGCATGCACACACATGCACACCCAGCCAGACACGCACACTCATGCACACCCAGCCAGGCACACACACATATGTACACCCAGCCAGCCACACACACACACGCACACCCAGCCAGGCACATGCACACATGCACACCCAGCCAGGCACACACACACATGCACACTCAGCCAGGCACACACACACATGCACACCCAGCCAGGCACACACACACACGCACACCCAGCCAAGCACACACTCACATGCACACTCAGCCAGGCACACACACACATGCACACTCAGCCAGGCACACACACATGCACACATATCCACACTCAGTCAGGCACACACACACATGCACACCCATGCACACTCAGCCAGGGACATACGGACTAGATATGGATGGAGGACTTACAGGCAGGGACTCAGACTTGTGACCCCCCCCATTTACCCTGCTTCTCCCCTCTTGTGGCCCCCATTCTCCCTGTTTCTCCTCTCTTATGGCCCCCCATTCACCCTGCTTCTTATCTCTTGTGGCCCCCCCATAATCCCCGCTTCTCCCCTCTTGTGGGCCCCCATTCTCCCTGTTTCTCTTCTCTTATGGGCCCCCTTTCACCCTGCTTCTTCCCTCTTGTGGCCCCCCCATAATCCCCGCTTCTCCCCTCTTGTGGCCCCCATTCTCCCTGTTTCTCTTCTCTTATGGCCCCCCATTCACCCTGCTTCTTCCCTCTTGTGGCCCCCCCATAATCCCTGCTTCTCCCCTCTTGTGGTCCCCTATTTTCCTTGTTTCTCCCCTCTAATTGTGACCCCCCCCCATTCACCCTGCTTCTTCCTCTTGTGGCCCCTTTTATGTGGCCCCTGTTCCCCCAACCCCGGCTCTCTTCAGCTCATTGGCGCTTACCTTGTCCTGCTCCCAGGTGGTCCTCACGCAGCCGACATCTCTGCAGCATCAGCGCTTCCGGGTCAGGAGGAGCTCAGCTGCTCTGATATCCATGCTGAGCTCACTTACTGATCCCGGAAGTGCCAGCACGTAGGGGGGTAAATGCAGCGGCAGTGTCCCAGCAGTATTCAATAAATCCTGGGACACTGCTGCCGCTCCGACACCCCCCTGCATTGGCCTGGCCCACTGGGTGCAGAGGAGAGGAGTCAGGAGGCGGCAGTGGCGATTCCTCACAGGTGAGGGGGGGGCCCGCCGCCCGTTCAACAAAACAAGAGGGGGCGGGCCCGCTCCAAACAGCCATGCCCCCAACCAGAACGCCCGGGCACCCCTGCCCCTGTTTAAATAGCCACGCCCCCTCTAAAACCCGGCAGGCCCCTTAATCATTACGGCCAGTAAGGCCGTAACGGCGGCCCTGCTCCTAACAGAGGCAGCTAAGGGAAAAAACAGCTTTTGTGACGCCCAAAGCTTTTGTGACGCTATTCCAGTATAAATTACTTCCATTTGGTATGCACGGCGCACCAGTGACATTCCAGCGGTTAATGGATATTGTTCTCTGCCCCCATCATCGTTATGCCTCAGCCTATCTTGATGACATTGTTGTGTACAGTGCAGACTAGGAAAGCCACATACCAAAGGTACAGGCGGTTATAGATTCCCTCCGACAAGCATGGCTGACCGCCAACCCAAATGTTCCATAGGGTTGGAGGAAGCTCAGTACTTGGGTTATGTCATTGGGAGAGGAGTCCTCAAACCCAAGTAAACAAAGTGGAGGCGATTCAGAACTGGCCCCATCCCCTCACAACAAAGCAGGTTAGAGCTTTTCTGGGTTTAGTGGGATATCACAGGCAATTTATTCCCAACTTTGCCACCTTGTCTGCTCCTTTAACAGATTGCTTGAAAGGGAGGAAGTCCGTGATGGTCCTCTGGAATAATCAGACAGAGGAGGCTTTTGAAAAATTAAAGTCGCTACTGTGTGTTACACCGGTGCTGGTTACACCCAATTTCAACAGAGAGTTCATTGCACAGACTGATGCCTCAGAGATAGATCTTGGTGCTGTGCTGTCTTAAGAGATTAACGGGAAGAGCATCCCATTAATTTCCTGAGCCGGAAGCTTAACCCAGTTGAAACCAGGTACAGTATAGTGGAGAGAGAGTGCCTGGCCATGAAGTGGGCACATGAGTCTCTCCGCTATTATTTGCTGGGGAGAACATTTCGTTTGGTGACCGATGATTCCCCTCTTACGTGGATGAATCAAGCTAAGGAGAGGAATGCGCTAGTCCTCAGGTGGTTTCTCTCCCAGCAGAATTTCAAGTTTCCAGTGGAACATCGGGCTGGCAAACTGCAGGGGAATGCAGATGCCATCTCCAGAGTCCACTGTATGACGTGTCCGTGCCCATAGGGTTGAACAAAGGGGGGGAATATGTGGTACAGTGGAAGGTGTGGTGCTGGATTGAAGGTATATATCTTCCACCATGGTAAAATGTTGCCTGGATTTTCCCTAAGGGGTACTTCACACACAGCAATATCGCTGCAATGTCACAGGTTTTGTGATGTTGCAGCGACCTCGCTAGCAAAGTCGCTGCGTGTGACATGCCACAGCGACCAGCGATGAGCTTGCTGATTGATGCGGAATGGCCAGGACCATTTTTGGTCGTCGGTCTCCCACTTGGCAGCATACATTGGCGTCTGTGACACCCCTCTAACCCGATGTGTTCCCTGGTTACCAGGGTACACATCGGGTTACTAAGCACAGCGCACTGTGCTTAGTAACCCAATGTGTACCCTGGTTACCAGCACTCTCCCACTTACCCCAGCCCATACAGTAGCGGGACCTCAACATCGTGTAAAAGAATACCGTAGTTTATATTCTATTCCACGATGTCGAGGTCGTTACACGGGTCGTTGGTTGCTGAGGAGATCTGCCTGTTTGACAGCTCACCAGCAACCACACAGCGATGTTCCAGCGATCCCAGCCAGGTCGGATCGTTGGTGGGATCGCTGGAACATCGTGTAACGGGGCCCTAACTCTCCAGGTTTTCAGGTCAACACTGGTTGTACACAGCTGCAGCAATCAAGCCTGCATAAGCCAGTTAGTAGGGGAATCTCAGTGTGTGAGGAGTTAGGCTGGACTAAGTCTGAATGTGCAGTGTTGTGTGGATATACTGTACATGCTGCAAAGGACTGTGAAAAAACTCAAAGCAACCCTGTGAATGGCACCTGGCGGTCACCTGTGGTCTGCATCTAATCACATCGCTAGTGGTGACAAGGCAGCCGCTTAGTTAAGCCCGTCCCGTGCAAGGGCGAGTCTGAGACCAGTGGTTCGACAAGGTGGAGTACATTGATGTTTTTTTTTCCTTTTCCGCCACCTGATGTGTTAAAGTGTGAATAAAACACTGAAGTTTGGACTTTAAGCCTGAGTGTTGCTTCATTACTGCGTCCCTGCCGCTGCCTTCCACAGCAAATCCCTGCAATATATATATATATATATATATATATATATATATATACAGGGTGGGTAATTTATTTATATGGATACACTTAAATAAAATGGGAATGGTTGTAAAATCAACTTCCTGTTTCCTGTGGCACATTAGTATATGGGAGGGGGAAAACTTTTCCATATGGGTAGTGACCATGGCGGCCATTTTGAAGTCGGACACTTTGGATCCAACTTTATTTCTTTGAATGGGAAGAAGGTCATGTGACTCATCAAATTATTGAGAATTTCATAAGAAAAACAATGGCATGCTTGGATTTACTGTGACTTTATTCTTTCATTAATTATTTACAAGTTTCTCTTTGTTTGCAGCCATTGACATGTCACAAAGGTTAACACAAATTGTGTTGATGTCTGATGAAGGCAGTACCCGGGTCATTGCAGCGGATTTCAATGCAAGACACCCTACGAGACCACCCATCTCCCATGCTACAGTTAGCAAACTGCTTGCCAAATTTCGTGAAACAGGTTCAGTGTTGGATTTGCAAAAATGTGGACGCAAGAAAACTGTCAATAATGAAGAGACATCAGTGGCTGTCCTAGCTTCATTCAGCAAGAGCCCACAGCGTAGCACTCGCCGCATGTCACTAGAGAGCGACATCAGTCGAACATCCATTCCGCTAGATCCTGCCAAGACAGTTGGAACACAAAACTTGATGGTATGATGTGGTATATGGGGTGTGACGAAATGGACTCCTTCAATGTAGAACATATGATGATATCTTATGTAACCCAGACAGTATTGTATTTTGGTTTGCAAACTTGTAATGGCCAAGGAGAATTTCCTATAAGTTTTATAGATGACTGTGGTGTTTAGTTTAGCATGGTAACTTGTTTGTCTTAGAAGGCCAGAGAACTTCATTATGCTAATCGTCCATTGTATATTACCCTGTGAATGTTGACTTTATGTAAATTGCCCCAGCCACCATTGTTTTAATGTCATGGTTTGCAGACTGAATGTCTCCTACTAACATTACATTGTAAGGGCTATATCAATCAGTATGTCACTCTACCTTGCCAGGATTGCAATACTACTAAAAATATGTTAAATGAGGCTTGAGGTCCAGCCAATGAAAAGGCAGTTTTATTCCATCTATCGTGATGTCCTCAATGTCTGCAATGAGGGCTGAGGGTATATAAGGAGAGCTGTTCATTAACCAGATTGAGTTAGATTCTGTCTAGTGCCCTCAGTCTAGGGATTTCGTTCCCAGCTAGAGTTACACTGGACTTGATAAAGGTAGCTAATCTAGGATCTTCGGATCCGATTAGCCGGCCATAACCCCAGTTGATGGTCACCGGGCACTCCACAGTGGCCACTGTTGAAGCTAAGTCTTCCATTTTGCATTATATCTAGAGCAGTGATTGCTATAATCCATTTACATTGTATCTGTATTAGCTGTGCAGTCTAGCCACTTCTTGCACTCATTAATGTGCACACATAGTGTTTAGTGTTGCAGCAGATAACCTTCCGGCTGTGGTGACAAAGACTGCATAAGGAAGCAATCCAGGTTGGGTCGATCCAGTCATCTGGCTACAGACTTTGCTGTGCTATATTCTAATCCCTGGTGAGCCAGCGGAAGGGTGAGACTCTGTTGCCTGTTACATTCTTGTGTTTTGCTGGATATATGTTATATGCTGTAAACTGTTTGGGGATCCAATAAAGCCTTAATATTGTAGATCCCTCACCCTGTGTTGTCAGAGTAGTGTTCCGCCCACGGTTAAGGAGCTTGGGCGTTCAGTTTGGGATAAGCCCTGGTCCACGTTGTCTTTCTAAATGCAGCTGGGCCAGCGGACGAGAGCCCCCAATGACCCCCAGGTCTCCACATGGGGTACAAAGACAGTGGAGCCATTCTTCATCAATGGAGACCTCAATGCCACCGGATATCTGAAATTGCTACATGATGATGTGTTGCCTTCTTTATGCACTGAAGATGGCACGTTCCCTGAGTTTTTCCAACAAGATGGTGCACCACCACATTCTGGGTGTCAGGTCCGAGCATTCCTACATGAACAGTTTCCTGGAAAGTGGATTGGTCATAGTGGGCCACTTGAATGGCCACCAAGGTCTCCCGATCTGACTCCCTTAGACTTTTATTTTTGGGGTCAAGTGAAGGCAATTGTCTATGCTGTGAAGATATGAGATGTGCAGCATCAGAAACAATAGATACTGAAAGCCTGTGCTAACATTTCTTCTGCGGTGTTGCTATCAGTGTGTCAAGAGTGGGAGAAGAGGGTTGCATTGACAATCCAACACAATGCGCAGCACTTTGAACACATTTTATAAGTGGTGATAAACTTGTAAATAACTCATGAACGAATAAAGTTACGTTAAAACCAAGCACACCATTGTTTTTCTTATGAAATTCTCAGTGTGTTTGATGAGTCTCTTCCCATTGGAAAAAATAAAGTTGGATCCAAAACGTCCAGCTTCAAAATGGCCGCCATGGTCAACACCCATGTGAAAAAGTTTTTTCCCCCTCCCACATACTAATGTGCCACAAACAGGGAGCTGATATCACCAACCACTCCCATTTTATTTGGGTGCATCCATAAATAGCCCATCCTGTGTGTATTTTATATGTATGTATAATATATATATATATATATATATATATATATATATATAAAATTTTACACTGCCCCCTAGGGGGCCTCAGAACTGCACGGACTGATTGCTTGTGTTATGTACAGAGGCTTCAGCACAAATGATCACTTTCTGCTGGTGACGTTACTCGGGCATCGCTGGGAGGAGGTGACTCAGGACAGTATCTGGGTCATCAGCTGACCATGCGTTGTCATGGCAATGCATCGAGGTCCCATGATCACATCAGAGGGCCACCCATGTTGGCAGGGAATAGGGCAACCACTGCTGCAGTGCTTTACAACGCACTATGCGATCTAAAGGGTTAACGCTGTGAGCTGCACATGTTGGCTGATCAGATCAGCTGACACTTGCAGGTAATGGGGTGAGCTCAGCATGTGAGCTCGCATCAATGGGAAGGAGGCAGCCTATGGCGTACATATATGCCCTTCATTGTGAAGAGGTTAAAGCGGCTGCTCAGTAAATGGCAGTCGTCATCACAGGAGGGGCAATAACGTCCTGGTCAGGGGGCGTCCCACACTGGGCGGCAGATTGGGGAGGTTTTATCATGGATGGGGCACTTTTAATCCTGTTTCAAGATGGAGCCAAAAATTGAGCGAACAACTGACGCTCCATTCATTCTCCATACGCCAGCACATAGCAAATGGATGGACTGGTGGTCAAGCATAAGCAGCGATTAACTCCTTCACAACCAAGGATGTAATAGCAGGTCCTTGGTCATTTCCTGCCCCCCAATGCGAGCTCATGCGGGAGCTCACATTCTCCTCCCACGTCTC
This sequence comes from Allobates femoralis, assembly GCA_033576535.1. Lineage (NCBI taxonomy): Eukaryota > Metazoa > Chordata > Amphibia > Anura > Aromobatidae > Allobates > Allobates femoralis. Next base: position 156,618,462 of record JARQOC010000008.1, read on the forward strand.
AGCTAGTCTCATCAGCTGTGATGTGTAGCTAAGAGCACCGATCAGATCAGAGATCACTGACAACATGAACCAAAGCACCGCGGCGGGGATTGCGCCGTTCCTCACTGGTATCGGAGGTCCCCTGATGTGATCACGGGAACTCAATGCTTTACCTGGACATCCCGGGGTCCTGTAATGACCTCGGAAGCTGTCCTAATTCACTTCATGCTGGCGATGACCCAGTGACATCATCGGCAGGAAGTGACCATTTCCCATGTCTTCTGATGAGCAGCAGCTCATCGGAAGACAAGAGAAGCCAACGGATAGTGGATTACTGAGGCCCCCTAGTGGGCTATGTAAAATAAAGAAAAAAAATACGTTTTTCCAGTTATGTATAAAAAAGCCCCTAAAAGTTCAAATCACCTCCCTTTTGCCTCATTGAAAAAAAAAACTATTAAAGAAATAAAATAAAAAACACACACATTTGGTATCGTCGCGTTCAGAAACGCCCGATCTATCAAAATATAAAATCAATCAGATCGGTAAACTGTGTAAAAGGAAAAAGTCCAAACCTCAAAATAACTTTTTTTTTCTTGCCTTAACATTGTGATAAAATACAATAACGGGCGATCAAAACATCACATCTACCCAAAAATAGTATCATTAGAAACGTCAGCTCCAGACACAAAAAATAAGCCGTCACACAGCCCCAGATCCCGAAAATGGGAACGCTGCAGGGCGTGGAACATAGCGCAAATTCACAATTCTTTTTCTTTAAAAACTGAATTGTTTTTCACCACTTAGATAACAATAAAAGTAACATGTTTGGTATGTACGAACTCGTACCGACCCGAGGCATCACACCATCACGTCAGTTTTACCATATAGTGACCATCATGAATAAAAAAACTAAAAAAAAAATGTGTAATTGCACTTTTGTTGCAATTTCATCGCACTTGGAACTTTTTTCCTGCTTTTCAGTACACTATATGCTAAAATAAATTATTTTGTTCCAAAGTACAACTCGTCACGCAAAAAGCAAGACCCCATATGTCTGTATTGACAGAAGGATAAAAAAGTTATGGCTCTTGGAAGAAGGGGAGGACAAAACGATAAATGGAAAATCGCCCAGGGATGAAGAGGTTAAAAAAAAACCTGTGGATACGTTCAGCGGACAATCCCTGTAAAGGAATCTTGCACAATGATCAAATACTGTGATCCACTTATGAAATCAATTTGTATTCACATTCACCATGTTGGAGCGAGTACAGTATCAGGCAGTTATGATGACATCATCATAGACTCTGAATGACATCACAGATGGTATAGAATGTGCAGAGATCTGCTCCGGAGCAGCTTGTGCCACTTGGACCTGACAGCCGGAGAGGACGAGTCCAGGTAGGGAGCTCTCCACTATTAGGGTGTATCACGCAGTAGATAGATTTATTATAATGGGGGGAGGGCACCGTTTTTGTATTAATACAGATGATATTAAATATTTATATAAGTATAAATACACAAAATAGTTATTAACGTTACAGATTCTATACTATCATTCAATCTTTGTATTTTGATGTAAATAAATTTATCTCAAGCATTAAACCCCACTTCATTTTCCACAATATCCGGAAAATAAATATCAGTGGGATGTGTCAGGATTATCATTGATACCCATCGCAATATATAACTAAGAAGAAGAAGGAGAAAGGCGACCAAAGGGTATAGTGAAATATATATTATATAACTTTATTGAGGACATACAAAATCAGGTACAAACAATAGGGGGAACAATTATATACCCAACCACATATGCGGTCTTAAGTATCAGGAATATTAGTATATAATGGTACAAGGACCAAAGTGCAAGTGCATAAAACATCCACATAAAGAATAAATATCCCATAGAACATAGAATTGATCACCACATATAGTGCACCATGAAATGCAAAACTTCTCAGATGGAGGAGGATCTATATTTTCTCAGACAATTTAATTAGCCATAGTAACATAGTGTCATATAAATCGTATGCACTCCATATCTCCTAACCCCCAAAGAAAGGAGGAGTAGTTAGTAGATAGCACAATTGCTATGTATGTATATGAAGAGGAGATATATATATGTTAAACTCTAGCTTCTGAGATATCCATCGTAATGAAGAAGTATAGAGGTGCACATATAGAGGTATTCAATGAATGAACTGTTTAGTGGAAACAGGGAACCTCTCAGCATAAGTATTTTGATGTAAGTCAAATGTATTAAACCAGGAGCCCACACATAGCCCCTGTATAACACAAGGAGCCAACACATAGCCCCTGTATTACACCATAAGCCCACACATAGCCCCTGTATTACACTATGAGCCGACACATAGCTCCTGTATTAGACCAGGTGCCCAGACATAGCCCCTGTATTGCACTAGGATCCCACACATAGCCCCTGTATTGCACTAGGATCCCACACATAGCCCCTGAATTGCACTAGGATCCCACACATAGCCCCTGTATTACACCAGGAGCCCACACATAGCCCCTGTATTACACCAGGAGCCCACACATTAGGATCCCTCACACATAGCCCCTGTATTACGCCAGGAGCCCACACATAGCCCCTGTATTACACCGACATTCTGTGACATCACCAATAGAATAGAAAGGACAAAGTTCTGAACCTGAATCATTTTGTTTTTAGGTCCTGAAAGCACAAAGTTAAGAAGTCCAGGTAAGTATCTGTCCTCTCCAGGACACATGCGGTACCACAGAACCATAGGACGGTGTTCATCTGAAAGCCCAGCTCGACTGCCCATCTCTACATAATATATGTGTGTGTCTGTTTTATTAATGATGGAGTGAATGCTTAGTCTAAGGATATGTTTACATGTTGCATTGAACCATAGGATGATCACACCAAAGGTGACCGTCTGCTAGCTTCGGCTCGACTACCCATCTCTCCTGAAGACCCAACAGTTTTTTGAGAGTTGGGTGGAAGACATCATCTTTGGAAATAGGGTCCCAGCTTGTTGTCTCCTCCACAGTCTTGTGCCCTGTATTGGAGTTTTGTGTTGCTGAGACGCAGGTCTGGAAGCTGTCGTCATCCTATTAGCTATTTACCTGGGATTTGATCAGATCGTCATATTTGGGGTAGGATGATCACACCAAAGGTGACCGTCTGCTAGCTTCGGCTCGACTACCCATCTCTCCTGAAGACCCAACAGTTTTTTGAGAGTTGGGTGGAAGACATCATCTTTGGAAATAGGGTCCCAGCTTGTTGTCTCCTCCACAATCCATTAAAAGGGCACATTGTGTTGCTGAGGCGCAGGTCTGGAAGCTGTCGTCATCCTATTAGCTATTTACCTGGGATTTGATCTGATTGTCTTATTTAGGGTAAGAAAGGAATTTTTTTCGCCACTGAGAACTCCAGAGGAATAGATAAGAATGAATGTATGTGTGTGTCTGTTTTATTAATGATGGAGTGAATGCTTAGTCTAAGGATATGTTTACATGTTGCATTGAACCATAGGATGATCACACCAAAGGTGACCGTCTGCTAGCTTCGGCTCGACTACCCATCTCTCCTGAAGACCCAACAGTTTTTTGAGAGTTGGGTGGAAGACATCATCTTTGGAAATAGGGTCCCAGCTTGTTGTCTCCTCCACAGTCTTGTGCCCTGTATTGGAGTTTTGTGTTGCTGAGACGCAGGTCTGGAAGCTGTCGTCATCCTATTAGCTATTTACCTGGGATTTGATCAGATCGTCATATTTGGGGTAGGATGATCACACCAAAGGTGACCGTCTGCTAGCTTCGGCTCGACTACCCATCTCTCCTGAAGACCCAACAGTTTTTTGAGAGTTGGGTGGAAGACATCATCTTTGGAAATAGGGTCCCAGCTTGTTGTCTCCTCCACAATCCATTAAAAGGGCACATTGTGTTGCTGAGGCGCAGGTCTGGAAGCTGTCGTCATCCTATTAGCTATTTACCTGGATTTGATCTGATTGTCTTATTTAGGGTAAGAAAGGAATTTTTTCGCCACTGAGAACTCCAGAGGAATAGATAAGAATGAATGTATGTGTGTGTCTGTTTTATTAATGATGGAGTGAATGCTTAGTCTAAGATATTTTACATGTTGCATTGAACCATAGATGATCACACCAAAGGTGACCGTCTGCTAGCTTCGGCTCGACTACCCATCTCTCCTGAAGACCCAACAGTTTTTTGAGAGTTGGGTGGAAGACATCATCTTTGGAAATAGGGTCCCAGCTTGTTGTCTCCTCCACAGTCTTGTGCCCTGTATTGGAGTTTTGTGTTGCTGAGACGCAGGTCTGGAAGCTGTCGTCATCCTATTAGCTATTTACCTGGGATTTGATCAGATCGTCATATTTGGGGTAGGATGATCACACCAAAGGTGACCGTCTGCTAGCTTCGGCTCGACTACCCATCTCCTGAAGACCCAACAGTTTTTTGAGAGTTGGGTGGAAGACATCATCTTTGGAAATAGGGTCCAGCTTGTTGTCTCCTCCACAATCCATTAAAAGGGCACATTGTGTTGCTGAGCGCAGGTCTGGAAGCTGTCGTCCATCCTATTAGCTATTTACCTGGGATTTGATCTGATTGTTTATTTAGGGTAGAAAGGAATTTTTTTTCGCCACTGAGAACTCCAGAGGAATAGATAAGAATGAATGTATGTTGTGTCTGTTTTATTAATGATGGAGTGAATGCTTAGTCAAGGATATGTTTACATGTTGCATTGAACCATAGGATGATCACACCAAAGGTGACCGTCTGCTAGCTTCGGCTCGACTACCCATCTCTCCTGAAGACCCAACGTTTTTTGAGAGTTGGGTGGAAGACATCATCTTTGGAAATAGGTCCCAGCTTGTTGTCTCCTCCACAGTCTTGTGCCTGTATTGGAGTTTTGTGTTGCTGAGACGCAGGTCTGGAAGCTGTCGTCATCCTATTAGCTATTTACCTGGGATTTGATCAGATCGTCATATTTGGGGTAGGATGATCACACCAAAGGTGACCGTCTGCTAGCTTCGGCTCGACTACCCATCTCTCCTGAAGACCCAACAGTTTTTTGAGAGTTGGGTGGAAGACATCATCTTTGGAAATAGGGTCCCAGCTTGTTGTCTCCTCCACAATCCATTAAAAGGGCACATTGTGTTGCTGAGGCGCAGGTCTGGAAGCTGTCGTCATCCTATTAGCTATTTACCTGGGATTTGATCTGATTGTCTTATTTAGGGTAAGAAAGGAATTTTTTTCGCCACTGAGAACTCCAGAGGAATAGATAAGAATGAATGTATGTGTGTGTCTGTTTTATTAATGATGGAGTGAATGCTTAGTCTAAGGATATGTTTACATGTTGCATTGAACCATAGGATGATCACACCAAAGGTGACCGTCTGCTAGCTTCGGCTCGACTACCCATCTCTCCTGAAGACCCAACAGTTTTTTGAGAGTTGGGTGGAAGACATCATCTTTGGAAATAGGGTCCCAGCTTGTTGTCTCCTCCACAGTCTTGTGCCCTGTATTGGAGTTTTGTGTTGCTGAGACGCAGGTCTGGAAGCTGTCGTCATCCTATTAGCTATTTACCTGGGATTTGATCAGTTCGTCATATTTGGGTAGGATGATCACACCAAAGGTGACCGTCTGCTAGCTTCGGCTCGACTACCCATCTCTCCTGAAGACCCAACAGTTTTTTGAGAGTTGGGTGGAAGACATCATCTTTGGAAATAGGGTCCCAGCTTGTTGTCTCCTCCACAATCCATTAAAAGGGCACATTGTGTTGCTGAGGCGCAGGTCTGGAAGCTGTCGTCATCCTATTAGCTATTTACCTGGGATTTGATCTGATTGTCTTATTTAGGGTAAGAAAGGAATTTTTTTCGCCACTGAGAACTCCAGAGGAATAGATAAGAATGAATGTATGTGTGTGTCTGTTTTATTAATGATGGAGTGAATGCTTAGTCTAAGGATATGTTTACATGTTGCATTGAACCATAGGATGATCACACCAAGGGTGACCGTCTGCTAGCTTCGGCTCGACTACCCATCTCTCCTGAAGACCCAACAGTTTTTTGAGAGTTGGGTGGAAGACATCATCTTTGGAAATAGGGTCCCAGCTTGTTGTCTCCTCCACAGTCTTGTGCCCTGTATTGGAGTTTTGTGTTGCTGAGACGCAGGTCTGGAAGCTGTCGTCATCCTATTAGCTATTTACCTGGGATTTGATCAGATCGTCATATTTGGGGTAGGATGATCACACCAAAGGTGACCGTCTGCTAGCTTCGGCTCGACTACCCATCTCTCCTGAAGACCCAACAGTTTTTTGAGAGTTGGGTGGAAGACATCATCTTTGGAAATAGGGTCCCAGCTTGTTGTCTCCTCCACAATCCATTAAAAGGGCACATTGTGTTGCTGAGGCGCAGGTCTGGAAGCTGTCGTCATCCTATTAGCTATTTACCTGGGATTTGATCTGATTGTCTTATTTAGGGTCAGAAAGGAATTTTTTTTCGCCACTGAGAACTCCAGAGGAATAGATAAGAATGAATGTATGTGTGTGTCTGTTTTATTAAGAGCATCCACTGTCCTAGATTATGAGCTTCTAGGAGCAGGTTGCATATCTTTTCCTTTCCAGGTCAGCTTTCCTGAACTTATAATTACTACATATATAAAGCAATAAGCAGCAGGTCACACGTGATCCAGGGAGATATCCGATCGCCAGAACTGGGGTCAGGAAGGAATTTTTTTCCCCCCTGAGGTAGAATTCTCCGGGGGTTTTCTTCGCCTTCCTTTGGATCTTTGGGTCCGGTGCCTCATCAGGTCCGCAATGTCCGCAGCAAGTTCTGTGGTCTCCATTGGATCTGAGAGTCACCATGACCCTAAATTTATTGAAGGACCGGTAATATTTTCTTTACAATGTTGCTTATTGCTATTCCAAAAATAAAAAAAATAAAAAAATAATTAGAGATTATATATTGTGTTTTGTGTTTTATTTGTCTGCACTTCACCCTACACAGTGACAATCGCTCAATACTCTATTAGATACCGGATCAAGTCTGGTTCTAAAGTGTCTCATCCATATACATGGCGGCCGCGGCTGCAGGACCAGGAATATAGGGGGCGCCATACACAGAGCGAGTCATATGACTCCAGCCATGATAACATCACCTCTCCCAAGTCACATCACTATGGGGGTCGGTCTTGGTGATGGGGAACTCACATCTTATAGCTCCTATATCATACACTACCTGAAAGACGACTGAAGAGTGGGTCACAAAGACGCAGAACACAGGAGGAAAGAGGCGACACAGGGGCAACAAGTAGTCACAGGACACAACGGGGGGGGGCTAGGAATGATCACTATGGTGCATTAACTAACACCGGTTATAATAAGAAGATGAGAAACATGCTGGAATTCGTGCCAAATATTGCACCTACAGTACATACCGCTTGTTAGCATATGTACATCATTGGTAGTAGCTGAGTGCTGCAGAGAATTTTTCTAGTTGTTTGACCCAGTATCCCTGCTAGCACCAGTTCACATTGTGTCTGTGAGTGCTGTGCAGTTTTTTCTGTTTTGTGTATATGGAGAATCTGGTTCCATGTCTGCAACTATGCACCCTCATCACCCACAGGTGGTCTGAGGTTGAGACAACTATCTATCTATCTATCTATCTATCTATCTATCTATCTATCTATCTATCTATCTATACAAGATAAAGAACTGCAGCACTCTTCTTTGTGAAACAACCGCCTTTATTCGGCCATCAGGTGGGGGGTGACAATGTTTCGGGATCCTGTCCCTTTCTCTAGAAGGGCTAGAGAAAGGGTCAGGATCCCGAAACGTTGTCACTCCCCACCTGACGGCCGAATAAAGGCGGTTGTTTCACAAAGAAGAGTGCTGCAGTTCTTTATCTTGTATACTCATACAGCAAGGAGGAGAGGAGCTGTGACTGCTGAGCCCAAGGGGAGCTGTGCTGCACCAATATACTTATCTATCTATCTATCTATCTATCTATCTATCTATCTATCTATCTATCTATTATCTATCTATCTATCTACTCCCTCTATAAAGATAAAAAAAATTGTAGCAGCACACTGTCAGTGCCAATACATGCATACCATAGGTTTTAAGTGATGTTAGTAGATGTAATTTCTTGAGAAAAAAATAAAAACTAAAAGTTTTTTCAAAAAACTCAGATTTAAATTTTTTTCGTTTTTAAATACTTATCTTCAAATAAGGTTCTTAGCGCAAGTATTGGCCAATATATACATGTATTGGCAATGACAGTGTGCTGCTACAATTTTGTTATCTATATGATCAGGCAGCGTAGATTTGCACCTGTGCTGAAAAGCTTATACAGTTATGGCCAAAAGTATTGACACCCCTGCAATTCTGTCAGATAATACTCAGTTTCTTCCTGAAAATGATTGCAATCACAAATTCTTTGGTATTTTTGCCAAATCATTGAAGATAAATTCAATGAAGATAATAATACCAAAGAATTTGTGATTGCAATCATTTTCAGGAAGAAACTGAGTATTATCTGACAGAATTGCAGGGGTGTCAATACTTTTGGCCACATCTGTAAATACTGGTGCTGCGGGTGGAGTTATTTGGAGTGTGCAGAGGCTACAAGAGCTGTGAAGACGTACTGGTGTTCGGTGCTGCGTTAGGCCCAAGCCAATTACCGGGAACAGCCTCCGAGTAGTCCTGCAAGGCCCAAGAGTGGGGTCTGAAGGCGAGGAGAGTAAAAGGAACAAAGTGGGAATTGAGGAGCCAGTGTTAGGTTCACTCAAATCAGACGCTGGACACGTGAGTCCAAGTCTACTGGACAGAACCCGGCCCAGTAGAGAATACCGGTCCACCGTGGAGACTTCTGTCTCCCGGACATCTGCGCAGTCACACACCAGGGAGCCAGGCACTGCAGAGAGAGGAACAGCGGTAGTTCATAGAAGGTGTCCCACCGACAGCAAGAAAGAGCAGAGGAGGCCAGCCAAGTTTTACACAGGGCAGGGGCTTCACACACACTGGGAAAGAGACAAGGAGGCCTTATACCCACTCGCTGTGGATATCCAGAGGTGCTTCCTGAACACCCGGCAGTGCTCTGGATGTTTACCTGCAACAACACCAGTTAAAAGTACCCACTAGTGCAAAGAGAGACATACATCTTAGTACACACAGCAAACAACACCTTCTACCCCAGACCTGGAGGGGGAACTCTACTTGTTGCCTTAAGCAAGTTCCCCTATAAGGGTCTGTCGAGCCCCAGGCCTTTGGGTACTCGGGTATCAGGCTCGGTGGGTGCTTTCGCGGGGATGTCACGGGTGGCAGCGCCTGAGCTCGTGGCCTGGGTGACACTTCAAAAAGCGTTTATTTACAGGGGATAAGAGTTTGTCATGTGACGCCACCTGTAGTACCTGGTGATGGGCCACCAGCACCGCCACAGTGCACCTCTGGGGCAGCGGTCCTGAAAACAAGCAGGTTGATGGAGAAACCCACACACAGGCAAAGACACTTTCTCCCGGGTACTTTACTGTAAACGTTCAGCAGCAAAATACAGTCCACAGTTCAACAAGATGTTAAATAAACAGGTTACCGTTATAGGTAGTGGCAAGTGAACGGATCGTTTCCATGGGGCTTGGTTAGGTGTCCCTCCTTTACTGCTCTTCCAGGTTGGTGTGAAGCCTGGCTGATCTGAAACCTAGCCTGGCCTCCTGTGCTCTCTCACCTTCGCTGTCGTCGGGTATCCCTCTAATGGCTTGCTGCTCTCTCTTCAGGCGGTGCCTGGCCCCCTTAATGTTGACTGCTCTGGTGTCTGGGAGACTTGAAGACTCCACGGTAATCCGGATTCTCTGCTGTGCTTGTAGACTCCAGCAGTCTGCAGGCTCCGGTGCCCGGTAAGCCGTCTGGGAGAACCTATCACCGGCTCCTCTGTTCCCAAAACGGCTGCTCTCTCCTGGAAAGCTCCTTTCCTGTCTGTTCCTCAGACGTTCTCTGCAGCTGCTGCTGTTCCCAGTAGCTGCCTTCTCTTCTTCCTGCTCCGAATGGACTCTCTCTCACTTCCTCCCACCCTCACACTGCTTGCCCTCAACTCCTCCCACTGGGGCTGGGTCTCCTAGTAAAGGAATTAACACTATAGTCCCCTGAGCTAAGGGTGTGTGTGCATGCGAGGAACAAGCCACATTTTAACTTCCCCATTCACTTGCCACAGGGATAATTACACCGCTTTTATGGGTGTGATGCTCCGGTGTGATGCCTGACCACTGTGGGGCGCCACAGATCCAGACCTGAGGGGAGGAGTCAGGTAGTTCCAGTCAGACAGCCAAAGAGGAAGGTACTGGAAGGAGCTGGTCACTGGGATCAAGCCAGGCCCAGGACCAGGGAACACTGACCCAGCTGTGCTGCGCCCTACGGAGAGGGTTGGAGGCCAGTGGAGGAAGTAGGAGAAAAGAAGAAGGGAACAGACCTGGTTTCCCTTAAGCCCACCCGACACCGGAGTCCGATTCTGATAATAATCTAAAGTGTAGCAGTCTAGCAGAGAAAGCCCGGAAAGACCAGGAGGATCTAATCCCCCTGAGGGAAAGAATAAAAGACACTCAAACTAGGGATGGGCGAATCTACTCGCTAGGACTCGTTACTCGGCGAGTAGTAAGGGACTCGCAGGACTCGCTACTCGGCGAGTTTCCCAGTGATTACTCGCACGAGTCCAATGCAAATCAATATCAATCCTAGTTTTGTCAGAAACGCTGACAAAACTAGGATTGCCATTGTTTGCATTAGACTCGGCTACTGTGCCAGTGATAGCAGGGAAACTCGCAAAGTAACTGCTGTTACATTGCGAGCCGAGTCCAGCTGTCTTCTCTGTGCAGGCTGCCAGCTCCAGGGTCCTAGAGCCCGCCTGCTCACAGACATGATGTAGCAGTGCTGAGATTGTTCTCAGTCTGCTCATTCCCTGTGCATAGACATCTATCTATGCACAGGCGATGTAGCAGAGAGGACATCGCGTTTTGGACTACGTCGGACGGAAGAGGGTTTTTTAAATTAAAGATGGAGTCCCTAATGGCTTTTTTTTTTATTTCAAATAAAAAATTTTCTCTGTGTTGTGTTTTTTTAACCCTTTATTGGAGATTCTTAGTGGCTGGGTCAAACGTGGCCTGACATTAAGAATCTCGGGCTTAATACCAGCTTGTATAACAAAGCTGGTATTAACCCCTTTATTACCCAGCGTGCCACCGCCACCAGGGCCGCTGGAAGAGCGGGGTTCAGCGCCAGAGGATGGCGCTTCAATGAACGCGCCATCTTCTGGGCGGCTGCGGGCTGCAATTTGCAGCGGGGGGTGCCCAGAAAGCTTGGGCATCCCTGCGCTGCGGATTCCAGCCCCCAGCTGCTTAGCTGTACCTGGCTAGACATAGAAATTGCGCGGAGCCCCACGCATTTTTTTTTTATTATTTCATGAATTTCAGAGTCAGAGTCTCAGAGTCAGAGTCTCAGAGTCAGAGTCTCAGAGTCAGAATCTCAGAATTTCATGAAATAATTTTAAAAAAATGCGTGGGGCTCCGCGCAATTTCTATGTCTAGCCAGGTACAGCTAAGCAGGTGGGGGCTGGAATCCGCAGCGCAGGGATGCCCAAGCTTTCTGGGCACCCCCCGCTGCAAATTGCAGCCCGCAGCCGCCCCAGAAGATGGCGCGTTCATTGAAGCACCATCCTCTGGCGCTGAACCCCGCTCTTCCAGCGGCCCTGGTGGCGGTGGCACGCTGGGTAATAAAGAGGTTAGGGCCAGCTTTGTATTATCAGCTGGCCCTAAGCCCGAAATTTATGGCGGTCACGCCAATATTAGACATGACCGCCATGAATTTCTATTAAATTGTTTTAAAAAAAACACAACACAAAGAAAATATTTTATTAAAAATAAAAAAAAAAGCCATTAGGGACTCCATCTTTAATTGAAAAAATCCTCTTCCGTCCGACGCAGTCCAAAACGCGATGTCCTCTCTGCTACATCCCCTGTGCATAAATATAGATGTCTATGCACAGGGAATGAGCAGACTGAGAACAATCTCAGCTCTGCTACATCATCTCTGTGCACAGACATTCATGTCTGTACACAGGGAATGAGCAGACTGAGAACAATCTCAGCACTGCTACATCAGGCAGCAGGCGGGCTCTAGGACCCTGGAGCTGGCAGCCAGCACAGAGGAGAAAGCAGGACTCTTATCTGTGCGAGTTTCCCAGCCAGCGATTACAGTTGCAAAGTAAACGAGTCCAATGCAAATAAATGACAAAACTAGGATTGCTTCAGGCTGAAGCTTCCGAGACACATCTGCGATTTGTAAATCTCACACTACTCGCTATTACTCGCTTCCCCATTCATTAACATTGGACTCGCTAGACTCGCAAGAGTAGCGAGTCCTGTGCTCGGACTCGCTAGAGTCAAGCGATTCCGAGTAATTTAGGATTCGCCCATCACTAACTCAAACCTGACCAAGTATAAGAACAGGGACCTAAGCAGAAAATAGGGATCCCACAGAAAGGTTCTCAATGTCAGTTATGGAGTAGTACCCTGAGAGGGAGAAGGAGTGGCAAGTTCAGTTTCATGCATGACTTACCCCAAACGACGCACACACTAACAGAGGAGGCCTCACAACTCTCCAAGGTGAACATCCCAAGCTGCACCGAAACCTGGTTACCCTCCTGGATCATACCTGTTACCGGACATCAGTAAAAAGGTACCGAAACAGAGACTATTGTGTGTGTGAGTGCTTGCTTCACCGCCGCTGCCTGCAGACATGCGACAACGACTTCCCTCATCCACCCCGCTGCCCTGAGGTAAAGCTCCACCTGTGGGGAGCTGTACTACTCTGAGCTGCACCTTCATCAACTCAGTGGCCGGCCACAGCGCTGGTATCCACGTTACCAGGTACCACAGGTGGTGTCACGTTACCATTCCCCCCCCCCATCCATCATGGGGGGGAATCACCCCTTATCTTAGTAAGACCCCAGGGCCAGGGGTCTGGGCAGGCCACCAGTGACATCCCTACCAAAGCAGAGGGCCCAGATACCCGAGTCCCCATACCCTGGGAGAGTCATATCTACTATTTAATCGTCTAATTCTGTCTGTATGTCTGTAACAGAAATCCTGTGTTGCTGATTGGTCGCACCAGCAGCCCGCGACTAATCAGCAACTGGTGCAGTCCGGCCGCGTATTGGCGCGGGATTTGAACCACTCTTCACATTGCATTATTCTTAAATCTTCATACATAAACTGCATACATATTCTAGAATACCCGATGCGTTAGAATCGGGCCCTACCTCCACCCATGGATCCAGAGTCACAGCTACTCCCAAAGCAAAGACTTCAGCTCAGATACAAAGCATCTGCACAGCACAAAGACCAAGAGTAAATAACTCTATCAGTGGTGTCTGACAGAGGAGGGGGAAAGCTATTTAAAGCCAGGGGGAGGGGATTTCAGGTGAGTCACACCCAAGCCTCACATCAAACCCTCAACCAGCAGCTGAGCACAAGACCTTCACATCTGTACCTCATGCAGCTCTTGAAGAAATGCAGACACAACACACACAACAGCATCCAGCAAAGTCAGTGCAATCTAAGCGCGTGACAGTAAGTCAATGGGACACTCAAGCATTTTTTTGAAGATATTCTGAATGCACTGCAGTCTTTACCTCTTCATCAGACCTGAATTTTTGTCTTCTTTCATAGAACCAAACAAATGATAATCTGATGGGGTGAGATCAGGACCATATAGAGGGTGCCTAATATCTCAAAACAAAATTTTTGGAGAGTATCCACAGTCTGAGCAGTGGTGTGCGTATAAGCATTACCATCAAAAGCACAATGCCCTTGGTTAGCAGTATTCTGCATTTTGTTTGAATTTGTCAATACTAGGGACAAAATTTACAAAAAATATTGGCATCATACAAAGCCTCAATCATTAAAAATAGAATCACTTTACGCAGCTCTTCTTTTATGGAAATTGCAAGTGGTGCATGTCATTGTTTCTTGCATTGGAGTCCCAAATGAACTGATATAACAAGTTCATGTCATGATTCCTCCTCTCAGGGCATCTAACACTCAATGAGTAACTGTTTGCTATAACTATGGAAACAGTGTTGTGCTGAGCTGTCAGTTTGGTGAGTGACAGCTCAAGTTTTCAATCTGGTACTGGGGCATGTGTAGAGTGACAGCTCAATGTCCAATATGATTCTTAGAGCTGCTGGGTTTAGTCATGTATTCCCTGTTGCTGTTGATTACTAGCTCAGTTCAACAGTTTCTCCCAGGTCTCTGCCAGTCTTAGCATTGTGTTCAGTGGTGCTTGTTGGCCTGTATTGCTGTGCTGTGTTTTCTTAATCTATTGCTGCCTGACCTTGAACCTCATTTTGACCATCCGATTGTTTATCCCCATTGCCCTTATCCAATACCCTCAAGGTATTCTTTCTCCTGACCTTGAACTGACTGCCTAACTCTAGTTATCCCCTTAATCCTTGACGTGCTCTCTAGGTACCTTACCCTGGGAAAACCTCACTACCCGGCCTCACGACATGTCAGTAGTGACTAGTATCACAGTTCAAACCTGATAAGTCAGTACGGCCAACAGAACTTTTAACATAACCATCGGAGTGTGGAAATATTTTGACTTACCCTCATATATTTTACAGATCTGCACTGGGCTATTTTTGAAGCAAAGTTGAAGAAGCCTCATTCAAAAGTGAGACCCACTGATCATAATCTGATGCACTATAATAATAGGGATGAGCAAGCACTACCATGCTCGTGGTACTCGTAACAAGCAGTTAGATGATTGAACGGGCTTGACTCATGTACCGAGTATAATGGAAGTAAATTGGGAACTCAAGCATTTTCTCTGAAGATCTTCTGGAAAAATGCTAGTTTCTCATGGACTTCTATTATTCTTGGGTACTCGAGTTGCGCCTGTGACACGAGTCACTGCAGTAAAAACTAGTCCCAGAAGTGAAGAGAAAGACTACAATTCAGATAGTAATTATAATAATAATACAACTTACTGGATAAGTAAGGGGAGGTCAAACAATCCGAGGTCAGGTCCCGGAAATGGCGCAGTACAATAAGGGGTAGTCAGAGACGAAATCCAATTCACAAGCCGGGGTCAGGAAAACCAGAAAGACAAGACAGTTTACAGGGAGCAGGCAAAAGAGTAGTCAGGTCACAGGCAAATGGTCAAAGTCCAGGTAAGGAAATAAAGTCAGGCTGGGTCAGGCACAGAGCACAGAGAGATCAGTCTCACACAGGCAGCAGCAAGCGTACGATTGACACTGTATGGAGGAGCTAGCAGGCTTAAGTAGAGGAGTAATCAAGGGATGTGAACACAGTTGATTGCAGTCCAGAGAAAGCTCAACTAAAACAGACTGACAGCTTCCACACAATAGTAACACAGAAGACAAGGACAGCGTGGAGATTGTGACAGCGTCTATCTGAGCACCCGAGCATGGTAGAGATCAATCATCATCACTACATATTACTAAAACATGAGTATAGCCCTTTAAGAACAAAACAACTAGGGCTTGTTTTCGAAGGTCGGCTTTAGAAGCAGCTTTGCTCTATGTGTAACCTCAGCAGTTTTCTGCATACAAATTCACAGGAGCCTTGGGATACTAGGGGGTCCGTGTTTCCAATTAACTGAGCAGCATAAATATTCATATAATGTTCTAATTGACGAATAATAAAATAAAACCATTTCTGACCATATTGTTCCTGATGTCATTCTGTTAGCAATCATGCATATTTTACAATGAATTGTGTTCTGTCTGAAAATGCCAGGAATGTGCGTGTTTCCTGTTTTCTCCCTTTTTTTTTGACAGGATCTATTCAGTCTGAGAAAATACAGCTTTACAGACATCTGGCCTTTTTGGGATTCATGTTAGACGGGGCCTGCATGTAAAGTCTGGCTATCTTTAGCAGGCTCTCGAGACACAGCGCAGCAGGTTCATGTACAAGCGATGTGAAGCGCTAACCGCAGCGTTTGTCGGAGGGGATGTAAACAGTTTTATGTTTATTTATAAGATGCAATTAAAACTTAAGTAAGTTTACATCCTCCCATGCAAGAAAACAGATCTTCGCAACATCTTATGGGATGTCCGAGTCTTTTCTCTTGGTGATTATAGCGTTTCTTGTTTGCATTTAGGAGTAAAAAAGTAAATTGATTGTGACCGGAAATACTAAAGAAGAATGCCCCCTATCTGTAAACAGGAATTCAGCCTTCTACATAAAGAAAGCATAGCGCACGTATTCGCTCAACTGCTTACAGACCACCCAACCGGGTTTAATATCCGGCTGTGCTGTGTAATGGGGTTAGTCTTCAGAAGAAAGAATAGGGGGTTTACGTAAAGAACCACAGTAGATGCATGGTGACTAAGGTTGTCCGAAGACCTTCTGCTAAGTAAAAACATATCAGTTGGCCCAATCTTCTGCAATAGAGGTGGGGTTTAGACAAATATTGGCCAAAATGTAGCATTCCTGGCCTCTTATGAAGAGATTCTGGTTTGTAAGAGGGTTAATATGTTTTCATTACCCTCCTGCATGTAGATAAACTTCTCCCTTGGTGGAGTCCTCTCTTGGGACTTTTGTTGGACTGTCACCTTTTGTGTTAGGCCACTGTATGTTAAGTGGATCACCCCATTTGATTTTAAAGAGTAACTAAACTCTCGTTATTTGCATTAGGAAAATTATTAAAGTTTGTAATTCACTTCATTAGACCATTTGGCTTCTTTCCTCTTCAGTGGCGCACCCAGAAATTTCCCAAGGTAGGGGTCCTAGAGAGTAGACTGGGTTTCCAACTTCCGGCCGCAAAAGCGTGCATCCCGGAAGAGGAGGGGGACACTGACAGGAATGAGTCCCTCTTCTGTGTGTGCGTTTCACACTGCCGCAGGAAGAGGATGTGAGGGGGCGGAGTAGCGAGGACCCTCTCTGCTATGCATTCCTAGTGTGTGGAACGCACACAGGGTGGCGGAAGTGGCGGCAGAGTCAGGGACTGAAAGTAATAAATAATAAGCACCGTACAGGCCTAGACATAATAATACCGGGGCAGGCGGCGGTGGGCCCCCCAGCTTCTCAGGGCCGTCCAAAGGGGGGTGTCCAGACACGTAGGTCCCCCCCCCTTGGGTGCGCCACTGTTCCTCTTTAAAATGTTATCAAAGTGGTCTATGGACCCCAAACTTTTCTAGACTCTTCTAAAGCTGTGTTCACATGTTCAGTTTTTGGACAGTTTTTCACATCAATGTTTGTAAGCCAAAACCAGGAGTGGATGAAAAATACAGAAGCGGTGTGTGTTTCTATTAAGCCACGTTCAGACGTTGAGTATTTGGTGAGTATTTTATATTAATATTTACAACCCAAAACCAGGAGGAAAACAATCAGAGGAAAAGTGTAATAGAAATACATGTCTTTATTTTTCCTCCACTCCTGGGTTTGTCTTACAAAAACTGATGTAAAAAACTGACCAAAAAATGAATGACGCACACCAGGGGCCAGGGTTACTCCCGGTTTAGACAGGCGATTCTTCTCCTTCCTTGTCACGGGTGGACCGCGCCTGCCGGTAGTGGGGCCCGGTGTAGTGCAGATCAAAATTGAGGTCGTCTTACGGGAACAGATTAAAAGGGGTTTTTAATTTGTTTTCTTCGTGACGCCACCTATGAGTAGATTCGGTAAGGACTACCGACGCTGCGGAACCTCCCGGGGTGATGGACAGCAGCAAGATGTTACGCTCCCCACAGGCTGAGCGGTGATCCCCGGGGGCTGGAGCTGCTCAAGATGTTGTGCGGCAGCTGCGGTTACCTTCAGTTAACGACGGACAGTTCATAAGGAGACACGGACACAGATAGTCTCTGCAACGGTTCTTTACTGTAACCAGCAGGCAGTACATGGCTTACAGTGGTTGAGTAGAAGACCGGGTGGACTTAGCAGTGATAGTGCTCCTCAGAGATCCGCAGTGTACCTCCTCTCTACCTCCTTAGCTTCTCTTGCCAGCGTCGCCCAGGAATACCAGATCGGGTACGGGAGGCTGCTTCAATGCCCTATCCATGATGTACGTTCTGGATTCTTTGGGGAGCCTTGGGTCCCTCAGTGGGTACACCGCTGGTTAGACGACTGGAAACTGGCTGGTGGTGGGGTGCTCCTATAAAGCTGCTCCTCCACGGGGCTGGTTCGCATGGCAGAGGTGAACTGCTGCCAGCTTCGGTACCAGTGAACCGGCTGTGATTTGTGGGCACGGGAGTCTTTTGGGAACCCGTGTAGATATGCCCATTCCCGGTGGTTAAGGCCTCAGGTGCGGACACCCGACCGGTGACGGCCCGGGGGCCCGCACGGAGTGCGGAGCCCCCGCTCCTAGTTCTAGTCTGCTCTTGTCCGGTTCTAGATCCTGACTCGACTGTACTTGTTCTACTTCACTACCCTAACACTCCACCCACCAGGACCTATGATTGGTCCCCTGTTCTAGGTGTTGTATGTTGGGTTGGATCTCTGAGTTAACTATTGCACTGCTTTGTCTAGAGAATATTGCGGCTGCAATACTCCCTTGTGACGCACTCGTTGCGGGGCGCCACACTCCCCCTTGGTTAAATCAGCTTGTCCCCAAGCGTCAAACTACTCACATTACAGAGGTTTTTACATTTTTATACATATATGACACACTTTTATTAAAATAGAAAAACAGGTAAAGATATGCTTTGGTGTTATAAGCAAAGAAACAGGTAATCACTTTGTGCGGACCCGGCGGGCGGTCGGCTGTACTTTAACTAGAGTCCAGGCTGTAGCCGCGAGATCACACAGTCAATGATTAACGGGAACAGAGTCATTGATGAAAGTTCAAGTTTTAAAGTCACTGGCTCTGAGGGTGATGGCGCACCCGGATAGCGAACCACCCATCTGCACAAGCGTAGCGCTCGTAGGTGATAATATCGCCCCGGTATAGGTCGCGATCGGGATGTCCTCTTGGCAAGTTGGACTCAACGTCCCGGCGCCCCACAAACACCTCCTCATTCAAACCCACCTCCCAAGCGAACCCCCACCCGGTATTTAAGTTAAAGGTGGAAATTCTACCTTCACGGCGGAGTTCATCAGGCAGCGGCGGCTGGCGGCGAGCCTCGGCACGGGCCTCCATGTTGGCACGTTCTCGGGCTTGCCACTCCTCTCGTCGTCTCTGGCGTACATCTCCGTCGTTACGGCTCGGGGTGTAAAGATGAGTAATGGAGCTGGTGGTTTGGCGGGAAGCTTGAACTTGGCGGGCTGTCTGTATCGGAACCCGGTGGAACGGCACAGGGGAAGGTGTCGGCAGTGCACCCGACCAGTGTACCCGAGCTGTGTGCCCGGAAGGAAGTTCCTTGCTGTCTCCCCAAGCGAACCCGGTGTCGAAATCCTCAGCGGTGCTGTGGGTCTCGTCGTCATCCTCTCCGACCTCTTCCTCGATGATCACATCAGGCTGCTCGATGATGAAAGACGTTAAAGCTTGTTCCGTTGTACAACGGGGCGGTGGTGCTGCGGATCCTTCCGTAGGGACGTCCTGCAGGGCTTCCAGGCTGCCTGCCTCTTCATCTGTTTCCGCAGGTAAAGGTGTTTCAATCCCGGTCACCGGGTAGGCCTCTGTAGTTGCAAGGGAAGCCTCCGGTACGGGGATAAAACAGGCGACTGTCTCTGTAGTGGTGAAACATGTCGCGGGTTCCGCAGGTGGAACCTGGTAGAGATCGAGTTCTTCCATGGAGCGTGTTATGAGCTCCGGCTCAAGAACGGAATCGGTTGCGATGTTGGTCGCTGGAACGGGTCGAGTTGCGGCCTCCACCGGAATGACACAGTCTATTGGCTCAGGTGACGGAGCAGGACAGGTGGTAGGCGAGGGTGAGGCGGTCGAGAAGCTGGTGACGTCGTCTGGGCTTGGAGAAGCTGCACCCGGTCGGCTCTGCTGCATCGCATGGTGTAGTCGTCTGCCTAGGGTCGCGCTCCAGCTACGGATCGTCCATTCCACTGTCTCTAGTAACCGCACCCGGAGGTCTTGTAGAGCCTCTAGCCAGAAGTCGGGGCTGCCGTCTATGGTAAAGGCAGGATCCGGACCCGGTTGGCTGATGGCTGCTCTGGCCTCCGCCTCGACCTCCCGCATCAGGTCTTGGAGTCTCATGCTGGCCATTCTTCTTTGGAGGGAAACCACACCCGATCAACCGGTAAGACGTTCTGGTAGAGCTGGTGAAGTTGTCTTCTCTCTCTGTCGGTGTGTCTAGGTATGACACTCCCATCTCCTCTGGGCTTTTGTAGTCCAATCGTGGGAAAAAGTCTTTGGGGTCCGCCCCCATGGTTGACTCGAGCAATCAGGGCGGACAAAGAGTTTGGCGCCTTTTGTCTTTAGCCCTCCCACAGTGAGGGGGGGGTTGACTCCACTCCTGGGCTTCACGTGGCGGCTTCTTGTGGCGGGAACGCCATCTTGGGCGCCATCTTGACCCAATGGTGTAAAGGCGGGAAAGTTCTTTTAGGGACGAACAAAGTCCAATTGTAGACAATAAAGTCCAGTTTAAGCACAACATACCCGTTGGGTAACGGGCCTGCTCGTATCCTGTTCGTGACGCCATTTTCTGACGCACACCAGGGCCAGGGTTACTCCCGGTTTAGACAGGCGATTCTTCTCCTTCCTTGTCACGGGTGGACCGCGCCTGCCGGTAGTGGGGCCCGGTGTAGTGCAGATCAAAATTGAGGTCGTCTTACGGGAACAGATTAAAAGGGGTTTTTAATTTGTTTTCTTCGTGACGCCACCTATGAGTAGATTCGGTAAGGACTACCGACGCTGCGGAACCTCCCGGGGTGATGGACAGCAGCAAGATGTTACGCTCCCCACAGGCTGAGCGGTGATCCCCGGGGGCTGGAGCTGCTCAAGATGTTGTGCGGCAGCTGCGGTTACCTTCAGTTAACGACGGACAGTTCATAAGGAGACACGGACACAGATAGTCTCTGCAACGGTTCTTTACTGTAACCAGCAGGCAGTACATGGCTTACAGTGGTTGAGTAGAAGACCGGGTGGACTTAGCAGTGATAGTGCTCCTCAGAGATCCGCAGTGTACCTCCTCTCTACCTCCTTAGCTTCTCTTGCCAGCGTCGCCCAGGAATACCAGATCGGGTACGGGGAGGCTGCTTCAATGCCCTATCCATGATGTACGTTCTGGATTCTTTGGGGAGCCTTGGGTCCCTCAGTGGGTACACCGCTGGTTAGACGACTGGAAACTGGCTGGTGGTGGGGTGCTCCTATAAAGCTGCTCCTCCACGGGGCTGGTTCGCATGGCAGAGGTGAACTGCTGCCAGCTTCGGTACCAGTGAACCGGCTGTGATTTGTGGGCACGGGAGTCTTTTGGGAACCCGTGTAGATATGCCCATTCCCGGTGGTTAAGGCCTCAGGTGCGGACACCCGACCGGTGACGGCCCGGGGGCCCGCACGGAGTGCGGAGCCCCCGCTCCTAGTTCTAGTCTGCTCTTGTCCGGTTCTAGATCCTGACTCGACTGTACTTGTTCTACTTCACTACCCTAACACTCCACCCACCAGGACCTATGATTGGTCCCCTGTTCTAGGTGTTGTATGTTGGGTTGGATCTCTGAGTTAACTATTGCACTGCTTTGTCTAGAGAATATTGCGGCTGCAATACTCCCTTGTGACGCACTCGTTGCGGGGCGCCACATGAACATGTGAACATAGCCTTAACCTGTTTCCTGCATGCTGGTGTTAAGTGAGAGATGCAGGTGCAGTGGTCATGGTGCGAGGGTACTCGACTCTCCAGGGGTTAACAGTTCAGGGGGTGTCACGGTGGCTTTCCGTGGAAGTTGTGGCCGCAATCGGTCTTTGAAAAAGGGGTAAGTTAAAAGGGTTTTGTGTGTCGTGACGTCATCTCCGGGATCTGGTCAGATTTCACCAGCGCTGCTTATAGTGATCCCCAGGGAATAGGTGTTGTGGCATCTTGATGGAGCAATCCCCTCAGGGGTGTAGTGAAGATGGGGATGTAGATTATTGTGGTAGTAGTTGTAGGTGCAGGAAGGTGCTGGAAGGAGTAGACAGACAGAGAGGGTTTGAAGTTCTTACCGATCACCTTTACTTGCAGTCTATTGCAGAGAAAAGCCAGCCGGGGTACTGTATTCTCTAAGGTTGCAGCTTGGACAGCTCACAGGTAGTCCGGGTCCACCTCGCTGAGACATGGAATATAAGGCCTTCCCTTGCTGCCCGTTACTGTCTGACACTTTGCTACTCCTTTCCTTTCTTGTGTCCTGGTGGTTACAAGTCCCAAAGCAGGTGACTACGAATCCTGCAAGCGACTGCCTTGCAAGTCCTCTTAGCCTGGGGGAGTCCACCTTGGCGGCCACTGTACGTGAAGTTCAGTGACGTCTGGTTTCTCGGCTGGTTCTGAATATACCCAGACCGAATTGGGGACGGTACTCCTGTGCAGCTCATTCCTCTACCTAGCCATCCAGCTTGTTGCAGAATCGGGTTCTCAGGCCTAGAGATCAGCAGCCAACCCTCTTGTGTGGAGCCCACTTTGACGGGGTACTCGGTGCCGGACCGGGCGTACTGCTGGGGATATCACGGCGGTCTTGGTCCGGACCATGTCTCGGGTTCTCACAAGTAAAGGGGTATTTACAGGGATAGTTTGTCGTGAAGCCACCCACGGGTTGTGGCCAGTAAGGGGACCACCGCTGCAGTGTGCTTCTGTTAGGAGGATGGATGGATGCTGCAGCAACATGGATGAGCCCACCGTGGGTTAGGCGGCTCCTGACAGGGTAAAAGGTGTAATGAAAAGTTCTGTATACCTGGAATCAGACACGGGAGACTGAAGCAGGGTTCACCAGGTTTACTCACAAGTTCTTCCAAGTCACACAGTTTACAACAGTTCTATTCACAGTTCAGTTAACTCCGGTAACTCTTAACCCACTGCTGCCAGGCTGTCGCTCTGAGACCCCTCACTCTGTCTCAGTGTCCTTTCAGGCTTGTTTTCTCTATGCTCTTCTCAGTGAATTGTATGACGGCAACTCGGTCCCTTGTGTGTAGCTTCCCCCTATGTGTTTGGGCGGTAAGCCGGGTCCTATATTGTTCCTTAGCCTCCTATTCTTGTAGTAGGAATACGGATCTGGAATCTGTATTCCCCGCCAGTTTGTCTGGGGAGCCGGCGTGTAGCAGCAGTTCCCCTCAGAGCCAACACTCTGGTTTTAGCCTAGCTTGGGTGTCCCTGTCTTGCAAGGTATCACCGGCTCTTTCCCACCCATGTGGTTATCCAGGTACAACCAGGGGAAACTACCTTGCCGGTAGTCGGTCAAAGCTGCCATACTCCTCGGACCCGGTAATACCGGTCCGGTCTCTGTCCTCACTCTCCCTTGGGATGCTGGCTATGGACGAGCTTTCTCTCCATGGAATGGTGTCTCTGTGGATCCTGCGTCTCCAGGGAGCCCAATCCCTCCGGGAAGTGTCACTGTCTGTCTGTTCTTGTCTGTTCTGGTCAGCTCACTATGGCCTACTAACTCACTCCTCCTCTTTCCTTCCTTTTGTACTGGTCTACCACCTGACGCACCCCTTGTCCGCCTAGAGTTCCGGGCTCTGGGTTGGATGCTGTTCTCCTGTGGGTGTGTGTGTTGTGAGTGTGTTTGGTGCACAAACTACCTACCTTCTGCCTGGCTGCAGTTCTCTATGTGGCCACCCTGGTTGCATGGCACCACACCTGCATGAGTCCTGCTCTCTTCCCAGCCACCTGATTTCCGTAGAACTCACTCCATCTTGCCTTGATGTTGTTCTTTCCTCACTCAACTAACTCCTCACTCCACCCCTTGACTAACTCCTCCCTCCAGCTAGCAGATGGAGACTGCTCTATCAGCGATCCTCTTCCACCCAGCATCTACCCTGGCCTGGAGCTTGGATAGTGTTGGGTGTGTGCAGGTGGTCTCAGCAAAGCTTCCCCTCTTACCTGTGAGCATAATACCACACCTATTAGAAAGGTGCAGTACCACTGTGGCAACAGAACTGCAGTGGCGCCACACAGGCACAGCTGCATGAAAGGATACCCAGAAGACGTAACCCTCTCTTGTTGCTGTGTCAATGTTTTTCATTAATCGTGCGCCAAACAATAGAGCATTTATTGGAGCAAGTACTAAAATGTGCGTGCTTTTTACTGAGTTGAGCAGGTTGGACTCTCTGATGGGCTCAAGAACACTATAAGTCACTGATTGTGCTGTCTGGCTGTCCGCCATGAACAACATTTCCGGTGAGGTTAGGCAAGGTTGTTTTTTTTTTACACATGATATCTGGACATGTTAATTTTACCCCACAGTGATAGCCATTCAGAGACTATAAGCGGCTTTCAATTGGGTACCGGCTCCTTTCGTTCACTGAAGGTAGTTGGCTCTTTGTGTGGGATCACTCACGAATGACTCAACCGAGTGCTGAGCGTACTTGAGCACGCCGATTCTCAGCTGAGTATGGAGCAGTGGCGTGAACACTCGCTCAGCACTAGAGACTACACATGGAAGTATTACCTCCCTTGTAAGCAACCTTACTCCTGCGGTGCCTCCCCATTTCAACGAAATTTGTACTCAATTACATAGATAGTGAGTACAGCACGTAGGAAGTGGTAGGTTTCTGCAAGAGTTCCCTTTTTCCTGTGATTGCCCAGCTATTAAGCTGAGCTGCCTGTCTTAGCATTCTGCTTACTAGTGCTTGTTGACCTGCTACCTACACTTGATGTTCTAATCTATTGATCTCATCTGACGTTTCTTTTGCTTAGTCCTTTTGCTCAAATCTGCTATTCTCCAGAAATTCTGACTCCAGATCCGGACATGACTATGCCTCTGTCTATCCCCTTAATGTTGATGTGCTATCCTGATATCTGGGAATATCTGACTACCCTGCCTCATGACTTGTAACTGTAGTACTAGGATCAGATTATTGACTAGCTTCAGAGTTTGTGTCCGTTTCCTCCCTCTTGCCAAAGACATACTGATAGGGAACAGCACGCAGAGGAGATGCCCACATATGTGATCTGGAGTACAATCGCACACCCTGCATTGGGCCTGATTTGCAACGAAGACCCGTTCCAGTGCTGGTCCCGCATGCTTGAAGAGTTTTCACAAAAATGGTGCTCAGAGTTAGGAGGAGGTGAGCCTTTCCATATGCCAGCCAGGACTTCCAGAGGTTGGAGGCAGGATCCTTTGGCATGCCTGGCCTTAACCTTAACAAGCCAGCAGCCGGTGGATCGGCAAATAGAGAAGGAGGAGGATGAGGAGGAGGTAGTAGTGGCAGAAGCTCCTGTTACACTTATGCCAGAGGTCTTTGACTGGGAGAATGCTAACATTGGCACCTTTATTAAATTTTAGGGCCACAAGGGGTCGTACGCATTGAAGGTAAGTCAGGTCACCGCTGCAGAGGATGTCAAAGTGGCAGCAGGAGGCGGACACGGAGAGGATGGAGCATTTGCGACTAGCCAAGCATGACCATGTTAGCCAGCCAGCTGGAGTGAAACCCACAGAGGCCAGAGAGCCTGAAGTGTCTGTCGTACTGCCAGTATTCCTCTTGTGTGTGCTGGGGGGGCCATTTCCTAACTCCTTTGTCCTCTTTAATAGCAGTGGCCTTGATGAAGTGTGGTGGTGAAGAATGCCCCTGGAGGAGTAGCCCCTGTTACCCACCAAGACATGCTAGGAACAGCCTACATGGTGGAACAGCCACGTACATCCTGTGAAATGTGGATGTAGTTTGTTCAGAAAAAAAACTAAAATAGGCATGTTGTTGGATTAATGACCCGTTACAAGAAATACCCCTACTGGGATCATGCATCTTGCCCTGCTGGCCTGATAAGGACTGTTTGCAGATCTGACAAGAGCAAGGTCTGTTTTTTTTGCCTCGTGGCCGGGTAACACCTAATTTTATTTTTTCCCCTCACCCAGTGCAGCACCGCTTGCGTTTCCCCTGCTGGATTAGCGGCACTGCAGCATTTGGGCTACAACTCAAAGCCCTAAATGGACTGTGCCCTTAATGAACTGTACCCTTAAAGGACTGTGCCCTAAATGGACTGTGGCCAATCATCTTGGTGGACTGTGCCCCATTTTAATGGACCCTGCTTATCCTTGTGAAAATTGCTGGGTCCTGTGGACTGTTGCATAAAAAGGGAAAAATTGAACGACCCGATGTGCCAGCCAAATCATTTGTTTGCAATGTTCAGGAACTGTGAATGAATCACTCATTTCCTGATGCTCTCTGTATTGTGCTATTGGCCAATCACAGAATAGACTCCAATGCAGGGTGGCGGTGATGCTAATGCTTGATAAGTAATAGACTAGGATGATAATGGCTGTGCCAAAACAGTGAGACTCAACTGTAAAATGGGTTGAGCTGCGTTTCGCAGCTTTTGGGCCCTTTTGAAGGTGTTTTCTATGCCTTTGATTTTGCCTCCCATTGACTTGAATGGGGTTTGGAGGTTCGGCGAACATCTGCAAGTTTGGCAAGCCGAACCCGAACTTCAGAAGGTTTGCTTATCTCTACTGTTAGGCGGAAATTATAGATACCGTGTTTCCCCGAAAGTAAGGCCCTGTCTTACATTCTTTTGGGGGCCAAAAGTGGCCCCCGGCCTTACTTTCGGGGGGGGCCTTACATTGGGTGCCCCAGCAGTGTGGCCTACAGGCCCCCTCCTGCTGGGACACTGCGGGAGCGGGTCGCACGTCACGTGCGCCCGCTCATTACATATGCACTGCATCCCCTGTCAATCAGCGACAGGGGGAGCAGTGCATTATACAGTATATATGGGCCCCCTATTGCTGGCACACTCCCCCCTGTTATGAGGCCCCCACCGCTGCTGCTGCTGAAGAGATCTTACCCTCCAGGGTCTTCTTGCAGCAGCCAGCGGCGCGTCCATCCGTCCTCTGTACTCGCTCCGGCGGTCTCCCGGATCATGTGACCGGCCCGTCGCAGTCGCGATGACGTCATGCGCTGCGACGGGTCACATGATCCGGGAGACCGCCGAGCGAGTACAGAGGACGGATGGACGCGCCGCTGGCTGCTGCAAGAAGACCTGGAGGGTAAGATCTCTTCAGCAGCAGCAGCGGTGGGGGCCTCATAACAGGGGGAGTGTGCCAGCAATAGGGGGCCCATATATACTGTATAATGCACTGCTCCCCTGTCGCTGATTGACAGGGGGATGCAGTGCATATGTAATGAGCGGGCGCACGTGACGTGCGACCCGCTCCGCTCCCCCCCCCCTCCGCTAGCGGCCTTATATTGGCCCCCCCGATTGTAAGGCCTTATAATCGGGGGAGGCCTTACATTGGCAGGCCCCCCCTTTACCCCCAGGCGGCCTTACAATCGGGGGGGCCTTACTATCGGGGAAACACGGTATGTACACAGAACCGCTGGTGGTTCTGGGTGAACAGGGAACATTTTGGGTTCATTTTAAAATATTATGAAATATGTGCAATAGACATACGCTTAAATGTACATGTCTGCATTTAATAAACAGTGTATTAGTCCCATTTTCCCTTATTGTTGGATGATCTAGCGCACATATTCCAGGAAATGAGGTTCTTAGCGGTGTTAATGGATTTCTTTGGTGGAGGTTACGACAAATAGATCACATGCAGTAAACTCGATAGGAATGGATTGCTAGAAGGAGAGGAGAAGGAAAGGAGGGAGGGAAATGAATCAAAAAGAGCAGAATGGAGGCAGAGAGTATGTCAGAAGCTGCTGGCTAAAGGATATCTTCTTCCTCTCCGTATTGATCATCTGTCAGACGCTGTAGAGGAGAGCCCATTCATTACAGATCAAAGGCATTACTTAAGGAGATATTCACTGACTGGTGCACTGTGTGCAGACATCTGCAGTAAAATGCAACCATACAACACTGACAATGCTTTATGATGATTCAGATATATGTTTAACCCCTTAAAAACAAGGAGATTTTTCATTTTTACACTTTTATTATATACTCCCCCCAAGGGGCTGGATGGCAAATTTCGGCCTGGGGGTAAGTGTGGCGCCCCGCAACGAGTGCGTCACAGGAGGGTATTGCATCCCTGACTGAAGGTGCAATATTCTCCGTCTCAGTAATGACATGGTTAATACTCAGAGCTCCATACTCTACATGCACCACTAGAATAGAGGGCTAATCAGGTCCTGGTGTGCGGAGTGTAGCAGTAGTGTGTAGGAGTAAAGTAGGAGAGTGAGGAGAAGTCTGGAAGAATGTGAGGAAGGAGAAGGGGGCTCTGGACAGTGCCGTGCAGCCCTGAAGTCCACCTACCGGCTGGCGCCATTAATCGGTGCCCTAGACCGGAACACGGGCATCTTACCTACGGGTCCAATCATACCCGTGCCCAAAACCAACCACCGGATCACTGGTTCCGAGGCAAGCAAGTCATTCACCGCAGCTCTGCAAACCAGGGTGAAGAATCGTTTCCTAAGGAGGCATCTCACCACCGCCGCCATTCAAGTTGTCTTGCCAGCAGGGACCTACCCCTGGGACACAGGACCTTCAGCAGACCATATCAGTCAGAATCTCCAAATAGAAGTCTCCCTAGTAACCTGACCTGGTAATCTAAGGCAACATCGGCAACCTGTTAGAGAGAATAAAGGGAGGAGGAACACCGCGGAACTCTGAGTCAACACCAGTCATTGCTGGGACCACCCGGTCCGTTACCCAAGACTGTATACCCTGTATCATCTACCGGTTACAGTAAAAGACCCATTACAGAGAACGCTGGTGTCTGTGATTTCTTCAGAACTGTCTACCTTAACCCTCAGTATAACTGAGGCTGCCATATTACATCAAGGACAGCTCCTGGCCCCGGGGACTCCCGCTCGTCCTGTGGGGAGCGTCCCATCTTGCTGCCGTACATTCCCCGGAGGCCCAAGCAGCGCCGGTGAAATCACTGGAGTCCCGCAGGTGGCCTCACGACAACTAAGAATTAACCCCTATCCGTTCACACAACCCCTTTTGATCTGGACCACTGGGCCCCATAGCCTCGGGCGCGGAACCATGACGGGAGGAGCAACGCCCGAGACGTGAAGACCCGGCTACGTTGAGTCATAAGGACACAGCAGTGGCCCATGAGCAGTGAGTTTCAGGGGCAGAGCAGCCTCCCAGACCAACATGACAGATGGCCGGGTGGCCCCAAAACTGCTGCTTGACCACTCGCCTGGAGGGCTTCTGCCCCCCTGCCCCCTGGGCCAACCAGCCCCTGTCCTCCCCTTATTCCAAGAGCCATACCTGTTTTCGCATTTCCCATCATTATAGCCGTGTGACAGCTTGTTTTCTTGCAGGATGAGTTGTGCTTTTTAATGACATCATCAATTGTATCATATGATGTAATGGTAGGCGGGAAAAAAATACAAGTGAGCAAAGAAAGTGAAATTCAGCAATTGTTTTTTGGGTTTTCTATTTACAGCTTTCATTTTGCCATAAAACTGAGCTGGCAATATGACTCTCCAGATCAGTACAATAATGTAATAAATAAAGAGACAGTTGCACTCTGAAATACTAAGGCATGCAAACCTTGAATATGAGAATATGAATATGCATATGGATATTGTCACGTCGCCGTCGGACTCATTGACTGTTATTCCTGCCCCAGCCACTAGGCAGCACTGGATTCCTTCAGCTAGTGGTAATAGGGGGGCCACGTCCTCATCGGGACCTGTTCCTTTGGATCCTACCTCTATCGCTGGGCATCGCCATTCTCCTCCTGTGGATGATGCTGGTTACTGGAGAGAGGTCCCTGCAGATGCATCTGGTAGGTGAAGGCTTCTTCCTCTATCAGAAGTGGGGTGGTTGGTACCAGTCGTTCATCATCATCTGGCCTGGTTTTAGGGGCTGTCCGGATGAGATCATCAGGCTGTGAGCTCCAGTCTATGAGAAGGGATTGCGCCCTTCCAATACCTTGTGACCTGTCCTGCAAGCCGCCAGATATATTCTTGGTTTTCCCAGCTATTTAGTCTGTGCTCTGTTATATTGACTCTGACCTTGCCTGAATTTTGACCCTTCTACCGCCTGACGATTTTGTACTTTTGCTGCCCTCCTGGTTTTGACGCTGCCTTCTAACTACTCTTTTGGATCCTGACTTTGTCTATTCTCTGACCTCCTAGTCTTGTCCCTTCCTGACGACCTCCCTGCTCCGATCTGCTGCTCACTTATAGACAACTACCTCCTGGGCTCCAATGTAATTCCAAATCCCTGTACAGGGGTAAAAGGTCTCGGAGTTTATCAGGGTGCTACCTTACCAGCAGCTCAGCCTTTGCAGTCGTCACAGATATGCTAAGGAAATACATGAAACAATTGAGACAATTAGCGTATAAAAAAAGGCCAGTTTCATGTGAGCTCAGCAGCCAGCGACAAGGCTTATCTCTTTGTTGGCTCCCTGTCTAATGTAATGCTTCTATCCAGATAGAAAACTTCAATTTATTGGTGAATAGGACCCTGCTAATAGCGAATAAAAAATCACTTAAAGTGTAAATGTTGTTTCATTGAAAAAAAAAACAATACTGCACTGGTTGTTAATGATGGGTCACATAGCAGCTAAGATAATGCTTTTTTTGTGCCACATGACTTATTTTCTCACATTTTTCTTGTGTTTTTTTTTAAAACTGCATTTTATGGCTGTGTGGGCGTGGCCAGTGTCTGCCCGCAGTGCGTGTGTATTTCCACAGCTTCTGAGAGCAGCTGATAGGGAGCAGTGTGGGGAGCCAGCAGACAAGGGGTTAACAGAAATTGTGACAGAGCTGGATGGAGCCAGATGACAGATCTTTTCTTGGTACAAGCTTCTGAAGAGTTTGCAGTGATCCTGACATTCTGACGTTGCTTACGAACTGTGCTGTAGACTGAGATAATCTAAGACATTGTTTCCTCATGAGCTGCAGTCAGCAGTGTAGGCCATGCCCCCTTTCCCTTATATGGTTAAATGCCTGTATTCAGTGTGAAGACGGATCTGAATGAGAATGAACATGCAGTAGGGACATCTTGTGGAAGGTTTATGAATAGGTTTCAACCAGAATTTTCTAATGAAGTATATTAGAAAGTTTCTTAAAATCACTCAAATTACATTATTAAATTAAAATTTAAACAGCAGTTACGCTTTAAGACTGATAGGGAAGGGGTGCGCAGTCAGAAGTCTGGACCCCTTAATCTAAATAAGAAAACTGATCATACTTTCTTATTCTTACAATTATAAAGATACCAGATATATATGTTTTTTGTTGTATTTAAGTGTTTAAAAAATTTTGAAATTTTGAAAATATGGTGACTGAAAATGACAATTTTGGCATTCTGATTTTTTCAGATTAATTTATTTTATATTTTGGTAGATAAGACTTTTACAAATGCAGCAAAACCAAATTATGTGTATTTTAATTTTTTCCCCCCAATTTTAATGTGGTAAGGGGGTCATTTAACTTTTATATAAATATTTTCTACTTTTTACTGTATTTAATAGTCCCTTGAACCTGTAATGGTCCAATCACTTGTTCTATATACAGCAGTGCCACAGCATTGCTGTATGTAGAAGAAATCACAGCCTTCTATGAACACCGGCCACAGGTTGGTTTTCACAGGAGTACTGTGATGACAGAAATAGGGGGTCTTCAGCAGACCCCTTGCAGTCATGACAACACATAGGCGTCCTACATTCACGTGGAGGGTGCACTGATTAGGGTTCAAAAGAGCGCATTTAACAGGTTATCAGGTGCTCCACCCATGGATGTTAGAGGAAGATGAAGGCTGAATAATTCAGCCTTCATCTGCAAGGAAATATGTGTATAAAAGTGTCATCAGTCATTTTAATCCTGACTCTGATGATAATGAGTCTGCTGAAAACTCTTCCTGAAAGTACAGGAAGTCTAAGTCTAAAAAGAAACCCCAGTGGGCTGTGTGAAATTGCAAGATTACTAATATTTTAATACAGATTTTAATACAAAAAATAATCTGCCATTTTGTTTTCAATACATGTAATTCAAAACCTGATTTAAAGGGAATCTGTCAGCAGGTTTTTGCTACCTCATCTGAAAGCAGCATAATGTAGGCAAAGAGACCCTGAATTCAGTGATGTACCACCTAGTTTGCTGGGTGCAGCAAATCTGATACAATCAAAAGAGCTGAGAAAACTGCCCCGCCCACACCAGGCTCTGTATACAATGTCTATAGACAGTGAGCTGCCACATACAGAGGGGACAGGGTTGAACCTGAGCTCACCTCAGTCCCACTAATGATAAAGCTGCAGAAGCTTAAACTAACACAGCAAATAAACACAAACACATTCTGTGATAAGAGAAGCATGGCAGAAATCTCTGTGTTAACCCTTACAGCATGTTGTCTTCAGATTACATAGCAAAAACCTGCTGACAGATTCCTTTTAAGCCCTTAAGGACCAGGACATTTTTCATTTTTCTGCTTTTGTTTTTTCCTCCCCTTCTTCCAAGGACTATCATTTTTTTATTTTGGCGTATGATAACTTATTATGGAAAAATAAATTCCAGGTGCGGTGAAATAGTAAAAGAAAAATATGCATTTGCACCACATCTGCAAACTGCTGCGAAAGGAAGGTGTCTAGTCTAGAGGACGACTTTTCTGAGCAGCCCTGCACAGCAGAGTAGATCTGAATGACAGCCGGCTGTGCGCTGATGTACTGTAGAGCCGGGTGATCTTCAAGGTGCTCACAGCCGCCAGTCTCAGTATGGTGAGCAATGACTGAAGCTATGCCGGCTCAGCTGTGTAATCGGAGGAAATAAAGTCATTGTCTCCCGTGTGCCATACTTTCAGTACGGTTGGTGAGCACCTTTCTAAAGCTAATAACCTGCAGACTCTATATCTGCAGGTTAATAGCATTTTCC
Source organism: Allobates femoralis (assembly GCA_033576535.1). Classification (NCBI taxonomy): domain Eukaryota; kingdom Metazoa; phylum Chordata; class Amphibia; order Anura; family Aromobatidae; genus Allobates; species Allobates femoralis. The sequence goes on from JARQOC010000008.1 coordinate 156,651,289, forward strand.
GACATGCCAGGTTCAGGTTAAAGCTCCACTCCTGAATTTGTGTTTTATTCACAGCTGTAGTGGTGCTTTAAATCGAAGTCCCCCGCCCTCTATCTTATACTCACCCTCTGACCTTTTTATTCTTTTTCAATGTCACTCTATTCTATCTTGTGCCCGTAACTCCTGATTGACCGGAAGTCACCAGTTACGTCAATGCAAGTCTATGAGAGCCAGAACAAGGCTCCCATAGACTAGTATTGAAAAGTAACCTCCAGCGTGCTCCATGAAACAGTGGAGCCACCGGCAAGTCACAAATCGCCGGACATTGACTAGTCTGGCAGCAGCAACAGAAGAAGACAGCAGCAGGTGACCATCAGGCAGGGCTCAGGGGACTTAGATTTAAGCACCTATCTAGCAGGGAAGTAAAAAAAAATGTTGGAGTGATGCTTTAAGACCTTATAGGATATATGCATCACCAGAAGCGGATTATCTCTGCTCCTATTCCTATATAACACACATTTGGCTGAGCTAAGAGACCACGTGCTGGAACGTAAACTCATATTGGCCAAATAGCAATCTATATACAATCAATATACATTTTTAATGGTATGAGACGAGTGAAATAATGGGCTACCATGAACCTCCATCTTCACGGACTTTCACATGACAATATTAAAATGCAAAATGCCCAAACCTTGTTTTTTTCAGAAACCAAAAATATAGGAAAGATTTGGGCTGTCCCAAAATATAATTATATATTGGGACAGCCCAATCTTTCCTATATTATAATATTGTTCACATTGGTAAGACCAGCAGACAATTGTGTAAGAGTGTTGTCCATTCCAGAAGTGTCTGGTAGCAGCTTACTTGTCCCTCCCCATTGAGAACACGAGCATGCTTCCCACGCCCAGCATACTACATGTGCAAGGTGGATATGGGAAAGATTGCTGTGAGCAGACTGTCATACATTGGGCCATATCTGAGCTTCTTATAGGAAACTGTTGTCAGTCCCTGCACTAGCCCTTACCATTAAAGGCTAGTCCTAAAACCCTAAGGGTACCCTTACACGCGGCTACATTTCTAGGGTGGCTACAGGTAACTTACTGGTTGCAGTGAAATCATGGAGACAAGGTTCTATCTTGTTGCTGTGTACAAATGGAATAATCTCTCCATGATTTCACTGCAACCAGTAAGTTACCTGTAGCCACCCTAGAAATGTAGCCGCATGTAAAGGTACCCTTAGGGTACCTTTACACGCCGCTACTGGATGGTGGCAACAACCGGGTACATGAGAGAAATGTATCTTGCACCGCCAATTCAACCCGAGGTAGCGGCGTGTGAAGACGGTTGTAGCCACCCGCCAGTAGCGGCACCTGTTTCCGAGCACTGCCCTGAAACAGGTGGCTACCCAGGCGATTGTAGCGACCTGTATCGGCGTGTAAAGAAGGAACAGAAGGGTTGTTTCTACACCATGCTATGTACCTGGTATGTACCTGGGGCGTGACACAGCCTCCGGGAAACCACCCCTCTTCAGCGATCATTTGTGGAAGCTCCTGCGTTATGATTGGTTGTCGCTGCATAGGGAGGCATATTTAAGGAGCTGACCAGTCACACTACACAATTGCTGGAGCGTCATGTATTAATCAGCCTCCTGCGATGCCTGCCCAATCATGATGTCCTTGCTTTGTCCTATCAGCGTACAAACGTCTCGTAATCCACAATTGTGGCACGCCTATGTGTTGTCCCTGCTGCACCAGGTCCGCCCATATTAGCTTGTTGTAACGGTGTGTAAATGAGGTAAGGTGCTCGGCAGACACCCGGCGGTGTATCTAGAGATAGATGTAACCTACTGTAGCGCACCTTGTTGCGGCGTGTAAAGGTGGTGCGATTACCGTTTGCAACCGTTTGTGCGTGCTCGTGCACGTGAAGTAGCCGGTTGTTGCCACCATCCAGTAGCGGCGTGTAAAGGTACCCTAACTCTTTCTTACCTTACTCATTGCCTGTTGCTGGGTAGAACACAACTTCCTCATAGTAGAGTGTAAAACATTACAATACATCACATCACAATTCACATTGCACATTAATCTGCAAAAGAAAACGGCATAAACAGGCACTACTCTAGTTAAAAAAATAATGACAGAGGACATACCGTATGCTGGACCTGTAGAAGTGTGGATGCACAAAACAGCTGTCGTCCTATTTCTTTCCTCTTGCTCTTCTGGACCAGTTTTTATGGTTTTGTAAAATAAAGTGAAGATTTTTACTCTTTTGCTCAAATAGCCTATTACCTTCACAATAAAGCATTGCACAATACACATTACACTTCGCATTATAACAATGACATTGGTGTCTTCAAGGGCAAACATGACGGTATGTACATCTCCTTACACATGTAATAATAAGCCATGTGGCACAAGTGGTGTATAAACTAATACAGGGGTATCAAAAGACTAAAATGCAATGGAGCAGTAGACTTTATACCTGTAAATATCAAGGTTTGGCCACCAGGTTTTCTTATGACATTTTAGTTTTCTTATTACCATCTTTTCTGGTTAATTCTCAATGGCAAATCCTATAGGGACTATTTTTTTCAGGTCTAGCATACTACCCATAGGCTTGAAAACACTTCTTTAGAGTAAAATATGGGGAGAAGCAACATGTTCGTGTATTAGGATACCTTTACACGCGGCAACCTTTCTAGGAATTTATTATTATTATTATTTATTTATATAGCGCCATTGGTTCCATGGCGCTTTACATAAGGAGTGGGGGTAACAAGGACAGGTACAGTACATATAAGCAGTCAATGCTTGCTGATACACGACGGGAGAGGACCCTGTCCACGAGGGCTCACAGTCTATGGGGGTGGGGGAGGACACGATAGGGGGGGGGGGAGCACCAAGCGGTTGGTGGAGCGGCGCTGGGTCTCATCATGGGTTGTAGGCTTGTTGGAATAGATGAGTTTTCAGGTTCTTTTTGAAGCTCTTGAGGGTAGGCGAGTGTCTGACTTGCTGGGGGAGGGAGTTCCAGAGTCTAGGGCAGGCGCGGGAGAAGTCTTGTATGCGGTTGGGGGAGGATGAGATGAGGGGGGAGGAGAGGAGGAGTTCTTGTGAGGAGCGTAGGTTGCGTGCAGGTTGGTATTGGGAGACCATGTCGGAGATGTAAGGGGGGACAGGTTGTGGATGGCTTTGTAAGTCAGGGTTAGGATTTTAAATTTAGATCTTTGGGGGGTGGGGAGCCAGTGAAGTGCCATGCAGAGAGGGGAGCTAGGGGAGTAGCGAGGAGACAGGTGGATTAGACGGGCAGCTGAGTTCAGGATAGAGTGGAGAGGTGCAAGGGAGGAGGCAGGGAGACCGGTGAGCAGTAGGTTGCAGTAGTCAAGGCGGGAGATGATGAGGGCGTGGACGAGAGTTTTGGCGGTGTCATGGTTAAGAAACGGGCGGATGCGTGAGATGTTCTTGAGTTGGAGTCGGCAGGAGGTGGCAAGGGCTTGGATGTGGGACTTGAAGGAGAGGGAGGAGTCGAGGGTGACCCCGAGGCACTTTGCGTGGGGGACTGGGGAGAGAGAGCAGTCGTTGACTCGGATTGACAGGTCTGGCAGAGGGGGAGGGCGGCTGGGGGGGAAGACGATGAACTCTGTTTTGTCCATGGCAACTTTCACTGGCAACTTTGTGGTTGCAGTGAAATCATGGACACATTGTTCTACCTTGCTGCCGTGTACAAATGGAACAATGACTCCATGATTTCACTGCAACCAGTAAGTTGCCAGTGAAATTCCTAGAAAAGTTGCCGCGTGTAAAGGTACCTTAAGGAAACGTTTGTGGAGGGTGTTCAATAAGGAGCTAATTGTGGCCATCATCAATGAGAGCTCTGGGGCATCTGCAAAAAAAAAAAATGTGCCAATATCCTTTGTAATTCCAGAATTACCTCTAAAGGGTCCGTTACACGCTACGATATCGTTAAAGATATTGTTGAAACGTCACAGGTTTTCAGTCGTTTAAACAATGTCGTTGGGTGTGACACGTCGATTCAACCAATGATAAGTCGGCTGATTGTTCATCGGAGGTTTTTGAACTTGACCTAAAACCAGACGATGATTGTCCATCCAACCTGCAGCATGGGTGTGTGTGACACCTTGATAACGATGTCGTTAAGGACTTCGCCTATTCAGAACAGAAGGACGTAGGCGGCGATCAAACGACCGCAGGTACCGTTGGCTTGTCGCGGAATCATTGCTGGGTCGTTAAAGATATCTGTACGTGTGATATTTCACTAGCGATCATTGAACGTCGTTCAAGCGATGTAGGTCAAGTCGGATCGTTGGTCGGATCGTTCGACCATTGAAGCGTGTAGCCCAGGCTTAAGTTTTATCCATCTTACAGGTGCATGAGATGTGGCTACTCAACCCCTCGTTAATCATGGTGACTTTTTTGTCCACTTTCCCAGTTCATGAACAATGTACGTGTGTGCGTGTTACTGACAACAGCCATCAACTCTCTGAACAGCACTTAAACCACTTTCACAGATTACTTCAACCGGTTCTGGATGGACATCATAAGAGCTATATTTAGCATGAGGAGTTCTGTTTAGTAGAGGGAAGCATGACCGGTGTCTGGGGGGAGCTGGATATCCCATTCAGGAAAGCAAAGTTTAGCCTGGGCGGAAAGAATTGAAGTGCTGAAAAACAAAGCATCCCTCCCTAGCTGTAGCCACTGAGGCTCCTTCCTGTATCACGAGGTCAGGTTCCCCTATAAGCAGAGCTCGGAGAGGAAGGGTGTTATGTTGGGTAACTTTACTCCACTCTTCTTACGGTTGCGGCTCATACTACATGGGGAGTTTACTTATCTCTGTTCTGTCTTGTTTTGACTTGTATCGTAGGACAAAACTCTCCAGAAGTTCCTTCTATAAGGTCAATTCCATTACAAAGAAAGTAAACACTCACCATCACTAAGGCTATGTCTTGGAATTAGAGATGAATGGATCAGGCAACTTTCAAGTGATCCCTTTCCCCCAGATTTTCTTGGGAAATTTGATTCACGAAGAGGACTATTCTCAAGGAATTCAATGTCCCTTACTATTCTCTGAAGTCTAGAGAGACCCCAGAGCATAATAAGGGACATTAAATTCCTTGAGAATAGGTCCTCTTCGTGAATCAAATTTCCCAAGAAAATCTGGGCGTTATACGAGTATGTAGAAAGTAAAAAGATACTTAGAATCATTTCACCACTCACCTCTCCGGCCCATGCCCATCTACTTCCCACATCAGGGGCGGAACTACCGTGGTGCAGCTGGTTCAGCTGCACCAGGGCCCCGACCGGCTAGGGGGCCCCTTCAAGCCTGCAGGGGGGCCCCCAGCCGACCCCGTAAGCCATTGTCAGAGGAGAAGAGGGTCAGGCAAGGGAAGCAGAAAGCTACCTACACTCCGACGGCCACCAACACCCCCCCCCCCCCGCCACCCCCGGTCCTCACCATGGCTGCACCAGGGCCCCCTGGGGTCAAGGTCCGCCACTGTAACCTGTCCGATTCTTGCTGCATCTACAGATTTCCCACACTTGCACTGAAATCCCTCAAGTTTATGACTGATGCTGGTTTGTCACAACAGAGTGAGAAGACTACTGGATTGTGGCGCAAAGAAGGGTAAAAACAGAAAAAGGGTAAAAGAGAGGCCTGGCAATAGGTAGAGTGGATAGGGGTGACCTCTAAACGCTCACCTGAGACTAAACCCTCCACTCCCTAGTGTCCCTAGATGGGTTCTACCCAAGTTCAATCACATGCCTAAGTCCTAGCTGACCCTGGTCTAGCCCTAGATAGTGAATAGGGCAGCAAGACAATAGTCTTATTACTACAATAAGATGAGACTGGGAGATATTGGAATATATTTAATACAATAGAAGAATTTTAGAAGTCCTGATGTTATTATTATTCAACACTGGGAGATGGAGGAACAAACTGGAATAAACAACAAATGGAACTCTACTGCTTCCTGAAAGACAACTTTACCTGGGAGGTCAGCATGGAAGTAGTATAACTGATACATGGGAGAATAAGGAGTCAGTTTAAACAATGAAAGGGAGTGGCAGCAAGTGGCAGCAACTGAGATTAGAGCAATGTGGAATCACAGCAAGATGAAAAAGGAAATCTTAACACCTTCAACACAAAATTAAAATAAATCTGCTCCACTCATGTTAATCACTAAGTGGAATTCAAAGAGGACCTGCAATCTGCTAATCGCTTTGACCTTCTACACTGTATGTGTCAGCTGGACGGGACATACGGTACTCGTGACAGTGACATTATGATGCCGTCACCTTTTGCGCGTTTATGGAAAATCCTTATTCCTCTCATCAAAGTTAGAAGTCCCAGTGTGAAAGATATGGAGATTTCAGTGCCAACAGCATCGATCAGAAGATGTGTGGCGCCCCTGAGGGTCCAGTCGCCAGAGAGGTACTGCACCTCAGCCAGACGTGTGGTACCCTACTCTTGGATAAGGAGGGGGGACCACCAGTGCCCACACACCAGCATCCAACACCACACCAACCCAAGTCCTGGGATTCGGGCGGACACTATTTAGGGAGGGCCCTATCCCAGGCTGGGGGGGAACTGGGTAGAGGGTGCAGGTGGAGGAAGTACTTAGGGGAACACACTAGGAAATAGTGAGGAAAAAGGAAAAATAAAGGAAGTAGAGGACGTAACTGATGTCGGTGGGATGTAGAGAGAAAATTGAGAGAAAGAGACAGTTGAGAGGGAGTTGGTGTCAGGAGTCTGAAACGAGCAGACGGATGGAGAGAGGTGTCCTGGGGACTGGAGCTGGTTGGAGCTCGTCCCAGAACCAAAGAAGGAGAATGTCGAGAGCAAAGCCAGTGAAGAGCTCTAGAGGGACAGAAGGGGTCCCAGGGGCACGGGAAGTGAAGAATCCACCTGTGGCGCCCGTATGCAGGCAAAAGGTGATCAGAGTCAGGTGAAGGGACTGGGCCGCAGAAAGGGGTCCTGCCCCAGACTAGTGGAGTGACTGAAGGACTCATCTAGCTAACTGGGGGCTGCGGTGACTTCAAGTGCAGCAGCCCAAGCCACACTAATTCGTCGTAAAGGCAGCCACATAGGGTCAAGGGGACTAGGACGACATCGTCTGTCAGGACCTGAAGTTGCTGGCTCGGGTCACTGAGTATGAAGCGCTGGGCAGGAGGGCGAGAGCCAGCACAGAGTGACGACCCAGAAAGGCACACTAGAAGGGGGATCCCAGTAGAGTGTTCCTGAGTTATCTGAGAGTTGTCTGGAACCCTGACATGGTGGCCACAGCAAGAAGACGGCTGTCAAGCTCCACCACCCTATATCCACCAGGATTCCCAGGCAGTGAATTAATGGCAGACGTCCATCAATGAATGAGAAAGATAAAATCCACTGCCACTTGCGGTTATTTCCTTTTATTTTCTTAAATGTGAAACATACAGATGCCCTGGCTGTGGGGCTGCTATACGCGTTTCGGAGATATACTCCTTATTCGTTAGCTCATCAAACTACAATAAAACACACACATATATACAAGTAAAAGAACAAGTCATGGAGCACCTGTATTCCATTTACCATGATTACATCTTGGAAATGTAACTCCTGTATTGCCAGCTAAGTATAGAAATGTGAGAGACCTTCATATAAATACAAATATACAAATATAAAGAGAACAGTTGCATATTTTTAGAAATAAATAAATACATCAATAGAATCATGATTTATTATACATATTTTATCACCACTGCTCTATTTAATATAAAATAAAACAAATCATTCTTGAAATTGAGACCATTTGGTGATCGTGTATTCAGCTTATTCGTCGAAAAGGCAGCCACATAGGGTTAAGGGGACTAGGACGACATCGCCTGTCAGGACCTGAAGTTGCTGGCTCGGGTCACTGAGCGTGAAGCGCTGGGCAGGAGGGCGAGAGCCAGCACAGAGTGACGATCCAGAAAGGCACACTAGGAGGGGGGTCCAGTAAAGTGTTCCTGAGTTTTCTGAGAGTTGTCTGGAACCCTGACATGGAGGCCACAGCACCCCGCTGGTATCCAGAAACACCTGGAGGCTTGCCTGAACTGTGAGTAAAACCTAAAGACTGCACCTTGCTGTGTCCTCCAGTCATTTGTAGCAATCCTCAGTCCTGCACCCCTCCATTTTCTATTGCCTATATTAACTGGTTTCAACTGCCATGGAGCCTCCTGCTCTACCCATGGAGAGCAGAACATCTAGCTGCATTACCAACCGCCCCAGAGGATCTGCGGCTCTCCATCCCCAATTGTCGAAACCCATGGGTGGCATCACATTAAATCCCATATAAAATGGCCCCAAGTTTTATGACACTGCCAGGGCCACAGAGCCGGGTCACAGCCCGGTGACCTTCCCAGAGAACTGCCTGACTCGGTTCTGAGTACCCCACTGCCCTGGTGGGCGTGTCAGATGCAGAAATGATCAGACAGGTTGTGTGATTAGGACTTTACAGCACATGCACCGCCACCGGGAGTGACAGCGCCTGAACACGATTTCTGGTGACAACAGAGACTTGCCAATCAGGGAACAAAGGACGGTGTTGCGCAGGGAAAATTGTAAAGAAGACAATGAGGTAAGTGCGGAAACAAGCTCCCTGCACTTATGGCTCACGAGGTGAAAAATTGAATGGATGATTACTTTGGAAGACAAAGAATAATTCCAAAAACAGAGCTATGGATTGATTCTGGTGACTTACAGTGGATATAGTGGCCTAACATAGGTGTGTTTGGTTTGTGGTTGTAAACTGATAAGTTTCCTTTAAAGGGAACCTGTTACTAGATTTTCCCCTTATGAAGTACAGCCAGCACCTGTACACCCTCTGTTACAGCATTGTATAATGCTATATATGTCCACAATTTGCTGTGCAGGCACAAAAATAGCTTTTATTGTAGCCGCCTATCGGGAGATGCGGTCAATGGGTGTCTCTGGCCTTGATCCAGCTTCTCCTTTCTTCCTATAATCGCCATCCTCCTTCTCTGATTCATGTGGATGAGGGCCTTTTCACATCAAGTTTTTGTCCATTTGGACGGAATGTGTTTTTTTCAGGTGCATTAACACATAGAAATGCGGTAAAATGCATGCGTTAACGCACCCACAGACTTGTGTGAGAAAATGCATGCAAACGCGGTAAAAATGCATTGCAAAACACGGTTGCGTTTGAACGCATGCTTTTTTACCCAGTGCAAAAGGAAATGTTGCTGGACAAAAAACCTGATGTGCACTTAGCCTGATGCGTCCCACATCATCCACACAGTGTCCTCCATTGTGCTCTTGGACACAAGCCAATCTCTCTGCCCTGCTAAGGGTAGAGCAAAGTACTGTAATGCCAAGCAAAGGGAAAAGCCAAAGAGTGCCAGCGCATGCGCATTGCAATACATTGCTCTGCCTGCAGCAGGGCAGGAAGAAGTATGCCTGCGCAGGAACATAATGAAAAGGTGATGTAAGATGCATCATCCACATGAAGCAAGGAAGGAAAACAGCTAAAGGAGGAGTAGGATCAAGACCAGAGGTGTCCATCGGACCGGACTGCCTCTTCTGTAAATATAATAATAGCTAGTTTTGTGCCTTGCAGATTGTTAACATATATACAACATTCTAGTATACTGTAACATGGGACTTACAGGTGCTGGCTGTACTTTATACAGGGGAAATCCGTTGGCAGATCCACTGGCAGGTCCTTTTTAAAAATTGGTTGGCCAATACAGTTCTATGAGAATGTTTTAACATTTGCGCCACATACACTAGACATATACACATAATGTGGTGTAAAAAGAGACTTACATCAAAGCACTAGATAAAGACAGTAGAAGAACATGATAAAAAATGTTTTTTTAAATGAAACATTCATAAAAAGTATCATTTGCCCTATGTTCATCTCATGACATCAGAGGACTCTGTAGGTTTGCCTGGGAGATGGCAATCTAAACCTATCATGTCAAGAGCACAAGACAGACTGATATTATTCAGTGAGATATGAGATCGGTAATACGGGAGCAGAGTATATAGTAGTGTACTGTATCGGTTATAGTGACGAGAAGTCTTTCGAGGAGAGACAATGTGTTCCTGTAAAATTGTGAGCTAACACTGAGATTCACTAACTACAAACTAAAGCGGGAACAGTTGGCTCTTCTCAATTAAGGGCATGGTTCCAAGACCAATGAAAGGTTTTACACAGTTTTATTTTACCTCTGTATCCGATAGTAATTTATGGGAACATGATAAGCTAGGAAACTAAAATATCTCTCATCTTGACCTGCACAAGTGCTCCATTTCTGGTGACTCATGTGGTTCATGTGAAACTTTTACCAGGGCTCTCAAAGTCAAAATGACATCCCGAACAATAGATTTTCTTTGGAATAGCGCAAATATGTATTTTATCTATGGAAGCGAGTACAACTTCATAATTATTTAGGGCATTTATATGGATTCAGCATTTGACATAGGCTAGGGTCACACTTAAAATCTGAATTGCATTCACCGCATCCAGATCCGGATGCAGTGAACGCAATTGTCTTCAGACATTCAGCAATCCGAGAACCGGATTGCTGAAGCCGCAATCCGGTAACCGGATTGCTCAGGATGTGTAATCCTGAGCAATCCGGTTACCGGATAGTTTGCTCATCCCTGCTGCAGCAGGGATGAGCAAACTTTTCTGTTGTTAGTAAAACTATTTATTTTATTAATAAATACTTGTACAATGTTTCTAGGGGGTGCCCAGTCCCCCTAGAGACCTTACTCCCACTCAGGTGGGCTTATACTGCTATAATGTGTTATGTACAACAGCTGACTCCTGTCAGTTGTTGCACAGTTTTATGAATGAAAGCGCCGGGCTCCTCAGAGCGGCGCGCATACTATTGCTATTGGTATAGTATGAGCGCCGCTGTCTGAGGTCATGAAGCCTTATACATTAGATCTATGGGCAGCGCTGCCCATAGATCTTACTGTAAGTGGCTTCAGGACCTCAGACAGCGGCGCACATACTATACCAATAGCAATAGTATGTGCGCTGCTCTGAGGAGCCCGGCGCTTTCATTCATAAAACTGTGCAACAGCTGACAGGTGTCAGCTGTTGTACATAACACATTACAGCAGTATATGCCCACCTGAGTGGGTAGAAGGTCTCTAGGGGGACTGGGCACCCCCAAGAGACATTGTACAAGCATTTATTAATAAAATAAATACTTTTACAAACCACAGAGCACTTTGCTTATCCCGGCTGCCGATAAGCAAAGTATATGCGGGAACCGCATTGCTCAGGATTACACATCCTGAGCAATCCGATTCCCGCATTGCGGATGTTAAAACCGCTCTGAAAACTGCAGCCTGCATGATTTTTCACGCAGGCTGCAGAGCTGGAGATGGAAACCTGATTGCTTGTGAAGCAATCCGGTTTTTAGCATAGGCTCCTATGAGGAGCGTTTCCTGATCCAGTTTTGAGCTTTTTAAAAGCTCAAAACCGGATCAGGTTTTAAAAAAAAAAAAACCTGATGTGTGACCCTAGCCATAGTTACACAATATGGTTGAAAAACAGACATATGTCCATCAAGTTCAACTGAGGGTTGGAAACGTTTATTGAAAGGAGGGAAGGGGTTTAGGTAAAACCATAATGCAGTTATATTTTTACAGTAAGTAGAAAATTGTCAGGGCTAAATATTAATAATTTTTTTACTGTAATCTATCATAAACATAAAAATAAGGATTGTCTAATAAGGACATTTGCTGTCTATGTGTTGTATCATGACAGAGGAGCCACAGTTGGTACTAATAATCCTAATCTATAAGCCTCTTAAGGCAACTGGATTTCTTAGAAGAGTATTTCCTACTTTGCTTAGGCTGGCTTCACACCACGGCAAGATCCAATCCTGGGCTGTAAGGGATGAACCTGACAGCCCCGGACCGGATCAGCACACAGAACCGGAGGGCAAATATGCCCTCCTGTCCGGAGTGTAGCCAGACGCAGCTGCCGCTGCTGATGATTCAGGACTGTGACTCTCGGGGAGCTAGCCGCGGTCCTGAAATAACAGCTTCGTGCAGCTGCAGGTGTCCGGTTCCCGGATCCTCCTGGACCGGGGCATTCCCCAGAGATTTTTCTCCCCGGACACAAAAATGATGCATGCTCCGATTTTGTGTCCGGGAGAAAAATCCGATTCCTTCCGAATTCTCCCGGACATCCAAAAACCGGATGCCAAAATACATTCATCCGGCGTATTCCGGCCCCGTAAAGTTACTATGGGTCCGGAATCGGATCCGAGGGTGTCCAGTTCACACCGGACAGCCCCGAATCCAAAAATCCATGGTGTGTAGCAAGCCTTAGAAAGAGCATTTTTTTGGTGGGCTTGTTTGAAGGGGTTCCATCATGTAATTCTACGTTTATCCAAAATTCATCAACTCCCACATCTTATTATAAAATCACTTTCATACTATTCTTCATTGATATGAAATATGGATTCAACAAAAGGCAGAGTTTTTTCTAATTTACTTGCTTGCAGAATCAGAGAAATGGAGAGAGCTGACTGCCTTTTTTTTTAATGTAAAGGCCATCAAAAGAAACTAGATCCTTATTATCACCTAACAACATACCACTCTGGTGCCCTGCGTTACCACAACAAAATCAAGGTTATGAATCTGCGCATGCGCTGCCCCATGTGAGGATGTGACCGGTGTTGGAAGTGATGGTGCCAACACAAGATCCTGAGGAAGGGGAGGGAGACAGATCAGAAGCAAAGGTATGGATTGATTCTGAATTAAGATAGATGATGTGTTTGGTTTGTGGTAGTACAACTTGCCCACAGGTTCCATTTTAAAGATTAACATTTTGGCACGTAATCTACTAAATAGTTGCCCATTTCTAATTTTTTTAGGGGTCTATGTATGAGACATGCCACTTTATGAGGGTTTAGTTTGTGTAAACTCCTAAGGCTTTGTGTGATCGTTTTCTCATACCCGCATCTTGGGAGTGTATGAAACATCACCGAAACCTAAAAGCATTCGACATAGAGCCGGTCTCTGAACCGAAAGGGCTAATTAGGTTTCCCATGACTTCTGCCCATCCCCTTAATAAGCCAGAAGAATCTAATTGTATTTACTAAGCATTACACATTGCATTATGGAAAGATATTGGATGAAATGACATTGCAGACGGAAGGGCCTATTCAATAAATGAATGCTTTCCTATATTTATGGCTCATAGCAAATCATTCTCTAAAAATGTGTTTTCTATATTTATATTTTCACAACTTTAACTCCTTAAGGATCAAGCAATTTTTCATTTTTGTGCTTTTTCTTTTTTCCCTCCCCTTTTACTAAGAGCCAAAACTTTCTTTTCATCATTTTTTTACCACGATAACTGTAGGTGGGCTTTTTTTGACACATGAGTTGTACTTTTAAATGACTCTGTGGCGGTTGCAAGCAGGGCTGCTACTAGCAATTTGGGGCTCCTGACTGCCAAAATTTTGGGTCCCCCCTCAGACTCCGTCTAGCCTCCACCCCCTGAGACTCTGCCCAGCCTCCACCCCCGCTCCACCTCTTCCGCCTCCACCCTAGCTCCGCCTCCACCCAAACATACATTTATATATATAGTGAAAAATTGGAACAGCACCAAAAATTACCTCAATTTAGTGCAAAGCTTTCCCAACCAGTGATCCATATGGTTCCCTGCAATAAAGGAAAAAAAAGGAAAAAAAGCACAAAAAATAGAAAAAAGTGGACTTTATTGTCCAATGCGTGCGCCATTGGGCAATAAAGTCCACTTTTTTTCTATTTTTTGTGCTGTTTTCCTTTTTTTACACTATTATATATTACACACACACACTTGAGACTGCTGTGGGCTGAATACACAATAGCTGTATATACAATAGAGAATACACCATAGAGAAGGCTGCTAGTTGTATACACAATGGAGACTGTGCTGGCTATACACACAATAGAGAATACACAATAGAGACCGCTGCTGGCCATACACAATAGAGAATGCACAATAGAGATTGCTGCTGGCTGTACAAAATAGTGAATACACAAGAGAGACAGCTGTCGGCCATAGAGACAACATCCCAACAGCTTCCCTCCATTTCCACAGCCTCCCTCCATCCTTCCTCCATTCTGACAGCCTCCCTCCATCCTTCCTCCATTCTGACTGCCTCCCTCCATCCTTCCTCCATCCCAACAGCCTCCCTCCATTTTTCCTCCATCCTGACAGCATCCTTCCATCCTTCCTCCATCCCAACAGCCTCCCTCCATCCTGACAGCCTCCCTCCCTCCATCCCGACAGCCTCCCTCCATCCTGACAGCCTCCATCCATCCTTCCTCCATCCTGACATTCTCCCTCCATCCTTCCTCCATCCCGACAGACTCCCTCCATCCTTCCTCCATTGTGATAGCCTCCCTCCATCTTTTCTCCATCCCAACAACCTCCCTCCATTCTGACAGCCTCCCTCCATACTTCCTTTATTCCAACAGCACTCCTCCATCCCAACAGCCTCTCTCTATCCCAATAGTCAATTCCATCCTGACAGCCTCCCTCCATCCTTCCTCCATCCTGACAGCCTCCATTCATCCTTCCTCCATCCTGACAGCCTCCCTCCTTACTTCCTTCATCCCAACAGCGCTCCTCCATCCCAACATCCTTTCTCTATCCCAATAGCCTATTCCATCTTGACAGCCTCCCTTCATCCTTCCTCCATCCCAACACCATCCCTCCATCCTGACAGCCTCCCTCCATCCTTCCTCTATCCTGACAGCCTCCTCCCATCTTTCCTCCATCCCAACAACCTCCCTCCATTCTGACAGCCTCCCTCCATACTTCCTTCATTCCAACAATGTTCCTCCATTCCATCTTCTCTCTATCCCAATAGCGAATTCCATCCTGACAGACTCTCTCCTTCCTGACAGCCTCCTTGCCTCCTTCCTCCATCCCAACAGCCTCCCTCCTTCCTTCCTCCATCCCAACAGCCTCCCTCCAACCTTCATCCATCCCGACAGCCTCCCTCCATCCTTCATCCATCTTGACAGCCTCCATCCATCCTTCCTCCATCTTGACAGTCTCCCTCCATCCTTCCTCCATCCTAACAGCCTCCCTCCATCCTTCCTCCAACGCAATAGCCTCCCTCCATCTTTCCTCCATTCCAAAAACCTCCCTCCATTCTGACAGCCTCCCTCCATACTTCCTTCATTCCAACAGTGTTCCTCTATCCCATCTTCTCTCTATCCCAATAGCCAATTCCATCCCGACAGACTCTCTCCATCCTTCCTCCATCCCGACAGCCTCCCTCCATCCTGACAGCCTCCTTGCATCCTTCCTCCATCCCGACAGCCTCCCTCCTTCCTTCCTGCATCCCGACAGCCTCCCTCCATCCTTCCTCCATCCTGACAGCCTCCATCCATCCTTCCTCCATCTTGACAGTCTCCCTCCATCCTTCCTCCATCCTAACAGCCTCCCTCCATCATTCCTCCAACGCGATAGCCTCGCTCCATCTTTCCTCCATTCCAACAACCTCCCTCCATTCTGACAGCCTCCCTCCATACTTCCTTCATTCCAACAGTGTTCCTCCATCCCATTTTCTCTTTATCCCAATAGCCAATTCCATCCTGACAGACTCTCTCCATCTTTCCTCCATCCCGACAGCCTCCCTCCATCCTGACAGCCTCCTTGCATCCTTCCTCCATCCCTACAGCCTCCCTCCTTCCTTCCTCCATCCCGACAGCCTCCCTCCATCCTTCCTCAATCCTGACAGCCTCCCTCCATCCTTCCTCCAACGCGATAGCCTCCCTCCATCTTTCCTCTTACTTCCTTCATCCCAACAGCGCTCCTCCATCCAGACAGCCTCTCTATATCCCAATAGCCTATTCCATACCGACAGCCTCCCTCCTTCCTTCCTCCATCCCGAAAGCCTCCCTCCATCCTGACAGCCTCCATCCATCCTTCCTCCATCCTGACAGTCTCCCTCCATCCTTCCTCCATCCCGACAGCCTCCCTCCATCATTCCTCCATCGCGATAGCCACCCTCCATCTTTCCTCCATCCCAGCAACCTCCCTCCATTCTGACAGCCTCCCTCCATACTTCCTTCATTCCAACAGCGCTCCTCCATCCCGACAGCCTCTCTCTATCCCAATAGCCAATTCCATCCCGACAGACTCTCGCTATCCTTCCTCCATACCGACAGCCTCCCTCCGTCCTGACAGCCTCCCTCCATCCTTCCTCCATCCCTACAGCCTCCCTCCTTCCTTCCTCCATACCTACAGCCTCCCTTCATCCCGACAGCCTCCCTCCATCCTGACGGCCTCCATCCATCCTTCCTCCATCTTGACAGTCTCCCTCCATCCTTGCTCCATCGCGACAGCCTCCCTCCATCCTTCCTCCATCGCAATAGCCTCCCTCCATCTTTCCTCCATTCCAACAACCTCCCATAATTCTGACAGCCTCCATCTTGCTTCCTTCATCCCTTCAGCGCTCCTTCATCCCAACAGCCTCTCTCTATCCCAATAGCCTATTTGACTCTGACAGCCTCCCTCCATCCTCCCTCCATCCTACCTGCATCCCGACAGCCTCCCTCCATCCTGACAGCTTCTCTCCTTTCTTTCTTCATCCCAACAGCACTCCTCCATCCCAACAGCCTCCCTCTATCCCAATAGCCTGTTCCATCTCGACTGCCTCCCTCCATCCTTCTTGCATCCCGACAGCCTCCCTCCATCCTGACAGCTTCCTTCCATCCTTCCTCCATCCCGACAGCCTACATCCATCCTTCCTCCATCCCGACAGCCTCCCTCCATCCTGACAGCCTTTCTCCATCCTGACAGCCTCCCTCCATCCTTCCTTCATCCTGACAGCCTCTCTCCATCCTTCCTCCATCCCAACAGCCTCCCTCCATTCTTCCTCCATTGTGATAGCCTCTCTTCATCCTCCCTCCATCCCGACAACCTCTCCCCATCCTGACAGCCTCCCTCCATCCTTCCTCCATCCCAATAGCATTTCTCCATCCTGACAGCCTCCCTCTATCCCAATAGCCTGTTCCATCCCAACAGCCACTCCCATCCTTCCTCCATCCCAACAGCCTCCCTCAATCCTTCCTTCATCCCAACATCCTCCCTCAATCCTTCTTCCATCCCAACAGATTCCCTCCATACTTCCTACAGTCATCCCGACAGCCTCCCTCCCTATATATGGCCCAGGCCCCCCATTCTGTATATATGGCCCCCATCACTCCCCCGAACCACCTCAGGTCTTACCGTCAGGGGGAGCCGTGGAAGCGGAGCAGGGTTGCCGGAGGCAGGTCTCGGAGTGTAAGGGCACATCTTCAGGGCTGGAGCTGCGGGGGAGTAACTGCGTGTCTGCAGCAGCGAGCAGTGGGCACCACCATGCTCTTTGTGGTCAGCAGCATTCACTAGTTGAGACTTCAACAAAATTGCCATGGCCAAATGGAGATTCACAGCGCCTGTGTAGAAGTCTTAACCTCTACTAACCGGCTGCACAGTTAGTGAATGCAGCCAGCCACAAAGAACATGACGGTGCCCACTGCTCGTTGCCGCCGCGACTCCCCCGCAGCAGCTCCGGGGCCTGGCGGTAATTGATAGGAGAGAGGGGCCATGTAAGATGGGGGGGCAGGGCCTGATGGAGCCTGCTCCCTGCTCCACACGGCCACACCCCCTGGAGTCATGGCCGGGCTTCCCTGCCCCTGATCCAATGACCATGCCCCCTGCAGTGAAGCCCGGGGCCCCTGACTTCAGGCAGAGCTGTCACCCCCTGGTGGTGGCCCTGGTCGCATGGACCATAATACTCAGCTGAAAAAGGGAGTATTTACTGGGGAGAAAAGTTTATAAAGTTTGCAATACCAACCAGAGATGGCCAGTGCTGCATATAAGTATTCCCAGGGGATAGATATTGTAGCATCTAAGTTTTATACCCTCCTCAGCCAGGGCAACTCCCTGGGGAATAATATGATGAAGGTGATGATATTGAGGGGTTGTAGTGGAAAGGACGGTGGTGGTTGTGACTCGCCTCAGGAGGGGACCGTGGGGTACTCAGAACGGGCCCTCTTGTCATCGTGTGGGGCTGCAGGATGTCATGGTGGCATGACCCAGTCTGTGATCCCCTCATCGGGTGAGCAGTTAAAAAGGGGATTTGGAAAAATTGATAAAAATAAAATAAAGCAAAAATAAAAGAGTGTCGTGATGCCACTATGCAGTCGATATAGCCGCTGCTGCAGTTGGGACCTCTGGAGATGATGGGAATCGCAGCGAGATGGTTCTGCTCTCCATGGAAAGAGCGGGTCCCCAGGACAACCGAATGTTCTGTGGTAATGCCGGGCTTGTCGGGGGTGTAAGGTCCATGATACAGTCAGGCAGTCTCCTAATGCCGGTTCACAAAATCAGTCTATCTCCCTTTAGGCGCAGAAATCACAGGCTCACACAACATATAGCTTTAACCGGGTTTACTCTCTTTCTCAGCAGATAGTTAGTTTACAGACAGTACAGTGGCGGTTCCGGTGTGGTCTAAGCAGCCGAGATGGCTCATCAAAATCACCACCCCTTCGTGTTTCTTTCATGGGCCTTTTCAGTCTGTCTGCACGCTAGCTATGTTCCAGTGCCCACGGGCTTTCAGTGAGCAACCTGCTTGGTCCCCTAGTCCTAATACGGTGGCCTTCCTTTCGCTGTACCAGAGGTTGGGTCATGGGACATAAAGACACTACACCCCGCTGGGGTTTGTGGTTGGAGCATAGAGCTTCCTGGCCACTTCAGCAGAGCCAGCACTCTGGTTCCGGCCCAGTACCTCAGTGTCCCCACTTATTCGAGCACACCTTGCACTCCTTCGTTCTCTTACCATGGTCTTCAGCCCGGGACCTGGACAAGCCTCAAGGTGGGACAGGCCACCGGGTCCATGTCTTCTCAGTCCTGTATGATAGCGTTCTTGCCTCTCCTTCTGACAGAACTTGACTCTCTGGTGTCTCTTGGCTGACTGGCTTACTGAACTTGGTGTTGTGTCCTTCGCTAACCGGGTCCTGTTCTAACCTCCACCCTCCACTTGTCTCCTCCCGACATCCTGTTGCTGGGCATAGAGTCCTTAGTTTTGGGATCGTAGTGTGTTGGGTGTGTATTTTATGTGACTGGACTTACCGATTCCTGCTGCTACACCATCTAGTGGTGACTGGTACGCAGGGTGCACCAGTTGTAGTGAGGAATGCAGGCTGCAGCAGAAGGAAACAAGAAGGCAGTTGGATGCAGTCATTTACCTTTACTTGCAGTTGGTAACAGGTTAAGTCCAGGGGTACTGCTTACCGGGTCTTTAAGTCTGGCCAGTCTGGAAGGAGCTGGGTACCGCTCTGCTGGGGTGGTTGTATGGCTTTCCTGCTGCTGGTTCCCAGTTCACTAGGCCTCTGTAACTCCTCAACTTTCTCCTGACTTTCTGTGGGTTCCTTCCAGCTAGGCAGATGGTGCAGACTCCCTAACTCCTCTGCCTTTCCCCTCGATACTACCCACTACAGCTAACCCCTCCCTCCAACCAGAGTCTGTCACATGCCAAAACAGGCCTCTTGTGCCCAGCCCTCTGGTTAGAGTTCAGGCAAGTGTGTGGATGCTTTGGAATCAAGCAGAGGGCACACTAATTCCTCCCAGATATGACATTACTTAGGAGGAACTGCAATACCATTGTGGTAGCCAGACCACAGGGGTGCCACAACTCCACCCATTTTACTATACAATGCACTGTCAAATGGGGAAGAAAAATCTAAATGAGAAAATTGCAAAAAAAAACAAACAATAATTCCACTTGTTTTGTGGGCCAGTATGATTACGGCGATACCAAACACACATATGCATTAAGAAAGAAAAAAGAAATTTTCAAAAAAAGCAAAACAAAAATGCATGAATTGACATTTTCCAAGACCTGCAATGTTTTCATTTTGCAGTCAATGGAGTGTGAGGACTTATTTTTGCAAGGCAGCCTGTTTTAGTTGATGCCATTTTAGGGTAGATATTATGTTCTGCTCAGCTCTCATTACATTTATTGAAAAATTATGGTGACCCAAAAAACATAAATCTGAATTTTTTTCTTTCATCGGATTTTAACTATTGGATTAATTCATTTTATATTTTAATAGATCACACTTTCATGGATGCCTCAGTAACACATATTTATATTTTTATATTTTTAAGATCTCTCTTTTAAATGAGGCAAAATAGGGTTACTCAAATTTTTTTTCAAACTTTATTTTTATTTTTTAGTTCCTTAGGAGGCCTGAACTTGTTATCATCCAATTGCTAATAATATATACTGCAATACTATAGTATTGCTGTATACAGCACCAATCCCAGTCTCCTATGAACACAGCCACAGGCTGGCACTCACAGGAGAACCATCATCATGACAGTACCGGGTCTTCGGCAGACTCCTAGCTGTCATTGCGCCTATTGATGCCCCTGATATTGTCGTGAGGGGCCAATGTGTTGTTAGAACAGCATGTCCCCCACAGTATAGGTGTGGAGTGTACAGGTATAAAATTGGACCAGTAACGAAGTTATGCATAAACAGACATGCATAGTTTAAAGCAGTGGCGGACCTTGAGCCCAAGAGCCCTGGTGCAGCCATGGTGAGGAGCAAGGGGGGGGATGCTGGCGGCCGTCGGTGAGGAGCAGGGGGGGTGGGGGGTGCTGGCGGCCTCGGTGAGGAGGGGGGGGGTGCTGGCGGCCGTCAGCAAGGTGCGGGGGGAGTGCGGGGAGAGGGATTATTAGTGATGCGGCTCTCCTACCTGCTGAGCCGCTCCGGGTGCATGCATTCCTGGGAGCGGGGCGGCAGAGGGGCAAGGGTGAGGAGGGGCGGGATCAGGCAAGGAAGCAGTAAGCTTCCTGCTTCCCTTGCTTGACCCTCCTCTCCTCTGACATAAGGTTACGGGGGTTGGCTTGGGGCCCCCCTGCAGGCTTGAGGGGCCCCCAGCCGGTTGGGGCCCTGGTGCAGCTGAACCAGCTTACCACGGTAGGTCCCCCCTGGTTTGAAAGTCTACATTCTAAAATCATAAGTCATTGTCATAAGCAAGAGCACTGATATAATTTTTTCCTTAAAACCTATTGTGTTGGCTTGTTTCTGCTTTCTAGGGCAATAAGTAGTAAGGTAATTTCCACCATCTGTCGCTGATGCAATATTTTGCAGAAGGCAAAAAAGGCCAGATACCGGTACATATTTTTTGGAGACTTGTGCACATTTATCTGCAAACTGTTCAAATACATCAGGATCTGAATTTGATTTGTTGTTTGTTAATATACAATGCTTGGCATAAATGAGTACAACACTTTGAAAAATAAGATTTCAAGCAATATCTTAATAAAAAGTAAGAACAACTTCCAACATTTTGATAAGACTGAGACTTTTCTTTTAACCCATAAGAGGAAAATAAGGTGAAAATTATAACTTTCATTCTAAAATGTTCAGTTTTACTTAAATCAGTTGATTAAAAAAATAAGTACACCCCACATCAAAAACTGCTACATCTAGTATTTTATATGACCTCCATGATTATTAATGATAGCACCAAGTCTTCTAGGCATGGAATGAACAAGTTGGCGACATAATGCAACCTTGATCTGTCACACCCCAGCGCCGGGGTACTCGGATCCCAGGCGTTAGTTCTGGATGCTATCAACGGTGGCCGGTGCCCGGGCCCATGGCCCTGGTGGACGCTGAAAAAGGAGTTCAATAAAAGAATGAGTTAAAAATAAAGTTAAATGTTCGTGACGCCACCTACAGTTTCTGGTGAGGGCACCAGTGCTGCCAGCAGACCTCTGGGACAATGGGAAGGCAGCCAGATGATGTCGCTCCCTGCAGGCGGAGCGGAGTTCCCCAGGGCAGTGAAGTGAGGATATGTGTTCACACAGGGAGGCAACTCTGCAGGCGTAGGAAGGTCTTTGATGCAGGTTCAGGGCATTAAGAATTGGCACACACACACACTGGGCACTGTCCAAGGTGCACTCCAGGTGGTCGGGTAGCACTTCAGGATTTCCACATCAAGTGAATTCAGGCTCAGTAAGTAAAAGCAGCTCTAGTTTGACACTTGTCGCAACCTGTGATACATTATATATTAGAGTGTTATGGCGTTTAAATAGGTTTAGCACTGTCTGGCAGTATTCCTGCACATCCATGTGTCTTCTCCTCTAAGAAACTGTATCCTGCAAGCCTGCCCCTCTCCTTCACTGTGGATTCAGCAGCCATTTTAGATCACTATCAGATAGGATATTATGCAGGCAACCATGTGTTCTCTTGCTCTTGCAGGCTTTTCTCTCCTGTGAAATCCCAACTCCTTTTGCCAAGTCATTCTGGTGAGAATCTTACTTCTGTGTGAATGCTAATACTCTAGAGCCTTGTTAAAATAGTACAGCAGTCGTTTACATAGGACTTACATCTGCAGGGATGTGTGTTTATCTAAGTCCTCCATTGTAGTTAAGGATCACCAGCCCTGAATATTGTCATAGCTGTTATATGATTATGTACCCAGAGCTAGT
Source organism: Allobates femoralis (assembly GCA_033576535.1). NCBI lineage: Eukaryota > Metazoa > Chordata > Amphibia > Anura > Aromobatidae > Allobates > Allobates femoralis. The sequence continues at coordinate 156,673,784 of JARQOC010000008.1, forward strand.
TTATGGTTTCTATGCTGTACACTGTCATAGCTTGGTGATATGTGTTTCCATTATTCTTGTATTATCTCTACTGTGTATTATCACTATTGTTTTATGTGATATTTTAGCACTGATGTATACTGTCTTTATTCCTATAGTTTTACCACATCATCGTAATTACATCATCGTAATCATCATAATTATTACACATTTATCATCATCATCACATGATTGATTACTCTCCGCTGAACAATAAACATCAACTACAGAACCAACAGTCTATGATACCATCACTGAAACGTAGATCTCAACACCAGCAGTGCTCATGCAGCGCCACATGAGGCCACTGCCACTACTATGTTTCACTGTAGGCATTATGCACTTTTCTTTGTACTTGTGATGCTAGTCACTTCACTGACACATGAGGCAAACCTTTTACGGTCAGATACCAAGAGAGCAAGTTATAGTGAAACTATCAGCTGGTCCAGGGTCAGGATACCAGGAGAATAGCAGATCACAGAAAAGGAACTAGGCAAATAGATGGTCAGAGGAGGTCCAAGGACTGGCAGGAACAGATCTGGACACAGAGCACATATGAACAAAGCCAACATGCACCAATGAGTAAAATGCTACGTAAAATGGTAGAGATTTGGGACTACTTGGTTCAGCTAAGTAGCTGGGCAATTACAGAGAACAGGTAACACCTGATTAAGCTCAGCACCTCCCACTCTCAGATTGGACGACTGAGCTGTCACTCACCAAACTGACAGCTCAATACAGCCCTGATTCCATAGTGCAGAAAACTGTCACTCATTGTATCAAACATACACTGAGTGGAGGAGTCGTGACACTATTCCTCACTTTTGCGATGTCATCCAGCGTTAAAGCCATCAGTTCCAAAACTGTTAATCTTGGTTCATCACTCCAGAATATAGAATCCAAGTAGTATTCAGACTTCTTGTGCATAGGCTTTAGGAAAGGCTTTCATCGTGGATGAGTCTCACACTGTACATGCTATTCCTCTACAGTGTATGCTATATTGTCTCATGGAAAACACTTGCACCGATTTGGCCTTCTACTTCTTTAGCTAACTGCAGTGAATTTGCATGTCAATTTTCTTTAACTCTTCTTAACAGAAGATGCTCCTATTTTGGTGTCAACGCCCTCATTGAGCTCTGATGTCTTTGTAAAATGGTTGCAGTTCCAATCTAAGTCACTTGCCCCTAGTCTTATACTCACCCTTCAGTGTCTTCATCTATTATCAATACCGCTGTAGTTGATCTCCAACGATTTTTGACCTGTCAGCTGCTTCAGTGTTTCATGAAGCGTGCTGAAGGTCACAACTCAAGACAAGTCCCCTACACATAGATAACTAGTTGATGGCTCCTTGCATAGGAATGATCAGCTCAGATCCTTCTCTCCCCTGAGCTGGTAGGTCCCCACTAGAGATGAATGAACCTCAGGTTCGGGTGATGCAGCCAAACTTTTTGTCACACTGTTTGTGACCCCAAACTTGACCTAAACCTCAGTGGAAGTCACCGATTGTCAGTTCATCTCTACATCCACTTCCGGAGGTGGGAGGGGTTTTTTTCTTTTTGAATAATTTTGGACACACACTAGACCCAAAAACTGTGCTTTTAACCCCAGTGTGATCTGATCAAAGACTGCCCATGTCTCGCACTGGGCCAAGCCCCAACTGTACAGGACCACAGTGATACTTGCTCCAGTGCTTTGGAAACGTAAAGCACCCGGATGCTGAACCTAAACAGGTTGTCATCTCCAGGAAGTTTGGTGACCCAAACCAAACTGAACCTTGAAATTTCACTCATCTCTAGTCCCCATTAAAAATAGACTGACTTTATTCTGTAAGGAAGGGTCTTCATGGTTAGTGATGGGCTAACCTGCCGATGTTCAGATCGGTGGACTCGCCAGACCTTATTTTAAGTCTGAGTACGGGGCAGAACCTGACTCGAACTTGAGTTCGAACCCTTAACTCAGAGATTAAAGTTATGGGATGGGGGCAGGGGGTCTGTAAAAAGAAGGAAAATAGTTATTAAACGTAAGTATCATACTTACCGGCGTCCAAAGGAACCCAACAGCCAATCACGATGCTGTCACAGAAAATGGGCAACAATTCCTAGACATCTAGATAGTGTATGGGCAGTGTCCAGATTACTCCAACAGCCAATCACAGACACCCATTCGCTGTGGTAATGGCTGTTCCGGGCTCAGCAGTGACTATCCAGGAAGTTAATGAGCGGCCCCGGAAGTAGAAGCGGCGGGTCGCCGGTAAGTATGAGATGCTGTTTAATAACTATTTGCTTTCTTTCTACAACTCCCCTGCCAACGAACCCGAACTGTAACACAAATTTCCCAGGGAAGTCCGTGTTCGGGACCTGTGCCCAAACACTAGGTGTCCGGTACGGACCCTGAATTTTACAGTTCAGGATTGCCCATCACTATTCATGGAGGCAAAAGAAAAACAAGAAAACTATAAAAAGAAAATATAACAGTTTTTCATCTTACAAACTTTAATTTTCTCCTAAAATTAAGTAAGAAGAAAAAAAGTCACGTAATAATTTATGGATGTGCTTGTCAGGTGGGTGCACTTCCATAAAGGCGCTAAGGTCATTTAAACCCTTTTTTTGTCCCTTTTGGTATGAGCATTTATTTTTAGGCCTAAGTATAAAAAAAACTGTATATAGCACATTGTAAAGGACTTTATTTTATCATTAGTAGGTCCACAAGTAAATTCAACAAAATCGCAAATAGGATAATATTTTTTAAATATGATAAGTTATTACATTAAAAGAATTAAAAATAAATAAATAAATCTAATGTCATAAATGGGTATTTTTGCAGGGAACGATTTTATTACTGCAGAATAACAATAATAATAGTAATAATAATACAATATTGGTCTACCTTCTTCTTGTCTTGATTATTTATAGTATTATTATATTGGATTATGTTGAGTTACATATGACGAAATGTTTTTTTTTGCATATCATTTTTAAATTCCTATATGGTTATTACACCTGACAATTGCTTTCGTCAATAATCCACCTTCAAAGCATTCTCCCCCACATATTGCTTTGCTAAGAATTGGTTCATCCCAAATTGCAAAAACTGCAAAGACTCTAATTACCCTGAAAACACACCTCCTAGGACTGTTATGATCCCCATTTTCATGCTCCTTAATGCGAACACAGGCAAATTAATGTCACAGTAAACTCAACATATTGTACTTGAGGATAGTTAAACTGATGGTAGCTGTCTTTCACTGTAGTCCTGTTACTTACTATTTATATTGTTTATTCAGTGTTTTATGGCTGTATCTCCCTATCCATATTGCTAAGCTGTGAACTGTGATGTCCGCTCACTATCCACAAAACGGTGGCTGCATTCCCTGCCTCTGCTTTTTTACAGGCTATAATAGCCACCCATGATTTACTGTTTAATATCAATATGGCTGTATCTCCCTATCCATATTGCTAAGCTGTGAACTGTGATGTCCGCTCACTATCCAGATTCATTACCAAATGGCTGCTGCATTCCCTGCCTCTGCTTTTATACAGGCTATAATAGCCACCTATGATTTACTGTTTAATATCAATATGGCTGTATCTCCCTATCCATATTGCTAAGCTGTGAACTGTGATGTCCACTCACTATTCAGATTCACTACCAAATGACTGCTGCACTCCCTGCCTCTGCTTATATACAGGCTGCAATAGCCCATCATGATTTCCTGTTCAATATAATGTGATGTAATGAGACAGCGGCAGGGCAAGTTTAGGAAAGTCACCTTTTTTGGGTGATATGACAGAATCAAATCACAAAGTTGTTTGAATACACTGGGTTAAGTGAATGTCCTAATATTTTGTACAAATTTGATTGACTTCGCTCACCTCTTCTCAGTAGAGTGCAAGTCATGTAACACCGTTCTTTAGCTGTAATGTAGCCTATCCATATTGCTAAGCTGTAAACTGTGATGTCCACTCACTATCCACAAAACGGTAGCTGCATTCCCTGCCTCTGCTTTTATACAGACTATGATAGCCACCTATGATTTACTGTTTAATATCAATATGGCTGTATCTCCCTATCCATATTGCTAAGCTGTGAACTGTGATGTCCACTCACTATCCACAAAACGGTGGCTGCATTCCCTGCCTCTGCTTTTATACAGGCTATAATAGCCACCCATGATTTACTGTTTAATATCAATATGGCTGTATCTCCCTATCCATATTGCTAAGCTGTGAACTATGATGTCCACTCACTATCCAGATTCACTACCAAATGGCTGCTACACTCCCTGCCTCTGCTTTTATACAGGCTGCAATTGCCCATCATGATTTCCTGTTCAATATAATGTGATGTAATGAGACAGCGGCAGGGCAAGTTTAGGAAAGTCACCTTTTTTGGGTGATGTGACAGAATCAAATCACAAAGTTGTTTGAATACACTGGGTTAAGTGAATGTCCTAATATTTTGAACAAATTTGATTGACTTCGCTCACCTCTTCTCAGTAGAGTGCAAGTCATGTAACACCGTTCTTTAGCTGTAATGTAGCCTATCCATATTGCTAAGCTGTAAACTGTGATGTCCACTCACTATCCACAAAACGGTAGCTGCATTCCCTGCCTCTGCTTTTATACAGACTATGATAGCCACCTATGATTTACTGTTTAATATCAATATGGCTGTATCTCCCTATCCATATTGCTAAGCTGTGAACTGTGATGTCCACTCACTATCCACAAAACGGTGGCTGCATTCCCTGCCTCTGCTTTTATACAGGCTATAATAGCCACCCATGATTTACTGTTTAATATCAATATGGCTGTATCTCCCTATCCATATTGCTAAGCTGTGAACTATGATGTCCACTCACTATCCAGATTCACTACCAAATGGCTGCTACACTCCCTGCCTCTGCTTTTATACAGGCTGCAATTGCCCATCATGATTTCCTGTTCAATATAATGTGATGTAATGAGACAGCGGCAGGGCAAGTTTAGGAAAGTCACCTTTTTTGGGTGATGTGACAGAATCAAATCACAAAGTTGTTTGAATACACTGGGTTAAGTGAATGTCCTAATATTTTGAACAAATTTGATTGACTTCGCTCACCTCTTCTCAGTAGAGTGCAAGTCATGTAACACAGTTCTTTAGCTGTAATGTAGCCTATCCATATTGCTAAGCTGTAAACTGTGATGTCCACTCACTATCCACAAAACGGTAGCTGCATTCCCTGCCTCTGCTTTTATACAGACTATGATAGCCACCTATGATTTACTGTTTAATATCAATATGGCTGTATCTCCCTATCCATATTGCTAAGCTGTAAACTGTGATGTCCACTCCCTATCCACAAAACGGTGGCTGCATTCCCTGTCTCTGCTTTTATACAAGCTATAATAGCCACCTATGATTTACTGTTTAATGTCAATATGGCTGTATCTCCCTATCCATATTGCTAAGCTGTGAACTGTGATGTCCGCTCACTATCCAGATTCACTACCAAATGGCTGCTACACTCCCTGCCTCTGCTTTTATACAGGCTGCAATAGCTCATCATGATTTCCTGTTCAATATAATGTGATATAATGAGACAGCGGCAGGTCAATTTTAGGAAAGTCAACTTTTTGGGTGATGTGACAGAATCAAATCACAAAGTTGTTTAAATACACTGGGTTAAGTGAATTTCCTAATATTTTGTACAAATTTGATTGACTTCGCTCACCTCTTCTCAGTAGAGTGCAAGTCATGTAACACAGCTCTTTAGCTGTAATGCAGCCTATCCATATTGCTAAGCTGTAAACTGTGATGTCCACTCACTATCCACAAAATGGTGGCTGCATTCCCTGCCTCTGCTTTTATACAGTCTATGACAGCCACCTATGATTTACTGTTCAATATCAATATGGTTGCATCTCCCTATCCATATTGCTAAGCTGTGAACTGTGATGTCCGCTCACTATCCAGATTCACTACAATATGGCTGCTGCATTCCCTGCCTCTGCTTTTATACTGGCTGCAATAGTGAATGTCCTAATATTTTGTACAAATTTGATTGACTTCACTCACCTCTTCTCAGTAGAGTGCAAGTCATGTAACACAGTTCTTTAGCTGTAATATAGCCTATCCATATTGGTAAGCTGTGAACTGTGATGTCCACTCACTATCCACAAAATGGTGGCTGCATTCCCTGCCTCAGCTTTTATACAGGCTATGATAACCACCTATGATTTACTGGTCAATATCATGTGATGTGATGTGACAGCTGCAAAGGAATTTTAGAAAAGCCCCTTTTTTGGGTGATATGCTAGAATCGAATCTCAACATTGTTAGAATGTGCTGGTTAAGTGAATTTCCTAACATTTTAGTCAAATTCAATTTAATTTGCTCATCTGTACTCAATAGAGGGCAAGTCATGTAAGACATGCTTAGAAACTATGCCCTAATGTCTGGATACATATCCACAGCATCTACAGAGATAACATCAGTACACTTAAAGGGAATATATCCTCAGAAAATGACCCACTGTTTAAACTGACTTCTTATGCTAAATGTATTTTTTTTTACATTTTGTTTAATTTTTCATAGCAATATCTAAAATATCTCAAAAACTGAAATTTTGCAAATTTCACACTCTCCGCCAGACCTTATACTACAATCACACGTTCTGTTCTGTAAAAAAGACTTTTCAACAGACTTTTCTACATGATCACATACTGGATTATTTTAACACCCCAATATATAGTGGATAATAGAGGGATCCACTATTCACAGATCACTTCTTCACCCTCCTTTCACAATGATCTTTGCCCATCCTGAGTGTTTTCTTCTCCATGAGCAAACTGGGTCTGAGTCAGTGTATTGCTGCTAATGATCATGTTAAAAGCAGAAAACAGGAGTGAATATTAGGCCATGTGGCCAGTGTGAAAACTGAAAGATGGTTTTAGTATTATATTTTTAATATCATGACACATTCATTTTCATATCAGAGGTGTAATACAAGGTTTCTGTTCCACAATGAAAATTCTGTGGCTCAAGTGCAACCTCTGGATCTAACCAGCGTGCTGTGGTAGAGGATGGGATGGAAAACCCATTAAAAGGGTTGTCCAACGAACTAAGTTGATTTTAATCAATAGATCTTGGAAAAATAATAATTTCCACAATTGGATGTTTCAAATAATGTTTCTGTGCTGAGATAATCTTATATATGTGCCCCTACTATGTACTGTGTAATGTATGTGTCTGACCGTACAGGGACATGGTCTGATTACACCACATCTCCTGTGCTGAGATAATCTTATATATGTGTCCCTGCTGTGTACTGTGTAATGTATGTGTCTGACCGTACAGGAACATGGTCTGATCATACCACATCTCCTGTGCTGAGATAATCTTATATATGTGCCCCTACTATGTACTGTGGAATGGATGTGTCTGACTGTATAGGGACATGGTCTGATCATACCACATCTCCTGTGCTGAGATAATCTTATATATGTGCCCCTACTATGTACTGTGTAATGGATGTTTCTGACCATACACTTTCTGCACAGGAGATGTGGTATGATCTGACCATGTCCCTGAACAGTCAGACACATCCATTGCACAGTACATAGCAGGTACACATATATAACATTATCTCAGCACAGGAGATGTGGTATGATCAGGCCATGTCCCTGTACGGTCAGACACCTACATTATACAGTACATAGCAGGGACACATATATAAGATTATCTCAGCACAGGAGATGTGATATGATCAGACTATATCCCTGTATGGTCAGACACATCTATTACACAGTACATAGCAGGGACACACATATATAAGATTATCTCAGCACAGGAGATGTGGTATGATCAGACCATATCCCTGTATGGTCAGACACATCCATTATACAGTGCATACATAGCAGGGACACATATATAAGATTATCTCAGCACAGGAACATTTTTGTTAAACATCCAGTTGTGTAAATTATTATCATTACATGATTTATTGATTAAAATGAACTTTAAAATCAACCTATGAGAAACCCCCTTTAATTTTTTAAAGTATAAAGTTCAGGAAACTGCTTGTTGTAAACTGTTTGTAACAAATATAATAAAAAATGGAAAATAATAAAAATGTGAGATACTAAATGAGTAAATAAAGAACTAGACTTTAATTTGGGAAAATTCAATAAGTGGCAATAGACCATGCATGACATCCTTGTCACTGTAATAATTCAATGTTAACATATACTATATATATATATTATATATAATTTTATTCTCTCACAAAAGCAGAGAACAGAACATATATATGCGCTCTCCCCAGGAAACAAGATAAAAATTGCATAATATATTCCAAAATATTTCTTTTCTACAAAAATGAAGCACATTTTGTAAGGGTTGGTTGAGCTTATTTTATAACATTGCCTTCCCAGTAATTTTCCTTTTAATGTATATGGTATCTGTATCGCCCTCCTTCATGCTTAACAAATTGATTACTTGGGTACCAGGCATGCAACCAAGACCTTCTGTAACAAGGTCCAGTTATTCAATAAAGCATACACTGATTCTCATAAATAATTTTAATGCTAATATTTCATGTTTATAAAAAAAGATCAAAAATATATATTTTCTTAGACATTTTACATACATCTTTTCTTGTTACGAATTATTAGTTCTATTGGAATCATTGAATGACCTTCATGTGACTTTCTGGGGAAAGTCCTGTTTTATCGGATTTTTGCAGGTAGAGTAAATGCTCTTCCTTAAAGCTTACAAACATTGAGGCAAAAATAGTGTTGTCACCAGTCATGACAATGCAGCCTTCCGGTCTAGTCGCTTTTAGATAAACACTGTTTAATATACATATTACAAATACAAGCTTTGGTCCCCCTGCATAAAAGTTAAAGGGAACCTGTCAGACCCTTATGACCTCCAAGCCACCACAATTCACATTTTCACGGCAAAGTTCCCTTCCTATCCAGCCCTGAATAACTTCATTGTCTAAAATCAAGGTGTAAAAGAAGCATCTATGAACTTTTTTTTGTATGCCAATTAGGACTTTAACTTGTCAAAGGGGTAAAGGGGTGTTGTTTCCCTGAATTAGTCAGCCCTCTTCCATGTTAGCATGCCCCTGTGGGTGTAATAATATAATTTCCATGAGCCGAGTCATAGCCAGCTACATCTCTTACTCTCCATGGTATCATGCCCCTCTTGGCGTAATAATATAATTTCCATGATCCGAGTCATAGCCAGCTATGTCCTACTTTCCATGATATCATGCCCCTCTTGGCGTAATAGTATAATTTCCATGAGCCAGATCATAGCAGCTATGTCTACTCTCCATGGTATCACGCCCCTCTGGTGTAATAATATAATTTCCATGATCCGGCGTCATAGTCAGCTATGTCCTACTTCCATGATATCATGCCCCTCTGGCATAATAATATAATTTCCATGATCCGAGACATAGCCAGCTACGTCCTACTCTCCATGGTATCATACCCCTGTGGGCGTAATAATATAATTTCCATGATCCGGAGTCATAGCCAGCTATGTCCTACTCTCCATGGTATCACGCCCCTCTGGGCTAATAATATAATTTCCATGATCCAGAGCATAGCCAGCTACGTCCTACTCTCCATGGTATCATGTCCCTCTTGGCGTAATAATATAATTTTCCATGAGCCGGAGTCATAGCAGCTACATCCTACTCTCCATGGTATCATGCCCCCTGGGCGTATTAATATAATTTCCATGACCGGAGTCATAGCCAGCTATATCCTACTCTCCATGGTATCACGCCCCTCTGGGCATAATAATATAATTTCAATTGAGGCAGCATCATGATAGCTACTGGAAATCTTGAGATAGTACGTCCTACTTCCATGTTATCCACAACTCTTGGGCCTAATAATATAATTTCCATGAGCAGCGTCATTGCTAGCTACTGGCAATCTTGAGTAGTCATCCTACTTTCCATGTTATCACGACCCTGTGGGCGTAATGACATGATTTCATTGAGTATCATCGCCAGCGCTTGGAAATCTTGTGCATGTGCATGGCTCTGTTGAGCAGCGTCAGTGCGACTCTGAAGTAGGGTGCTAAGTGTTCGGCTTCAGAGAGCCACACTGCGATGACTGGAAGAAAGCTTCTGCACTTCCGATCATTGGGAATGCACCTCTGAATCCCGGTGACCCGTCCTGGCTTCAAAGAGGTATTCGAAAACATCCTCTGCACTTCCGATCTCTCTGAAGCCAGGATATAGGTTCAGAGGCGCACTGATGCTGCTAAAATAAGCCACGTGGTTGCGCAAGATTTCCAGGAACTGGCCATGATGCTGACTCATGGAAATTATATTATTATGCCCACAGGGGCATGATACCATGGAAAGTAGGATGACTAATCTGAGGAAACAGCGCCTCTTTGAATAGCCAATGGCCTAATTTGCATAAGAAAAATGGTAATAAATGCTTTTTTTATACATTGATTTTAGACAATGATGGTATATAGAGTTGATAGGAGTGGAATTTTGATGTGCAAATTGAATGTCTGGGTGGTAGGGCATAAGGGACCGGACAGGTTCCCTTTAAAGAAGTTTTCCTCTCTGTTTTTAAAGTTTTTAAAAAAATCCATCCTTATAAAAAAAAAAGTAAGTAACATGACTGGGATCTGTTCTCACGACAGGAAGTGATGTCATCCTATTACCAGTCATGTGACTCACTCTTCACCCAATCAGTGTCCTCAGATTTCAGGTCACTTGTGATCGTGAATCATGATGTCATCCCTTCCAATCTATAGGAGGCATTTAGATTGGCAGCACTGGGATGAAGGGCTGAACCTGGTGTTATTTGTTTGATATTTTTTACATTTCTTTTATAAGAAAGGCTTTCTGTTGTAACTTTAAAAATACTCTTTAAATTGCCATAGTGTCCAATGGTGATCTACATTAATTTCAATAGGCTGCAGGTGGACCAAGAGAAAATCAATAATTTCTATGATATTAATTATATTTATAGCTCATGGATGCCTCCATTGTGTGTAGCAGCAGGTAAGATGAACTATGGGATATAAGATATGTCGCCATCCACACCAATGAAACAGATATAACATAGTCGGAGCGATGCTAAGTCATCTGTTTGTTAGTATGGATACATTTTTATTCTGGTACCATTTTATTGAATATTTCATAGAATCTGCCTGTTTGACCTTACGGGAGATGAGCACCACAAAGTAGGAAATCAAAACCTGAACCAAACTGTACTCTCAATGGACAAATACCAATGGGATTGTGTAGGATTCTATTATTTTTGTTATTCATTGGGGTGAATGAGTCCAGTTCACCGAAGGTTCCGGGGGCAAAAAAAACATTGTCCTTCTTGAGACTGTTGAGATCATAATTGCTGCTTGAGACTATTACTAAAAGTCAACTGTATAGAAACAATCTTCCAAAATGTAGGTGTCGTCATTACGCTTATGGATTTAATGGCTACCTAGCTCCTGACTCCCTGATTTTCCATTAGATATATATATATTTATATATTTATTTAAACCTTGGTCACTTTGAGAAATTTTGCATGTAACACTCCAAAATACATGGACAATCAGTAGATATAAGCACCTTTATATGTATATATACTTTTTTTTGTTTTTTTTTGCAGAATTTTTGCAAAGTGCAATATACAGTGAATGAGGCTTCAGCATGAACACGTTGGTATTCTGGTAATTAGTATGTCATTGGGTCCCTTTTTAGAAGGGACCGGTATATCATTTAAATTAAAAAAAATGCCCAACTCAGTGGAAGCTGATGCAATATAATATCAAGTTCCATCTAAAGTTGTCTGTGTAGATAATTCCACTGCTGAAAAAGACCTGCAAAACACTGCCAGTAAGGTTTCTATGCAATGGAGGTTTCAATCTTAGCTTTAAATGCCACCTGAGAAGAAATGGCAACAGATATTGAACAACTATATCGATAGGGAGTGGTGAAGAAACATAACCAATCCATGCAAAATATATCTCTTTGGTTTACATCATATTATCATATATGATAAAATGCATTTTGCCCAGTTGTTACGTTTGCTAAAAGCTTCCTTTTTGAATAAAAAACTAAAGAAAAAAAAAAATGGAAATGTAGCTCCCTAGTTTGGATGGTAGGTGTTCTAGGTATGGTCTTAAACCAGGCATTAATTCTACTTCAACCAGGCATCTTCTGAAGATTCGTCTCGTTGTCCCTATTTGATTCATGTTGATGATTTATCCCTAATGTCTATACTGTTCTACAAATTACAGTTCTTCTTGCAATTGCTATGTCTGCTATAATAAAGTGCACACATTTTCATGTTTATCACAGGCTTTCAAAGTCAACCTTGAGTTCCTAGTTGAGTTATTCGGCACTGCCAACAAGATCAAAGGACATGTCACCGTAAGCCCAATTAGTTCTCTAAGCTGTCAATACTTGAGTCTTTTTTTTGTAACAGTTTTTAAGTAGCAAATCTTCAATCTCCTTCCAATAATTTCCACCATGACAACCATGTTCTATCATATTGACCGATGATGAGGTGGCAGAGGTATCTCCAAAACTGGTCGTAGCGTTTAAGTTTTTGAGCTCTTGTCCTTCTTTTCTATATTTGATTACATTCAGCTAAAACGTTCTTACATTCCTCGATTGCAAGTGGGGGGTCTTGATAAGGCTTTTACTGACTCCGACACCAAGTGTTTCAGAGAAGAGGATCGCAGAAAAGATTCAGGGAAATAGTGAAGTTAGATTCATTCCACAATGACCCTCTTAGGTCATACCGGTTTATCGAAAGGCCTTGGAAATGGCGTGCCGCTAGATGAGGATATTTTTCTGCAGACCGTGTTGGTGTGATTTTCACAACGGCAGCCTGGTCTTTTTACTTTATCATAGCCCTTCTGGCAGAGGGTCAGGCAGCCTTTCATAGGAGGATAGCAGCATAGACAGGGCATGAAGAAAGAAAGGAAGCTCATGACTGCCCAACGAGCACAACAGGAGCCTTGGTTGCAAGAACAGGGATTATCAGCACAATTGTCCTCTTCATCCTCATCGTTGGAGGAACAGTGGTAGAAGAGGCCTTTGATACAACAAAGGCAAGTTCCATAATCTAACACATTTTCGGCAGAGCACAAACAGCGCTGGTCACAAATCCAACAAGAAGGAAGTTTTTGAACTTGAGTGCACTTATCACAAATGCAGCGCCCACATTCTTCACAGATAAAGAGGTGGTCCATATATCTGTCAGACTTTTCCATTAATCCTTTGATGAATTGATCTTGCTTTAGGTCTCCATCCTTGGGTTGTGTCCTCATAAGGGAATGCCTTGAATGAGATGGCGTTATCCCAGTTAGTAGTCTTTGATCTGAAGCTGTGGTGCTTCGAGACACTGAACCCATTGTACTGGAATGGCTTAAATCATGGGTAAGATGTTGTGGTTGATGTTGGTGACTTTGGCTACGATGAAGGTCCTGGTGGTTGTAAGAAACCAGGTGATCATTAGGCCACTCTTGTTTTGCGGCATGTTGGGAAAGTGAAGGATTTGACCAGGTTTGCATGAATGAGACAGTAGGTCGCTCCACATAATCATTGTTGGCCCTGATGGAACGGATTTGGTCTATGGAAAGAACCTGTTGGATGTCCCCAGTAGAACTCTCCATGATCTTTTAAAAAATTCTTGTAGCTATTTGACAGAAGACCCTCTTTGGATGGTAATGGTTTTATGTAGTATTTTCCATCAAGGCACATCTGAAGAGCCTGAAAAACAGAAAAGAAGTATACTTATTCTTTTTGACTATAGTCATTCTATTTCTGACAATAGCTACATGATGCAGTACACTATGACATGTTCACCATTACAAACTCAAAATTCCTTACAAAAACAAACATTTAGTTATACCACAATGTATGGTTTCTTGATACATTGGTGGAGTTTTTCCATCCACACCATAAATGTAAGATAGGTGGGTTCTAACTCCAAGGACACCCAACTACCGGAAAAACAAGAGTCCCTAACCATTGGTCTACCGGGTTCCGTAACTATCATTGTTTGGCCAAAAAATCTCCACTCCATTCTCAGGTAGGATTTAAAGAAGTCTAGTTGAATGCAGGTCAAGCCACATATGTTTTCCCAGTAGTTGCATTTCCTAGAGCACCCACCTATCAGGCATTTATGGCGTCTAGGGTGGATATGCCGTACATTTAAGAGGGGAGGAGTCTTTAAAAGGAGTGTTCTAATTTACTTCTTTATTAATTTTAATTTAGTACTAATACAACTTTAATATTTTGTTTCAATTCCTTAACATTTTCCAGATGTGGAACATGTTACAACAGAGAGTTCCTACTACACATTGAAGATCTATGCACCCATTTTAATTCGGAACATAAACAATGGCTGTTCTTATTTACATGGTTTTTTGACTAGATTAACCTCTTTTATCTTTGACGTTGCTGTATGAACATTAGCATTTTTTGCAAAACAAGTTGTATTTTAGGGAACCCAATTCTATTTATGGCCACCAATTTCCCTAAAGAGAACAAGAAAAAAGACTATGACTTACTTCATATGTATTATGTGTTTTAGACCGTTTTGGTCCAAGGAGGAAGCGTGGCTTCACCGAAAAGAGGGTCGACTTTATAGAAAGCGGCGTGGCCTAACATATGATAACACTGTTTGCCAATTATGTGTCTCAACTTTGACACAAATTTCTGGGACGAAGTAAGCCAACTCATATGTAGCGTAAACCTTAGGCAATAAGGTACAGAAGAAAAACAGTAACCACTGGGCGCTGCTGAAAAGATGATGGTAAAGGTACTTTAGCCGCAATATAGGCACCACCTGTATTGTTTTGAAGCTGCAATAAAGAAACCTGTATGGTGCTGAAATGGAAAGCCGCAATAAAGGCACCCATATAAAGCATCAGTTTGGTGCTGATACACGTAGCTGCAATAAACCGACCTGATGAAGGCAAATGTAGGGTTTTGAAGCACAAAGCTGCAATAAAGGCACCAATATGGTCTGAAACATGTAGCTGCAATAAAGGCACCAATATGGTGCTGAAATGCAAAGCTGCAATAAACCGACCTGATGAAGGCAAATGTAGGGTTTTGAAGCACAAAGCTGCAATAAAGGCACCTGTATGGTACTGAAACACGTAGCTGCTAATAAAGGCACCAATATGGTGCTGAAATGCAAAGCTGCAATAAAGGCACTAGATGAAAGCACATATGGTGCTGAATCTAGTCGCAAAAACAGCACCCTCATGGTGCTGAAATGTTAGCCATAATAAAGGTACCTGATTAAAGCATCTGTATGGTGCTGAAACATGTCGCTACATGCCTGATGGGCACCTAATGGTTCTGAAATGCATAGCCACGATAAAGGCACTGATGAAGGCACCATTATGGTGCTGAAACGGGTATCCGTAAAAAAGGTACCTGATGAAGGCACTTGTATGATACTGAAATACGACAATACCAAATTCATATCATTAGGGGCCCTCACGAACATTTTGCCGATATCTTTAAACGATCTCTTTTGAGCTTAGCGATATCGGGCAACACGTTGCATGTAATCAAGCGATTTACGATGTTAAATCGCTGATCGTGACATCGCTGATCTGAGGGTCGGTCTCAATTAGCATAACATGCAACGATTGATCATCGTGGTGTATACCCACGATGATCCACTCCCACGACGCGCTTGCTGGAGATGTAACTTGGTACACTTCGGTAATCTAAGCGACGCGCTATTTCCGATGTGACCATAGTAACGAGCGAGATGTGCCATCGTGGTGAGTCTGTCCTTGTGACATCTCACACGATGTGAGCGATATTGTAAGCGATTCGCGTGCAGTGATCCTTACAATTATCGCTAAGATATCTCACGTGTGCGGCGCTAATTGCTACATAGTATATTATCACACCTTAAAGCATTGGTTTGTGCTACTTTGGCTCTTTCACACATCAGGATTTTTGATTAGTATTTCTGGGTCTCCAAAACGCAGAAAAAGTGTTAATTTTTCACTATAGTTTTTCTACAAAATACTGACATGTGAGTTAGGCCTTATTCTGTGACCTCGGACCTTCTCATATTCATGGTTGACAGCTGTGCGTGACTTTTTTCTTGCAAAGCTCACCATGTGGTTAAATTATATAAAAATTTATACAGCTTGGTACATTACGCCTGTTGCAATATCAATTCTGTGAAGATTTTAAATATTATAATAATTTTTTTTACATTTCTCAGCCCCTATGCACCATGATCTTTTTGATTGCTCATATAGTATACTACAACACATCTACATGCTGTGTATATGCTCGAAAGGGCTTAACTTAAGACTTCTGCCTCTGTATCATTTGTTCTGTAAGTGTGTTTCCCCACTGCTTTCTGTCCACCATTCCATAGTTCTGTATGTCTGATTTCCACAAACGGGATTCAGATGTGTTGTCCAAGTTGGCCATTGACTGCAATGGTCAGACAGAGTGTACGTGTGCTCTAGTATACGTCTACTGGAGATGGACACCCAGATACAGTCTACTACGTCTGGGTTTCCGCTTCCAGCAGATCTATACTCCCATAAATAGTGCATGAGAGAGAACACGGTTGACTTCATCTGCATCATTAAAGTCAGTGGCCCCGTTGGAAATCCTGTTTTGTTGGGAGGTTCGGACTTAAGCCCCAATGGGACCACTGAACGGAGGACAAAATGCAGAGTCAAAGCACCTAAAACAGTCAGAAATCCTGGCCCAACTGAGGGTCTCCTTACCCAAACTAAGAGCTTCCCAACCACATATAATAATGCTGTTAGATCAGGATTAAGAAATCTGCAGATGGTTCAGGAATTGCATTCATAACAAGAACTATAAAATATGTTGTATATACAGTGAATAAAGCCCTAGTGCAATGATAACCTGTGCCTTGAACACATGTACAAATATGGTACACCTAGGGGCAATTGTTAAGCCCACAGCTGTAATAGCAATCCAGGTCAGGGGTGACAGCCCCGGACCGGATTTTGGCCCCATAGTATCCTATGGGGCCGGATGGAGCTGGATGGCGGTTATCTGCCATCCGGCTGCCATCTCACCAGAAGAATCCGGGAGAAGTGGGATTTTTCCCCGGATCCAAAAACGTTGTATGCAATGTTTTTGTGTGTCGGGGAGAACAATTTGCACCTAATTGGTGTCTCCCAAATTCCCCCGATCCTCCCGGATTCCCCCGGATCCTTCCGGGGCAATCCGGCACTCCCTTAACATGGGAGCCTATGGGGCCAGATTGCCCGTCGAGAGGATCCGGAGGATCGGAACCGAATACCGCGGCTGCACGCCTCTGTTATAATTCAGGACCGGGCTATCCCTGCAAGCCGCGTTCCTGAATAATCAGCAGCGGCAGCTGTGGCAGGATGCACACCGGACTGGAGGGCATATTAGCCCTCCGGTTCTGTGTGCTGATCCGGTCCGGGGCTGTCAGGTTCACCCCTGACAGCCCCGGACCGGACCTGACCGCAGTGTGAAGCCGCCCTAAGGAAAACAATGAGCAATCAGGGTGATGATTTTATTAAATAACAACTATTACCAAAAAGGCTGTCAAATGGTCAATGGCCCCTAAATTATCTGGCTCTCTTTCTAAACTTTGGTTGAAAGTTCCTGATTATGGCATCACAACATACAGAGCAGAATCCAAGGCACCCATTACTGTAAATACATGAGAACTCATGTGTTATTATGAGACCTCACTATTTCACCTAAACCATCAAAGCTGAACCCTTCACTTATCATTTACTGATCACTAACCGTTCTAATGCTATTACCGATTGATAACAGTTTAATAAAGCATTGGTCTAGGTCAAAGCACAAGGTCTCATGTTTTCATTGTGAAAGAGGGTTGTGGATCGCACTCTCATGCAACAAATTGAAGTTTGGACTGCATTGCAGAAAGTGGGGTCCTTCAGGGGGGCATTAGGTTAGTGATCAGCCTAAGGCTACTTATTGTCATCTTAAGATGAACCTGTCAAGTCCCCAAATGCTATTAACCTGTAGATATGAGGCTAATCTGCAGGTTAGGGTACCTTTACACGTCGCAACATTGCATGCAATTTCACTTGCAACTTGCTGATTGCAGTGAAATCATGGACACATTGTTCCATTTTGTGGCTGTGTACAAATGTAACAATGTGTCCATGATTTCTCTGCAACCAGTAAGTTGCAAGTGAAATTGCATGCAATGCTGCGACGTGTAAAGGTACCCTTGATAGCATTCCGATCCTGTCTGGTCTTAAGGCCCCGTCACACCTGGCGACGGGGCTGGAGATGTCGGCAGCGACTGACGGGTGCACGCATGTTTTTGGCGCCCCGCCAGCGTCGCCGTCCCTTATTTACATGGGGCGACATCTCCAGCCCTGCGCCGGCGAGCTGACAGGCGGCCTCTGAAAACCCCAGCGGTGATGCAGTACAATAGGAGCCTATGGCTCCCATCACCTGACAGGTCGCCGGCAGCCGGTTACATGGGGTGATGTATGCAAATCCCCCAGATTGGTCGCCTGGTTTAAGATCACTGCTCTGAACCAGGCGACCTCCTGGCGGCGCCGAACATCGCCCCTTTACATGAGCAGTAGGGCGATGTCGCCGCCGATAGGCCACGCCCCTACTCGCCTATGTAATTGGCGGCAATGTTGCCCCGTGACGGTGCCTTTACTGTTATTGTGACTACTGGGAGAAAATGAACTTTGTTCTTGCTGGGAGCTGCCAGCTTTCAGTCATAGATGCAAGACGGAAAGACTTCATTCACTACTCAATAAACTGTGAGTGGAGGTTGTAACCTCCCCCCAGAATTTTGATTGTCCCCATATGTGCAAGTTAATAGTGTTTGTGGACATGACAGGGTCACATTAAATAAAAACATTCAGTAACAGACTGCTGATAGGTCTCCTTAAGCTTTTATTTTTTTTGCTTAAAGGGAACCAACCAACAGGATTTGCTTATATAAAGTAAAGGCAGTGCTATACAAGTGCAAGGATAATGAAGACAATCATGCCTTCAGTTTCCAGATTGTATATTTCATTGCAGTAAAACGTTTTATCAAAGGTCCAGAATGAGTGCAGCAGTTGATTGACATGTGCAGCAGCGGCTGGACTATGTGGGCTGCGTCTTCTATTATTAGTCCTTCCCTTTGTGGTTGCATTGCCTTCATGTAAATTAATTTCCCTTGTTGACGCCATTATGCTTATGGCCGGTGCGTGTGCAGCACACTTGAAGTATTTCAGTCACTTAAAAATAAAATTGACTCTATGCCTGCGCATACCGCTATATCCGGTGACATCTTATTGAAGACTAGATGTGAGCCAGATGCTATCGCATCGGGAGGGCAGTGACATCACGATGGGGGCAGCTCTGTGGCGCTGGGGGTGGTGGCTGTCTCTCTTCCCCTCCCCCACCGTGATCTCTCCCAATGTATGTAAGTAAATATATTTTTAGTTAAAAACCTGTTTCTGCGGGGGGTTAATAATAAAGTGTCAATATAGCAATCTATTTAATTTCCTGGTAAAAAATGTGTAGGGCTTCACTGTATTTTGTCTTGACAGCGCAGGTAAATCAAGCAGCTACTGGCTGCCAGCACCCGCTGCGTGGTGTTATCTTCACTGGCAATGAAAAATACAGGGTAGCTTTAGTTTTTTTTTTAGGTGTGTAAATAAATGACTAAAAAAAATTGGCGTGGGCTCCGCCACATTTTCCATTGCCAGCCAAGGTAACCCAGACAGCTGGGAGCTGGAATTCTCAGCATGGTGAGGCCGAAGCGTTCTGGACCCCCACGCTGAAAACTGCAGCCAGCAGCCTCCACAGGATTGGCGCCTCTATGACAGACGCCAAAACTGGTGTTTTCCCTACTCTTCCAGCTGCCGTGTAGTGGTGGCAGACTGGTAATGAAGGGGTTGATGTCAGGTTTGCGTTGGCAGCTGATATCAAGTCATATTAGCTAATGTCAGCCATCAGTATGGCCATTAGCAATACTTTCAGTAATGGAGAAAAAAAACACACAGATAAATGGTTTATTACATACAAAATAGACAGAAACACCTCGTTATCAACTTTATTAGCTCCCACCAAGTTCCCCTCCAAAGTAATCCTGTAATCTTGCAGTGGGGCAGTGTGATGCATCATGCGGCCACCATCTTTGTATACCTTAGTGTCCAAAGATGGCATCCGCATGTGTATGCGTATGTGTGCATGTATGCTTGTATGTATTGCCGCATGTGTGTATGCCCATGTGTGCGCGTGTATGTATGTGCATGTGTATGTATACATATGCGTGCATGTGTGTGTGTGTGCATGTGTCTGTATGTTTGTGCATATTTGTGTATGTGCATGTATGTGTGAATGTATGCGCATGTATGTGGGTGTGTATGTGCATGTTGTATGTCTGTATGAGAGTACATGTGTGTATGTGGTATGCATGTATATGTATGCATGTGTGTGCGTACTTCTGCATGTGTTTGCACATGCGTGTGTTTGTATGCATATGTGTGTGTATGTGTGTGTGTGTATGTTATGTGTGGTGTGTATCTGCATGCATATATGCAATTTTTGTGTATATGCATTGTTAGTCTATGCTTGCGTATGGGGTATGTGCATGCTTGTGTGTGTATATGTGTGTTTGTGTGTGCATGTGTATGTATGTGTGCATGTTTCTTTGTTTGTGTTATGTGCATATTTGTGTGTATGTGCATATGTGTGTGTTCGGATATTATACTGTGCGTATGTATGTGTCTGTGTATGCGCGTGCGTATGCATGTATGTGCATGCTTGCGTGTTTATGTGCATCTGTGTATCTGGTGTGGTGGGGACGTTATAACTGTGTGTATGTGTTTGTATGTTTGTGCTTGCATGTGTGTATGCGCATGCATGTGTATGTGCTGACATTATACTGTTTGCATATGTGTGCGTATGCGTGTTTGTGAGTGCATGTGTATCTGCATGTGTGTATCACGGGCGCGTGTGTTTGTATGTATGGGGATATTATACTGAGTGCATGATGTGCATATGCATGTTTGTCAACAACAAACTATGCACACAACACATGAATAATAATAAATTCATTTTTATTATTAAGGTGCAGAATAAAGTGCAATAGTGCTGTACAACCACGGTAACAGGGTATTCGGACTATTATACAATAATGTGGCAGAGGTCACATAATATTACATGCATCAAAAAATTAATGCATCAAGTATTTATACCATATAGTACTATTTACAACTATGTTCCCTTTAAGTATGGTCACGATCATACACCACACAGGAAGTACATGGTAAAGTGACAGCTCATTCCAATAGGATACTGGATCCTCCTAAAGTAGGTATTATATCAGACAAGGTAATCTTAATCAACCCTTCACAACCTAATGACCCTACATATATAATTTTATAGCCTACTCACACCCATGGGTATAGCAATGGGGCAGTAATTATGGGGTTATAGTGCAAACAACACAAGTGGGTACACCAATGAGGTAACAGAAAATTCCATGCCAAGGTGGTAATTATATACCCTACTGCCTCATAGCAATACAATATCTAGTGCTATGAACACCCTCCCCATAGGGAAATCAGAGGGACAATCAATACAGGGTTAGTGTGCATGCAGTATTAATAGGTGCATACAACACAAGTAGGTACACCAATGAGGTAGCAGGTAACTCCCTGCCAAGGTGATAACTAATACCCTACCACCTCATAATACTACAATATACAGTGTTATAAAGATCTACTCTCCATAGGCAAATTTAAGGGGCAGTCAATACAGGGTTAAAGTGCATACCACATAATTAGGTTTACCTTGAAGGTAACAGGGGAGAATCCAGTAGTCACGTCCTAGCACCCAAGTCCGTGCGCCCCAATGCGCATATCGGTCCTCCTTCATCAGGGGGCGTGGTTTGTGTGTATATGCGTGCATGTATGTATGTGCTTGTGTGTGCACGTGCATATCTGTGTGTGGGTATGCATGGGCGTATATGTGGTTGCATATGTATGTGCGTATATTTGTGCTTGCATGTGTATGTGCGTGATTGCATGTGTATATGTGCAGGCATGTGCATGTATGTATGAGCATGTGTGTGTGGGGGGATATTATACTGTGTGTTTATGCGTATTTGTGTGTATGTGCATGCTTGCATGTGTGAATGTGCATGCATGTGTATGTGCATGTGGGAACATTATACTGTGTGTGCATGCATGTTTGCATGTGCGTGTGTGTATCTACATGTGTATATCTGCATGTGCGTATGTCCGGGCATGTGTGTGTGGGTTTATTATACTATGTGTGTCTGTGTGTGTGTATTTGTGTATGTGTGCATGTGCGTGCCTGCATGTGCATATGTGCGTGCATGTGAATGCGTGTGTGGAGACATTACACTGTGTGTGTATCGTGTTTGTGTGTGTGTGTTTCTGCATGTATATATATGTATGTGTGTATGCACATGTGTGTATGTGCGTGCTTGTGTGTGTATGTGGGGACATTATACTCTGTGTATGTATGTGTCTGTGTATGCGTGTGTTTGTGTATAAGTGTATGTGGGGATATTATACTTTGTGTAACTGTATGCATGTCTATGTGTATATATGTGAGTACATGTATGTATGTGTGTGTACATGCATGTCTGTAGTGTGTGTGTATGTGTGTTCTGTTTGTCCCGCTGCTGCCTACCCACCCAACTGCATGCAGTCACAGCCACCAGGAAAGATGGTGGTTTGCGGCCTGTGCTGGAGATGGGGTGCGGCGCAACCAGAGGGTACCCGCACTCCATCTCCAGCACAGGTCGCAAGCCGCGGCCCCATGTAAATGGGGGACGGCGACACTGGCGGGGCGCCAAAAACATACGCGCTCCCGCCAGTCGCCGTCAACATCTCCCGGGCCATCGCACCTTGTGACGGTACCCTTAGGGCCCCTTTACACGCGGCTACATTTCTAGGGTGGCTACAGGTAACTTACTGGTTGCAGTGAAATCATGGAGAGATTATTCCATTTGCACACAGCAATAAGATAGAACCTTGTCTCCATGATTTCACTGCAACCAGTAAGTTACCTGTAGCCAGGGCCGGCCCTACCGCTGTGCGAGTTGTGCGGTCGCACAGGGCGCCGCCTGCCATGCTTCAAAGGGGGCGCCGTCGTTCCCTGGCCCTCCGCTCTGCCCCGGGCCGCCGATGTGCCCCCTGCCCTCCGATCTCCCCCCTGTGGGCTCCCCCCTGTGGGTGATCTACCCCCTGTGGGCTCCCCTGCCCTGCGATCCCTCCCCATGCCTCCTGTGATCGCCGCTGCCTGCGGTGATCACCTCCGCCCGTTCTCCTCTTCCCGCTCCCTCTTCTTCCCGCTCCCTCTTCTTCCCGCTCCCTCTTCTTCCCGCTCCCTCTTCTTCCCGCTCCCTCTTCTTCCTCACCTGTCTTCTTTCTTCTCCTCTGTCCTCCGCTGTTCTCCCTCTTTCCTTCGGTCTTCTCCCTCTGTCCTCCGGTCTGCTCCGGGTCTTCTCTGCGCTGTCCTCTTCCTGCGGCGTCCTCCTTCTTCTGTCGGCTCCTCTGCACAGTCATTTCCCAGCATAGAGATGAGTGTGCAGAGGAGCGGTGTCACAGCCAGGGCACAGCATCTGTGTGATTGCTGTGCCCTGGCTGTGTTAACCCTCTAAGTGCTGTGATGTCAGGGATCACAGCACTTAGAGGATCCAATCGTCATGGAAACGATCTCCAGAGACTACAACAAGGGATCAAGTGTCCTCTTGTTGTAGTCTCTGGGATCAGCGTCATGGTGCACGGTATGGCAATGATCTGTCATACCGTGCACCGGACGCTGATCCCAGAGACTACAACAAGGGATCAAGTGTCCTCTTGTTGTAGTCTCTGGGATCAGCGTCATGGTGCATGGTATGGCAATGATCTGTCATACCGTGCACCGGATGCTGATCCCAGAGACTACAACAAGGGATCAAATGTCCTCTTGTAGTCTCTGGGATCAGCGTCATTGTGCACGGTATGACAGATCATTGCCATACCATGCACCATGACGCTGATCCCAGAGACTACAACAAGGGATCAAGTGTCCTCTTGTTGTGGTCTCTGGGATCATAGTCTTGGTGAATTGTATGACAGATCATTGCCATACCGTGCACCATGACGCTGATCCCAGAGACTACAACAAGAGGACACTTGATCCCTTGTTGTAGTCTCTGGGATCAGCGTCGGGTGCATGGTATAACAGATCATTGCCATAACGTGCACCATGACGCTGATCCCAGAGACTACAACAAGGGATCAAGTGTTCTCTTGTAGTCTCTGGGATCAGCGTCATTGTGCACGGTATGACAGACCATTGCCATACCGTGCACCATGACGCTGATCCCAGAGACTACAATAAGGGATCAAGTGTCCTCTTGTTGTGGTCTCTGGGATCATAGTCTTGGTGAATTGTATGACAGATCATTGCCATACAGTGCACCATAACGGTGACCCCAGAGGCTGTAGGAAGAGGACACTTGAGCCCTTGCTGCAGTCTCTGGATTGAGCAGTGGCGATCGAGCGTCGTGGGATCTTCATTGTGGACTACGTCGGAGGCGATCGAGCGTCGTGGGACCTTCGTTGTGGATTACGTCGGATCTTTTTATAATAAAGATGGAGTCCGAATTGTGTCTGTGTTTTTTTTTCAAATAAAAAGATTTTTCTCTGTGTGTATTTATTGACTATTTACCGTACTAGAGATTCCTAATGGCGGGTCTAACATTGGCCCTATATTATGAATCTCGGGCTTAGTGCCAGCTGCCAATAAAAAGCTGGCATTAACCCCTTTATTACCCAGTTAGCCACCGGCACCAGGGCAACTGGAAGAGCGTGGGTACAACGCCAGAAAATGGCGCTTCAATGAATGCGCCATTTTCTGGGGCGGCTGTGGGCTGCAATTCGCAGCATGGGGGGCCCAGAACGCTTGGGCCTCTCTATGCTGAGGATTCCAGCCCCCAGCTGCCTAGTTGTACCTGGCTGGACCAAAAATATGGCGGAGCCCCACGTAATTTTTTTTCTAGAATTAGTTCTAGAAATTAAAAAAAAAAAAGGGCTTCGCTGTATTTTTGGTTCCAGCCAGGTATGACGAGGCAGCTGGGGGTGGGTGGCAGTCCGTAGCTGCCAAGTTGTACCTGGCTGGACCAAAAATATGGCGGAGCCCTATGTCATTTTTTTTCTAGAAATAATTCTAGAAATAAAAAAAAAAATAGGCTTCGCTGTATTTTTGGTTCCAGCCAGGTATGACGAGGCAGCTGGGGGCTGGTGGCAGTCCGTAGCTGCCAAGTTGTACCTGGCTGGACCAAAAATATGGCGGAGCCCTATGTCATTTTTTTCTAGAAATAATTCTAGAAATAAAAAAATAGGCTTCGCTGTATTTTTTGTTCCAGCCAGGTATGACGAGGCAGCTGGGGGCTGGTGGCAGTCCGTAGCTGCCAAGTTGTACCTGGCTGGACCAAAAATATGGCGGAGCTCTATGTCATTTTTTTTCTAGAAATAATTCTAGAAATAAAAAAAAAATAGGCTTCACTGTATTTTTGGTTGCCAACCAGGTACAACTTGGCAGCTAGGGGGCTGGAATCCTCAGCATGGAGAGACCCAATAATCTCTTATGGTACCGGCACACACCGCAATCTCGCCTGGCGATATGTGGCGATCTGACATGCACGGTCACGTTTCTCGTGCCCGCCTCAGATCGCCGATGGCGGCTTCAGAATAAATGAGAGCTGCTGTTGTTCCCTGATTTCCTCGGGATGTCACTTTTATGTGAGGAAAGAGTGAAGCTGCCACTGATTGGCTGCATGTCTCATGTGACATGGTCTGGGGGCACCAAAGGGGAATTTTGCACAGGGCGCAATTTAGCCTGAGGCCGGCCCTGCCTGTAGCCACCCTAGAAATGTAGCCGCGTGTAAAGGTACCCTTTGAGTTAAAGCTGGAGTGGTACCTTAAGGAGGCAGCAAGGAGACATTGTTACTGGATTAGGGGGCAAAAAAATTGCATTGCCCGGGTACTAGTAACCCGCACCACTGTGCTAACCAGGGGTGATTTCCATATACCATATGATGAGTGAATAAACATAGGGATTGTCAATTAGTTATTTTTGACCCATTTACAACAATAAATGTAAAAATTTGGTAAACCCTGTAAAAATACATTTCAAAACCAACCTAATAAGATATGTTTGAAGTCAAAGAAGTAAAGACTATCTGTGCAGGGCATTCATTGTGACTGGTAGATTTCAATAATATTTCCTTAATACAAACTCTGATTATAATGTGTATTAAAAATCACTCAGTGAAAGTTTTAACTTAACTCCGACCACAGGGGAAATACATGACCTTATCTATACTGCAGTCTGGAGAAAACCACTTTATTCCTTATTACTGTGGCTCCAATTGCTTTTCCAGGCATTACTCCCCGGAGAGGCTTCCAGGAGACACAAGTGAAGTAAGTGATGTGTTGTACTGTACTGTACGCCATTTACACCACACCATCTAATGCAAAAGTCAAATATTCTTGTCTTTCATTATAGAATATTTTAATGGCTGGGATTATAGTTCTCTACAGTTAAAAAGAAACCTTATATGGTACAAATGCACTCTTAGCAATTAGTGACCATCACCTAAAATGACTTGGGTTCGATTTTCACGATATGGGACTAGTACTGCTGAAACTAAGGAAAATGTTTGTAGATACACCTTTTTTTTTGTTTTAACTGAAAAAAAGTATATTGTGCTTACTGGTGTGTTACAATATAAAATGTAATGTCTCATTTTAAAATTCACTTTATTGAAGCCAACTCATAACTCAACCGGTTTAGAACCCCCTAGTTTAGAAGTGGGGCAAGCAACAGAAGGCTATTTATTCAAATGAATGGCTAGATGGCCAAAGAAAGGCCAAGTCCGACAGATAAGTAATTCTTTGCTCTGGCTCATTGTGGGTGGCAGGGCTGCGGAGTCAGAATCGGAGTCCCTTTTTGGTGATGCCGTAGTCGGATTCAGGGAAATTGAGGAGTCAGAGTCGGAAGTTTGGCTTACTGACTTCACAGCCAGGGCTCTAAGGGTCTGAGTCGTGGAGTCGGTGTCCATTTTGATGGAGTTGGAGTCGGATTCTGGGAAATTGAGGAGTCGGAGGCTTGGCCTACCGACTCCACAGCCCTGGTGGGTGTTCCCTAATAAGGGATCCTACTGTATGGCACCTATATCTCCTAAATGGGGTAAGAAAAGGGCTTATCGTCTTAAGACAGCTCATTCACTCCATGTACACTCAATGTGTAGATCAGTGTTTCCCAACTCCAGTCCTCAAGGCACACCAACAGGTCATGTTTTCAGGATTTCCCTAGGATTGCACAGGTGTTAGTTTAATCACTTGCACAGGGGATAATTCCATCATCTGTCTAATGATAAGGAAATCCTGAAAACATGACCTGTTGGTGTGCCTTGAGGACTGGAGTTGGGAAACACTGGTGTAGATAACATAACAGACAATTTGGGATTGGATCAAATTTAAAGGAGTCATTCTCTAGAATTAGATTATTATTGGAAAATGTAATAAATCATTACAGAATTTCATGCCTGAATACTTGATCTGGAGACTTGTGTTGCGTGGTCAGTTTCCTTCCATGCTGAGCCACAGATTGGTCAATCCAAGTCCAAGTGCTGATTCTCTTTTCACCTTTACTTCTATTCCTTTGGTTTGTGGTTTTCAGGTGTTTGCACTTGCTTATTATCTCTGGCCTATCACAACAGAGGTGGGGTTATTTATACTCTACTGATTCCAACATTTCTGTTGACTATATTATTTCTATGTGGATCCTGGTAGGAATTCCAGCCCCCTGCCAAGGATTTTTGCCTGTCAGAAAGAGGTCAGCTTAGTACTATCTCTGTGCTGTTTCACTTCTAGCCTATTCCTCTCTCCTATTATAGTCAGGTTGTAAGGATGCTATTCTAACCAGCAGTAGCATCTTCACTACTTTCCCCTACTACATGTGTTTTATGTTTCTACATTTGGCTCGTTACCCGTCTCTGCACGCTTTGCCTAGCTTGGGTTATATTGCTCTGCTGTCTCCCTCTGGTTCCTAAGGTTAATGAGGAATAACTCAATAGCCTTTTAGGCAGCCAGGTCCGAGTTGTGGTTTCTTAGTGTTGCAACTAGGGCGATTTCAACCCATGCAGGTGCCGCCAGGGACTGTGCAGCTAGGTACATTATTCTGTACAAGAACCAGTTGGATCGGGTTCATTAGTTGCTAGGAGATAGGTTTTCATTTACCCTTTAACGAGTGTAGGCATATGTATATGCATAACGAGATTCTAAATCTACTAAAGTAATTTTCAAAAACTTTGTAAAGTGGCAAATGTAGAGTAAACCATGCAGCAGAGCACCATGGATGTTCCCAGTAATTTCATTTGCAGCAAAAACATTTGCAATGGATCTCAGATTCTCCAATTACTTTGAAAAGACATGAAACACTCCAAGGTCTGTTAGGGCTGTAGTGAACAGTTTTCAGCTCTTTAGCACAAACACATCCTTATTAATATCAAACTGACCTGCACATATAGACCTATAGGTATATGGATGGTAACCATTCTTCACAGCTGTGCTGTCACACTTTATCTGTATGGTTTAATCCAAGGTTTGGGGGGATTTTTATCTCTATTTTGCTTGCTAAGCCATGACCTGTGACATCCTCTAACTTAACACCCCAAAATAGTTGCTGCACTGCATACCCTGCGTCGGCTTTTTTACGGGCTATGACAAGCCCATAATACATGGGCAATTACTATAAGATGACTATGCTATAATATGTGATGTACAATACTATGTGATGGTTGAACTGTCCTATATGATGTACTATACTATGTGATTGCTGAGCTATACTTTGTGATTGCTGAGCTACATTATGTGATGGCTGAGCATCTTATTACTTGATGTGATCTCTTGCATCTATTGAGTCTATATATGTGATGGCTGAGCTATACTATGTGATTGTACTATACATGTTGATTGCTGGCTATACTATGTGATGCTGAGCTATACTATGTGATTGCTGAGCTATACTATGTGATTGCTGAGCTATACTATGTGATTGCTGAGCTATATATGTGATGCTGAGCTATACTATGTGATTGGCTGAGCTATACTATGTGATTGCTGAGCTATACTATGTGATTGCTGAGCTATACTATGTGATTGCTGAGCTATACTATGTGATTGCTGAGCTATACTATGTGATTGCTGAGCTATACTTGTGATTGCTGAGCTATATTATGTGATGGCTGACTATACTATTGATGTACTATACTATATGATCTCTGTGCTATACTATGTGATGTACTATACTATGTGATGACTGTGCTATACTCTGTGGTATACCACACTATGGTCACTCTGGGAGAATAGCTATTCTTCTTATGGACATCAATGTGCCTGCCGGCATGAGGAGATTGCCGCTGCAATGCTCCTCTGGGAAATATGCAAATTGTCACTTCAGTGAGGAAGTAGATGAACTCTTGTGCCACCTATTGAAAGTAGCAATCCTAAAAGTCATAGTTGACTCTTTAACAAGCCTTTTAATATGACTTGTGCCACATCAAAGCCCCAATCTGCGACGCTGCGTTTTGGGGTGATTGCCCCTCATCAGTGCAAAGTATGGGATCTGATATGGCTATATGAGAGGCTATTTCTCATAGAAGCATTGTGGCTATAAGTCTCCTCATGCCAGCAGGCAGATTGATCTCCATATGGAGAATAGCTTTTCCTTTAAGCCCCTCATACAGCCAGATCAGATCTCACATTTTGCACTGATGAGGGACCATCACCCCGAAATGCAGTGTCTGCAGATTGGGTTTTTGATCTGGCATAAATTCTAAGTCATATCAAAAGGCTTGTTAAAGAGTCAATTATGACTTTTAGGATTGCTACTTTCAATATGTGGCACTAGAGTTCGTGTACTTCCTCACTGAAGTGACAATTTGCATATTATATTATGTGATGGCTCTGCTATACTACAGTATGTGATGTACTATACTATGTGATGACTCTGCTAAACTATGCGATGAACCATACTATGTGATGTACTATACTATGTGATGGCTGTGATATACTATGTGATGTGATAGCTAGAAAGCCTTATGGGGAAGGCAGCCAAGGTCATGTAAACCTTCTCCGGCTGATGCAATCTTCTGCATCTTTCACCATTAGAGTGAATTGAATTGCAAATTGTTTAAATTCACAAATGCAGTAAAAAATTTGCTTAAATTCTACACAAATATGATTTGCATTAAAATCGATTCGCTCAAGTCTCTCACTAGACACCTCTACCGATACTCATTCATATCACAATGTCATCCTTATTGCAGTATAATTTGGGACTTCTTGATACTGTTACTCATTCTATTTAGAACAAATTAGACCTGTGGTCTTAGGGATGCTTTACTAAAGGCCACGTTACATGTAGCGATATCGCTAACAATATCACCGCAACGTCACAGGTTTTGTGACGTTGTGGCGACCTCGCCAGCGATAACGCTGCGTATGACACGTAGCAGCAAGTGCCCCCCCGCTGTGATATCGCTGATCGTTACAGAATGTCCTGGACCATTTTTTCATCGTCGGTCTCCCGCTGAGCCTGCTGCATTGGCGTGTGTGACAGGGAAAACGACCAACGATCTCCATGCTACGCCCGAGACAGTGACAGATCCCAACAACCATATTGAGTAGATCTGCCTGTGTGGTATCTCACCAGCGACCACCAGTGACCCCAACCAGGTCGTTTCGTTGTCAGGATCGCTGGAATGTCGCTAGGTGTAACAGGGCCTTTACTCTCATCTACTAATGTGCAACCTCCTGCTCACCGGCCTCCCCAATACCTCCCTTGCACCTCTACAATCTATCTTGAACTCCGCTGCCCGCCTAATCCATCTGTCTCCCCACTACTCCCCTGTCTCCCCCCTCTGCCAAGCCCTTCACTGGCTCCCTACTTCCCAGAGATCCCGGTTTAAAACATTAACCATGACATACAAAGCCATTCACAACCTGTCCCCTCCATACATCTCTGACATGGTCTCCAGATACCTACCCTCACGCAACCTGCGATCCTCCCAAGAGCTTCTCCTCTACTCCCCCCTCATATCCTCTTCACACAACCGCATACAGGATTTCTCCCGTGCTTCACCCAGACTCTGGAACTCACTGCCCCAACACATCAGACATTCTCCTACCCTGGAACCTTCAAAAGAAGCCTGAAGACCCACCTGTTCCGCCAAGCCTACCACCTGCAATAAGACCCGGTCCACCACACGACTGGAACTTCCCCCTCCCACTGTATCCCCACCCGCCCCTCGTAGACTGTGAGCCTTTGTGGACAGGATTTCTCCCTCTTGTTTCTGTACAACCGAACTGTCAACATTTATTATTACTTGTTTTGTTACTATGTTACTTGTCCTAGTCTGCCCTCTTAGCATGTAAAGCGCCGTGGAATATAATGGCGCTATATAAATGCATAATAATAATAATAATGTGGAGAGGGAGACTTGGGCAGGTGCACCCTAATTATGGTGAAGGAACTAAAGAGCAACCTGTTTTGAACACGCTTCCATAGACATTAAGTCAGTCTCAAAGGTAGGTACATAAGAGTTGAGAGTCTCTGGTCAACTATATAGGTTCTGAATAGTGAGCCCTCAGCATTATTTCCTAAACTAGGCCTACATAATCCCAGTAACTCTGGGATTACTTTTTTTTACAATTTTAATACCTGAACCTATTTTCCATGTGGTCAGTAAACTGCATATTTTAGGTAATACAGGCTCTTTCTCATCTGTTGTCAGTGTTGTTTTACCTGCAAATCTGTACTATTTGGTCATACTACCTATTCGCTTGACAGCCCCAAAGGGAATGAATGGGGCGGAGGTAGAGCATGTGCACTGCTCCTCCATTCAAACTGGGATAAAAGTGCTCCATTTTGCCAATCAGTGCAGGCCCCAGCGATCAGACTGCCACCCATCAACAAGTCGTCACTTATCCTGTCGATAGGTGATCGCTTGTTTTCACTGGATAATCCGGTTAAGCAGAGCAAGGAATAATAAGATGACATGGCAACACTCATGTCATGAAATTCTCAACCTCAGCCTGCTTTACTATTAATATTTGAAAGTGAATTGTAATGAAACCCCTGATGAAGAGACACAAAGGTTGCGATATGTAATTTTATTGTTCATATACATTGAATTTCTAGGCCCCCCGATTTCACCTCTTTTTGTGTCAGTCAAAATTTGTTTTTTTCTCATGTCACGGACCTTCTCCTCGACTAATGCAGATATTTGTGTTTATAAGGGCGTAGTCACATGGCCGTATAACATGGACGATGATCACATAGCAATACATGGACTGGCCAGCGGCTCTCCTGACCCAAGCATGAAAGCTGCATAGAAATACATGCTGATGGGTAGGGAGAGCTGCCAGTAAGTCCATGCATTGCAATGCAATTGTCATCTGTGATATGCAGATAGCTGACTGTGCCCTAATACTGATATTCAGTCATTTCGAAAACAGTTCTTAGAAACTGTGCTTCTTCCGACTGCAACCTGCAGATGGAGTTTGAGTTATGTGAAGGGAACATGTTATCACATTCTTGAAGAATCCCTTTAGGAAAGTATGGCATAAAACAAAATATATTTATTGTATAGATTTCTTCTATGGCTAGGGTCACATTTAGGAGGCAAAATGCGGTTACCACATTCAGATCCGGATGCGGTAATCTCATGTCTCTTCAGACTAATTTTGCCTTCCAAGTGTGTCCCTAAATCCATATGCGGTAACCGGATGCAGTAGACATTGTGGCAATACAAACGTTCCCCGGCTTCCCAGAATGATTTTTGTTGTCCGAGAATTAAAGGGAACCAACCACCTCAGATCACCCTAATACACAGTTAGTACATGTCCCTGCAACCTAAGGATACCTTTCCAGCACTGTTTTTGTGTAAAATCTTGCATTAGTATAACTGATATAAAGAGTTTATAAAGTTACTAGCCTGGTGACTTCTGGGCGTATCCCTCCTTCTGTTATACTTCAGGGCTGTGCATTCATTGCATGGCTGTGCTCCCCCTCCCTCTGTGCAGAGGAGATAACGATCACACCCATCAGGGCAGGGCAGCAGGCACGGAGGGAGGGGGAGCACAGACATGCAATGCACAGCCCTGAAGTATAACAGAAGGAGGGATACGCCCAGATGTCTCCAGGCTAGTAACTTTATAAACTCTTTATATCAGTTATACTAATGCAAGATTTTACACAAAAACAGTGCTGGAAATGTATCCTTAGGGTGTAGGGACATGTACTAACTGTGTATTAGGGTGATCTGAGGTGGTTGGTTCCCTTTAAATTGGTTGAAACCGGATTGTCCCGGACCGGGCGACTACCGGGAAAATCTGGTTTTGTCCGATTTTTGCCAGGGACTACAGGAATCATCCATGATCCTTTTGGTCCCGCGGACTGAAAATGGATTCACCCGGATCCAATAGGACAGCACAAAACCGGACACCAATACACTTCCATCTGGGTGAAACCGGAGCCATAGGAAAAAATTGCGGCAATACTGCCATTCATGTGTGTTGCAGTACCCAATCCGGTTACAGTACCCAGTTCCACTCACATTTGCGGTTTCCAATTGAAATCCAGATAAGGATTGGAAACCTGCCCGAAACAAATTCCTTGCATGATTTTTTCCGCACATAGGAAAACCGGATCTGGAAAGCTGTTGAGGCGATCCGGTTTTTGTATTGCTGTCTATGGGTGCGGATCCGGATCCAGTTTTGAGCATTTTTCATGCTCAAAACCGGATCAGGATTTGCAATTGCAACCCAAATGTGACCCTAGCCTATCACTTTCTTTCGATTCTGGTCTTGGCCAGTATTACTGGGATTATGTAGGCCTAGTTTAGGAAACAATGTTGAGGGCTCACTATTCAGAACCTATGCATGTACACTTTTAGTTTTATCACAATGTTTGTTGTTGATCTTATTCACAGATTCCAAAGTCAGTTCCCAATGGTTATCTGCAACTGGTCTTGTCTTGGAGCTTAGGCCCAACAAAAGACACCCTAACACTCTAGTGGTCATGTCTGACCTGGTAAATAACTATAACCACAGAAACTTTAGGTCAATAAAAAGCTTGGCCCTTCTAGGAAAACCAGAAAACATATTCTGCATTGACTTCACATGTTCCTCCATTTGCAGATCAATTATGGACCTGAGAGTTGGGCATTGGATATGGCTGTCACAAAAAAGCTTCTGAAAAAGAATGTAAAAATGCACCAAAATCAGGTAAAAAAATATCAAAAACTTGCATATTTTATGTAGTTTTTTTCTGTCAATATTCTGTTTTATTCAATGTAAAGCCAGATTAGACACTGGGTAATTCTGGCAAATGCCAAATAGCTAACCGTTGACCACATGATCTGCTACACTGGGTAGTGTAACAGAAGTGTCGGTAGTCTCAAGTGCTCCATCACGTCACGGCGCCACGCAGGGGTCAAGACTGCATAGCACTACTTGTGTCCAGTGCAATATAGGATAGAAGAAGAGATTGAGGCTACAAGGACACAGAGAGGCTGAACGTGAGTGTAATGGGGTATTTTATTTATTTTTTGTGGGATGGGCGGCGGTGGACCATTATACCACATGAGAGGCTGTGGAGACATGATGTTGCATGGGAAGCTAAGGGGGAACTATTATGCTGTATGGGTTGCTGTGGAGGGACCACTATAGTGTATGGGTGGCTGTGGGGGCGACCATTGTTTAGTGTATTGGTAGTTGTGGAAGGATCATCATTACAGTGTAGGGATAGCTCTGGAGGGACCATAATTATGGTGAATTGGTGGCTGTGGAGGGATCATTATTATATTGTAAAGGTGGCTGTATGGGGACCATCGTATAGTGTATGTGTATCTGTGGAAGGACAATCATTATATAGTGTATATGTGGAAGGACCATCATTATAGTGTATGGGAAGTTATGTACAGATCATCAATATAATGCATGGATGGTTGTTGGGGAACCAGCATCATAGTGTATGGATGGCTGTGGAGGAACCATCATTATTATGTATTGGTGGCTGTAGGAGAATCATCATTATAATGTATAGTTGGCTGTTGGGGGACCAGCATTATAATGTATGGGTGGCTGTGTGGGGACCACCATTATAGTGTATGGGTTGCTGAGGGAGATCATTATAGTGTTGGGGGGAACCATCAGTGTATGGGTGGCTGTGGGAAGGATCATCATTATAGTGTACTAGCTGTAGAACCTGGGTTAGTAACTACTGGGAAATCAGATGTATGAAACTATATTCGCACATGCACAAAAATGTGCCCCAAGCAGGAAAACCAGTATACCGCAGGAGGCCGCATACAGCCCCCAGTATACAGCAGGAGGCCGCAAATCGCCCCCAGTATACATCACAATGGGGAACACAGCCCCCAGTATGCAGTAGGAGGCCACACACAGTCCCCAGTATACAGCAGGAGGCTACACACAGTCCCCAGTATACAGAGGAAGCCACACGCAGCCCTCAGTATACATCAGGAGGCAGCACACAGCCTTCAGTATACATCAGGAGGCGACACACAGCCCCCAGTATACAGCAGGAGGCCACACTATACATCAGGCACCCCAGTATGCAGTAGGAGGCCACACACAGCCCAGTATACAGCAGAGCTAACATCACCATATACAGCAGGGCAACACAGCCCCAGTATAGCACAATAGTTAAGCGCCACAAACAGTCCCCAGTATACAGCAGGAGGCTCACACAGCCTCAGTATACAGCAGGAGGCCACACACAGCCTTCAGTATACAGCAGGAGGCCTGCAACACACCTTAGTCATAACAGCCAGGCAGAAGGCCGTACACATCCCCAGTATACAGCAGGAGGCGCACACAGCCCAACAGTAGTGCACACGCAGGCAGGGGCCGCACACTGCCCCAGTATACAGCAGAAAGCCACATACTGCCCCCAGGAGAATAGCAGGAGTCTGCACACAGCTGCCAGTATACAGCAGAATGGCGATCATTGCCCCCAGTATGCAGCAGGAGGCCACGTACAGCCCCCACTATATAGCAGGAGGTATATTTTAAAGGTATAATTATGTGCTTAATTTTAAAACACTGGGCAAAACTATCACTGAAAAAGACCTGGGTGTATGGGCAGATGACTAAAAGTCATAGTTTACTCTTTAACGAGCCTTTTAATATGACTTAGAATTTATGCCAGATCAGAACCCCATCTGCAGACACTGCATTTCAGGGGATGTCCCTCATCAGTGCAAAATATGAGATCTGAACTAGAGCGGGTCCAGAGAAGAGCGACCAAGGTTATTAGAGGACAGGGGTCTGCAATATCAAGACAGGTTATTAAAATTGGACAGGGTTTTTTAAGCTTGGGAATAGAAAACGAAGGCTTAGGGGTGATCTTATAATAATGTATAAATATATGAGGGGACAGTACAGAGACCTTTCTAATGATCTCTTTACTCTTAGGCCTGAGACTGGGACAAGGGGGCATCCTCTACGTCTGGAGGAAAGAAGGTTTAATCATAATCACAGACTGGGATTCTTTACTGTAAGAGCAGTGAGACTATGGAACTCTCTGCCACATGATGTTGTAATGAGTGACTCACTACTAACATTTAAGAAGGGCCTGGATGCCTTTCTTGAAAACTATAATATTACTGGTTATATATACTAGATTCTTTGATAGGGCGTTGATCCAGGGAATTAGTCTGATTGCCGTATCTGGAGTCAGGAAGGAATTTTTTCCCCAATGTGGAGCTTAGTGTTGCCACATGGGGTTTTTTTTGCCTTCCTCTGGATCAACATGTTAGGCTATGGGTTGAACTAGATGGACTTAAAGTCTTCCTTCAACCTTAAAAACTATGTTACTATGTTACTATATTACAGTGATGGTCCAGGCATCTTGAGGAAATGGGGGATAGAAACGAAGTTACATGAATGGTCACCAGACAATCTGTGCAGAGCTTTTGGGTTTGGTGGAGTTTGAAGAAGAGTTATGTCCAGAGAGATAGTGAATGTGATATATACAGTACAGAGGAATTCTATTAGAGAGCATGATAGGCCACCTTAAAAATATGTGTTTTTAGGGAGCGTCTAAAGCTATTCAAGTTGTAGGTAGTCCTAATTTCTT
This sequence comes from Allobates femoralis, assembly GCA_033576535.1. NCBI lineage: Eukaryota > Metazoa > Chordata > Amphibia > Anura > Aromobatidae > Allobates > Allobates femoralis. Next base: position 156,711,027 of record JARQOC010000008.1, read on the forward strand.
GGAGTAGATCATTCCAGAAAACTGGTGCAGCTCGGGAGAAATCTTGGAGCCAGGATGGGAGGATCGGATTAGTGCAGTTGTTAGTCGGAGGTCATTTTAAGACCATAGAGAGTGGGTGATAGAGATGAGGGAGGAGATGTAGGGGGGTGCTGCACTGTGAAGAGCTTTGTGGGTGAGAACAAGCAGTTTGAAATGGATCCTGTAGTATACGGGCAGCCAGTGCAATGACTGGCACTGGCATATATAGGCCTAATATTTCCATATTTGGGCATATTACCATATTTAGACATAATATGACCATATATGTGCATATAGTGGATATACATACACACATACATACATATTCTCAGCTTTATATATTAGATGAGTGGCTGTTGGGTGATCATCATTACAGTGTATGAGTGGCTGTGGGGGGATCATCATTATAATGCATGTGTGTCTGTGAAGGGACCATTATTATAGTGTATGGATGTCTGTGAAGGGCCCATCATTATAATGTATGGGTGTCTGTGAAGGGTCCATCATTATAATGTATGGGTGTCTGTGAAGGGACCATCATTATAGTGTATGGGTGACTATGAAGGGACCATCATTATAGTGTATGGCTGGCTGTGGGGGGATCATCATTATAGTGTATCGGTGGATTTTGTGGGAGTATTATTATAGTGTATGTGTGACTGTGAAGGGACCATAATTATAATGTACGGGTATCTGTGAAGGGCCCATAATTATAATGTATGGGTGTCTGTGAAGGACCCATGATTAGAGTGTATGGGTGGCTGAGGGGGGATCATCATTATAATGTATGGGCAGCTGTAGAGGGACCATCATTATAGTGTATGGGTGGCTGTGGAGGAACCATCATTACAGTATATGGGTGGCTGTGGAGGAACCATCATTACAGTATATGGGTGGCTGTGAGGGGATCATCATTATCGTGTATCGGTGAGTTTGGGGGATCATCATTATAGTGTATGGGTGTCTGTGAAGGGCCCATCATTATAGTGTATGGGTGTCTGTGAAGGGCCCATCATTATAGTGTATGGGTGGCTGTTGGGTGATCATCATTATAGTGTATGGGTGGCTTGTGGGGGAACCATCATTATAGTGTATGGGTGACTGTGGAGGGACCATCATTATAGTGTATGGCTGGCTGTGGGGGCGATCATCATTATACTGTATTGGTGAGTTTGGGGGGATCATCATTACAGTGCATGGGTGTCTGTGAAGGGACCATCATTATAGTGTATGGGTGACTGTGGAGGAACCATCATTATAGTGTATGGCTGGCTGTTGGGGGGAACATCATTATAGTGTATTGGTGAGTTTTGGGGGATCATCATTATAGTGTATGGGTGTCTGTGAAGGGACCATAATTATAGTGTATGGGTGACTGTGGGGGGATCATCATTAGAGTGTATCGGTGGGTTTGGGGGGGATGATTATTCTAGTGTATGTGTGTCTGTGAAGGGACCATCATTATAGCATATGGGTGTCTCTGAAGGGCCCATCATTATAGTGTATGTGTGGCTGTGGAAGGACCATCATTATAATGTACGGGTGCCTGTGAGGGCCCATAATTATAATGTATGGGTGTCTGTGGAGGGCCCATGATTAGAGTGTATGGGAGCCTGTGGGGGGATTATCATTATAGTGTATGAGTGGCTGTGGAGGTACCATCATTATAGTGTATGGGTGTCCGTGGAGGGTCCTTCATTAAAGTGTTTGGGTAGCTGGGGGGATCATCATTATAGTGTATGGGTGACTGTAGAGGGACCATCATTATAGTGTATGGGTGGCTGTGGTGGTATCATCATTATAATGTATGGGTGTCTGTGAAGGAACCATCATTATAGTGTATGGGTGGCTGTGGTGGTATCATCATTATAATGTATGGGTGTCTGTGGAGGGCCCATCATTATAGTGTATGGGTGGCTGGGGGAAATCATCATTATAGTGTATGGGTGACTGTAGAGGGCACATCATTATAGTGTATGTGTGGCTGGGGGGATCATCATTATAGAGTATGGGTGACTGTAGAGCAGGGGTCTCAAACTCGCGGCCCGAGGGCCGCATGCGGCCCCTAGGGCTTCACTATGCGGCCCGCGGCACCTTGGACAACATAATGATGCATCGCCCCAGTGCAGGGGGCCGCTGTAGTCCCCGCTGTGTGATGACTTCTGTCCGCAGCACTAACAAGCTCTGCCACTCAGCAAGATCAATGCAAGCTGCCAGCCAATGAGAGGCCCGCAGCTAATGGCAGAATATTACGTCACCTGCGGGCCTCTGGCTGGCAGATTGCATTAATCTTGATGAGCAACAGAGCTTGTCTGAGCGGCGGCTGGATGAAGTCATAGCACAGTGGAGGCCGGAAGTCAGTACAGCGGGGACCGCGGTGGTCCCCTGCACTGGAGCGATACATCATTAAAGTGAGAAAAGTGTGAGTGTGTGTGAGAAGGTGTGTGTGTGAGGGTGAGTGTGTGAGTGAGGATGTGTGTGTATAGGAAAGTGTGTGCGAGTTTCAGTGTGTGTATGAGGATGTGTGAGTGTAAGAATGTGTATGAGGATGTGTGAGAGTGTGTGTGAGAGTGTGTGTGTGGTGTGGGGGGGTTTGTGTGTAGGTTTGTGTGTGAGTATTATAGAGTGTGTATTTGAGTGTGTAAAAAGAAGGTAAAACAGGACGGGGGGCATCACTATAAAAGTAGATCAGGACGGGGGACATCACTATAAAAGGGGATCAGGATGGGGGACATCAATATAAAAGGGGATCGGGATGGGGGACATCATCACTAAAGGGGATCAAGATGGGGGACATCACTACTAAAAGGGAATGGGGTGGGGGGATATCACTAGAAAAGGAGATCAGGAAGGGGGACATCACTAGAAAAGGGGATCAGGATGGGGGACATCACTACAAAAGGGGACCATGATCGATGAGGGACATCACTAGAAAAAGGAATCAGGATGGTGGACATCACTAGAAACAGGGATCAGGATAGGGATCATCACTAGAAAAAGGGATCAGGATGGGGACATCACTAGAAAAGGGGATCAGAATGGGGGACATCAGTAGGAAAGGACATTACTACAGGATGGGGACATTACTACAAGAAAGGGATCAGAATTTGTACTTTACTACATTGAGCAAAAAATTCTGGTATTACTAAAAATATCACTTCATCCTACAAGGGATGCGGCCCCCCGCTGTAAATGTTTTTCTATGTGCGGCCCACCAACCCAGCCGAGTTTGAGACCCCTGCTGTAGAGGGACCATCATTACAGTGTATGGGTGGCAGTGGAGGTATCATCATTATAATGTATGGGTGTCTGTGGAGGGCCCATCATTATAGTGTATGGGTGGCTGGGGGAAATCATCATTATAGTGTATGGGTGACTGTAGAGGGCCCATCATTATAGTGTATGTGTGGCTGGGGGGATCATCATTATAGAGTATGGGTGACTGTAGAGGGACCATCATTACAGTGTATGGGTGGCAGTGGAGGTACTATCATTATAATGCATGGGTGTCTGTTAACGTCCCATCATTATAGTGTATGGGTGGCTGGGGGGATCATCATTATAGTGTATGGCTGACTGTGGAAGGACCTTCCAGGAGCAAAGGGTCGCAGCTTAGCTACAGGCAACCAGGACCAGCAGGCAGAGGCGCAGCAGGGAGGCCTCAGAACCAGCCGGGTGAGGAGATCCCTAACTTGCTTCCAGGCTACCTGGATTCCTAACATCTATTGTTGACTGTGCCTTGACATCTGTTCCATCAGTAAAGGTAAAGGAAACAACCTCTGCATGTTTGTCAGTTATTCAGCGCCCTGAATCCTACACCCCAACGGCCTACCATCGTCATAGACTGTTACGATTGCCCCAGGAAACAGCTCCACCTGTGGGGAGCAATAACATCACAGCTGCTCGTGCATCATCCCCGGAGGTCCCACACTGCAGCGCCGGCCCAATAACCGGATACCACAGGTGGCGTCACGACACCTATCCCCTAGATCCTATCCCCCAGAACATTTAGAAAACTGGTCCCCAGGGTCACGGAAGCCCGGGTCTCGACACCTGTGACTTTCCCGGATGCACTCCCAAAGCCCGATTCTGAGTACCCCACGGCCCTGGGGCGGGACATATGGGTGTCTGTGAAGGGCCCATCAATATAATGTATGGGTGTCTGTGGAAAGTTCATCATTATATGGGTGTCTATGGAGGATAATCATTATAGTGTATGTGTGGCTATGGAGGGACCATCATTATAGTGTATGGGTGCCTGTGAAGGACCTGTCATTATAATGTATGGGTGTCTATGGAGAGTCCATCATTATAGTGTATGTCTGTCTGTAGGGGGCCCATAATTAGAGTGTATGGGTGTCTATGAAGAGCCCATCATTACAGTGTATGGGTGGCTGTGGAGGTACCATCATTTTAGTGTATGGGTGTCTGTGGGGGGCCCATGATTAGAGAGTATGGGTGGCTGTGAAGCGCCCATCATTATAGTGTATGGGTGGCTGTGGAGCACCCATCATTATAGTGTATGGGTGTCTGTGGGGGGCCCATGATTAGAGTGTATGGGTGGCTGAGGAGGGCCCATCATTATAGTGTATGGGTGTCTGTGGGGGATCATCATTTTAGTGTATGGGTGGCTGTGGAGGGCCCATCATTATAGTGTGTGGGTGTCTGTGGAAAGCCCATCTTTATAGTGTATGGGTGTCTGTGAATGGCTTATGTATGAGTGTCTGTGGAAAGCCCATCATTATAGTGTATGGGTGTTTGTGGAGGGCTGATGATTACAGTGTATGGGTGTTTGTGGAGGGCCCATCATTGTAGTGTATGGGTGGCTGTGGAGGGACCATCATTAGGCTGGGTTCACATTTGCGTTTGTGTCTGCATGCGTATGGCATGCAGACACAAACGCAGTGCAAACGCAGCACATACTGATGTGAACGCAGTGGAGAATCTCTGCATGCATTCACATTAGTATGGTGCCCGGTCAGCCAATCAGTTGTCTTGGGACGGCAGTGGAGGTCTCCTCCTCCCAGCCAAAGTTGTTCTCCCACCGGTGTTAGCGCGGGAGATTTGAAGACACTGCTGATCTGACAGCTGTTTAAATCTCCCGCGCCGACACCGAATAGGGTGATATTGGTGCAGTAGATATGAAACAGCTGATCGCTGTGTCGGCGCGGGAGATTTAAACAGCTGTCAGAACAGCTGTTACATCAAATCTCCCGCGCCGACACCGGCAGGAGAGCAGCGGCGGCTCTAGCTGATCACCGGCGGCCACCGGGAGAGATTTCAATGAGATCTGCAGCATTCTCCTGCGCTTTCATGTGGAGGACACTGCGGATCCATTCACTTCAATGTGTGGTTTGTGCGCTTGCAGATAAAACAAGCGTCTGCGACCCCACAAAAAATGCAACATGCTGCGTTCAGAGTACACTCGGAGGGTGCACAAATTGTGCGCATCTGAACGCAAACGCAACCGAACTTAGCCAAACGCAGGCACATGCGTACCCATGTTAAACATAGGAACACGTGTGCAAGCGTTTGGCTGCGTTCGATACGCTGCACTTGCAAGCGCTAATGTGAAGCCAGCCTTATGGTGTATGGGTGTCTGTGAATGGCCCATTAATATAATGTATGGGTTCTGTGGAAAGCTCATCATTGTAATGTATGGGTGTCTGTGGAGGGCCCATCATTATAGCGTATGGGTGGCTGTGAGGGGATCATCACAATATTATTCTTTCTGAATGGTGCTGTATAGGTGTAAGGAGGCACAGAGGAGCATAATTACAATGAGAAGAACAGTAGGAGCACAGAGGGGGCCCTGTCATAATATGGGACACAAAAAGAGGATAATATTACTGTACAGTGCACAGAGAATGTGATTCAGGGCTGGAAATGCAGTAAGCGAAAGATAATTCTATGTTCCATTTTGCAGGGATGAGTTATTGATGTAAAAAGTGGTCATAACGATCTGGGCCGTATGAAAGAAAAGGGTAAATGAATGACTACGATCAGCATCAACGTCACTGGTGAGAGCCCTCTATAGATATACTGTATGATCTGTAGAGCATTGATATAGAACTGATATAACCATTATATTGTCACTGTATAGTGGTAATATCAGTTATAGCACAGTGGTTTTGGTTAATAGTATAGCGGTATTATCACTACTGTATATGCTAGTACTTGGTTATGATCTGGTGTATTTATCTGTTATATTGCAATATTTTTATTGGTGTATTATTCAATCTTATATAGTAATATTATTGGAAATATTGTAGTAAATTTCCCCCAAGAAGGATAATATTAGTAATAGAGACCCCAATCTGGTAAGGGTGCGGGTTCAGTATAGCATGGACCAGTGTGTTTTCTAATAGTCGAATATTATAACATCCATCTCATAAGGATTGTGTTAAGTGCTCAAATGTCATACAGATCTGCTTGTTACAGTTTCTTGACTTGGAATATGGACTCCACATCTTCCTGAACTTAACTAAAAGGCTACCAAAACCCTTGACATGCTGTGATTCACCAACCACTGGTTGGCCAAACATACACACATATAGCACAAACATCTGGTGACAGAGTATCTTGAAATCATGTTTGATACGTTGAGCCAAGAGAAAATGTAAGAAAGTACCCAAGACTATTGGATTGAGTTCAGAACGCTAATTAAATTGTGATATAAGGGTAATTTTTTTCCAATGACTGATCTACCAGTTTTTTTTCGCATCTAATTGTAAATGGATTCAATAATTCATCAGACCTTTCTCTATTGAATTCAGCATCTCGTGTACATACAGTACCTTGAAATGTTGGGTTATTGTGTGTTGCAGGGTCCATTGAATCACCCAATTACATGGCTTGCCCACAAATTGGATACAATGTTTGCATGGCAGCACCGCACATGAGACAGCTGAGTCTCAACGGAGCGCCATATATCTCATGTGTCCATGCAATGCCGGATATGGCAAAGCATGAATCCCTTAGGAATACCAGACAAAAATGTCGCCATCCTAGGCATCCTCAACACCTACCCTCTCTACAATAATGGGGATATCTTGCTTTTGCTGCCTCCTGGGGAACAACTCACCAGGTTCCAAGGAACCTTGAAGACCTCACAAAAACCCAAGTTGAGAGAATGGTCTAGCTAAATAATATTAAAACATTACTACTCTTGATTGATTCAAAAACCAGTAAAGGGTGGTTTGACATCATAAGCACAGCCTACATGGTGTACATTTTTTGCAGAAAAGGTGGTCTAAGAGATGACGTTTCTTCTAGTGGAGAGCACCTAGTTGGGATAAGATGACCTATATGCATTCACTGCTCTCCTGCTTTGCACTGATGAGTAGCAAACACCCCAAAACACGTGTCTGCAAGTAAAGTTTTTGAATGATGTAAGGAATAGGGATTGGGAGAGCTCACCCTGTGCCTTGGCTGATTTCACCGGAGCGCGGCGGTGGCTAGTGTCCATGCTAGTGCATAGAAAATGTTCAAAGATGGCCAGCACCGGATATCCTTAAAAAGGTTCTTTATTCTCAATACATGTTCACGTGCCTTGTAAGCTGTTTTAATTGTGTGAAGATGTACTGAGAATAAAGAACCTTTTTAAGGATATCCGTTGCTGGTAAAGTTATTGGTTTGACTTCTTATCCTAAGGAAAGACCCCTTAAGGAGACGATATTGACTTTTAGGATTGCAACTTTCAATAGGTGGCACTGGTGTTCCTATCCTTCTCATCTGTGAGGAAAATAACACACTGCTGACATTGCGTATATAAAAACACTAAATCATAATCATGTCAATATAAAGTAGTTCTCATAATCTAGTAGGGGAACTAGTATTACAGAGCTGCTAAAATATCCCTGAATGAAGAGGTTTATTGGTTCGGTGTATTGGTAAAAGATCAAGATGGAGCTCTTTCTCGGTAAAAAACTGGTCAACACCAATCAGTCCATGGCAAGTAAAGACAGCACCATAATTAAGTGTAGATCTAATAATGGAAGAAGAACATAGGCTATTACTACGTAACATCACAAGATCAGAAATCCAGCAATAGAATAGATGCCATTTTCATGTGGAAAGTGTTACTCTAGGGAAGGACAATGTTGGGTTCAACATAGCCTAAAGACTGATAGCAACCATATGTGGTTCTGAGATGACACTGGATCGAATCGTCTATTATGAAACACTATAATGGACCTATTGCGGTATATTGATATTATTCTGTAGGAAATGGAAGGTTACCAGCCTTGGACGTTGGGTGTTACCTACAATATGACTTGATGATGATTAGTGACTTGGATGTGATGTTGCCACGGGTTAGCTGGCCCAGGGAGCAGGGGGGCAGATGCCCCCCAGGCCAGTGGTCAAGCAGCAGTTTTTGGGCTGCCCGGCCATCTATCATGTTGATCTGGGAGGCCGTTCTGCCCTTGAAGCTCACTGCTCATGGGCCACTGCTGTGTGCTTGCCCCCCAGGCTGAAATTTGCCAGCCAGCCCCTGGATGTTGCGATATGAATCTGCATCAGAGCAAAATTCTAATAGTGCAGTATTTACAGCTCGGTGGGACAATGCATATTGTCCGCTGTTACCATAAAAGTGGAAGACCCTGAGAACTGAAAAAATAGTCAACAATCAATCAATCAATGGTAAAATCAATCAATGGGTAAAAAAGCATAATAGATGGCAACCGGCCAACAGCTGTAAAGTCAACAAAATCATTCTGAAGGTGAATATAGGGCTATCTGCAATGCTGGGTTTCAGGGGTTTCAGCCAAAATAAATATATTATATAACAATTGGCCTCCAAATAGAGATAAATAACTAAAGGAAAATCTAAATTCTATAGTCATGGGTTTCCCAATACAATAACTAGAACGTGAAATATTTTATAAATCATTCACTAGAAAGATCACCACACAAGGTATATAGGGTAAGTGCTAGTTGTAGGATTTACTTATATAGTATAAATGAACATGGCGCTAACAAGAGTCCAACAAAACCATAAGAATCAATCTTTCCATAGAGATATAGACACAAAAACATTGTATTATTATAATAGATTGCAATATCATCTCCTCTAGGAGCAAATACTATGATCCCTATGATTAATTCCAAGATGGGTAAGGTATGTCCATAGGCCCAAGGTTTTTTCACAGGCCTGAGGTATGTCCATAGACTCGAGACCAATGCATGGACCCAAGCTGTCTCCATACACATGTTCAAGACACCTTGATGTCATGAAGTCAAAATGTCCTAAGATATTTAAAAAGATCTCTTCCAAAACATATATCTTAAGAAATATGACATCGCTGATCGCCAGGGATGATCACCCTTGACGAGATCCCCATGACCAACACCCAACAAGTATATAAGAAGAATCGAGTATACACTCTAAACAGGACATCTTATATTGTGACCCAAATGGCGAGAAACATCATATATCATGAATGTGATATAGCTAAGGTGACCAGAACCAGGACATTGATAATACAACACTGTCTTCTACCGCACTTCAGATTCTGCTGTTATCACTTGACAACTCCCTTTTTATTTGGATGAGGTTTTTGGGGGATCCGTAAAAACAAAACCTATTTTTTTTAACATATTAATATTTTTAATATCAAGATAATGGTCCATCATCTGTCATCGATGTTAATAATTCTTCCATCCATTTTTATTTGTAGTTAAACACATCGGCATAACCCAACCTTTACGACGTCATGATGCGTTCTATGGAACTGCAAGTCGTCTCCATTCTGAAAACACACTGACTCTGCGGCCCTATGGTTATAAGGCAGACTAATATCTAATCAGTGGGAGCAGGTTTTGGGATGTAGGATCATGAAATAATTCTTATCTTAAGAGAGAAAAATGCAATATAAAAGTATTGAACAAAAATATTCGAATATCTTGTTTTCATTTTATTTGTTTATTTATTTCACTCTTTCGGCTCTTTTATCTACTATGATGATGATGATTGTGCAGTTTTCTTTCCCCCACATTAGAATGTAGACAACGGCCGAATAAAATGTTATCTTGTTCATTTGGAGAAAAAAGAATGAAAACAATTACTTGTTTTCTTAACTTAAATCTTACTAATAAATGAAGAAAAATTGACCAACCATCTTAACATTCCCTATTCCTATCATTCAGTACAAAAATGACCAATCTATACAGTGTTTTTTCCGAAACAGCATTTTTTCCTATCCTCTCCCCAATGCTCAGACTGAATAATGTGTTTTCAAGACGTCGTGTTCAGAAAGAATTAACGTCCTCTGCATTTCCTGAAATCAATAATTATTTGTATCTCCCAAGATGGAGAAGACATTCTAGATTCCATACAACACATTACCCACTATTATAGACAATCTTTTTTTTTTTTATTATTTAGATTTTTAAATATTGGAAAAAATATATGGACTGTATAATCAACTTACCTATGTGAGACTTTAGGTCCATGATGCTTGGAGTATATATAGTCCCCACCCAGATCCAGGTAGTTAGTGATTCTCTGTCTTTCCCTTTGTATGCATCCTAGTTATTTGGAAAAGTCTGAATGAATATTCCTCCTTGATCGAGGTCTATCGAAACGAAGGTGTGTCTCCAAAACGCGGCGCCAGCATTCGCACCGACATGCACATTTTATGCGGATGGCAACAGAAATGCTATAGGCAAATGTAGGCGATTGGAGCTTCTAGGATTGGATCTGCATCGCCGAGTCTTATTAAATCCGCAGCTATGGCTTTGGGTTGTAGGATGTCGTCTACAAAACATCTGTACGTCAATAAACATATAGGGTTTTGCACCAGCCAGCGCTAGAGACGTCTTCTTGGCTCGCTCCTGGTGTGCATCTCTGCTCAGCACCGGATGATTGTATGAGGTGGTGCTGATCTGTGACACTCTGTTTTGTGAATGCGGATATTCTCAGTAATCTTGTGAATGAGTTAAGGGGGTGGAGAAAGGTGGAGTCTGCAGGGCTTTGTCAGTCTGCGTTCTGGATGTGTGGAGTCTCTGTTTCTCCCTCTCATTGTATAATCCTATCTCCTTATAGGAAATATCCTCTTCTCTGCATCTGTCTTTACAGAAAATGAATGCCCAATTTCTCATCCAGACTCCCTGGCTTTCCCTTTTCCCCAAAAACCATAAAATCGTAGACAACCCATCCCGAAAAGATGGGGTAACGGAACCGATGACAGTATTTTTATTTCTTCATTTTTTTTCTACGAGCCATCTCAGGTTCTCTCCCGCACGTTCTCTCCTCTCCTCTCCTCTCTCTCTTTCTCTCTCCTTCGCTTTGCTGTAGTCCTAATGCTTAAGTGGCGTCATCCTTTGGAAATTGAATCGGTCCATTAGATCTCCCCATAGGCTTCTCTGTATCCGGTCCCATGGCTCTGACTGCAACAGAATTAAACAAGGAAAAATAATGCAAAAATGATTTTAAAGCAGCATTTCATCTGGCTGATGCTCAAAATAGATTGTTCATATTCGAGTATTTTTGGACGTGCGATTTGTTTTGATATGAAACATATATCCAGTGTAGATTTTTATATAAAGGGCGACTTTTACTGAGATTTGTCACAATAAGACAGACCTTTGCTGAGATTTTTCATGTTAGGGCAGACCTTTATTGGGATTTTCATATTAGGACAGACTTATACTACACCATGTTCCAAATTATTATGCAAATGTTCTTTTTCTCTGATTTTCCTAAATGGTCAGTGAAAATGACAATCAGTTCAATTCACCCGTTACAGTATATATCGAATTTTATTGAAAAAACCTCCCAATGATAGCAGTATAATCTTCAAAATTAGAAAAAACTCTGCACTGTTCCAAATTATTAAGCACAGTAGAGTTTGTAAACATTTGATATGTTTGAAAGAACTGAAAATGCTCATTTGTTGAATTTGCAGCATTAGGAGGTCACATTCACTGAAATAAAAAGCTATTTAACTCCAAAACATCCTAACAGGCCAAGTTACATGTTAACATAAGAACCCTTCTTTGATATCACCTTCACAATTCTAGCATCCATTGAACTTGTGAGTTTCTGGAGAGTTTCTGCTTGTATTTCTTTGCATGATGTCAGAATAGCCTCCCAGAGTTGCTGTTTTGATGTGAACTGCCTCCAACCCTCATAGATCTTTTGCTTGATTATACTCCAAAGGTTCTCTATAGGGTTGAGGTCAGGAGAAGATGGTGGCCACACCATGAGTTTATCTCCTTTTATGCCCATATCAGCCAATGGCACAGAGGTATTCTTTGCAGCATGAGATGGTGCATTGTCAGGCATGAAGATGATTTTGCTCCTGAAGGCACGTTTTTGCTATTTGTACCATGGAAGAAAGTTCTCAGTCAAAAACTCTATATACTTTGCAGAGGTCATTTTCACACCTTCAGGAACATTAAAGCAGCCTACCAGCTGTTTCCCACTGATTCAGGCCTAAAACATGACTCCTCCACCTCCATGCTGACGTCGCAGCCTTGTTGGGACATGGTTGCATCCATCAACCGTCCACTACTCCATCCATCTGGACCATCCAGGGTTGCTCGGCACTCATCAGTAAACAAGACTGTTTGAAAATGAGTCTTCATGTATGTCTGGGCCCACTGCAACCATTTCTGCTTGTGAGCACTGTTTAGGGGTGGCCAAATAGTAGGTTTATGCACCACAGCAAGCCTTTTAAGGATCCTACACCTTGAGGTTCAAGGGACTCCATAGGCACCAGCAGCTTCAACTATCTGTTTGTAGGTTTGTAAGGCCTTTTTAGAAGCAACTCTCTGAATCTGATGAACTTGCCTGGTAGAAACCTTCCTCATTCTGCTTTTATCTGCACGAACACATCTGTGCTCAGAATCAGCCACAAATCTCTTCACAGTACGATGATCATGCTTAGGTTTTCGTGCAATATGTAATATTTTCATCCCTTGTCCAAGGCGTTGCACTATTTGTTGCTTTTCGGCAGCAAAGAGATTCTTTTTCGTTCCCATGTTACTTGAAAACTGTGGCCTGCTCAATTTTGTAAAAACATCCAGTTTTCCTTTTATTGGGCTCACCTGCCAAACTAATTATCACAGGTATCTGAGATTGATTTCAGTGATCCAAAGAACTCTGATGGTGGGTTTACACGCCGCGATATCGGCGTCCAACTCCGACCCAACTCCGACAAAAAGTCACGTGGGTCGCGAGTTGGAGCCGATATCGGGTGCTGGTTGTACGGTTTGAGCGTACAACGCAATGCTGGAACGATGCCAAAACGATATCGGAGTTGAATAGCAGAGCTATTCAACTTCCCGATATCGCAAGGCCGTTGTACCAGCATCGCAGCGTGTGACAGCCCAACTCCGATGCGTACTCGCACCTCACCCATTAACTCCCATGTTAAATGGTCGTTACTGGGTTGGTGGGCGTACACATCGGAGGGACGTTGTTTCCCGATATCGCAGCGTGTAAACCGGCGAAGCGATATCGGGAAAAGTGCTCCCAAAATGCGCGCTCCCGCGGCGTTGTATGCGATATCGGGACGATATCGCTACGTGTAACCCCACCATTAGACACAATACCATCAATGGGTTTCATTGACAAAAAAACCCTATGACACTTAAAACCAATTTGCATAATAATTTGGAACTTGATATAATATTTTTAATATTAGGGCAGACCTTTACTGGGATTTTTCATATTTGGACAGACCTTCACTAGGATTTTTCATATTAGGGCAGACCTTTAATGAGATATTTAACATTGGAACAGACCTTTTATGCAATTTTTCACATTGAGATTGGACTTTGCAGAGATTTTTCACATTATTACAGACTTCTACTGAGGGTATTAACATTAGGACAGACCTTTACGAAGATACTTCATATTAGGATAGGTATTTAGAGAGATTTTTCACATTATTAAAGACTGACCTTCACTGGGATTTTTCACATTAAAGGGAACCTAATAATTAAAAAATGACTGGCATCACTTTGAGTGTAGGTTCTACAAGGTCAAGGTGTTTCTCATCTTATCGGGTCCTAACCGTGTGCCTCTCTAGCGGTATAATGCTGCATGTGTGGGTTTTTATGCCTCTGTATGCACTGAGGGGTTGTCCTGGATCTGGCTACAATAAGATGGCCACCAAACATGGCAATAGGGTGGGGGAAGGGAGCACAGTCAAAATACTCATACTAATAATTAAAGAATGACTGGCATCACCTTGAGTGTAGATGCTAGCAAGAAAAAGGACCGATAAAATGAGAAACACCTTGACGCGGTTATCGGGCACTTTCGCAGTGGCTGCTGCTAAAGCTACATTTTCTCTAGTTTCTTTATAGTGTCAAGCAGTTTCTGCCATATCTTTTTCACATATCTGTATTAGCTGTGCACAGAGCCCTGCCACTCATTGTAGCCATTATGCTATTACTTATACTTATAGTGTGTAGTGTTGCAGCAGATTCTCGCTTTAATATTAAAGGGAACCTGTCAGGTTATTTTACCCCCCTATGCTGCCATTACCTGTTCCTGCACCTTGTGAGCTCATCCTTAACCATCCCTCTCTGACCTAAAAGTGCCCTATAAAGTTTCAGAAATGTATTTTATAAGCTTACATGCAGTCCTTATCCGGGGACTCGAAAGGTGGTCTCCATTCTCCCCTCCTCGCAGGTTCTCAGCATGCCCTATTGGGCGTCATCATTCCTTCTGCTCATCTATTTGAAACTAGATGGTGGCCCGATTCTAAAGAATCGGGTAGTCTAGAATCTATATAGAGTTTATTTAGTAATAGGGGAGTGCTGTGAAATTAATTGTGTGTATACAGGCGGCTCAGTGGTTGGCACTGTATACGGTGGCTCAGTGGTATCACTGTATATGGTGGCTCAGTGGTTAGCACTGTATATGGTGGCTCAGTGGTTAGCACTGTATATGGCGGCTCAGTGGTTAGCAGAGTATACGGCGGCTCAGTGGTCAGCAGTGAGTGCGGTGGCTCAGTGGTTAGCAGTGAGTGCGGTGGCTCAGTGGTTAGCAGTGAGTGCGGTGGCTCAGTGGTCAGCAGTGAGTGGGGTGGCTCAGTGGTCAGCAGTGAGTGGGGTGGCTCAGTGGTCAGCAGTGAGTGGGGTGGCTCAGTGGTCAGCAGTGAGTGGGGTGGCTCAGTGGTCAGCAGTGAGTGGGGTGGCTCAGTGGTCAGCAGTGAGTGGGGTGGCTCAGTGGTCAGCAGTGAGTGCGGTGGCTCAGTGGTCAGCAGTGAGTGCGGTGGCTCAGTGGTCAGCAGTGAGTGCGGTGGCTCAGTGGTCAGCAGAGAGTGCGGTGGCTGAGTGGTCAGCAGTGAGTGCAGCACAGGCTGGAGGGGGCAGAGGCTGGAGGGGGCAGAGGAGGGAGGAGGCAGAGGACGGAGGAGGCAGAAACTGGAGGGGTTAGAGGAGGGAGGGGTCAGAGGAGGGAGGGGTCAGAGGAGAGCGGAGGCTGGGGGGCAGAGGAGAGCGGAGGCTGGGGGGAAGAGGAGAGCGGAGGCTGGGGGGCAGAGGAGAGCGGAGGCTGGGGGGGCAGAGGAGAACGGAGGCTGGAGGGCTGAACACTCACTGGGCTGTCGGCGGTTCCGGAGGCCGGCCCCGGACTGCGGGCGGGGCTAGCTCCGTGATGGAGGAGAGTCACCGGGTGTATGGAGAGAGCGGCAGGACTGGGAGCGGTGGCGGCGGAGGCCGCACACCGGAGTGTGGGCCGGTCCGGGCCGGTTCCCGCATGTTGGTGGGCACACACCAGGCTGTGTGCGGAGCCAGTGGCGGGATGGCGGTCCCTGATGGAGAGTGGGCGGTGAGCTGCAGGGCTGTGGGCCGGATGTGGGTGGGCGCAGACGGGGCTCTGTGCAGGGACTGTGGCGGGATAAGGGGGAGTGGTGGTGCTTTAGCGCCCACCGCGAGGCGCTGTGCCATTTTGACAGCGGCTCACGGTGAGTGGTATGCGCTCACCGCTCGTGAGTCTGGTACTTCCGGTTCCGGTCTTTGACACAGGGCGCAAGCCATCACGGAAGTTGAGCGGATTGGCGGGAAGTGGCCTTCGGGTTTTATATATAAGATATATATATAGTAGTACGATGGTATATGGTGGTAATGAGAGCACATGTATAGCAGCACTATGGTATATGGCGGTACATTACAGTACATGTATAGCAGCACTATAGTATATGGCGGTAGATTATAGTAAATGTATAGCAGCACTATAGTATATGGCGGTACATTACAGTACATGTATAGCAGCACTATGGTATATGGCTGTACATTATAGCACATGTATAGCAGCACTATGGTATATGGCAATACTGCGGTGACCGCGGTCCCCCACTTCTCCTGGCCCCCGGTCGTCCACAGTAAAAATAAAAAAATCCTCAGTGAGGATACTCACCTGTCCGGCGGCTCGCTCCACCTTGGCCTTGTAGGTCCTACAGGCCTTTAGGACCTGTAGTTGCCTGGGCAAGCGATCAGCTAAGGAGGGGAGGGGGGGCAGGATTGTGTTGGGGGGGCAGAATGGAGCGAGTGGGGCAGGATGGAGCGAGCGGGTCAGGATGTAGCGGGAAGGGGGGACAGGATGGAGACGGCAGGGCAGGATGGAGACGGCAGGGCAGGATGGTGGTGGGGGAGGGGTAGGATGTAGGCGGCGGGGCAGGATGTTGGCGGGGGTGAGAATGGTGATGGGGGTGCGGGATGGTGTTGGGGGTGTCAGGATGGTGTTGGGGGTGTCAGGATGGTGTTGGGGGTGTCAGGATGGTGTTGGGGGTGGCAGGATGGATAGGGGGTGCAGGATGGATAGGGGGTGGCAGGATGGATAGGGGGTGGCAGGATGGATAGGGGGGGCAGGATGGATAGGGGGGGCAGGATGGATAGGGGGTGCAGGATGGATAGGGGGTGCAGGATGGATAGGGGGTGCAGGATGGATAGGGGGTGCAGGATGGATAGGGGATGGAGGCGCTCCTCCTGACCCCCTCCGCTCCGCGCGGCACCCATCCCTCTGGGCCTCCAGTCTCTGTGGACCACCACCACCACCACCACCCCCCCCCTCCCCCTCCCCCTCCCCTCCCTCTGGGGCTGCACACCCCCCGCCCCCGCTCCTTCATGGTGATAATAAAAATAAAAAAAACCTCAGTGAGGATACTTACCCTGCGGCGGCTCGCTCCACCCGTCTTGTAGGTGGCAGGACAGGACCTGTCGTTGGCTGGGAAACCGATCTGCTGGGGGTGAGTGGGCAAAGCGGGGTCAGTGGGCAGAGTGGGGGATGAGTGGGAAGAGCAGGGGTTAGTGGGCAGAGTCATTGGGCAGAGCAGGGGTGAGTGGGCATAATCAGTAGTCAGAGCAGGGTCAATAGTCAGAGCTGGGGTCTGTGGGCAGAGCTGGGGTCAGTGGGCATGGTCAGTAGCCAGAGGGGGGGGGGTAAGTAGGCAGAGCAGGGTCAGTGGGCAGAGCGGGGGTGAGTGGGCAGAGTGGTGGGTGAATGGGCAGAGCAGGGTCAGTGAGCAGGATTGGGGCGTCAGTGGTCAGAGCAGGGTAATAGCGGGGGTCAGTGGTCAGAGCAGGGGTTAGTGGGCAGAGTGATTGGGCAGAGCAGGGGTCAGTGGGCACAGTCAGTAGGCACAGCAGGGGTTAGTGGGAAAAATCAGTGGGCAGAGCAGGGGTGAGTGGGCACAGTCAGTGAGCAGAGCAGGGGTCAGCGGGCAGAGCGGCGGTGAGTGGGCAGAGCAGGGTTTAGTGGGCATAGCAAGGGTTATTGGGCACAGTCAGTGGGCAGAGCAGGGGTCAGTGGGCAGAGTGAGAGGGCAGAGAAGGGTCAGTGGGTAGAGCATGGGTGAGTGGGCATGGTCAGTGGGCAGAGCAGGGGTCAGTGGGCATGGTGAAAGGGCAGTGCGGGGGGTGAGTGAAGAGAGGGTGGTCAGTGGGCAGGGTGAGTGGTAAAAGCAGGGGCGAGTGGGCAGAGCAGGGGTGAGTGGGCAGAGCGGGAGTAAATGAGCAGAGCAGGGTCAGTAGGCAGTGTGAGGGGTCAGTGGGCAAAGCATGGTCAGTGGGCAGTGTGAGGGGTAAGTGGGTATAGCATGTTCAGTGGGCAGTGTGAGGCGTGAGTGGGCAGTGTGAGGGGTCAGTGGGCAGAGCAGGGTCAGTGTGAGGGGTGAGAGGGCAGAGCAGGGTCAGTGGGGCATGTGAGGGGTCAGTGGGCAGAGCAGGGTGAGTGGGCAGTGTGAGTGGTCAGTGAGCAGAGCAGGGTCAGTGGGGCGTGTGAGGGGTCAGTGGGCAGAGCAGGGTGAGTGGGCAGTGTGAGTGGTCAGTGAGCAGAGCAGGGTCAGTGGGCAGAGCAGGGTGAGTGGGCATTGAGGGGTCAGTGGGCAGAGCATGTTCAGTGTGCAGAGGAGGGTCAGTGGGCAGTGTGAGGGGTCAGTGGGCTGAGCAGGGCGAGTGGGCAGAGCAGGGTCAGTGAGGGGTCAGTGGGGAGAGGATGGTCAGTGGGCAGAGCAGGGTCAGTGTGAGGGGTCAGTGGGCAGTGAGGGGTGAGTGGGCAGAGCAGGATGAGTGGCCAGTGTGAGGGGTCAATGGGCCGAGCAGGGTGAGTGGGCAGAGCATGGTCAGTGGGCATAGTGGGGGTGAGTGGGCAGAGAGGGGGTGAGTGGGGGTGAGTGGGCAGAGCAGGGTGAGTGGGCAGAGTGGGTGAGGGGGCAGAGAGGGGGTGAGTGGGCAGAGTTTGGGGGTGAGTGGGCAGAGTGGGGGTCAGTGGTCAGAGTGGGGGTGAGTGGGCAGAGCAGGGTCAGAGAGAGGGTCAGTGTGCAGAGTGGGGGTGAGGGGGCAGAGAGGGGTTCAGGGGGAAGAGTAGGGGGGTGAGTGGGCAGAGTTTGGGGGTGAGTGGTCAGAGTGGGGGTCAGTGGTCAGAGTGGGGGTCAGTGGTCAGAGTGGGGGTCAGTGGTCAGAGCAGGGACAGAGTGGGGGTCAGTGTGCAGAGTGGGGGTGAGGGGGGCAGAGAGGGGGTGAGGGGGGCAGAGTTGGGGGGTGAGTGGGCAGAGTTGGGGGGTGAGTGGGCAGAGTGAGGGTCAGTGGTCAGAGTGGGGGTGAGTGGGCAGGGTCAGAGTGTGGGTCAGTGGTCAGAGTGGGGGTGGTGGGCAGAGCAGGGTCAGAGTGGGGTCAGTGGTCAGAGTGGGGGTGAGTGGGCAGAGCAGGGTCAGGGTCAGAGTGGGAGTCAGTGGGCAGAGCGGGGGGTGAGGGAGCAGATCGTGGGTCAGTGTGCAGCGCAGGGGGATGAATAGGCAGAGGAAGTTAGATCGGGACAGGACCTTTGATGACGTCACGGTCATGTGATCTGTGACTCCACCCATCATCGTGACGTCATCAAAGGTCCTCAAGCAGGATGAAGAGAGATCGCGTGTGGTTGGAGGGAGCTGTGGTAAGGGGGGGGGGTGACCGGACAGTGGAGGGGGTCTGTGCTGAGAGGCGGGGGGTGACCGGAGAGTGGAGGGGGGCGATCGGGGAGCGGAGGGGCAGTGGTGATAGGCTGGGGGTGACCGGACAGTGGAGGGCGGCTATGGTGACAGGCAGGGGGCTGATGGGGCAGCGGGGGGAAGGCAGTGGAGGATGGCTATGGTGACAGGCAGGGGGTGATGGGGCAGCGGGGGCTGTGTGCAGGGCCGGTGACGGGATAACGGCGAGTGGTGGCGCTTTAGCGCCCACTGCGAGGCGCTGTGCCATTTTGACAGCGGCTCGCGGTGAGCGCTACGCGCTCACCGCTCGTGGGTCTGCTACTTCCGTTTCCGGTCTTTGTCACAGGGCGCAGGCCGTCACGGAAGTTGAGCGGATAGACCGGAAGTGGCCTTCGGGTTTTATATATAAGATTCCCGCCTCCTACTATGATGCCCCAGCTGGAACATCATATCCGTTCTGGTGCATTATGGGGGCTAATCACGTTTAAGGGCCGGCTCTGCCGCAAGCACAGTGCACATATTAAAGCCAAGCCGTACACGTCATATCCGGCCTGGTGCATTGTGGGGGCTTATCACGTGTACGGCTCGGCTTCAATACGCTCACTGTGCATACGCCGGAGTCGGGCCGAACATGTGATCAGCCCCAAAAATGCACCAGACTAGATATGTCGTTCTGGCCGGGGCATCATAGTAGCAGAGGATGCACAAATTTCAAATAGAGGAGGATGAGCAGAAGGAATGTTGACGCCCAACGGGGCATGCCGAGAGCCAGCGAGGGGAGACAAAGGAGCCCTGGAGACCACCTTTCCAGTCTCTAGAAGGAGACTGAATGTAAGTTTATCAAGCATTTTTCCGAAGCTTTAGAGGGCACTTTTAGGCCAGAGAGGCATGGCTAGGGATCAGCTGCATGGACAGGTAGTGGTAGTGACTCGCCCCTGGTGGGGACCGTGGGGTAGTCAGAAGGGGCCCCTCTCGTCATCGTCTGGGGCTGTGGGATGTCACGATGGCGTGACCCGGTCCGTGATATCCTCGTTGGGTGATCAGTTAACAAAGGGGAATTGAAAAATGAATAAAAATAAAATAAAAGCAAAAAGAAAAGTTTTTGTCATGACACCACCTGTGGGACGCGGCCGGTATAACCGCTGCTGCAGCTGGGACCTCTGGGGATGATGAGAGTAGCAGCGAGGATGGTTTAGCTCTCCACTGGAAGAGCGGGTCCCCAAGGCAACTGTACAATCTCTGGAGATGATTTGGGGAATGGATGGCCAGCGGGGCTGTACTGGCTGCTGACAGGGTTCAGGGATACTCTCGGGAAGGCTCCTGCTGCCGACTCGGCGAATCAGTCTACCTCTCTTCAGGTGTAGAAGTGACAGTCTCACACAGTTCTGAGCTTCAACCCAGTTTACTTCGCTTTCTTGGCAGATGGTCAATTTACAACACAGTGTAGGGCGGCTCCAGTAGTCTCTTAGCAGCTGGGATGGCTCGTCCAGATCACCCCCTTTCATGTTCCTTTTATGGGCCTCTCTATCTGTCTCTTCTGCATGCAAAGCTATGATCCAGCGGCCACGGGCTTTTGGTGGGCAACGTGTCTGGTCCCCTAGCCCTAGTATGGCGGCCTTCTCTTCGCTGCGGCGGAGGTTGGGTCATGGGACATAAAGACCCTGCGCCTCGCCAGGTTTCGTGGTTGGAGCGTGGAGCGTTCTGGCCACGTCAGAAGCAGCACCCTGGTTTCTGCCCCAGTCCTGCCAATTCGGATACACAGATGGATTGCTCCCTATCTGTGTCCCTAGGACTCCTTCTGTCTCTCTCTATGGTCTGCTGTATGGGACCAAGACAAGCCTCATGGTGGTACAGGCTGCCGGGTCCTTGTCTTCTCAGTCTCCTGTAGTGATGGTGCTCTCTCCTCCCCTCCTGACTGAACTTGACTCCTCGACTCCTCTCTCTGAACTGACTAACTGGCTGTGGCGTTTTCTGATTTTTGTTTCCTCCCCTGACCGTGTCCTTGGGGTGGCTGAACTTACCGATCCCGGTTGCTGCACCTCCTAGTGGCGACCGGTCCACAAAGGCACCACAGTAGCATGGGAGATAGAATAAGGTGACAGGTTTCCTTTAAAACAGACCCATTTTGGATTTGTTTTTACATTAGTACAAACCTTTATGGAGATTTTTCACATTAGTACAGACTTTTACTGGGATTGTTCACAATAGGGCAGATTTTTACTGAGATTGTTCACATAAGGACAGAACATTTCTGAGATTTTTCACATTAGCATATACCTTTAAGGAGATTTTTCACATTAAGACAAACCCTTTGCTGGGATTTTTCACATTAGGACAGACCTTTATTAAGATGTGTAACAGTAGAACAGATTTTTCATTTTAAGATAGATCCTTACAGAAATTTTTCACTGGCCACTGTTGGATCAAGCACACTTTAGTAAATGGGGGTGCTATCACGGGCCGCGGGTTGAAGAGCCGAGGGCGGGGGGCGGGTTGTGGGGATTTGCTATCACCGGCCGCGGGTTGAGGGGCGGGGTGGTGCTATCAGTGGCCGTGGGTTGAAGAGCGGGGGAGGTGCTTTCAGCGGCAGCCTCCAGTGTGAATTCACAGGGGACAGGGTTACTGTACCTGCCGTCCTGCAGCATCCAGCAGCCGACTTCCTCATAGCGTGCTGAGTGGAGCAGCAGGCGCTGCCCCCTTCAGCACTGCCGCTCCCCCTGCCTCCTTGCCGCCTGAGCCTAAGGGCTCACATTGTATAAAAGAAAGAATGCGCATATAAGGTCTTATCTCAATTAAAAACTCTCACTTGTCGATGTGGAATTGCTCACCTTAGTCAGTTGTGAAACCCACAACTGGTAGAATAGCGTACAAGCAGCTGCTGCAGGGACCGCACTCTCAACGGTGACCGTGGTCGTAATGCAGAATCTTGGACAAAGTGCTTCGGTGTCCGCGCTGCTGCTCCAAAGTCAAAGAAACACAGACACGGGAATGTCTGGTACAGCTACAGCCTTTATTTTCCTGCTACGTGTTTCGGAGCCTCCTCCCGAGCTCCTTCCTCAGGGAACCCGGGAAGTTCCCTGAGGAAGGAGCTCGGGAGCAGGCTCCGAAACGCGTAGGAGGAAAATAAAGGCTGTAGCTGTACCAGACATTCCCGTGTCTGTGTTTCTTTGACTTTGGAGCAGCAGCGCGGACACCGAAGCACTTTGTCCAAGATTCTGCATAAGGGCTCACATTGTCCAATAGACAGTGCGGCCCTGAGTGCAGTACAAAACCAAGGAAAATCAGGGACAAAGCCAAGACCAGGACTCAGTGCAAAGAACCCACCTGAGAAGCATACAAAACACTAACCTCTACCACCCAAACACAACTGAAATAATCAGCAATATACACAGGATATTGCAGGTTTATATCTGCAACAAAACAGTAAAACAGGAAAACAACAAAACAACTTTACACCTGCTGCCATTCTCCTAGGCAGCAGACGGCTTGGCAACAGTCAACTTCTCCAGAGTAGCACCTTCACCTCAGGTAGCTATGCCAGGAATGGAGTTCAATCACCAGCAAGGGAAGCTGAATCATGTGACCATATAAAGAAGATGTGAGATCACAAAGTAGCCACACCTGGGAAGAGAACTAAGGAGCTTTGCTAGCAACAGAAACTGACATTAACTCCTGCACTGCCAAAGGAAATAAACACACTTAGTATGAAATCTCAATACAGGAAAGAGACACTGGTCCCAAACCTGTCACAGACTTGTGACAGGGATAGACCTTTACTGTTATTTTTCACAATAAACTGTAAATTTTAACATTAGTAATAATTAACTGTACAGTCAAGGAAAGATTCCATCAGAAAACACTTCAATCAGTGGGGTCTGACTGCCAGGACCCTAAATCCTGCCAACTCATGTGACCAAAGTGAGGAGGAGTTTGTATGAATCAGTAACAGAGCATTGGGCATGGCTGCGTCTTACAACCCAATTGTTAGGCAGGTTATGGGGCTGCTCATCTTATCCACTGCATACATGATAAATGTTTTCTAGCAGAATATCACTTTATTAACCTTTTATCTCTTTTAATAACAAAATTACAGTAACAGAGGGTGAGGGGGTAAAGTGGTCTTAAATTATGAAAAAAATCTGATTCTGCCTTTGTTTTTTGTATTTTTTTTTTTTGATTGTGGAATAAAATGGACTTTGCAACATATTTCTCTAGGTCAGTACAATTAGGATAATACCAAACATGTATAGACTTTATTTAAGCAGTAAAACAAAACAAATTGGATTATGTCGCCTATGTCTGAGACGCGTAATTCATTCTTTCAGTAATGGAGCTGTGTGAGGGCTAAAATTTTGGCACAGCAAGCTGATGTGTTTATTACTACTTTTTTGGGGTTTTACCTTGGCTGGCGATCAAAAATAGGGTGGAGCCCACAGATTTTTTTTTTTTTTTTAAAAAGTATTTATTTAAATAATTAAAAAAAATAATGGGCTTCCTTGTATTTTGATTGCCAGCCAAAGTAAACACAGGCAGCTGGGGGTGAAAGCCCGTAGCCGTTCACTTTATCTGCATTGAGAATAAAAATATGTAGGACCCCAGGGTATAGGAACTCGGATGTCTGGACCTCTTACTCTCCAAGCAGGGAATGTCGCCGGTGGCCTGCCCAGATCCGTGGCTTGTGGGACAGCCTAAAAAAAAAAAGGGGTTATTAATATTTACTAGGTATTGAAGTATTTGCCTAGTGCCACCACCTGTAGTACCTGGTGACTAGACACTAGTGCCGCCACAGTCCTCCGAAGGGTGGTGGTATTGCGGCTAGGGTGAAGCAGCTCCCTACAGGTAGAGCTAAGCCTCCGGGGCAGTGTTACGTGTGCCAGGACGGTGCAAACTGTTGAGAAAAGCCGATGAAAGCAAGACAGAAACACTGAGGCAATTTACTCTTCCAGGTACTTTACTTGCAGAAACTGATCAAGATGGTGATACAGCTCACAGTACTTCCCGCAGGACGGCAGGACGGGTAGTCGCAGCAGAATGCAGAATCTGTGGAAGTTTCTGGTGGTACCTTCTTGGATCAAACCCTTGTCCTGTTCCTTTTCTTTTCAATGCCTGCTTAGTTAGCAGTATTACGTCCCAGGAAATAAACACCCTGATAACGTCTTCAGAGCTGGGACGAGTACGGTCGGAGGTTGAACACTCCAGGCCACGTTATCAGACCAGTACACTCCGGGTGATCAAGTCAGGACCTTTCTGTCTGGGCTACTTCTCTCTCTAGCCCTCTTTTGAAGCCCCCTTTCTCACTCAGGTAAGCTCCCATTCTCCGTGTTTTCTCAGGGAAGACACTCCTGAAGACTCCCCATGTGTTCTCCAACTCTGCTCCTCTCACACTTCCCACTCTCCAACTCTCTTTTCTTTGGGACCTTCCCCGGTTGCATCTGTGGGTGTGTTGGGATCAAATCCTTCCATGGTGCTCTGTATTCTACTTGCGACATGGATAACCACACGCTCTTCTTTGGGTGCAGTACCCCACTTGTGACGCCTGACCAGTGGGGCTCCACAAGTACAGCGAAACCCTACGCAAACTTTTTTTGACAGTAAATGAGTGAGGGGCACAACAGCCAATAACAGAAGCTGATATCCAAGGTCAGTAGACCAATACGATCCACGCTGCTATATATAAGATCACAGACTCCCATGGTATTTAAAATGGTATTCTTTACTCCAATCTGACACGTTTCAAGGTCGTCCCGACCTCTTCATCAGGGATACACAGGGCGTTAGGGGGGGGGGGCAGACTGGGCAGTTGCCTAGGGCCCCCACTCTCTTAGGGGCCCCCAAAAGAGCTGAACTGAAAATAGCAATAAAACAGTGAAAAAAATGTAAAAATACACATATTTGGTATCGCTGCGTTCGTAAGAATCTAAGCTATCAATATATGAAGTAAATTAATCCAATTGGTAAATGGCGTAATGGGAAAAAAATAAAAACGCCAGAATTATGTTTTTTAGGCCACCATGTTGTTACAATAAGGCTATGTGCACATCTGACGTTTGTGCATCTCTGCAGAACGTCCAAAAACCTGGGTTTTTTTAGCAGAAACTGAGTTTTCTGTGCTCAGCAGTGTCCCTCGTTTTTTGCTCGTTTTACGCCGGGTTTTCCAGCGTTTTTCTCGGCTGTTTTCTCGGCTGTTTTGAAAACTGAGTTTTTAGTGCACTTGATCAGCTGGAAGCGCTGGAAAAACGGAGGAAAGAAGTCACTTGCTCTATTCTTTGAAAAACGTTGTAAAAACTCAGTTTTGACTGAAAAAACTCAGTTTTGACTGAAAACGACCAGAAGAAAAACGTTCTAATGTAGACAGCGTTTTCTAAACTCCATTGAGTATCATGTTAACCCAGACGCTGGCTAGGATTAACATAAATTAACATAAAACGGAGCCGAAAACGCCGACGTAAAACGTCCAAAAACAGCCCAGAAAACGACTGATGTGCACTTACCCTAAAATGCAATAAAAGGCGATCAAAATGTTGTATCTGACTTAAAATGGTATCAGTAAAAATGTCAGCTCAGGGCACATAAAGTAATCCTCACATATCTATGTATCTTCAAAAATTAAAACATCATGGGTCTCGGAAAATAAAAAAAAAAATATTTTTTTTTTTACAAATTTCTGTTTTTTTTTATGATTGAAATAAAAATGATGTTCAGTATGTTCTTATTCTGACCTAGATAATCAACTTATGAAGTCACTCTTACCATATAACTACGGCCTGTTCCACATCTAAGGTTGGTGTGCGTTTTGCTAAATTTGCCTTTCTAGCCGTTTTTACCGCTAAAAACGCATTAAAAACGCTAGCGTTTTTTCCCCCATTGATTTCAATGGGAACGCATGTAAAAACGCATGCAAAACGCATGTGCGTTTTCAAAAACGCAAAACGCATGCATTTTTGCGAACGCAGCACAAAACGTCTTCCCCGATGTTTTGGGCAGCGTTGGCAAAAACGCATGCGTTTTCTTTTTTGAAAACGCACATGCGTTTTTACATGCGTTTTTGCATGTGTTTCCATTAAAATCAATGGGAACAAAAACGCATGCGTTTTGATGCGTTTTTGCGGTGAAAACGCATGGAAATGCAAATTGAGCAAAATGCAGCAAAGCGTTAGATGTGAAAGTGGCCTGAGCATTTAGGGCCCACTTTAACCTTTTGCCTAGGGCCCCACTTTGCCTAAAACCAGCCCTGGGGATACACCAGTATAATCAAATAACATCCCTGATGAAGAGGTCGGGACAACCTTGAAACGCGTCAGTTTGGAATAAAGAATACCATTTTAAATACCATGGGAGTCTGTAATCTTATATACAGCAGCATGGATCGTATTGGTCTTCTGTCCTTGGATATCACACGGCTATCCCTGGGGTGGTGGATCCTGCAGCAGCTGTTCGATGCACAAACACTAGTTGTGGGTTTTCACAACTTACCAAGGTGAGCAGTTAATGCACTGCATACATTTATAGCATAAAGGAGATAAGACCCATTGCGCCCTTGTCTATCCTAATCTGTGATTGGTTGTTGTAGTAACCTGAAACCAGCCCATACATGCTAGCATCTAGAATGTATGGGCAATGTGCAGACTCAAACAGCCAATCACAGGTGCCGATTCTCTGTGACAGCGTCTGTGATTGGCTTTTGTGCCCCTCTGTAGTGAATATCCAGTAAGTTAATGAGCAGCCAGAATTACAAGCGGAGGGAAGGTGGGATACAGTAAGTATGATGCTGTTGTTTAATAACTATTTGTTTTCTTTTTCCAGACTCTTGACCCCCGAACCTGAACTGTGTTCATAGTTCGGGTTTGCCCATCACTAACGATAATGTATGAAAATTAAAATCTTCTTTATGCACCGTCCTGCCACCTGTGTATCTTTGCTTTTAAATGAGCGAATAAAGAAGATTTTAATTTTCAGACATCCAGGTGAGTGCTACTTTTCTCCTTCTCATCTAATCACTTATACTGCACGATAACAGCATAAAAAATAAATAAAAGCATATCTTGGCCTGCTGTTGATTTATTCATAATTCCTCCCAAAGATTGTAGTAAGGCTCGGCTCACATCTATTCTGTGCTCTATATTTACAGTGGGGTTCACATATAAATCTCTGAAATACATGTCTGAAATAAGATTCTCAATAATGAGGTAGTGGAAGTTACCTTAGTCTCTGTTCTATGATTCAGCAGTGTATATCCTTTAGAAGCATGCATAAAAGCATGGTAGACCACAGTTTTGTGTACTTCCGAAAAGGACACCACTGAACAGAGGCCTGACTGGGTCCAAATTAACTCTGCCGCCTTCTTATAGTGAATGGATCCCTCAGGGGTATCATCCGATTCATGTGATTTGGAGATTTAGATGGAAAACCTGAAATAAGTGCTCAGCGGAGAGCACAGGATAAATCTGATCCAAAAATGTAAGTAAAATGTGTCCAATAAAAGCTGGGTTTTGGGCGTAAGCTTTTCTCCTTGTAGACATTGATCTGGTGTATCACTCTGTACAAGCTTCCCCTTTGAGCACACTTAGCCTCTCATACAGTCAGATCGGATCTCATACTTTGCACTGATGAGGGGAACTACCTCAAAACACCATATCTGTAACTTGAGATTCTGATCTGATACAAGTTCTAAGTCTTATGGCTTTAAAGAGTCGTTTTTGATTTTTAGGATTGCCAATTCCAATAGATGGCACTAGAGTTCAGATCTGCTTCATCTCTGAAAAGAAACATTTGCATGTGTCGAGCCCCAGGCCCGGAGGGTACACGGGTATCAGGCTCAGAGGGGTTCACGGGGATGTCATGGGTGGCGGTGCCTGAGCCAGTGGCCTGGGTGACACTTCAATAAGGGGTTATGTACAGGGGATAAGAGTTTGTTGTCTCGTGACGCCACCTGTAGTACCTGATGAGGGATCACCAGCACCGCCACAGTCCTCCGGAGGGCGATGGTATGGCGGCAAGGATGGCAAAGCTCCCTACAGGTGGAGCTTATCCTCCGAGGCAGCGTTGCTGTAAGCAAAAAGGTTGAATTTTGGTAGCACAAAGACACGGAGGCAAAGTCACTCTCTCGGGTACTTTACTGTAAACAGTCAGCCACAGTATACAATGTACACAGCTCAGCAAGATGTTAAACAAACAGGTAGCTCTATGGGTGGCTGCAAGTGGATGCCAGTTGGTATGGAGGTACCCGTGGTATGCCTTAGTTGATGAACCCATGTCCTTTCTTCCCCACCTATGATTAGTACAGACCCATTTAGTCATTGAAGGTACTTTAGGGGCTCCCCTCCCTCGCAGTGAAACAGCAGGTGGACCGTTCC
The DNA here is from genome assembly GCA_033576535.1 of Allobates femoralis. Classification (NCBI taxonomy): domain Eukaryota; kingdom Metazoa; phylum Chordata; class Amphibia; order Anura; family Aromobatidae; genus Allobates; species Allobates femoralis. The sequence continues at coordinate 156,739,822 of JARQOC010000008.1, forward strand.
GTGTGGCATGGTGCTGCAGCCGGTGAACAGGCTACAGCAGCCGGTTGACGACCTTAGAGCAGGACTCTGGCCATGTCCTCGGTTCCGGCATTCCCGTAGTGGACTGGGGAAGCTCCATGGAGTATGGTCACTCCACGCTGGGGTTCCCGCTTTCTCTCTTTGGTCCAGACTCACGCATCAGGCACCCTCTCTCAGGATCCCCTCAGGATCCCCTTTCATCTTTCCTCAGGATCAGCCTAGAGCTGTCCTGTTAGACCTCTCGACTCGCTCCACACTCCTCCTCGACTCCTTCTCCTTCTCTCACTAACTCTTTGACTCCCTCTAGAGGTGACTACATCTCCCTCCCAGGAGTAACCTCCCACCACTACTCTAGTGTGGGAGTGCAGGAATGGCTCCCACCCACAAGCCCAGCATCCACTTGCAGTTGGGGAAAATTACATTGCTTTTATGAGTGTAATACCCCGGTGTGACACCTGACCATCGGGGCACCACACATACAATAAATGTTGGTAACACAAAGACTCTGGAAAGCATTATGGATCCCCCAACCCCTAAAAAAATAATAATAATTAATGCAGCAAAATCTCTGTTCCCAAATCTAAATTTCCACTGCCTTATAAGCCCCACAGTGTGCCTAGACCACATTTTAGCATCAACATGTTTGGCATTTCTATAGTGAGAAAGCCCACTTAATTATGGAGTGCCTGCCTACAGAAGCACAAGATGAGCACTACAATGTACTGGGCACTACAATGGCAAATTTGTGTTGCGCCCAGGCTTTGGGGTACTCGGGTGTCAGGCTGTAAGGGTTAACGCTCCTGTTGTCACAGGGAGTGGCGGCCGCGCCTGACCCGTGTCCTGGGCCTATTATCCAAAAAGGGGTTAATATTTACAGGGGACTATGTACAAAGTTTGTCGTAACGCCACCTGTAGTATCTGGTGAGGTGCCACCAGCGCCACCACAGTCCGCCGGAGGTAGGTGGTATTGCGGCTAGTGTGGTAAAGTCCTCCACAGGTAGGACGGGAACCTCCAGGGCAGCGTTCCTGTAGGGGAATAAAGTCATTCAGAAGGAAATGCAGCAGAGTCGAGTTCACTTCTCTCCAAGTACTTTACTAGAAACTTATGGCATTGAAGTTGTAGTTTACAGTTCAGCATAAAATATTATAACAGGTAGCTAATGGGTGGCTGCAAGCAGATCCCAAGTAGTATGATGGAACCCTTGGTGTGTGCCTTCTTTCCCGTCTGCTCCTTCCTGCTTCCAAATGGTTGTATGAAGCCCGGTGATCTGAAATCAGCCTGACCTCCACTCTTTCTCTCACCCTTGCTGCCGTCGGGTAACTCTCTGCTGGCTAACCGCCTGCTCCTTCAGCGCTGCCTGGTTCCCACTTCTGGTTGCTTAGGTGCCTGAGAGACTTGTAGACTCCCCAGGACTCTGGATTTTCTGTGGTCCTATAGTATCCCACAGGTGCGGGTTCCGGTGCCCGGTAACTGGGACCCTTTCTCCTATTCCCTCTCCTGGTCCCTCAGCCGAGAGACCCTCTACTCTCTCCTTCCTCAGAGGCAAAGACCTCTCCGAAGCTCTCCTTGTTCCCCTAGAGGTGGTTTTTGTTCCCTCTCGAGTAACCTCCCACCGTGTAAGCTAGTGTGGGAGTGTTGGTTAATGGGTTCTACCCACCATCCTAGAATCCGCTTACAGCTGGAGTATCTGCACTTCTTTTATGGGTGCAGTACCCCTCTGTGACACTTGCATGGTGGGGCGCCACATTTGCAATTTTCCCTCATCAACATCCATTGATGTTTGTCTCTGGAAAACACCCATGGAGTCAAAACCGTCACTATACAAGTACCGTTACACTGGGAAACATCTCCGGCAACATCGTCGGGAACTCAGGGGCATGACCAAGTTGAAGCAACATCACTAGTGAGTTGCTCCGTGTAAAAGGGTGATTTCAACGGCGTTAGATGGTTGAGCAACATCGCCTGGTTTCCCAACAATGTTATGAAACCAGGCGATGTTGCTGAAGCGATCTGGCAGAATCGCCCAGTGTGACACCACAACAGCGATGTTGAAAGCAACTTTCCCCATTTACTGCAATATTAATGATAGCTGCCTGGGTTGAGTTTAACCCTGGCAGCGAAAGTTGCTTTCAACATCGCTGCTGCGTTGCCGGCAATGTCTCCTCGTGTAACATCTCCACAATGATCTTGGCAAAGTTATCAAAACGTGTGCTCTCCCGTGAGTTGCCGGCGATATTGCCAGAGATGTTTCCCAGTGTAATGGTACCTTACCTGTAGATAATTTACTAGAGGGGTGTAATCTCCAAAATATGTTCACAGTACTGTACAGCCACATGTGGGGTATTACCACGTTGAGTAGAAATTGTGTGACAATGTTTGGTGTCATTCTTACCCATGTGGAAATGTAAAATATAGGTGGTAAAAATTTAATTATTATTTTTTCACCGTCCAATGGTATAAAATTCTATTACACACCTGTGGTGTCAATATGATCACTGCACCCATATATTAATTCATTGAGAGGTGTAGTTTGTAAGATGAGGTCACTTATTGGGGTTTCTGCTATTCTGGTACCTCAAACGATTCCAGCAAACTCTGCCCTGTAATATGGTGCTCCGCCACGTCTGAGATTTGCACTGTACCTGAAAAGTAGTTTTTGACCACATATGGGGTATGGACGTACTCAGGAGAAATTGCATAACAATTTTTATTGTTTGTTTTTTTCCAGTACATCTTTTTGAAAAAACTCTTGGGACCAAAGCAACATTTTAGTGGAAAAAAATGGTAATTTTCATTCGCTCAGCCCAATGTTATACAATTCTGTGAATCGCCAGAGGTCTAAAAATGGTCACTACTTCCCTAAATGAATTCCCCGAGAGGTGTAGTTTACAAAGTTGGGTAACCTGTGGGGGTTCTGCTGTTTAAGCATGTCCTTAAAATGTGACATGGTGTCCGAAATCTATTCCAGCCAAAATGGCGCTCCTTCCAAGCCCTGCCGTGCACCCAAACAATACTTTTCCACCACGTATGGGGTATCAGAGTACTCAGGAGAAATTGCAGAACAGGTTGTATGGTGCAATTTTCCCTGTTACCCTTGAGAAAATAAAAACTTTGGATCTAAAGTACAATTTTTGTGGGAAAAATTTGATTTTCTATTTTAATGGCTCAACGTTATAAAATCCTGTGAAGCACCTGGGGATTCAAGGTGCTCACTACACATCTAGGTATATTCCTTGAGGGAGTCTAGTTTACAAAATGCAGTCACTTGTTTAAGGTTTCCGCTGTTTAGGCACATCAGGGCTCTCCAAACACGATATGGAGTCCACTATCAATTACAGCCAATTTTGCATTCCAAAAGTCTTGCTTCCCGAGCCCAGATGTGCGCCCAAACAGTAATTTTCACTCATATATGGGGTGTCCCTTTACTCAGGAGAAATCACACAACAAATTGTGTATTTTCTTCTGTTACTCTTGTAAGTATTAAAAAATGTTGGGCTCAAGCACCATTTTTGTGGGAAAATGTGATTTGTAATTTTCATGGCTCAACATAATAAAACTCTGTGAAGGACCCGGAGGTTTGAGATATTGACCACACATCTAGATAAATTCCTTAACGAGTGTAGTCTCCAAAATATGGTCACTTGTGGGGGGTTTCCACTGTTTAGGCACATAAGGGGCTCTCCAAACACAGCATGGCGTTCACTATCAGTTCCAGCCAATTTTGTGTAAGTGATGACACATCTCTGGAATCGGTGAGTCAGTTTGGCATGAGTTTGACTTGTGTTAGCTGCAGGAAGGGACAGCCTACCGGGCGCTATAAGGGCTGTTAGACTAGGGAAGGCGCCAAGGACAGGTGGATGGTGCAACACTCAAGCCTAGATCGGATTACAGATGAGATTCAGTCCAAAATAGGCTGGGAGAGATCTAGAAGGAAGTTTGCTTCCTCAGGACCCATTCTGTGGATTCCTAGCTTTGTTACCAGAGTCATTTTATAAAGGTAAAACCCAACTGATGTACCTGTGGAGCATGAGTGATTGATTATACGTTAAAAACTGATCAATATATGTTCTAGAATGTTCAACCTATAGTTCCTATAGTTTTTGTGCCAAAGGTGGAAATCTTAAATACTATTTTAGAAACTTATTTGATCTGATCTTCATCCAACTCCCTTAGCTCCCTCTACAGATATTCATAACATGGAACAACTAACAACACTTTAATACCTGCACTTTCTAACATGACTCTCTACATTGCCATAATACAACCAATTGCTTTGACCATTTACAAACTCTACCCTACAAAGATGATTCATTGCCAATAAAGGTCTTGCAATCTCATTTGCAAATTTTCTTACCTACAAATTCATGTTGAGATATTACAATTCTGGTCCTTTTCCAACCAAAACAGACTTTTGTTCACTTTTTTAACCTCTATTTGTCTCTCTCGAACAATCCCAAATTTGTCCATGGTTTAAAGTCTACAGACACCTGCCACTGGCTTCTCTATGCACAGCCATGCCTATAATTCCGTTATGAGATTCTATCACATTCTCCAAACAGTCGTTAGGAATCCGACAGTCAATACACATTCTCTGTCTCACATTTTCCCTATGTTTGAAGTGTAACACAGGACAATGTCTCACTCCTATGTCCTCTAACCACCTGTCCTCTTCTTCTCTTGTCATCATATATATTTTGCAGTATTATCAGATGACATTGTGCATTAACTAGCATCTTCAATCTTCCCTCTCTCTTGGTTTGTTTTTTCCTCTTTTAGAATGCTCAGCTACCATGTTATCAAAATCCCAATTTTTTTACCCATTTTACTTTGCTATCACCCTGCTATGGTACTGATTTCCATTTGCTTATGATATTATGACTGCACTCTTGACACTATCTTCTCCAATCTGACAGATCATTTACAGTGCTGTTCCTATGCTTCATGCTCCACCGAAAAAGTTCTTGCTGAATTTTACAGCAGCTCACATTGCTCCAACACACTCATTCAAGCCTTTGGCCCAAGGAAATGTTCTACCCTGTTCATACTCTTCTTGTGTCTTTTCTAGGTTCTCCTTAATCTCCACCCCCTTTTTCTGTTGGTGTCCAGGGATCAGTGATATTGTCCTCTCCGGTTTATTTTTATATAAAGTTGGGTACACCATTGTAGGTCTAGCTTGGACCTACAATGGATATATATTTATGCTTGTGGCACTCAACTACGGCATATCCGTACACCTGTGAAGCATCTCCCATCGTCATGTTTCTATATGTAATTCATAATGCTGCCATAATTTCTAGACTTTAGACCCAAAGTCTCACTTATATTTGAGATATATAGAGAAGGACAGCATTATAGGCAGTACTATATGGACTTAGGTTAACAGCAGTCATTCGCCTAAGACCCATCTACATGAGTAGATAATTTGGATGAAACATTTGGGTGCCGATTATCAACTTGTGTAAGCATGAAAGCTTCTGTACTCATTTGGCAGTCACCTAATGGTCACAGTCCACAAGTGTAAATGGGTCATAGTGTTAGGTCACTCACCTGGTGTAAGTTGTACACTAAGGGTCCCGTCACACTTGGCGACGTTCCAGCGATCCCACAACGATACGACCTGGTAAGGATCACTGGACCGTCGCTACGTCGCTATGTGGTTGCTGGTGAGATGTCAAACAGTCAGATCTACTCAACGACGCAGCAATGACACGGCGACTCGTATAACGACCTCGGCGGTCGTTGGAACCCTGTCACACAGCAGCTAGTCTGACGACTCTGACTTATGTGGCTGAGTTCTGAGTCGCCAATGAGGTTGGTGTTAAGGTATCAAACACACGGATGGATGCTGCCCAATGGGAACACGACGATCAAAAAATGGTCCAGGCCATTCTGACACAATCAGCGATGTCACAGCGGGGGCCCGGTCGCTGCTATGTGTCAAACATAACGAGATTGCTAGCAAAGTCGCTGTTGAGTCACAAAACCTGTGACGCAACAGCGATCTCGCTATGTGTGACAGGGGCTTTAGACACAACTCTAACAGTAGCAGGTCAGATATGGTTTCTGAGATCTGCTGTTGAGGACCCTATCCAGTACAGCTAATTGAGGTCAAAATCAACCATATAAGAAGCATTAATGTGATGGATTTTGTTCTCAGCAATGAACCCAACAATGTACTAAAGAACAATTCTGAATGTTTCAGAAATGGCTCTTTAGACTTCTGTGATCACCGTCTGATCTCTAACCGCAATTCATAGACTGGCAGAGCGTCCCCTGACCTAAGCGTGAAAGCTCATAGAAATATCAGACCGATGATCACTGATGTCTGATAGAACCATAAAATATTTTTTTTTATGTAAGACCTGCCAATTTCATGTAATCCATGCCGCCATGTCTGCTGCTAGAGAATAATTTAAAGGGAATCTATCACCTTAAAAATATATATATATACAATATAGAGTTAAACTAAAGTTAAATAGAGCTATTATGGTGACCTGCTGCTTTACTGAAACTGTGGCTACTGGAGAAAATGAACTTATGTATTCCTAGGAGCTCCCGGCATTTAGTCAAAGGTGTGTGCACAAAGCCGCTATAGTCACCGCTCACAGCACCGTTCACTATAATTTAAGCGGCACTTGTAAGCTTGCCCCAGCATTTTGATTGACAGCTCACTCTACAAAGATGCTTGCACAACGAGCTCGCAGACAAAGTGGCAAGGCGTGCTTATAACAATTGCTCATATATAGTAGGAGACAGGGGCTAACTACAATAGGTGCAGGGGTTGCGATCACACCTGCAGCCTAGGGGGTCCCAAAAGTCCCTTTGGCCTATAGAAAAAGACTAATACTATTAAAGATTTGCAATAATTGGGGGCCTCGTTGGAGCTTTTGCATCGGGGGCCCCTGGGCCTGAAGTTACGCCACTGGTAGGAGATGCGATGAGCGTGGTTTGATCCCTAGACTGAAGTGAGGAAGTAAACCTGCATTTTCAGTCCGGTGGCCGGGCTGCATTGTGGTTGTAACATAAAGATTAACCCTATATCTGCAGGTATATAGCATTTTACGAGGTAACAAGTTATCTTTAATTTGTAAACAGACAGTGGGCAAGAGTTACAAAAAGTGACATACCTAGTGATCGGCACTTTATTGTGATTTTTCGAGGGTATGTAATTTATTAAATGATTTGTCAAATAACTCAAGTTGTCTGAAATTCCAGGAAACTTTTTTGGGTATCATGAACTTGAACATCATTTTATTACAGCTGCACCACAGTTGAGTCACAAACATTTCTTGACTCAAATTCGATGTCTTAATTTTCACGGCCAACCTCATTACTTACCTGCACTTTATATCGGTCTTGGCACAAATACTGGCTGGGTGACAGGTTCATCTGGCATTACTTGTATTCCCCATTGGATGTACAAACTGCTGGATGGCCAAAATCTGCCCTATTGTATCACGCCCCTGATCTTCTGAACTAGATTCACTCCTTTTTTGTCTTACTATTGATCATGCTCCTAACTGTAAACAAATTTAGAATATGCAACTATTTGACTATTACTTATTGTATAATAAAATGGGGTTGTTCAATTGAAACATAAAGTTCCTGGGGGCTTGGAGTCCTCCACACACCCATTGGATTTTGAGACAGCTCTATGGTCTACGATGTCACCAGAAGTGATGGCTTCCCTTTCCCTGCCCTGGACTGATTGGCTGCAGGGGTCAGCTAACTGGAAATGCGGCACCTGATTTTTTTTCTGATGATATGCTGTTCAGGTTACCTGAAAATCCAATCCTCTGCACTCCATGAGACATTGAAGCTGCCGGAAGGTCACAAATTCTCAAAGACCGACCGGAGCGATGATAGAAGGTGAAGCTGCCAGAGGGTGAGTATAAGGCTGAAGCCAGGACACTGTGATTTAAATCACCACTCACTGGTAAAGTAAAAATATATATATATACTGCAGTGGTGCTTTAAGTATAGAGCGAATAAGATTCCAAACCCTCTGTCTCCACTAAGTCAGATGAAAAATGGGGAACGTATGTAACATTAGAGGAACTATATCAGAGAGGAAGAAGAAGTAAAGATGGCAGACAGTCAATAAATGTTATATCAAATGAACAAGTACATATAAGGCACACACCATGCAGCAGTGTGCTTCTTCAATGTGTCTCAAGGCTATCACTCTCCTTATGAGAGCGCCAAGTTGTGTAAGGAGACTTATAGGCCATGCAATGATCATCTGATAATTAAAACGCCAATATTCTTCAGAGGAGAAGACTAGAACTTAGTTTCACTTTGTTACTCACCCCTCCAGTGGTCCTGGGAGCATGTTAAGGTCACGCACGTGACACGCCCTCACTCCTTAAAAGGCCAAACACGGGAAATGCTTCTCAGATTATGGCTGAGAAGCACAGCATATTTAACTCACCTTCCACAATTGGGAGGTGCCTGAGGAATGAGGTCTAAGTCTTCTAAGCCTTACAGACACACTGCTAGTTGTCAGGTCCCCTTGCTGCAACCAGTGTCTGTGTATTACCTGAACTGTGTCTGTTCCTTGTTCCGCTGTGCTGCCGCTGACTCACCGTTGCCGGATTCTCACGTCTCAGGCGATGCAGCACTTTTCACGGTTCCGCGCCTGAGGCTGTGGGGCCCGGTGGTCAGATCAAAAGGGGATGAACGGATGGGGGGTAATTCTTGTTGTCGTGACGCCACCTGTGGGAGTCCGGTGATTGCACCGGTGCTGCTTGGGCCTCCGGGGGATGTATGGCAGCTTGATGGGATGCTCCCCACAGTATGAGCAGGGGTCCCCAGGGCCAGATGCTGCACTTGATGTAGTGTGGCAGCTCAATAGTTTCTGAATGTGCGGAGTTAATAACAGTTTGAAGAAAACTCAGACACCAGATTCTCTGTAACGGTCTTTACTGTAACCGGTAAGATAGTACAAGGTTTACAGTCTTAGGTAATGGACCGGGTGGTCCCAGCGATGACTGGTGTTAGTTCAGAGCTCCGCGTGTTCCTCCTTTTCTAACTTTTCTAGCTTGTTTGCCGATGTTGCCTTAGCGTACCAGGTCAGGGTACTTGGGAGACGTCTGAGTGGTACCTAGCTGAATTAGGCCGAAGGTCCTGTGTCCCAGTGGTGAGTCCCTGCTGGCAAGACAACTATGTTGCGGCGGTGGTGAGGTGCCTCTTAGGTAGAATTATTACACCCTGGTTTGCTGAGCAGCGGTGGACGTCTGCTCGCCTCGGAACCAAGTGATCCGGTGGTTTTGGGGCACGGGTATGACTGAACCCGTGTGGTAGTTGCCCGTGTTCCGGACTTGGTACCCTTAATGGCGCCGGCATGTGATGGTGTTCAGGGCTGCACGGCACTGTGCAGAGCCCTGCTTCTCCTACGTTCCTTTCCTCCTGACGACTACTCTTTTTCTCCTACTTTACCCACACACACTACTCCTACACTCCTCCCACCAGGACCTGATTGGCCCTCTATTCTAATGGTGCATGTAGGGTATGGAGCTCTGAGTTTAACCAGGTCATCACCGAGACGGAAGATATCACATCTTCTGTCAGGGATGCAATACCTTCCTGTGACGCACTAGTTGCGGGGCGCCACACCGCACCATCTGCACCAGTCTGCTGCACCATCTGTATCAGTCCTGATGCCATACTCAGGGCATGTACTGTCTGCATCCGGCCATCCTTGCTGCAACTACCCAGAAACCGCATCTGGCCATAGGAGCTTGGTCCCTAAAATCAGCTTTTGTGGTACTGAGACCCCCCTGAAGATGCACCTGGTGGCTTCCTACCTGCACAAGCCTAACATCTCCATCTGCAGCTCTAGATAAAGCTCAGTAGCCAATCAGGCCCTCTCCTCCATGTGGCGATCGGTGCTTCAGCCCCAGTAAGTCCACTCCCGGAAGCTCGCCCCAGCAAGTGGTACATACTTATTGGGGGTGGGGAGACAATCCTAAAAGTCCATATTGAACCTTTAACGAGTTTTGCCACATGACTTTATCCAAAGCCATGCACAATGCTCTTAATAGTACAATGCAATTTCTTAACACAAAGAAGGAAACACCAATAACTAAAAGGACAAATCCAACAGGTCCATGGAAACCTGCTATGGATAGCTTTGATCTCACTGGAGGGATTAGATGGATTGTTACAAATGTGTTCCTATGGATCCAAGTTGAATTGTACAGGGTAAAACAAGCCGGAACTCGACAAATGTGTCATGGCATGTTGGCGTGGGTTTGGAAAAACATGACACCCAACCGTTACAAGACTGCGGGGATCCCCAGCTGGCACTTGGATTTGCATTGACTAAATGGCTCTAAAAACAGAGCCTGGGCAGAGGCATGTGATAAGCAAGGTAATTAAATTTGGATGTTCCAGCAAACTATTTTCAGAACTGTCATTCTAACCCTGCCTAAAAATAGCCGATCCTCTCGTCAATTTGGTGGCTTCCTGTTAAGCTGGAATATGGTTGTAGGCAGCGAGCTAATTCTGCATTTCCCATTTTATGTTGTATTTGTTACAGAAAATTGCCGCTAAACGTGTAGAAATAGCACACAATCGTAATTAGAACGAAAATACTACGTGTTGTAATAGGATAGGATGTGAGTGCGGTTTAGTCACAGAACAGCTGCACAGTCGTGACTTTGTGAGACACAGGAAGGACAATTGTAGGAAAAAATAACTCATAATTAGATTAAGTAAGTGCAATTTCATTCCTGCCTATGATGCAAAGATAGAACAATTTTAAACTTTTTTTTAAGAACATCTGACTAAATAATAAATTGTACATATTTCATAGTACAAAGGGAAAGAAGGTCATTTGTGGCTTTGTTATTTTGCTTTTAAGTCCAATTTCGCATTGGAAGGATAATGGTCTCGAGAATGCTCGCTATTACTTCATGATGAAAGAATCGAGTCGTTCTGTTTTAGTTGTCTTCTTGGATACAAAGAGAAACTTTAGAAGCAGTCCTTTTGTAGACTTATTGTGAACTGGCCCCAAGTTGAGTGACATCGTTCTTACCTTTACTTTGTTCCCTTCTCCTTCTTCCGAGAGACATAACTTTTTTCAGTTTCCGTCGCCGCAGTCAATTGTAGGCTTCTTATTTTGCAGGATGAGTTGTAGTTTTGAATGGAACCATTCACTTTGCCATATAATGTACCTAGAAATGGGAAAAAAACTCACAAAAGGGGGTGAAATGGTGGAGAAAAAAATGCAATTTTGCAAATGTGTCTTTGGGTTTTATTTTCAATGTATGGTAAACACCTGGAAATAGGACCATCCATGTCATGCCACTGTATGATTACAGTGATACTCAGCCTGAATATTTTTTTTGAGTTGATAGAGTGAATATGTGTGTGCGTGTGTGTGTGTTGTCCAGCTAAAGTCATTGACTCCTAGCTTCAGCCTATTGGAAAGCACCACTCCCTACAATTACCTTCAGCTCTCTGCTAGAGCCTTCCAGATATAGTTTTTGGTTTCCCTGACTAGTGTCCTACCTTATTAGTGTTTTTTCTAGCTTGTTTTTTGGATGCCTCACGTAGCTATATCTTACTGCCATCTTGGCTTTTGGTCTGTCTCCCTGACGAGTCTAACAGATCTTGACTTTGTCCTTTTCCAGACCTCCTGGCTTTGACCCTGCTTGACAACTTTTCTGTGGACTGCAACTCTTACATAGGCAGAAATACCCTGAACCTGTTCTAAATCCATGTATTGGGGTTAAAGGGTGTCTGATTATTTTGATTACCTTTTGGGCATTCTGGCTCTCTTCCAAGATGGCGTCTTTTGCTTCATGTACCCCTTATCTTCCTGCCTTTATAAACTCCACCCAGCCTCTAGTCATTTCTAGAGAATTCTCCTGGTTTCCTGTTCCTGGTGGCTTCTCTGGTTCTCTGCTTACTCCTGCAAACCTGTGTGAATCTCCAGATTGCTGCTCTACAAGGTTCTGCTACCTACACTGTTGCCAGCATTCCTTCTGCTTCTGCTGCTTAATACTGCTCCTTCTTAGCTCTTGCCTCACCTGCCTTTGCTGACAAGTAAGCTGATTGCTTTTAAGTGCACTGCTTCTTACTATATTCAAATAGATGCACAGCACAAGACTGTTCTGAACGTCTGGACTCTGGTAATTTACTCCCTCTCTTGCTCTGGACTTTCTAAGACTTCCTTTCCCATGCCTCTCTGGACGATTCAATGTGTTATATAGACTAGATTAAACATCTCCTTGTTTGGATTTGCCATGGACTTTCCTTTAACAGCATCTCCAAGTGTAAAGTGTCTTTATAGACTGCTCTGCGATTGCACTCTCTGAGTTTCAACAGATTTTTCATTTAAGCTTTATTCAATACCTACACTGTGTGTTTATGGACATTGAGCTTTCCTCTGCATGTTGATTACTGTGTGTTATAATGTACTGTAGACTTTTTTCTTTTACTTTTTACTTATAAGTTGTGTTCTGTTGTGTCTTTGATCCATGTAAAAAGACTCCTGAGTTATCCTGTAATAATTCTCATGGGGTTTAGCCTAACGGAGTGGCTTGTCTGTCCACTATACCCCTTTTGCACCTGTAGCCTCGGACAGACATCACAATTGATGCTAATTAATTACGTTTCGATCACATTTTTGGGCGGAGGTGTTGTGACCAAAGAAACACAATTTTGGCATTTCTATGTAAAAAACAGATAAAGTAGTCAGCTCTCCACGGTAGACAATCAGTGTAGTCTTCTGAATCATCATGGAGATGCCAAGACTCAGGCAGAAACACTGATGGAGAAATTAGAGAAAGCTCCAGCGATGGAAAAAAAACTAACACCATTCAAGACTGAAACTTATGCATTTCGGCAAAGCCTTAATCATAGCTCCATGATTAAGGTTTTGCCGAAACGCGTAGGTTTTAGACTTTAATGGTGTTCCGTTTTTCAAGTATTTTTCATGTCATTTACTGTTTTTAGTAAAATGTGAAGTTTTATATATTTTTGGAACAAGCTCTTCCATGGCTGGAGCTTTCTCTAATTTCTCCTTTGCCTTTATTATGTTTTTCTTTTTAAGGAACTTACATTAGCGATTAATTAAGGGTATGTTATGATAGACAAGAATTTTATGGATAAAGGTGACATCAAATGTGTTTAGTCTTCTAATTTATATTTAAAGGGAACCTGACCCCTCATAATCACCCCCAAGCCTCTGAAAACCTGTCCCTGCACCCTCACAAATCATTTCTAACATTCCTCTTGTGTTGGAAATGCTTCCTATAAAAGATGAAATCTAGCCTTTTATACTTACTGAAAATGCGACTTCTGCTCCCTGAATAAGTCTCACAGGGAGTTCCCTGTGCGCTCCTAAGCCGCTCATTATCACGCCCCGATGGGCGTGATAAGAACTCCAAGTCCTCCTCGCCCTGCAGTATGGGCGTAATAGCCGGTGTGACGCTATTTGCGCCACATCCAGTCATGGTGACGTTGTACGCATTGCGCATGCACGGCTTTTGCTTTACGGTGCTCCTGGCCGTAAAGCAAAACCCGCGCATGCGCAATGCGCATGGTAAGGTCAGCGGTACACCTAAAGGGTGTACCGATGTCATCCTGCCTGGATATGACGCTATTTGCATCATACCGGCTATTACGCCCATACTGCAGGGCGAGGAGGACTTGGATTTCTTATCATGCCCATTTGGGCGTGATTCTGAGCAGCTCAGGCAGGCTTAGGAGTGCACAGGGAACGCCCTGTGCGACTTATTCAGGGAGCAGAAGTCGCACTTTCAGTAAGTATAAAAGGTTAGATTTCATTTTATAGGGAGCATTTCCAATACAAGAGGAATGTTGGAAATAATTTGTGAGGGTGCAGGGACAGGTATTGAGAGGCTTGGGGGTGATTATGAAGGGTCAGATTCCCTTTAATGGGGATAATTAAAATTGTATATTTTTATTTATTTGTCATACGTTTTACTTTATCTTTTAGTCCCATTTGGACAAGGATGGGCAATTAATTTTCCCAAGGGCGCTACATGATAAACTTACTGTTGCGGAGGGATAAACCAATGGGCTGAAATATCGGTTGCACTTGTGACATCAGAGCTGTAGCTGGGGACAGGAAGCAGGAGGAGTAGAATGGTACTGGTAAGTACAGTGGCATGTACAAAATTACTTCTATTGAACAGTTAAGCAAATTGAAGACAGAAAAATCTCTTATGGTCCCTTTACACGGGGCCACAGGAAGGTAGAAACAGGCAGGCATCGGACACAATTGTGCCTGTTGCCTTGAAAAGACCACGATGTGGCGGCGTGTAAATCAGGACTTTCCTTCATGTGTCTTCCCTGAAGGAAGGAAAGTCCTGAATTACACGCAGCCACATCATGGTCTTTTCAAGGCAACAGGCACAATTGTGTCCGATGCCTGCCTGTTTCTACCTTCCTGTGGCCGCGTGTAAAGGGACCATTAAAGGCATGAAGTTAAAGATGACAATTTTCCTTTGTATTTCAAGTAAAAAAAAATTTCATTTTTTACATTTTATTATTAAAAGGGAAATAGTCCAATGCAAACGATAGAGAATCACAAGTTACAGGCCAAACAGAGCCTTTTTAGGAGACACTGAAGGATTTGGGAATCACAGGTTACAGGCCAAACAGAGCCTTTTTTACAGGAAACTGAAGGATTTGAGAATCACAAGTTGCAGGCCAAACACAACCTTTTTAGGGGAAACTGAAGAATTTGAGAATCACAGGTTACAGGAAAAACAGAACCTTTTTAGGGGAAACTGAAGTATTTGAGACTCACGGGTTACAGGCCAAACACAGAATTTTTAGGGGAAACTGAAGGGTTTGAGAGTCACAGGTTACATGCCAAACAGAACCTTATTAGAGAAAACTGAAGGATTTGAGACTCACAGGTTACAGGCCAAACAGAACCTTATTAGAGAAAACTGAAGGATTTGGCAATCCCTTCCTCTATACAAAAAATTCGGCTTTGGCAACGCACTCAGGTCTAGGAATTACACTTGCTCTAAGTACAAAATGGCTATGCCCCAATGGACACTTTCACCCTCCGATTCTAACTAAATATTGATGAAGTAGCTAGCGATCTAATTGTGTAACATGGACAGAACAGCACGGAGCAGTAGCACCACTGTACCTAGCATTAACACTCTGAAAATCGCGACAACAGCAAATGGCTGCTTCTTATATCCCTAGGGACATGTGATTTTTGCAGCCAATGAAAGAAGCCAACCAATGACACAAGTCCTTGTGTCTTCAACTAGTGGATGTTTTATATTTTTATATTTCAAGATTTCTTTTTTAATATATATTTTTTAATACAGATTGTGATATATAGGTGCATCTCAATGAATTAGAATATCATCAAAAAGTTAATCTATTTCAGTAATTCATTACATAAAGTGAAATACATATATTATATAGAGTCATTACACACAGAGTGATCTATTTCAAGTGTATATTTCTGGTAATGTTGATGATTATGGCTTACAGCCAATGAAAACCCAAAGGATGAAGGATTAAAAACCACACTTCTGTATTCCACGAGACATCAAAGGGTGAATTTATTTATTGGTGAATGCGTTTTAGGGCTCCCTGAAACGCCCTGAAACATGGCAATATCATATTGATTTGTCCTGAGGAAGGGGCCAGGGAGCCCTGAAACGCGTTGACTAAACTTAATATTATATGTACCCTTTGATGTTTCATGGAATAAGGCAGCATGGTTTTTAACCCTTCATCCTTCCTCCTCTAAATGCACCACACTTGGGACTGCAGCAGCCGTGATCTGCTTTTATAGTGGTTGTGACTCTCACAACCACACAAGGTGAAGCCTCTGATACCTAGTTAGGTCATATTTTATCTCTCAGACCCTTCATCCTCCCTACTTTAATTTCTGAGATAATGACCTTTGGGTTTTCATTGGCTGTAAGCCGTAATCATCAACATTAACAGAAAATTTGAAATAGATCACTCTGTGTGTAATGACTCATACATATAGCACAAAAACCTGAATGAATAGGTCATAGCTTCCCTGTGTGATAGTTGGCGGTTGGGTTGGAGGTTTTGCATCGTGCTCTATGTAATGTGGATAAACTGGAGAATGTGGAAAGGGTCTAAAGACACCAAATACTAAGTCAATGTATCCGGTGATGACGGACTGAGCTATTGGGTCAGAATTGGAATATTTAGCTTAATTGAAATGAGATTGGAGCACAGCATTATCGGTTTAATATTAGAAGAATGTCTTCCTTGTGTAATGCCGGCGTACAGTATGCTCAGCAACATTTCCATTAGTCTGTGCATCTGCCGCACATCTTGTCTCCCTTTCTTCTTCTTCCTATGGGTGTGTTGGCCTTTAAGTAACAGTCTTGGCCGCCGGCCAGACAGCAATTTCCTGGTAATCTAATAGCTGCAGCAGATGAACTGAAAATGCATTTCCTGCCACCGCACAGTAAAAATGTTATTAATGTAAAGGGAGAATGCATTGCTGGCTTTGGTTGCGCTGATGTAGTGATGATTACAAGGGAAATGGAAAGAAGTGCAATACCTTATGCACCTATAGGACACAAAACTTTACATGTGGAGTTCCGTTTGTCTCTATTGGATTGGAATGTACATTCAATGATTATATTCCCACATAATGAGTATCTTTTTTTTTTTTTTTTTTGAAACAGCGCCACACCTATTCATAGGATGTTTCTGGTATTGCAGATAAATCCCAATAAAGTCAATTGGGCGGAAGTGCAAACCTTGTTTTTTGAATGTCATAAAATCCTTTTATTAATGGTTAGAGACTATTGAAAGGAAATCGGTCATGTTGTTTTGTGATATTAAACCGCCCCCAAAGTGTTTTAAATAATGCAGCGTGCAGCACTAAGAAAGGTTTTCTAAAAGCAAAATTCCACTTACTTTTCTAAAAAAACTCTATATGCAGAAGTGACTGCACACACAGACCTGGCTTCAGTCATAGGGGAGGTGACTGCACACATGTACCTGGCTTCAGTCATAGGGGAGGTGACTGCACACACAGACCTGGCTTCAGTCATAGGGGAGGTGACTGCACACACATACCTGGCTTCAGTCATAGGGGAGGTGACTGCACACATGTACCTGGCTTCAGTCATAGGGGAGTAATGCACACACATAACTGGCTTCATCATAGGGGAGGTGACTGCACACACATAACTGGCTTCAGTCATAGGGGAGGTGACTGCACACACATACCTGGCTTCAGTCATAGGGAGGGGACTGCACACACATACTTGCTTCAGTCATAGGGGAGGTGACTGCAGACACTACTGGCTTCAGTCATAGGGGAGGTGACTGCACACACATACCTGGCTTCAGTCATAGGGAAGGTGACTGCACACACATACCTGGCTTCAGTCATAGGGGAGGTGACTGCACACACATACCTGGCTTCAGTCATAGGGAAGGTGACTGCACACACATACCTGGCTTCAGTCATAGGGGAGGTGACTGCACACATGTACCTGGCTTCAGTCATAGGGGAGGTGACTGCACACATGTACCTTGCTTCAGTTATAGGGGAGGGGACTTCACACACATACCTGGCTTCAGTCATAGGGAAGGTGACTGTTCACACATACCTGCTTCAGTCATAGGGAAGGTGGCTGCACACACATACCTGGCTTCAATCATAGGTGAGGTGACTGCACACACATACCTGGCTTCAGTCATAGGGAGGTGATACACACACATATCCGGTTTCAGTCATAGGGTAGGTGACTATACACACATACCTGGCTTCAGTCATAGGGGAGGTGACTGCACACATGTACCTGGCTTCAGTCATAGGGGAGGTGACTGCACACATGTACCTTGCTTCAGTTATAGGGGAGGGGACTTCACACACATACCTGGCTTCAGTCATAGGGAAGGTGACTGTTCACACATACCTGCCTTCAGTCATAGGGAAGGTGGCTGCACACACATACCTGGCTTCAATCATAGGTGAGGTGACTGCACACACATACCTGGCTTCAGTCATAGGGGAGGTGAGTACACACACATATCCGGTTTCAGTCATAGGGTAGGTGACTATACACACATACCTGGCTTCAGTCATAGGGAAGGTGACTGCACATACACACACACATACCTGGCTTCAATCATAGGAAAGGTGGCTGTACACACATACCTGGCTTCAGTCATAGGTGAGGTGACTGCACACATGTTCCTGGTGTCAGTCATACATGTTCCTGGCTTCAGAGGAGGTGACTGCACACACATATCTGGCTTCAGTCATGAGGGAGGTGCTTTTGCTTACTGTCACTCAAGTTCATTCCTAATCCTTCTTGAATTTTGTCATGCCCGTGCATTGTAATTGACTGACATCACTGTAGGACCAGTGGTGATGTCACAGCCATGTGACCGTAATGGGCAGAGCTAAACCCAAAGGGTCTTTTACTTCAGGCCTGCTTAGCTCTGTCCATTACAGTCATGACATCACCACAGGTCGTCCTACGCATTAGTGAATTTCTGCAGATCTTTACGTGATGTTAATATATTACAATGCAGGGGGGTGCAGGGGGGAATGACAGAATGTGGATTGACGTGACTGTTACCAACTGCAGCATCCACCCCGATGACTGTTTGTGCTGGTACCTAATGCAAACAGCTAAGCATCTAAAGTGTTTTTTTATGATAACTACGTGGACTTTTTTGTTTTAAACCAAGTTAGTGATGCACAGGTTACATCCTGAATAACATCGGGGGCGGTTTAAAAATAAAAAAAAGGACTTGACAGGTTCTCTTTAAATATTTACATGATAATTTAGCCACCAGGTGGCGATGTTCTATTGCTGATTTCACCTTTTAAGAAACTAGAGCTGGTGTTTTTATGCACTGTTGCTCATGGATATAATGATAAAATAAAATAAAGGACTATGGCCAGATATATTAAAGTAGTTGTGCCAAACCCTTTAAGGCCCCTTTCACATCAGCGTTGCGTTTTTGCTGATTTGCGGCAGATCCGGCAGATTTATTGCATCTGCCACGTAACGGCTTCACTTGCAGCACACTTGCAGCAGGCGCCGATCATGCTCTATGGCACTTGCGATGGTTGCAGCAGGTCACAAAAACGCAGCTAGCAGCATTTTTTTGACCTGCTGCAACTGCCGGATCGCGGCAAAAAACGCATTTGCGGCATCTACTGCAAGTCCCATAGAGAATGAATGGCGCTTGCTGCAAGTGTGCCACAAGTGCAGCTGTTACGTGGAAAAAATGCGGTAAATCTGCCCAATCTGCCGTGAAAGGGACCTAAGAGGTGTGCATCTCTTTGTGAATTTGATGACCCTTTTAATTGCTGTGCATCAACAGAAGAAAGGTTTGAATTAAAATTTGAAGGAAAATCTGTCACTGGGTTTTTTACCTCCTAATCTGAATGCAACATAATGTAGGAACAGAGACCTTGATTCCAATGATATGTCACTTACTGGGCTGCTTGCTGTAGTTTTGATTAAATCACAGTTTTATCAGCAGGAGATTATCAGTAGAAGATTAGGAATCCAGCTGCCATGTATTTCTCCATATTCATGAGCTCTGTATAAACCCGCTCTCATCAGTGATTGGGAGCTTTCTATCAGCTGAGGTCTTAAAGGGATCCTGTCAGGTCATTTACACCCCCTAACCTTGTCAGTACCTGTCCCTGCAGGTTCCTACTACATCCCTAATCATCCCTGTCTCACCTAAATGTGAAATCATCCCTGTCTGACCTAAATGTGAAGTATAAATGTGATAAAAATGCTGTATATATGTTCTATTTTCTCCCCGTTCTGAGGGCTCTCCGGCCCCAGTCTCCCCACTCGCTCCATGGTATCACACCCCGGTGGGCATGATAATTAATTCAGAAGTGTGGTCCCAAGTTTCAAATTCGGTGGGCGGTTCCTTCCTGGTATGATGCGCATCATTTCCGGTCTGGTGAATTGTCAGGGATTTGCTACGTACAGAATACTGTCGGCATAGAGTCTAATGCATAAGTGCAAGGGAAGAAAGGAGATATTGACTTGTTTACGAAGTTCTTGTATTACTTCATACAAGTGATTGCACAAACAGGAGCGGGGTGAAACACAATTGCAGATGCAGAGACTGAAATCACAGCAAGGCAGGAATAACTCCTAATCCAGCAGAAGGCTCTAGAATTAGGTTTACTGTCTTACTTCCCTTGTAAAAGTCTGAGGCAAAGTAGGAGGGTTCCTGTGTACACACAAGGGGTCCAGGGATCCAAGTGTTGGACAGCTAAGGCCGGGTTCACACCACGGCAGCATAAGGATTCACATCGGACAGCCCTTGACCTGATCTGGACACAGAACCAGAGGGCCAAATATGCCCTCCGGTCCGGTGTCCAGTCGGATTCTTCTTATAGCAGCCGCAGCTGCTGATAATTCAAGATCGCGGCTAGCGGGGAGTGAGACGCCGTCACGAACTGTCAGCAGGGGACAGCTCCATGGTGCTGAAGTTCAGCGCCAGCCGGCACTGAGCTTCAGCACCCGGCTCCCGGTTGCGGCTCCAGTCCGATCAGGCGCCATAGACCCCCATGTAAGTGGGCGCCGGATCGCACCAGATCCGGAGGTTACGGGAGGATCCAAGTGTCTCAGATTTTTCCCTCCGGACACAAAAATGTTGCATGCAACATTTTTGTGTCCGGGAGGAAAATCTGAATACACCCGGATCCTCCCGGACAGATGGAAGCCGGATGGCAGATAGCTGCCATCCGGCTACATCCAGCTCCATAGCATATTATGGGGCCGAAATCTGATCTGGGGCTGTACGGTTCACACCGGACAGCCCCGGATCGGATTATGCCGTGATATGAACCCGGCCTAAGATACAATGTCCCAAAAGGCCTCAGGAAGCACACTTCAGACAAGCTGGAAGCTGATCAGAAGTACTGATTGAACAGCTGAGGCTGCTTAAATGGGCAAGAGGCAGGACTAGACGGGAACAGAGAGGCTGAGGACTCCATATTGCTTCCTGTCGGCCATCTTGCTTCCTGTCCTGCTACATCCACCATGCCCTCATGGTGGATGTAGCAGGACAGGAAGCAAGATGGCCGACGGAAAAAAACTAGATTCCAAACAAAAGCAATAGTAGACATGGTAAAATGTCTAGAACCTCACAGGACTATTGGCTGTATGGGCTGGTGTTGGAATGCGCATGATCCATAGCCGGCCAGTATAACCAATACACCCCCACATTGCACAGGACCGGAAATGATGGGCACCCACCAATGCATGATACCAAGGAGCAAGGGGGATAGAATGGACCCAGAGAGACCGCCCATCCGACGCCCACCCGTCTAGTAACGCCCTCAGAAAATGGAAGATGTAAGTTATAAATAGGGTTTTTCCCGCATTTATACCTCACATTGAGGTCAGACAGGGATAGCTAGGGATGCAGTAGGAGGCTGCAGGGACAGGTAGTGATAGGTTTGGGGCACAAATGACCTGACAGGCACCCTTTAAAAGTCAGACCTCCACTGATCATATTTAGTGCTATACCGTCCCTTTATGAGATGGGGATAACCCTTTAACACATTTTTACTCATCAACGTGGCGATCATGGTGAAATAACTTGTGCATTAAAACATGTTCATTAAATATTTTAATAATTCATTTGTAGCTCAGCCCATTATTTATGACAGATTCCACTCCAGTCCAGGACGGCCTCTTCACATTTTGTAATTCATTTTAAACTAATTGAGTAAGAAAAAGGGGAATCTGTTGCAGGACGGCTGTGATCCCGGACGGGGAGGCGTGCCGCGGAGCAGGTCATTTTCCTTATTTAAATGTTATTAGTCTGGTTGTTTTGCTAATTGTAAGCATTTTGCTGTGAAGAGATAGATGGTGCAAAAGCCTTTCCCTATCAGCTATGAATAATTTAATACCGGCTGTTCAGAGTGCAGTTTAATTCCCTTTTCTATCAGAGAAAATGTAGTCTGTCTCAGGGATTTTAGATACATGCCCAGAAGATCAAAATGAGAGATGTCAGAGAAGAGGACACCATGTACGAGTTAAAGGAACACTCCGGGCAAAACTGATACACTGCATTAAAGGGAAACTGTCACATGGAAAAATGCTGTCAGCCTGCAGATATGGGGTTAATCTGCAGAGTAATAGCCTTCTGAATCTGCCTCCACACCTACACATTAAACCCCATTGCTGGAAGAAATTAACTTTTTTAATTCTCCTGGCAGTGTTCCGGTTTCAGTCATGGGGGCGGCGCTGGCGGGGGTTCAGTCACCGCTCTGTGTATGGAGAGTGGCAGCTGTAACTGTGGCGCCCCACATGGTCAGGCGTCACAGTGGGGTATTGCACTCCTAAAAGTGGTGTAATTTTCCCCAACTGCAAGTGGATGCTGGGCTGGTGGGGTGGGACCCATTTCTGCACTCCCACACTAGACTAGTGGTGGGAGGTTACCCGGGAGGGATCTAGCACCTCTGGGAGAGTGAGGAGAAGGGAGTTGGAGAGGAGTCGAGGAGGAGTGTGGAGCGAGGCGGAAGGTCTAACAGGACAGCTCCAGGCTGAACCTGAGGGAAGATGAAAGGGGATCCTGAGGGGATCCTGAGAGAGGGTGCCTGATGCATGAGTCTGGGCCCGAGAGAGAAAGGGGGAACCCCAGCGTGGAGCGACCATACTCCAGGGAATTCCGCAGTCCACCATGGGAACGCCGGACCCGAGGAAACGACCAGAGTCCACCTCTGAAGTCGTCAACCGGCTGCTGCGGTCTGTTCACCGGATGCGGCACCCTGCCAGACGGAGCGGTCTGCCTGCTTCCTCACCACGAGGGAGGGGAGCCCCAAGACTACCTTCAAGGAGTAATTGGGTATAGACTCATCCTAGGCCGGGAAGAAAGGACACGGGTTCGTCAACTAAGGCATACCACGGGTACCACCATACCACCTGACATCCACTTACAGCCACCATAGAGCTACCTTTTTCTTTAATAACTTTTGCTAAACTGTGGACTTGTATGCTGATGACTGTTTACAGTAAAGTACCTGGGAGATTGACTTTGTCTCCCTTTCTTTGTACCATTGATCATCAACCTCTTTGCTTTCAGCAACGCTGCCCCGGAGGACCAGCTTCACCTGTAGGGAGCTTTGCCATCCCTACCGCAATACCATCGCCCTCCGGAGGACTATGGCGGCGCTGGTGATCCATCACCAGGTACTACAGGTGGCGTCACGTGACAATAACTCTTATCCCTGTACATAACCCTCTATTGAAGTGTCACCCAGGCCACGGGCACAGGCACCGCCACCAGTGACATCCCCATAAAACACCCTCCGAGCCTGATACCCGAGTACCCCAGGGCCTGTGGCTCGACATAACCGCCCCTCGACTGACAGCTGCTCAGCATTAGAAGTTGCTGTCAATCACTGCTTGGGGGGGAAACAGCTGCCATTCTCCATACACAGAACAGTGACTGAACCAGCACCGACACTGCCCCAATGACTGAACCGGAGCACTGCCAGGAGGATTAAAGTTTTGTTCCGCCCAGCAGTGGGGTTTAATATGCATTCACCGGGTAGGTTTGAAAGGCTATTAACTTGCAGAATAACCCCATATCTGCAGGTTAATATTGTTTTTCCACGTGACAGCTTCATCATGCATCATGCAGGGCAGGAGGCGGTACAAGTTACAATTTCATGGATCACACCCCGCTCTCCCCATACATTTTGCATAATTAAGGGTCTTTTTTTTGCCCTGATTGTTTCTCTAAAGGGAGTCTTTCACTCCCAAAACTCAAACTGAACTTACTTACAATAAAAGACTAAGCCCCTATAAAAATCATACTGATACTGCAGATTTTATTTATTCTGTTTTAGATAAAAACAGTCTTATTAGATACGTAAAGGAAGGGGCTTCAAAGTGGCCAATTTCTTGGTGCACCATTCTGCCCCTTCAAATACCATCCTCTGCATTTCCCCTTGACACACCATCCCAGGGCCCTGGGGTACTCGGAACTGGGCAACAGTTCCGCTGGGGAGTCACAGGTGTCGAGACCCGGCTCTGTGACCCTGGCGGTGTCAATAAATGATCGGGGAATAAGGATTCAGGGATGGTTGTTGTGACGCCACCCATTGTGTTCGGCTACTGATAGCCGACGCTGCGATGCGGGTCTTCTGGGGACAACGGGATGGCAGCTTTGGTGATTTTGCTCCCCACGAGTGGAGCGGTTCCCCAGGGCAACCGCAGTAGTGTTTGGGGAGGGCAGGTCAAGGGGCTGCTCTGGCAGGATCATGGAGTTGGGGTGTCTCGCAAGCCAATCTTCAGTGGCCTGCACGTCTTATCAGTCTACCACTCTGCAGTTCTCACACACAGTTCTGAGATCTATACCCGGTTTACTTAGCTTTTCACTTGGCAATGTTACAGGGTACTGTCCTTGCCGACTCTCAATCCAGACAGTCCTCAGTGAACCAGGATAGCTCGTCCAAGACACCCCTTTTATGTCCCTTCCTTCATGGGTTGCTATTTCCCTCAGTGCTAATGGTCCACCTCTCTCCTGCTCATGCCTCCGAAACAGTGCCCCAATCCCGCAGCCACGGGTCCTCTTGCGCAACTGGTACCAAGTCCCCTGACCCTAGTACGGCTAATTTCTTGGTGGATGTGTCGGGAGTTGGCCACAGCTCCTTTAGATCTCATGGCCTCTGGTTCCATGGTTGCAGCGTAGAATCTCCTCGCCACTTTCAGAGCTGGTCCCCTGGTTCTCAACTAGCTCTTCGTTTAACTCAGATTCGGGCACACGGGTGGATTGCTCTCTGCTTGTGTGGCACCCCTGTGGGAGATTGCCCCAGGACCCATCGGTGGAGGGAGGGATATACACCTTGGTACACACAGCATGCAACACCATCCACCTCAGACCTGGAGGGGGAGCTCCACTGGCTGCCTTAAGCCAGATTTCCTATAAAAGATCCAGGCCTGAGGGGTGGAGTCAGTTAGTCTCCAGTCAAACAGAGAAGAGAGCAGTTGTAAGGAGCTGGTTGCTGGGACCAAGCAGGCCCAGAACCAGGGGACACTGACCCAGCTGTTCTGAGCCCTAGGGAGAGGGACGGAGGCCAGTGGGAGAAGCAAATGTGGCACCCCATGGGTTAATGTGCCACAATAACATCACATGGGTTCTCTCCCCCACTACACACTGACAAACACTACCACCTCTGGGCAATAGAGGGAGCACCTCCTGCTTCCATATATAGACTTGTCCATGAGGGAGAGCTCAGTTCAGCTCGCAGCAGGGCTGAGGAAAGGACACCGAGCAGAGTTAGCTCAGTGCAGACCTAGTAAAGGGTCAGAGGAAAAGGAGACCGAAGGACAGAGGAACACATCTGGGAGCTGGAGTGACACCATCACTTGCCCCAGAAGTAAGCACAGAGAGACGGACACCGGATCCGGTACTGTGTCTGGCACCCACAGCACAGCGAATCCAGGAACAGTGGGATCTCTAGATGCCCCCTAGTACCAGAGTGAAGCAACACGGAGGGGTCAGTGCAGCATAGAGGACCCAAGTTGCCTAGCCAAGTGGTACCAGCAGCAAACAGAGAGAGACGTGAGGAATCCCAGCAGCTTAGCTAAGAAGCAGCAGCTCAGGACACACACACAGAGTGCAGCACAAGGAGGCCAAAGACCCGGACAGGGTGTGGGGAGAGAGAGCTCAGCCACCATTACAGACTCCGTGGACTATAATCTGCAATAACATCAGCAGTAAAGCTTTGGAAAACAACTTTGGAGTCTGTGTATTGATTGTGACCTTTGCTCCAGATTCAGCACAGAGAGCTTCTCCACAGATCCAGCCTGTCAGCTCTGCAGCATCAGGGAGAAGAAGAGAATTGCAGTATCAACTAAACGTAAGTGTGTGTGTCCTCCAACTCTTCCCCACCATCTATAACCCCAACAGACTTTAACTACTTACTGCCCCGGGGGATACAGTTCCCCCCACTGGAACTATACCACCTCCGCTGCCCTCACATCACCCCCGGAGGTTCTGCAGCAGCGGCGGCCCCCATTACTGGCCGCATCAAGTGGGTGGCGTCACCCGTGACAATATCCCTTGTAAATATTCCCCTTTTATTGTGCTGAGCCAGGGACACGGTCCGGACCAGGCCACCAGTGACATCCCCAGCAGCAGATCGGTCCGGTACCGAGTACCCCACGTCCCTTGGGGCTCCACAACCTGGCGTCACGAACAGGATCTACCCGGTCCAAAAGGATTGGACCCAGTGCGCCATCTGAACTGTATATTTGAGAATCCGCCATTTTGGAGCGCACGGCGCGCGGGAAACAAAGGGGGCGGTAACCTGCATTGGCGCGAACCCAGCCTCCTCCCTTGGTGCTGACGACATCCGGCGGGGAAGGAGATCCCTGCTGCGCCCCGGAACCTCCCAGAGACATCCGGACGGAAGCGGAAGACGGAGGGCGCATATTAACTAAGGGGGCCCAAGATGTCGCAGGCCGATGCACAAGACGGCGGCGGAGTAGCCGATGGAGCTGCAGCGCCGGGTCAGCCAGTAGCGTCCGGCGGTGCAGCGGCGCAAGGAACAGCATCCATAATGCCATTCCTGATGCCGTATACTCCAGGGGCAATGTGGCTGCCCCAATACTCCGGTGAGCCTCATACACTAACTGACTTTATGCAAAAGATTAAAGAGTACTATGTGATGTATCCCCTCACTGAAGCCCAGCGTGTAGGCATGATAATGGGACAGTTAACGGGCAATGCACGGCGTGAGGTGGCGTCCTGGCTGGACACGGATAAGGACACTGTAGAGCACCTAGCAGCCAGACTAAAAGCAACGTTTGAATCTGCTGTTGATACCCGGGCTAAGATGAGGTTCTTTGCATGCCACCAGAAACCTAAACAGAGTGCCAGAGACTTTGCCTTGAACTTGCAGGAAGCACTCAAAGCCCTTAAGCTGGCAGAACCTGCTTTAGCCCCGGGAGCTGATAAAATGCTATTTGACCAATTTATTGAGGGCCTCCATTCCCCTTCTCATCGAGGACAGTTAAGCATGGTACTGCTGCAGAACCCTGACATGACATTTACTGAGCTGAAGGATAGAGCTATCCGTCTGCAGCAGCTGGAGGAGCCAAGGGAATTAACATCTGTGCTTGACACTGCAGCAGCACCTCAGCAGGCGGCAGCGCCAGTGACATCTGCCATGTCAACGACTGCTGCTGAGGCCGGGGACTATATCTCAAACGCAGCCATCAACCAAAAGCTAGATGCCCTGACAGACACCGTGATCTCCATGGCCAAGGTCATCAAGGAACTGCGAGAGTCAAAACCTGCACCCAAGATCGAGTTGGCGACCAGCAGAGAGGATGTTCCGTGGATGAGGCCCAGAAGATACCCAGCAGCAAGAGGACGACCCAGTGATCGCTACCAACCAGATGGACAGCCCGTCTGCCGCCGTTGCCAGAAACCAGGTCATTTTGCTCGAGAGTGTCCTTTAAACGACGATACCCTGGGCAGGCGGGCCGCTCCCCAGGAATGAACGCTCAAGGCCCCTCAGCCTGGTATGACAAATTCGTGGGAGGAAAGCCGGTGATCCCTATAGTGTTGAATGGCATCCCCTTTAGTGCCTTGCTGGATACTGGATCCCAAATAACATCTATCCCACATGTTCTATATAAAAGGTACTGGGCTGATTCAGACATTACTAATGCGCCAGATGGCTTTAACTTTGAAGTGTGGGCTGGTAATGGATTGATGATACCAAAGGTTGGATTTAGAGAGATGAATATTCAGGTTGGGAAGGTAGAATTGCAGAAACAGGGTATTATAATCGTAGATGTCGACCGGCGAGGCCGTGAACCCGTGATGGTGGTAGGAATGAATGTCATTGAGAAATGTTTTTCCGAAGTGTTAAGTGTTTTACAGCAAATCGCCGAGACTGCCGGAACTGGACAACAGAGGCTTCTGCACAAAGAGATCAAAGCCCTGGTGTTGAAGCAGCAGGTAGAAATCTCCGGAGGTGAGATCGGCAGTGTCAGAGTAAGTGACCCAATACCTATTGTAATTCCTCCCAAAACTGAAATGTTGGTGTGGTGCAGAGCCGCAATAGGCATTAAAGGGCAAGACTATCAGGCCCTGGTAGAACCCGTGTACTCAGACAGTAGACCGACCATACTCACTGCTAGAGGAGTGGTTGACGTACACCGGGGAAGAGTGCCATTACGCCTGTTGAACTGCGGAGAAGATGAGGTCACATTACCAAAGTATGCTACCATGGCTAAGTTGTACACGGTTTGATAACAACAACATCACCGTCGCTGAGCCCTTGAACCCGTCATGCCAGGCGGATGACAATGGCTCAGAGGAGAAGATGGAGGATTGGTGCCAAAAGTTGCATGTAGGTACCAGTTCTACACCTCCCCGTCACAAGCATGGAGTATACCGGGTAGTGAAAGAATATGAGCAGATATTCAGTAAACACCCGTTAGACTTTGGGCAGATCAAAGGAGTAGAGCACACTATACCCACAGGTAACCATCAACCTATAAAAGAAAGGTATAGACCCTTACCACCAGCTCACTACCAAACCACCAAAGATATGCTCAGAGAAATGAAATCTGCAGGGGTAATAAGAGACAGTTGTAGCCCCTGGGCAGCACCTCTCGTGTTAGTCAAAAAGAAGGATGGGACCATGAGAATGTGCGTAGATTACCGGCAGATTAACCACATTACACATAAGGACGCATACCCATTACCTAGGATTGAGGAGTCATTAGCTGCATTAAAATCTGCTAACTACTTTTCCACCCTTGATCTGACTAGTGGGTACTGGCAGGTTCCTGTGGCCGAGGCCGACAAGGAGAAGACAGCGTTTACTACGCCGATGGGCCTCTGTGAGTTTAATTGTATGCCGTTCGGACTCTGCAACGCACCCGGGACCTTCCAACGTCTGATGGAGAGCTGCCTAGGACACAAAAACTTTGAAACTGTCCTCCTGTACCTAGATGACGTCATTGTATATTCGAAGACGTACGAGCAACATCTACAAGACCTGGCAGAAGTGTTCGAAGCTTTATCGAAATATGGCATGAAAATCAAGCCATCCAAGTGTCACCTTCTCAAACCAAAGGTACAGTACCTGGGACATGTCGTGAGTTCAGAGGGAGTAGCACCGGATCCTGATAAAGTCACAGTGATAAGGGATTGGCCAAGACCTACGAATGTAAAAGAAGTGAGGCAATTCCTGGGCCTGGTAGGCTATTATAGAAGATTTATCCGAGGATTCACGAAGCTAGCAGCTCCTCTGCAAGACATTCTGGTAGGACGGTCCAGGAAGACTTCAAACTGTAATTCCCTGGCATGGTGGGATGAAGAAAGAGAAAATTCCTTCAATCAGCTAAAAAGTGCGCTGACGGGAGAAGAGATCCTGGCATATCCTGATTACCATCAACCATTCATTTTGTACACGGATGCCAGCAACGTGGGACTGGGAGCAGTATTGTCGCAGAAGCAAGGAGGCAAAGAACGAGTTATTGCCTTTGCAAGCAGGAAGCTCCGGCCTACAGAACGAAATCCCGAGAACTACAGCTCCTTCAAGTTAGAGCTACTAGCAGTGGTCTGGGCTGTAACCGAACGCTTTAAACATTACTTAGCAGGTGCAGAATTCACCATCTACACGGATAACAACCCGTTGACTCACCTGGACACAG
Organism: Allobates femoralis; assembly: GCA_033576535.1. Taxonomy (NCBI): domain Eukaryota; kingdom Metazoa; phylum Chordata; class Amphibia; order Anura; family Aromobatidae; genus Allobates; species Allobates femoralis. Next base: position 156,769,531 of record JARQOC010000008.1, read on the forward strand.
CCAAATTAGGTGCTTTGGAGCAGCGATGGATAGCCCGGCTATCAAACTACAACTTTGTCATCAAATATCGGGCAGGCCGCAAGAATGGGAACGCAGATGCCTTATCCCGGATGCCGCACCTGAAAGACGTGGAAGAGGAACCGGAAGAGTTGGAAGAGATTGAACTACCGGCCTTTCATCGTTCAAGGGTAGAAGATTATCGACCCGGCATCTACCAAAAGAAACAGGAAATAAACCTTAACCCGTTAAGACACTACGGATGGGCTGAAGCTCAAGATACTGATCCAGCCGTGAAGCTAGTGAAAGAACTGCTTACGCAACAACATGCACACCCTGATCAGAATGCCCCAGCTGAAGCTATACAGCTATGGAAGGATAGAGGCAAGCTGTTCCTGCATCAAGGGAAGCTCTGTAGACGATTTACCAATCCCAAGACGCATGAACTGGTCTGGCAGATAATCGTGCCCAAGCAAGACACCCAAATGGTCTTAGAGGCTTATCATGACAACGCAGGGCATTTCGGATGGAAGAAGTTAGAAGCAATCCTGAGGGACAGATTCTATTGGGTTGGCATGAGAGGATCCATTGAACTATGGTGCAGAAGATGTGCCGCATGCAACCTCAGAAGGAAAGATCTACAGAAAGCTCCACTTCAACCAATAATAACCAAGCAACCTCTTGAACTAGTCGCATTAGATCACGTCAAGTTGTCACCAAGCCGGTCAGGCTATGTCTATGCCCTAACCATCGTGGACCATTACTCACGCTTCTTAGTGGTGGTACCAGTCAAAGACTTGACAGCGAAGACGGCAGCAAAAGCATTCCAGACGCATTTCTGTAGACCACATGGTTACCCAGAACAAGTCCTTGCAGACCAAGGTCCAGCTTTTGAATCAGAACTGTTCAGGGAATTCTGCAATATGTACGGTTGTAAGAAGATTCGCACAACAACGTATCATCCCCAAACAAATGGTCTATGCGAGAAAATGAATCATATAGTAATCGAACTGTTAAAGACCTTACCGGAATCAGAAAGAAACCAGTGGCCAGATAAATTACCGGATTTGGTAGACTTATACAACCATGTCCCCGTGAGTTCTACAAACTGCACTCCAGCTTATCTTATGCGTGCAAGACCCGGTAAGCTACCAATTGATCTCGAAATGGGAATTGAAAAACCAGATACAGAATTAGAAGAAACAGATTGGGATACCAAACGTCAGAAGCAGTATCACCAAGTGCAAGAATGTGTAGAGAGAAACCTACAACAAGCAAGAGCAAGACAAGAGAAGACCTTTAACAAACATGCTCAAGCGATGCCATTACAAGAAGGTGATCAAGTTCTCAAGAGAAAGAGACGTACAGGCAAACTGGATAATCAGTGGGAAGCAGTCCCATACACAGTTCTACCATCTAACCTAGACAATGTTAAAACCTATTTGATAAGCAAAGATGAAGGGAGAACTTCACAAGTCGTATCTCGTGATCAACTCAAATTGTGTCCTGAAACCCTGAAGACACCTGAAGTCATAGAACCCGTACAGGTCCAACCTATTCAAGAGAAAGAAAAAGAAGAAGTATTCCACACGGTACTAGGAGATTTTCCTAAAACATGGCCAAACTACCATGGAGCAGTTGTCGTACCAATGATTGCATTCCCTTCAATGGTGGAACCAAGACCAGAACCTGTGTTACCAGAACCCGTGTTACCTGAAGAAGACCCAAGACTTGAAGAATTCGAAGAACTGGAAGTAGAATCCGAAGAGGAAGAACAGATTCCTGGTCCCAGTGAACTTGCCAGTCCTGCAGTCAGACCTCCATCTGCCATAATACCAAGCACCCCAAATAGGTACACGTCCACTCACACTTTCATACTAACTCCACCAACATTGCGCAGATCAGAGCGTAGTACCCAAGGTCAGATACCAGCTAGGTACAAAGAATAAAATACAGAATTAAATGTATAATGTAAATATGTTGTTTGAATATAAGTTGAATTCAGTGGACAAATGTACATAGTTGTTACAACGTTTAAAAAAGCCCAGTACCTACAGAGACTATCCTGTATGAACTTTGCAATCTCCTTATTTACTTATGGACCATATATACCACGGACTGGTTGTGGTAAGAACTCTCTTGTATATATTCATCAGCCCGGAGGCAATAGACTAAACCTCTGGAAAGACTGCTTTTTGACTTTCGAACTCTTTTTCACATTCTAGTGATTTTTGTACTTTTTCATTTTTATGTCTATGTCAATAATAATTGTTGTTTACTTGTTTTTCCACAGTCCCGGAGTACTGTATTTAACTAAGGGGGAATGTGGCACCCCATGGGTTAATGTGCCACAATAACATCACATGGGTTCTCTCCCCCACTACACACTGACAAACACTACCACCTCTGGGCAATAGAGGGAGCACCTCCTGCTTCCATATATAGACTTGTCCATGAGGGAGAGCTCAGTTCAGCTCGCAGCAGGGCTGAGGAAAGGACACCGAGCAGAGTTAGCTCAGTGCAGACCTAGTAAAGGGTCAGAGGAAAAGGAGACCGAAGGACAGAGGAACACATCTGGGAGCTGGAGTGACACCATCACTTGCCCCAGAAGTAAGCACAGAGAGACGGACACCGGATCCGGTACTGTGTCTGGCACCCACAGCACAGCGAATCCAGGAACAGTGGGATCTCTAGATGCCCCCTAGTACCAGAGTGAAGCAACACGGAGGGGTCAGTGCAGCATAGAGGACCCAAGTTGCCTAGCCAAGTGGTACCAGCAGCAAACAGAGAGAGACGTGAGGAATCCCAGCAGCTTAGCTAAGAAGCAGCAGCTCAGGACACACACACAGAGTGCAGCACAAGGAGGCCAAAGACCCGGACAGGGTGTGGGGAGAGAGAGCTCAGCCACCATTACAGACTCCGTGGACTATAATCTGCAATAACATCAGCAGTAAAGCTTTGGAAAACAACTTTGGAGTCTGTGTATTGATTGTGACCTTTGCTCCAGATTCAGCACAGAGAGCTTCTCCACAGATCCAGCCTGTCAGCTCTGCAGCATCAGGGAGAAGAAGAGAATTGCAGTATCAACTAAACGTAAGTGTGTGTGTCCTCCAACTCTTCCCCACCATCTATAACCCCAACAGACTTTAACTACTTACTGCCCCGGGGGATACAGTTCCCCCCACTGGAACTATACCACCTCCGCTGCCCTCACATCACCCCCGGAGGTTCTGCAGCAGCGGCGGCCCCCATTACTGGCCGCATCAAGTGGGTGGCGTCACCCGTGACAATATCCCTTGTAAATATTCCCCTTTTATTGTGCTGAGCCAGGGACACGGTCCGGACCAGGCCACCAGTGACATCCCCAGCAGCAGATCGGTCCGGTACCGAGTACCCCACGTCCCTTGGGGCTCCACACAAGAAGAAAGGAACAGACTTGTGAATCCTTTAGTTACCCGGACACCGGAGTCTGCAACAGCTGATAAGAAATAGCAGCAGGAATAGTCCGAACAGATCAGGAAGATCCAGTCCACCTGAAGTAAGCCATAGAAGAATCCAAACTTAACCAAGTAAAGGACGAGGGACCTAGCCGAGGATAGGAATCCCACAGAGAGGTCCTCATTGTCAGTTGTGGAACAGCACCCTGAGAGGGAGAAGTAGCAGCAGGTTCAGCTAAAGGCAGAGCTTACCCCAAAAAGATGCACACACTAACAGAGGAGGCCTCACAACTCTCCAAGGTGAATGCCCCAAGCTGCACCGACACCTAGTTACCCTCCTGGACCATGGCTGTTACCGGACAACAGTAAAAAGGTACTGAAACCAAAGACAATTGTGTGTGTGTGCCTGCTTCCCCGCCACCGCCTGCAGAGTTCACAGCAGGACTGCTAAGTTAAAGCTCCAACTGTGGAGAGCTGTACTACTCTGAGCTGCACCTCCATCACCTCATCGGCCGGCCACATTACCAGGTACGACAGGTGGCGTCACAATACCAATTCCCCCATCATCATCACCCCCATCCCCTATCATTGAGGGTCCAGGGCACAGAACCAGGTACCGACCAGCCGTGATTTCCCCATCGAAGCAACCGCTTATCCCGGTATCCGAGTACCCCCTGCCCTGTCGACCACCTCACTTGCGCCCCTAGGGCTCCTTCGATCTCTCTTGCCTGTCTGCTGTTTTGGGAACCAGGACGAGCTCCTCGCTGTTCAGGTCTTCTGGATCCTTCTCCTCTTGCAACTTACTCTCAACTGCCTCAACTAACTTCCCACCCTCCACCTTTCTTCCCTCCAACCCACTGACTGATTGAGCCCTCTGTCTATCATGTCCGCTTGCCATCACTGGGACCGGGTGTGTTGGGTGCTTTTGTGGGTGTCTCAGACTTACCATCCTGTTTCCTGAGAACAGGAATACCACATCCGTGGGGTGGGTGCAGTACCCCTTTGTGGTGACCAGACTGCAGGGATGCCACACCCTTATAGTAATTGATAGCTGGCGCTATTCCGGGAGCGACATGGTTACCACAATATTCAGGAGAATTAGACACCCTGACTAACTTCAGGGAGAGATTGAAAAGCTTGTTTGAAATGTATTCCCTGACTGAGAGCCAGAAAGTTACCATTGTAATAGGATAATTGACTGAGTGCAGCTCAAAGAGAGGTAAAGTCCTGGCTGGACACTAACAAAAGAACTGTTAAACAAATCTTAGCCAGGTTGAAAGAAGCCTTTGACACCCGGACTGCAGAGGAAATTAAAATGAGATTTTATGGGTGCAAACAACAGGTCCAGGACAGTATAAGGGACTATGCATTAAATCTCCAAGGGGTGTTAAGGGCCATGAAACAAGTAGACCCCGACAGTGCACGAGATGAAAACAAGCTGTTGACTGAACAATTTATCGAGTGGCTCCGGTCTCATACCCACCGGACACAGTTACATATATTGGCCATGCAGAACCCTGACCTGGACTTTGTGAAATTTAAAGACTGGTCCACTCGAGTGCGGCGAGAACCATCTGCCAGTAGCACAGCACCCTCACAGTGACTGGCTCTACCGTACCACCCAAAGGTGGCACCCTGTCCCCTGGCCATGGTGAGGGTCAGTGCACAGACTCTAGAAACTGTTACCCCTGATGCCTTTCAAGTGCCGGTGAAGCAGCTGCTGACCAAGGATATGGCTGAACTAATAAAGGCTGTACAGTCCCTGCAGGGTCCCAAATCATCAGAGAAGAAACAGTTGACCCTGATGATGTTCCATGGCTATGCCAGAGGAGGTATCCATCGACCAGAGGATGAGCCAGCGATCGCTATGATGCTAGAGGACAACCCATTTGCCGCCACTGCAACAAGGCGAGCCACATCGCAAGGTTTTGTACTTTAAATGAGAAACCTTTGGGCAGTGGGCCACCCCCTGGGAATGAGACAACCTGGGCCACAGAACTGGTGTGACAGGTATGTGGGAGGACAGCAGGTCCTGCCTGTCATGCTGGATGGCATCCCTATGAGCGCTTTACTGGACACTGATTCGCAGGTGACAACGATGCCTTATATCCTTTATAAACGATACTGACTCTGACATCACCCGTCACCCAGATGATAGCTTTACAATGTAAGCCAGCAATGGTATAGCTCTACCGCAAGTGGGGTTCAAAGAGGTAACCATTAAGGTGGGGCGTGCAGATCTAAACACTAGGGATGGGCGAATCTACTCGCTAGGACTCGTTACTCTGCGAGTAATAGTGGAATCGCAGGACTCGGTACTCTGCGAGTTTCCAATCTATTACTCGCACAGTAACGAGTCCATCATCCCTCCACCCCCCGCAGCCTCCCCACCCGATCCTAAGTTAGGCTCGGGCGGGGGGAGCAGGAGCAGGGACGCAGGACTCAGGTGGGGAAGCTGGCGGTGAAATTTGCTCACTGCCACTCTCCTCCTCTGAGTCCTGACCAGGGGTGGGCTTTAGGGGGGAAGTAGGGGAGTGCACCGGACCAGCCGGCTATTTGCCGCCGCCAGCCGCAAATTCGCTTCCCGCCTCTCTGCTTGTGCCTCCGGAGATTCCTGAGCGGTGACAGAGCAGTGAATATATTAACTTCCGTCACCGCTCGGGAATCTCCGAAAGCAGAGAGAGTTGGGCTGACAGCAGGGTTCAGCTCAGGTCATAATGACCTGAGCTGAACCCTGACTGTTTAGTCAGTTCTCAGCTCTGCTACATCCCTGTGTGTCTAAGCACAGGGATGTAGTAGCGCTGAGATTGCATTTTGGACTACGTCGGACGGAAGAGGATTTTTTAAATAAAGATGGAGTCCCTAATTGTGTTCTGTTTTATTGCTAATAAAATTATTTTTCTCGGTGTTGCGTTGTTTTTTATTGATTACTGGAAATTCATGGCGGTCATGTCTAATATTGGCGTGACCGCCATACATTTCGGGCTTAGGGCCAGCTGATAATACAAAGCTGGCCCTAACCCCTTTATTACCCAGTGAGCCACCCGGCACCAGGACCACAGGAAGAGCGGGGTTCAGTGCCAGAAGATGGCGCTTCAATGAACGCGCCATCTTCTGGGACGGCTGCGGGCTGCAATTTGCAGCGGGGGGTGCCCAGAAAGCTCGGGCCTTAGCTGTACCTGGCTGGACATAGAATTTGTGTGGAGCATTTTTTTTTTTTAGTATTTCATGAAATTCATGAAATAATAAAAAAGGGGGCTCCCCTATATTCTTGTGTCCGGCCAGGTACAAATAGGCACCTGGGGGTTGGGGGCAGCCCATCGCTGCCTGCTGGATCCGGCTGGTTACAGAAATACGGCGAAGCCCACGTCATTTTGTTTTCTGAAAAATCAATAAAACAATCCTAAAAAGGTACTGCATCTTTATTAACCCCTCGACCATGGTCCAGGGGTAAATAAAGATGCAGTCCCTTTTATTTATATTGTTTTATGGATTTTTCAGGAAAAAAAATGACGTGGGCTTCGCCGTATTTCTGTAACCAACCGGATCCAGCAGGCACAATTCCCATTCAAACCATTGGAATATCCTTGTAACTTATAGACATGGTTGGTCCTTCAGAGTGAAGGGCTCTTACAAGAAACCCATACTTTATCTATCAGTCAATACTAGTGATCAATAAACACTAAGCTGCTTGATTGCTCAGTATTCGAAACGAGCAGGTTGGATGCTTGGACGGGCTTGACTTTAGTACAGAGTATAATGGAAGTCAATGGGAAATTTGAGCATCTTTCCAGAAGTGTCCTCTGAAAAATGCTAGAGTTTTTCATTGACATCCATTATACATGGTATTTCAGTCAAGCCCATTTAAGTGTCAGACTGCTCGTTGTGAGTAGCGAACCCTCTAACACCTTAGTACTCATCACTACCCAATACTATAGTTTATATTAACATGGATTATATTTTTATACTCTACTACCCCTATAACAGTGAGTTGGTTAGGAAATCAACAAAATAAAGTGTGGTCTTTGACTTCTCTAAATTGAATACAAATATATACTGTAAGATTGCAACTGGCTTCATTGCGAATGGCCGGCATGTATCACAGAGGTGGTTATCCTCTAAGATTTAAACCTGGAATCACTACTCTGGTTCCTGAAGTGTCACAAGTCTTGGTAAGGCGTTCCAAGGGACACGTTTAAGAATAACTGGAGAGATAGAGAGGTCTGGTTATGGAATACCTCCACCCATGGGTGTGTCTCATATTTTTAATTATGTCTGTTTTTTTAACACAAGGTGAGTAAGTCAGAAGGAGCCTCTGAGAGAGGTGTTGTACACTGAACAAAGTCTCTGTGTGTGTTGAGGTGTCCATACCTCCTGAAAGGTAACCTCAGTGAAAAGGGTTGTGTATACTGACCAGAGTAAGTGTGTGTGGAGGCTGTCTTACCTCCAGAAAGGTAACCTCAGTGAAAAGGGTTGTGTATACTGACCAGAGTCAGTGTGTGTGGAGGCTGTCTTACCTCCTGAAAGGTAACCTCAGTGAAAATGTTGTGTATTCTAACAGGAATCAGTGAGTCAGTGAGTTTAGGTTGGGATACTTCTGAAGAGGAGTGTATCTGAACCTGTGCAGGCATCCCCACATATTAAACAGCATATGTAACTGTGGCGCCCCACTGGTCGGTGCGCCACGAAGGAGTACTGCACCCAGATTAGTGTGCGTAGTATTCCAGTGGCCAGTGGATGGGCAGGTTCGCATGTGGCTTTCACCTACGCATTCACACACTTAGAGCCAGGGGGCCAATTGGTTAAACCCATTACCAGGATAACCGGTCCGGTGGGAGCTTATATAAGTGGTTAGTGAAGAGCAGGAAAGCAGTTTAGTTGAGTTGAGTTGAGTAGTAGCAAGGAGCGAAGTCGAGGAGGACCCTTCAAGGGATGCTGACAGAGGGCACCCAGAAAGAGTGGTGACCCAGACGAGAAGGGGGAGCCCAAGGGTGTTGGTAACACCCAGCATCAGATCGTAATACCTGGTCTGGGGGGATCCCAGTCCGAATAGCGGAGAACCGACTCAGAGTGCGGTGCAGGAAAGTTCAGATCTGAGCTGCCAACACCGGAGGGTCGTGGGTCTTCAGGCAGACGCGACCCGGGTCCAAGCACTTCCCCACCAGGATCTCCATCCAGGGTTTGAGCCCATTCAAGGGAAGGATTCCTCAGGCTGAGAAGGGTAACCTGTAGCAGACCCATGGGCCTGGTGCAGAACAAGTGGATCACTGTAGGGCCGCGCTAAGGAAGTAGGAGCATTTCAGATAGATAGAAAGTGAGGACAGAGGGCGAAGCCGAAAGAAATACAGTTGAAAGCCACAGAAAAACACCTTATCCACTGGTATCTACCCAGGCCAGCTACCCGAGACTGTAAACCTGTTTAGTTCCTGACGGTCATCAGTAAACCAGTACAGAGACTCAGCAACGTGTGGTGTGTCATTCTTTCCTGCTGTGAGAAATCATTCAAACTCTCGCCTGCAGAGCTGCCTCCCTGTGCCTTCGACCACGACAACAAGTACTACAGCTTCATCCCAGGGGATTCCACTCCACTTGAGGGGAGCAACACCATCTGGCTGCAATAACATCATCCCTGGAGTTCTGAGAGCAGCGCTGGTGAATTCACCAAAAACCACAGGTGGCGTCACGAACATTACACTTTTATTATTTTATTCAACAATTTTAAGCGACCACCAGGGCCACGGACCCGGGCAAAGGCCACCAGTGACAGCAACCATAATCAACGTCCAGGATCCAAGTTCCTAAGGCCTTGGAGTGGGTCAGCTTTTGGCGTCTACAAACAGGATACGAACCATAACGATTGTGTGCCTTACAAATATTCTCGGCCTAAAACCTGAACTTTTTGAACTGTTTCTAAAAGGCCCCAAAATGGCGGGTCCAAAGATGTGAATGACATGTGCTGGCCCAGGTGCGTGCCTCGACCTCTCGTTGTGGGAGGGCCATGTCAGAGGCACAAAATTGTTTGCCCCCCTATTGCCACTGAAAAACCAAGGGGGCGGGCCAAAGATCAAAGTATCCCAACGAGCAACATTAAAGAGCAGCAAGAAGGGTGTGGCCAGAGATCCAAACAGAACAGGTTCGGTCTACAGGTCGGTGACCATGGTGGCCACCAGACTGAGAGACCTGTTGCGAGGAGTGAAGGAAGGGGTCCGTGCTGGAACGGGGACCCAGGGGCGATCTCCCTCCTCACCAACGAGGGAGATGCGGCCTTCTTGAGGACGACATTCCAAGATTTGGCGAGGTCATTGAGTGGACCGCCAGGCGCTGGAGTGACGACACTGCCCTGGAACTATCTCGCAGGGCAATTGTCGAGCCCACTGGGACGGGGGTACTCTGTACCGGACCGGGTCTGCTACTGGGGAAGTCACGGGTGGTCCTGGTCCGGACCGTGTCCCGGGCCCTGGCAATAATAAGGGATATTTACAGGGGATGTCAGTCGTGACGCCACCCACTGTGTGCGGCCAGTAATGGGGCCGCCGCTGCCGCAGAACCTCCGGGGATGATATGATGGCAGCAGAAACGGAATAGTTCCCGTGGGCAGAACTGTATTCCCCGGGGCAGTGATGGTGAAAGTCTATTGTGTAGTGTGCAGGCTTCGTGCTGAGTGCAATTCACTTACTGTCCAGATGCTGCAGGAATCCTTCCTCGGTGCTGGAGCTGACAGGCTGTGGCTCTGCAGTTGTAGGGCTGCTGCAGACCTGTATGGAAGGAGTCGCGTTCAGGCACAGAGATACAAGGGAGTCAGATCAGGGTTCACGTGTTTACTTCTCCAAAAGCTCTCAAGTTCAAGTTACAGCTCAGTACAGTTCTTACAGTTCACTTCAGTACACGGTACACTTTCCCCTCGGGTTCCCTTTACTCCCTGCAGCCAGGTCTCTCCTACTGTGACCCCTCACTCTGTCTCTGTGTCCTTTCGGGCTGTTGACTCTCTCTTTCTGTTTTTGCTTTGGTGTGCGTCTCCGGACAGTATGGCTGTGACTCGGGCCCCTGTGGGTCCTCCTGGTTGTCACTGAGCAGCCTGTCCTTTGGGGTAGGGACCCTAACGTGTAGCTGTGGTCCCCCGTCGGTTAATCTGGGGATTCCGGGTAAAACTACAGTCCCCTCTAGAGCCGACACTCTACTTCAGCCCAGCCTCCAGCAGTCCTCCCGTGTGAGGCTCTACCAGGCTCTCTCCACTGTGTCTTCATGTATATACTGCAATATAAAGGGGGGAAGGGCTATTTCTTCCCTGTATCTGAGGGCTCTCTGCGCAGTCTGGTCGTTTCGGCTGTAGTTCTAGGGCCGTATCACGTCCCTTCTTCCTCACCTCTGTGTACTGGCTTCGACGTCTTTCTCTGCGGCTCGCACTGGCTCTGTTCAGATTCTGCGCTCCTACACCCACTTTGCCAGGACGTGTAATTCAGTCTTTACTGCTCAGCCTACCTCGGCCTACTGACTCCTTTCTCCTCCCCCTTCTCTATTTCTACCTTCTGTCACCTGACTACGTGTGTGCCCACCCACTGCTCTAAACCCACCACCCTCGCCTGCCAAGAGTCTCCAGGCTCCGGGTTGGGTGCTGCCCTCTACTGTACGTGGGTTGTGTGGGCTGTGAGGTGTTGGTGTTCAACTGTCGTCCTACCTGCCTGGCTGCAGTTCTCTTTGTGGCCTCCTGGACGCAGGGGCGCCACACAATGCAAAGAGAGTCCAGCAACCACTAGCTGGAACTGGGAGCGAGAGACTGGTCCACGGTCGTTCTAATTGCCTGGTCTGGGGGGATCCCAGTCCAAATAATGGAGAACCGGCTCTGAGTGCGGTGCAGGAAAGTTCATCTCTGAGCTGCCAACAGCGGAGGGTTGTGGATCTTCAAGCAGACGTGACCAGGATCCAAGCACATTACCTCTTCCCTGCAGAGCTGCCTCCCTGTGCCTTTCGACCATGACAACAAGTACTACAGCTTCATCCCAGGGGATCCACTCCACCTCCGGGGAGCAACACCATCTGGCTGCAACAACATCACCCCGGAGGTCTGAGAGCAGCGCTGTTGAATTCACCAGAAACCGTAGGTGGCATCACGAACATTACACTTTTATTATTTTATTCTCAACACTTTTCAGTGACCACCAGGGCCACGGACCTGGGCACCGGCCACCAGTGACAGCAACCATAATGAACGCCCGGGATCCGAGTTCCTAAGGCCTTGGGGTGGGTCATACCATGTTGTGTACTGACCAGGCTCAGGGAGTGGAGGCTGAGATACCTCCTCTGCATTGACGAAGGAAGGCTCCGGTTTTCTTTATCCTGTGCCGGTTTAAGAAGCCTTTAATAAACACTCTGGACTTTAAACGTAAAGTGTTCCTGTCGCTACCTTGTGAAGCAGCTGAGTAACCCCGAGTGAGTGAAATGATGCGTCCCCTGGCTGTGGAGTACTAGGGAGCCGGGCCGGTGCTGTCTCTCTAAGGTATCATGGTAGTCGAGACCCAGTCCCGTGGCCTGGGATCAGTCCAAAAAGGGTTTTTAACAAGGGATTTGTCGTGATGCCACCCGGGGTATGTGGTTAATAGAACCACCACTGCCGTATTCCTGCTGGAGATGGTGACTTGGGGCAGCAAGGATGGTAAGCCCTCCTCGGGTAGGGCTGAGGGTCCCCAGGGCAGGAGTAGTAGTGTTGGATGAGCCTGGTGAGGGATTGTTGCAGTGCAGTTCACTTACTTCAAACTGCAGCTCTCCAGCCAGTGTGCAGGGATGACAGTCTGTGGCTCCTCAGGCGGGACTTCACTGCGATGCTGGAAGTAAACAGTCTCAGGCAGTGATAAGCTTACTGGGTACTTTACAAGGTCTTTCACAGCACAACAGTTCACGCAGTTTACAAGTTACAGTTCTTTCAGCTTTTTCCAGTTACAGTTCACACAATTTAGCTCTGCTCGGGTAATTCAAACTGTGTAGCTCAGGTAGCGTTTCTGTTTTGTTCCCTCAAAGTCCTTTCAGGCCCCTCTCTCAGTGTTAATGTAGTACCTCACCCACGGATTAAGTCTGGTCGTCGCAGACTCACGGGTGAATATATTTCCCTTACAGTCAGGGTCACCAGTCCTAGTATGACAACTGTGTTCTTAGTCCGTGGTGGAAAGTTAGGCTGCAGCACATAAAGTTTCTGCCCCCCACGAGTGTGTTCTGTGATTAGGGTCTGGAATCCCCGGTCACTTCTTCAGAGCCGGTTCTCTGGTGTTGGCCTAGCCCTCCAGTGTCCCAGGTTCAGGTATTTTGACACACCAGGCTCCTTCTGTGAGTCACTGTCTCTAAGGGTGCCCCCCGGCTAGTTGTGTGCGGCTGCCAGGCCCTCGTCCTCTCACCTTCTCAGCTGTGGGGTCTCTTAGTCTCTTTCCCCTACCCGTCGCTTCCAGGCTATGGAGCGGGCTTTCTCTCCTAGGGTCTGTGCCTCTCAGGATTCTGCGCCTCCAGGGAACCCGAAACTGTCTTGGAAGTCTCTCTCTGTCCTGTTCTTCTCCTCTAACTCTTTCTCTCTCCTCTAACTAAATGCCCCTGTGTGTTCTTGGGTTTTTATTGTGTTGGTCTCTCCACCCATTTTGTCAGTGTCCACCTACATTCCACCCACTTTGCTACACCCACCACCCCTTGCCCAACCTAGAGTCCTAGGCGTAGGGTCGGTGTTTGTGCGGTGTGGGTGTGTTTTCAACCACCTTGGTTACCTGGCTGCACTTCCTTCTTGTGGCCTCCTGGTCGCAGGGGCGCTACAGAAACAACCCAATATATATCCTAAGATTTTCTAAAGCGTTATATAGTATGTGTGTAATATGTATGTGTATGGTATGTCAGTATGGGTGTGGGTATGGGAGCATTGCACAACAGGCACATTTCTCAGTGTAAGCTGAATGACACTCTCTGAGAGATGAAATGTCAGCGATGTCCGAAGATCTTTTTTTTCTTTTGGGGAGGGGGAGGGGTTGGCGGGATACATAATTAACCAATCCTAGGAGTATATGTGGCACATTAATACGACGTTGTCATTTCTCATGGCCGTTGTATCGTCACAATTTTGGCCGGCTCTATGTAGCACCGTTTATGCAATGTCTTGAGAACTGCCTTTGAGTCTGCAGCACCCATAACTAAGAGTGTACTATGCTGGAAAGAATACACACAATGACCTCTTGTGGGATGTCATTATGAATATTTGATGTTCCTAATGTAATCATATACAATCAATAAATGCAGGAATATCACTGGCTTTCTCCTTGCCCTTTCCTTTCACTCTCTGCCTCTCTCTTTCTCTTTCATTAATGCATTCTCTGTTGTACATTATTTATTAACTTCCTTTTTTATTAAAAAAAAAAATACTGGCAAAAAGAAGCTTGATTATGTGGAGTTTCATATTTTCTATGGAATTATTCAGTCGTGGTAACTTCATAGTTTTCCTAATTAATTAGAAATACATTCTGTGAAAGTGCAATGTGCATTATATATTCAATATTGGAACTCTACATTAATGAAAAATGATGCAGTGTTCTATTGTAATTTGCCTTTATAGGGATTCCGTTAGCCCCAATTTACACTATTAACTAAGTGTATACCGTACCTTGAGAAAGTATTCATACTTCGCAAGCTTTTCCACATTTGTTCACATTACCCCTACAAATTGAAATATAGTTTATTGATATTTTATGTGATATACCGATACTATGTAGCAAGTACGGAGTCAATACTTTGTAGGGTCACCTTTTGCTGCAATTACTACAGCAAGTCTTTTGGTTGAGATATATCTACCAGTTTTGGACTTTAGAGGCTGAACTTTTTGCCCGTTCTTCTTTCTAGCTCAGTGAGGTTGGATGGGACACGTCGGCAAACACCAGGTTTGAAGTCTTGGCTTCGATTCTCAATGGGATTTACAGTTGTGTTCAAAATAATAGCAGTGTGTTCAAAAATATGAGTTATTCCCGAAATCTTTATAATAATTTGTTATTTCCATGCATTGGGAACATTGCACACTGTTTTCTAAATCAAAACAGGAAGAGAAATGTATAGAATTGTTACAGAAAATAACAAAAAATGAACATTGAGCTGTTCGAGAAAATAGCAGTGTCTGCATTTGTCTTTACAAACTCAAGATATGTACTTTTTTTTAGGGATTTAGCATTCCTGTGAATCACTAGCTTAATATTAAGTTTTATAACTACAGTTTTATAGAACTGCTTCACATCTATATTTCATAGAGTCAAACACCTTTCGGCACCTGTCAACTGTTATTTCAGCCCAGTATGCTTTGACTACATCCTATGATTTATTTGCATTTCTTGGCTTCGCTGTTATTCTCAACAATATTTGTTTCTCAGACTGTCAAGGAAAAATGCATGTACAACATGGGCTGGCTTTACCCTTTAATGAGGGCCACCTGATTCACACCTGTTTCTTTACAGAATGATTGACTTTACTAATTGAACTCCACACTGCTATTACTTTGAACACACACCCTTTCAATTAATTATACAAAAATACAGACTCCAAAACAAAAATGCTGAGTTTGTTGGTTTTTGAAAAATCTATTGCAACAACTGGTAAATTCTTTGAAATGTGGTAGTATAATTTACACCAAAAACAGTGAATAATCTGGTTAGTCATATTGGACTGTTACAATTTTAAACACTACTGTAGGTCTGTACTGTGATGGGGTTATTCGCACACATGAATATGATTTGATCTACATCATCCATTGTAGCTCTGTCAATATGCATAGGGTTGTTGTCCTGCTGGAAGGTGAGCCTACTCCCCAATCTCAAGTCTTTTGCTGCCTCTAACAGGTTCACTTCCAGGATTGCCCTGTATTTCGCTCCATCTATCTTCCCATCCACTCTGACCAGTTTGCTGTCCATACTGAAGAAAAGGAGATAAAACTGGAATGGTATCCACGGTCCGCACTGCTGCTCTTTATCCAAGGATTTCACAAGAGGTTATTACCATCAAAAGTCCTTTATTGCATCACACCAACGCGTTTCAGTGCTGTCCCAGCACCTTCCTCAGGGCATGATAGATGTGCAAAGCTGGTAGAGACAGAACTAAAAAGACTTGCAGCAGTAATTGCAGCAAAAGGTGATCCTACAAAGCGTTGACAATTTTCAGATTAATATTTTTAAAATAATTAGAACACCATGTATCATTTCCTTTACACTTCACAAATGCTTGCTCCCAACAGTAGCTGCTGGTCAACTCCTGCCGCACGGAGGTCAGCGGCGACAGAACCGGGAGATGACCACCGCCAGCCGGTCATCTCCTGGCTACTCGCAGCGGAAGTACCACGATTGCCATAGTGGAACACCCAAGTTATGGGTATTCCAATATGGCGGCTGGGATTCAAATCCCCCTCCAAGCCGCGCGCCACTTCGCTGATTGGTCGCGCTGCGGCTGGCGGCAACCAATCAGCGAAGCGAGATTTAAATCATGCGCCAAGAGTTCGCTGCTTCGCTGATTGGTGCCGTGCTCATCGCCGACCAATCAGTGCTCTTGGCGCGAGATTTAAATCCTGCTTTGCTGATTGGTTACTGCGGCTGGCGGCGACCAATCAGCGAAGTGGCGCGCGGCTTGGCAGGGGATTTGAATCCCGCGCCGCTCAGCCAATGAGCGAAGCGGGATTCAGATACCCCGCCAAGCCGCATGCCGCTTCGCTGATTGGTCACCTCTGAGCATGATATGGTGGCTCAGTAGTTAGGTGGCTCAGTGGTTAGCATGGAATGGTGGCCCACTGGTTAGCACGGTATATTGGTTCAGTGGTTAGCACTGTATATGGTGGCTCAGTGGTTAGCACTGTATGGTGGCTCAGTGGTTAGCACTGTATGGTGGCTCAGTGGTTAGCACTATATATGATGGCTCAGTGGTTAGCATTGTATTGTAGATCAGTGGTTAGCACAGTATATGGTGGCTCAGTGGTTAGCACTGTACATGGTGGCTCAGTGGTTAGCCACTGTTATGGTGGCTCAGTGGTTAGCACTGTATGGTGGCTCAGTGGTTAGCACTGTATACGGTGACTCAGTGGTTAGCACTGTATATATGGTGGCTCAGTGGTTAGCATTGTACGGTGGCTCAGTGGTTAGTACTGTATATGGTGGCTCAGTGGTTAGCACTGTATACGATGGATCAGTGGTTAGCACTGTATATGGTGGCTCAGTGGTTAGCATTATATCGTGGCTCAGTGGTTAGCACTGTATATGGTGGCCCAGTGGTTAGCATTGTATGGTGGCTCAGTGGTTAGCACTGGACGGTGGCTCAGTGGTTAGCACTGTATATGGTGGCTCAGTGGTTAGCACTGTATGGTGGCTCAGTGGTTAGTAAAAATTTTGGGGCCCCCTGAGTCTCCACCCAGCCTCGACCTTGCTCCACCTCCATCCATGCTCCGCCTCCACCCATACTCCGCTTCCAACCAAACATAAATTATATTTATAGTGAAAAATTGGAACAGCACCAAAAATTATCTCAATTTATGTGCAAAGCTTTCCCAACCAGCAATTCAGATGGTTCCTTTACAACAGTGGAAAAAAAAGGAAAAAGAGCACAAAAAATAGAAAAAAGTGGACTTTATTGCCCAAAGCGTGGCCACGCCATATAGTATAATGCATACCCCAGAGCCTTCCTTATAGTATAATGCACCAACATCGTCCTCCATATTGTATAGTGCACCCCCATACTCCTCCATATAGTATATTGCACCCCCATAGTCTTCCTATATTATATTGCACATTGCATAGTTTTCCATCAGTGTACTCATTGATTAAAAAAAAAAATGCTCACGTCTCTTCTCACTGCTCCGGTGTCCTAAGCATCTGCTGAGTTGCAGATGGCAGACGGTGATGGCATGGACTCTGGAGAAGAATGCTGCCAGCAGAGGCAGCCGGGACTATAGGAGCTGCATCAGCAGGGGGCTACCACTGGTACACACACCACGGACACACATGGCTCCGCTCCGTACACCTCGTACATACGCAGCTTCGCTCTGTACACCTCATACACTTGGCTCCGCTCTGTACATCTCGTACACTCAGCTCCGCTCTGTACATCTCGTACACTCAGCTCCGTCTGTACATCTCGTACACTCAGCTCCGCTCTGTACACCTCGTACCTCAGCTCAGCTCTGTACACCCCGTACACTTAGCTCTACTCTGTACACCTCGTATAAACTTGGCTCCACTCCGTACACCCCGTACACTCTCGGCGCCACTTCGTACACCTCGTACACATTTGGCTCCGCTCTGTACACCTCGTACACACGGCTCTGCTCCGTACCCGTCGTACACACGGCTCCATTCCATTTGCCTCGTACACACGGCTCTGTTCCATAAGCCTCGTACACACATGGCTCCGTTTCGTACACCTTGTATACACACGGCTCCACTTCGTACACCTCGTACACACTCGGCTCCACTTCGTACACCTCGTACACACTCGGCTCTGCTTTGTACACCTCGTACACACACGGCTCCGCTCTCTACTCTTCTTACCCTCTTGGCCCTGCTTCTTACACCTTGCATACATGGCTCCGCTCTGTACACCTTGTACACACACAGCTCTGCTCCATATGCCTAGTACACATTCGCTCCGCTCTGTACAGCTTGTACACTCTCGGCTCTACTTTGTACACCTTGTACACACACGGCTCTGCTTCATACACCTTGTACACACACGGCTCCAATCTGTACGCCCTGTACACATGCGGTTCCGCTCCATAC
This sequence comes from Allobates femoralis, assembly GCA_033576535.1. NCBI lineage: Eukaryota > Metazoa > Chordata > Amphibia > Anura > Aromobatidae > Allobates > Allobates femoralis. The sequence goes on from JARQOC010000008.1 coordinate 156,787,724, forward strand.
ACATGTGCTTCCTCCCTGCTACATCCACATTGTAAATCCCTCCTGACCTCACACATTAACTTCATCTCATCCAGCACCATGAAGACCAACACAGCAGAGTCCTGCATACACTGAGGAGCTGATCATGTGATCCCTTACTCCTCCCTCAATGTGACATCATCACAGGTTCTGTAAGCAAAGAGCAGCGATATATCTAGTGTGTGCCTCTGCAGGTGGAGGTATGTCACATTCCACATTACTGGACGCAGTAACACCTTCATTCCCGGAGATAGTGTCCCCCTTTCTTCCTTCCCCCAGTTCTGCTATGTGTACAGTTAGGGCAGAAATATTTAGACAGTGACAAGTTTTGTTATTTTAGCTGTTTACAAAAACATGTTCAGAAATACAATTATATACATAATATGGGCTGAAAGTGCACACTCCCAGCTGCAATATGAGAGTTTTCCCACATCCAAATCGGAGAAAGGGTTTAGGAATCATAGCTCTGTAATGCATAGCCTCCTCTTTTTCAAGGGACCAAAAGTATTGGACAATGGACTCTAAGGGCTGCAATTAACTCTGAAGCGTCTCCCTCGTTAACCTGTAATCAATGAAGTAGTTAAAAGGTTAGGGGTGGATTCCAGGTGTGTGGTTTTGCATTTGGAAGCTGTTGCTGTGACCAGACAACATGCGGTCAAAGGAACTCTCAATTGAGGTGAAGCAGAACATCCTGAGGCTGAAAAAAAAGAAAAAATCCATCAGAGAGATAGCAGACATGCTTGGAGTAGCAAAATCAACAGTTGGGTACATTCTGAGAAAAAAGGAATTGACTGGTGAGCTTGGGAACTGTAAAAGGCCTGGGCGTCCACGGATGACAACAGTGGTGGATGATCGCCGCATACTTTATTTGGTGAAGAAGAACCCGTTCACAACATCAACTGAAGTCCAGAACACGCTCAGTGAAGTAGGTGTATCTGTCTCTAAGTCAACAGTAAAGAGAAGACTCCATGACAGTAAATACAAAGGGTTCACATCTAGATGCAAACCATTCATCAATTCCAAAAATAGACAGGCCAGAGTTACATTTGCTGAAAAACACCTCAAGAAGCCAGCTCAGTTCTGGAAAAGTATTCTATGGACAGATGAGACAAAGATCAACCTGTACCAGAATGATGGGAAGAAAAAAGTTTGGAGAAGAAAGGGAACGGCACATGATCCAAGGCACACCACATCCTCTGTAAAACATGGTGGAGGCAACGTGATGGCATGGGCATGCATGGCTTTCAATGGCACTGGGTCACTTGTGTTTATTGATGACATAACAGCAGACAAGAGTAGCCGGATGAATTATGAAGTGTACCGGGATATACTTTCAGCCCAGATTCAGCCAAATGCTGCAAAGTTGATTGGACGACGCTTCATAGTACAGATGGACAATGACCCAAGCCAAAGCTACCCAGGAGTTCATGAGTGCAAAAAAGTGGAACATTCTGCAATGGCCAAGTCAATCACCAGATCTTAACCCAATTGAGCATGCATTTCACTTGCTCAAATCCAGACTTAAGACGGAAAGACCCACAAACGAGCAAGACCTGAAGGCTGCGGCTGTAAAGGCCTGGCAAAGCATTAAGAAGGAGGAAACCCAGCGTTTGTTGTGTCCATGGGTTCCAGACTTAAGGCAGTGATTGCCTCCAAAGATTAGCAACAAAATATTGAAAATAAAAATATTTTGTTTGGGTTATGTTTATTTGTCCAATTACTTTTGACCTCCTAAAATGTGGAGTGTTTGTAAAGAAATGTATACAATTCCTACATTTTCTATCAAATATTTTTGTTCAACCCTTCAAATTAAACCTTACAATCTGCACTTGAATTCTGTTGTAGAGGTTTCATTTCAAATCCAATGTGGTGGCATGCAGAGCCCAACTCGCGAAAATTGTGTCACTGTCCAAATATTTCTGGCCCTAACTGTATATGCACAATAATATATGGCTGGATGTGTCATATATACAGGGGAGGTCACTCTGGTTTGGGCACAGATAGCCGGGGGGCAGGCCTCCTTGCTCCAAATGGCCACGCCCCTGCCACCACGGCAGGACCCCCCCCTGCCCCTGTTCCAATGACCACACCCCCAATAACGCCCATGTCCCTGTTCCAATGACCACAACCACAATGACGCTCATGGTGGGCCCATGACTCCAGGCAGACCTGTCAGGTCCTAGCGGCGGCCCTGGGATCAGGCTGAATCCTGACACCACCACATGCACCTATGACCCAATATTAAGTATAGGGACATATGACTGATCAGGAGGCTTCATGATTTGGACATGCAAGTGTGAAACCACCCTTAACTGTTTCACTGCCCTAAATTTAAAACTCAAACAGAAAGGAGAGCAGGAGCAGAGATAAAAGTTCTGCCTCCACTACCTGAATTCTATCTCAGTGTTTTTACTAATAAAGACAGATTACTCTTGGCAACAGGCAGTGGACAGCAAGTTACAAGGAAGGAAGACACCGAATGGTTTGCATGACACTGGATGGCATCACTTGCAAGGATAGTCTTCTTTTCACGTTTGTCTCTGCATTTCTGCAGAATCTACATTATTTGTATCAACTTACTAAGTGGTTAACAAAGTTTCCCAGTGATGTCATCATCGAAAGCTTGTCTGATCAGTAAAGGGAAATTACCACACCCTCCCACCTATAAATAGCTTTCAGCTGGGAATAGCATTTCCTGTAGGATGCTCGATTATATCTGATCCTCGTTTACATCCCTCTCATATCTGTTGTACATTAGCATGCTGGAGTAATGCGCTGAGGTCCCGCACTCTTTCTACATTACATTGCATTGACAAACAAGCTGCATAATGGAATTACTAACCTGCAACTAAGTGTAGATCTGCTCCAACATCATCTGTCATACTCTTAGGCTGTGTGCAGACAGTGCGTTTTTGATGCGTTTTTTTGACTATCCTTGCAGATTTGGTGCAGAAAACAATCTTTCACCTCTAGGTGCGTTTTTGCCTGTTTTTCACCCCTTCTACCCATTAACTTCATTTGAAAAATGCAGGTAAAAACGCACCAAAAGCACATTTTTCTCCCAGGAGATGAAGATTTGATGCAGAAAATGTCTGCACTAAATACTCAACGTGTGCACACAGCCTTAAAGCGTATGTTCTAAAATTCAAAAATAGAAGTAAAAATAAACACCTTCCTCTTTTCAACCATTTTTAGTTTAAATTTTGGGAAAGATGAACGACTCCCCAGCCGGCAGCGAGAATTGTGTCTGTTCTCACCCTATTGTCACGTTGTGACAGCAGGTAAGCAAGGACAAAGGGCACATTAACTGTCCCTCAAGCTAAGAGTCCCTAGACTATCCTTGTCCCCAAGATTACCCCTGAAGGTGGGGATGCCTGGGTTTCGTACCTTGCAATACTCTTAGGTATGACTCACTTCTATATGCTTTCTCTTCCTCAAGGGAGTGAAGGAGCAGGAGGGCTAGGGAACACAAAGAAAAAAAAAAGGCAAGGAAACATATCTAAGAGAAATCTTCTCCAATAGGAAACTTCACTGCTGCAATAGAAAGGAACACCTCAGCTTTACAGAGACAAGCTCCTTCAACGTGGTCAGTATAGAGATGGGGAGCCTGGGTTTCGTACCTTGCTATACTCTAAGATATGACTCACTTCTATATGCTTTCTTTTCCTCAAGAGAGTGAAGGAGCCAGAGGGCTAGAGAACACAAGGAAAAAACAGGCAAGGAAACAAATCTAAGAGAAATCTTCTCAATAGGAAACTTCACTGCTGCAGTAGAAAGGAACACCTCAGCTTTACAGAGACAAGCTCCTTCAACATGGTCAGTATAGAGATGGGGATGCCTGGGTTTCGTACCTTGCTATACTCTTAGATATGACTCACTTCTATATGCTTTCTCTTCTCAAGAGAGTGAAGGAGCCAGAGGGCTAGAGAACACAAGGAAAAAACAGGCAAGGAAACAAATCTAAGAGAAATCTTCTCCAATATAGGAAACTTCACTGCTGCAATAGAAAGGAACACCTCAGCTTTACAGAGACAAGCTCCTTCAAAGTGGTCAGTATAGAGAATCTAGGAGTAGAGCAAGCTATGAGACTCAGGCATCCCCACCTTCAGGGGTCATCTTGTGGACAGAGATAGCCTAGGGACCCCTAGCATGAAAGACAGTTAAGGTGCCCTTTGCCCCTTGCTTACCTACAGTCACATCGTTACACCTATCCTCCGCATGATTGATGGTGGTGCTTATTATTGACTTATAGAAAGAGTGGATATGAGTTTGAGCCCTTTTACTTTGACATAGGGAGTTCTGGGCACTCCAGACCGATGAGATCAATACTCTCCTGATTCCATTCCTTGCAGCCTGTATCTAAGAGACAGCAAGGTTAGACTTCTTCTACCCAACTCTTTGCAATATGTTCCCTTTACTATATAGTATGGTGATTAGGAATGCCTGCTGCAGGTCAGTGGCTGCCAAAAGGTTCTTTCACCATAATATTTCAAGGGATTGCTCTGGCTAATAATACCGATTCTATCAATTATCAATATCAGATAAGTGGTGGACTTACACCTGGCAAACCCACCAATCAGTTTTTAACTGCACTAGATGTAACTGGGAATGAAGCTGAGCGGAGGTGACCCCTTTAACAGAAATGCAGCTTTGTCCCTCTTGTTTGACATTTTCTACACTGTGTACAGCATTATTAGGCAAGTTGTATTGTAGAGGATTATTTTTTATTATTGATCAACAACTATGTTCTCAATCAACCCAAAAGACTCATAAATATCAAAGCTTAATATTATTGGAAGTTGGAGTGGTTTTTTTTAGGAGGATATTTGTTTGTGCAGGTAACTAATACTGTGCAGAATTATTAGGCAACTTACCGTAATAAAAACCTAATACGGTATATTCCCATCTCACTTGTTTATTTTCACCTGATAAACTAATATAACTGCACAAAATTTAGAAATAACCATTTCTAACATGCAAAACAAAACCCCAAAAAATTAGTGACCTTTCTTAGCCACCTCTTAGTCTTAGTAATTAGCCCCCTTTCTTTATGATGACACTCAGCAGCCTTCCATCCATAGATTTTGTCAGTTGCTTGATCTGTTTACGATCAACATTGCGTGCAGCAGCCACCACAGCCTCCAGACACTGTTCCCAGAGGTGTACTGTTTTCCCTCCCTATAGATCTCACATTTTATGAGGGACCACAGGTTCTCTATGGGGTTCAGATCAGGTGAACAAGGGGCCATGTCATTATTTTTTCTTTATTTAGACCTTTACGGGCCAGCCACGCTGTGGAGTAGTTGGATGCATGTGATGGAGCATTGCCCTGCATGAAAATCATGTTTTTCTTGAACGATACCGACCGCTTCCAGTACCACTGCTTGAAGGAGTTGTCTTCCAGAAACTGGCAGTAGGTCCGGAAGTTGAGCTTCACTCCATCCTCAACCCGAAAAGGTCCCACAAGTTCATCTTTGATGATACCATCCCATACCAGTACCCCACCTCCACCTTGCTGGGGTCTGAGTCGGAGTGGAGCTCTCTGCCCTTTACTGATCCAGCCTCTGGCCCATCCATCTGGCCCATCAAGAGTCACTCTCATTTCATCAGTCCATAAAACCTTTGAAAATCAGTCTTAAGATATTTCTTGGCCCAGTCTTGACGTTTCATCTTATGTTTCTTTTTCAAAGGTGGTCGTTTTTCAGCCTTCCTTACCATGGCCATGTCCCTGAGTATAGCACACCTTGTGCTTTTTGATACTCCAGTAACGTTGCAGCTCTGAAATATTGCAAAACTGGTGGCAAATGGCATCTTGGCAGCTTCACGCTTCATTTTCCTGAATTCATGGGCAGTTATTTTGCCCCTTTTTTCCCAACACGCTTCTTGCGACCCTGTTGTCTATTTGCCATGAAACGCTTGATTGTTCGGTGATCACGCTTCAAACGTTTGGCAATTTCAAGACTGCTGCATCCCTCTGCAAGACATCTCACAATTTTGGACTTTTCAGATCCCTTCAAATCTCTCTTCTGACCCATTTTGCCAAAGGAAAGGAAATTGTCTAATAATTAAGCACACCTTATATAGGGTGTAGATGTCTTTACACCACACCCCTCCTCATTACAGAGAGGCACATCACCTGATTTACTTAATTGGTAGTTGGCTCTCAAGACTATACAGCTTGGAGTAGGGCAACATGTATAAAAAGTATCATGTGATCAAAATACTCATTTGCCTAATAATTCTGCACACAGTGTATGTTTTGATCCCTCTCTGATCTGATATTGATGACATAATGGGAAGATTCACTTTCAGTAAAATCGTCCCCAAAGTGTGCAAAGTACATAAAAAATTCGTATCTACTCACCCTCCGTGGGTCCAGCGCCAGCTTCCCACCACTGCTGCAGTCCTGATGTTGTGATTAGAGCAGTGATGTCACTGATACCAACAGCTTGTGCACTGAGCTCAGCTTTGTGTGCTGTCAATCTCTGTACAAGGAGCTGAGCACGATGAGTAGCTGGAGCAAAGACGCACGCTGTTGATGTGACATTGCCATGGGTAACACCAGAATCACAGTGGTATCTGAATAACAGCATTGGACCCTTTGAGGGTAGATACCTGTTGAGTATGTTATTTTATGTTTTACACACTTTGGTGTCATCCGCTTTAAAGTTTGGTTTACACCACCCAAATTGCGGCTTTAAGTAACTACTGATTTCCACTACTAATGTGACCTCCTTGCAATTGTCCTAACTATGCCTAACTAACACTTTCCCAATATACTTCTGCTACCTACCCTGCTCCTGTAAACTTATCGCTAAGATGCTCATAAATACCTTAATTGTTGTTCTAGCTTTGACCTTCCAGACTGGAGATCGGAAATCGGAACAACTGACCAGGGCACATCACCGGTGGGGGCTGAGAGGAGAGTGAAATATGGTCTTGGCTTGTGTGGCCAGACTGCTGTCTTTAATAAAGGAGCACCCCTGCCACCACACACATGGTGCCAACAGACCATTCTATAAAAGTGTCAGGCCTTCATTTTGGAGCTCGGCAGTGAGTCTAAACAGTAGTTTCCCACCACATATGTGGTGTTGGCTTACTCAGGAGAAATTGCGGAACCCAATTTCGGGGTGTATTTTCTCTCGGTACCATTGTGAAAATAAAAAAAAATTGGGGCTAATTTTTTTTATTTTTAACGCTTCTACTTTGAAAAACTCTGTGAAGCACCAGTGAGTTCAGGGTGCTTACCACACATCTAGACAAAGTCCTTGAGCAGTGTAGTTTCCAAAATGGGGGAATTTGTGAAGGGTTTCCACTGTTTAGGCACATCAGGGACTCTCTAAACGTCACATGGTACCGCAGACCATTCCATCAAAGTCTGTACTCCAGAACATCACTTGTTCCTTTTGGAACTCCAAAGTGTGTCCAAACAGTAGTTTTCCACCACATATGGGGCATACTAAGCAGAAATTACACAACAAATTTTAGAGTCCAAATTCCCTCTTTACACCTTGTGAAAATGAAAAAGTTTGGGTCTAAAGAATCATTTTTGTATGCAAAATCTAACTTTTACATTTTCACAGTTCAACATTGTAAAATTCTGTGAATCACCTGGGGGTTCAAGGTGCTTACCACACATCTAGATACATTTCATAAGAGGTGTAGTTTCCATGGGGTCACTTGAGAGGAGTTTCCACTGTTTAGGCACATCAAGGGCGCTGTAAATGCAACATGGTGTCCACTATTGATTCCAACCAATTTATGTTCCAAAAGTCAAATGACGCTCCTTCCTTTCCGAGACCAAACAATAGTTTTCCACTACGTGTGGGATATCAGCACAAATTGTATAGCGCATTTTCTTATCTCATCCTTGTTGCCATCATCATGATCGTATGACAGCTTCTTTTTCATGGGACGAGTTGATGTTTTGAAAAAAATGTTTATTTTACCATTCCCAAGGACGATGGCATTATCTCAATGCAACTATCATAGACTGACACCTCCAATCGTTGTAGTTATACGCAGAGCAGATGACAGCTACGAAACACAGCCAGCACATGTCATATATAAAGCAGGCTCTGCTCCTGAGCCTGCTCCATGCTTTGAATAATGACCTATAATAAAAATGTACAGGATAGGCCGTTACCCACTGAAAGAGTGAAGGTGACTGCCGGGCATAGTGCTGCCCCACTCCTAATTGGAAATATATTTATATTTATGTTCACTGAAATTACAAAGATCTGCATATATGTGTGTGTATATATATATATATATATATATATATATTGACAATACTTTGACAAATAGAAAGAATGACTTGAATGGTGGATCCTGTGTATCTACTTATATAGAGTGTTATCAGTCATTGACAGGAGAGAGGTACTATGATATCACTATTGTAATGTGATCCTGGTATCTACTGTATATAGAGGTGTTATCAGTTTTGTACAGGAGAGGAGGTGAGCTGTGATATATCTATGTGATGGTGGATCCTGTGTTATCTACTGTATATAGAGTGTTATCAGTCAATTGTACAGGAGGAGGGTGAGCTGTGATATCATCTATTGTGAATGGTGGATCCTGTGTTATCTACTGTATATAGAGGTGTTATCAGTCATTGTACAGGAGGAGGGTGAGCTGTGATATCACTATTGTGAATGGTGGATCCCGTGTTATCTACTGTATATAGAGGTGTTTTAAAAAAATTGTGATTCGTGATGCCACCTATGGTTCCGGTAACGTTACCGGCGCTGTGGAACAGACCTCCAGGGTGATGGTGGAACAGCAGCATGGTTACCTCCCCGTAGTTGGAGCGGGATCCCTAGGGCAGTTGGGGGAGTTAATGATGGTTGCAGACAGTCTATGAAGGGAGCAGGATCAGAAGCCACAATAACAGCCACAAACACAGGGTTGTTGTTTCCATACCTTTACTGATGATATGAGCAAGGTAAAGTCCAGGGTACCATTCGAGTGGTCTGGAAGCAGTTCAGAATCTCCACATCTGATGAGTTGTGAGGCCTCCCTATTACGCTGTGTGTGTGCTTTGGTCCTGGGCTGTCTGAAGCTAGACCCTGACCCTCTCTTGTAGTCCTCACTTGTATGGCAGGCTGTGAAGCTCTGCTGTGGGCACCGCTGTATCCACTGCGGTCCCGAGCTCTACTTGGTGGCTGTGCCTCAAGTCCTGCACCAGGAGACTTGAAGTCTCCCTGGTCTCCGGTCTTTATTGCTGGGCTGACTGGACCCGTGCAGGCTCGGACTCCGGTGTTCGGGCTGTTGAAGTAGCTATTCTGGGGTGAACCAGCACGGTCCGCTCCCCCTTGCTGACTTGCCTCGCCTCCGACCCTCACTCTTGGGTCCCTCACACGGGCTAGGCTTCCCCTCTGGCACGGGCCTAGCGGTCACTGTTCACCAGGTGTCTTCCTCAGTACTGCTCCATACTGAACTGCTTAACTCCGCCCCTGAGCCTGAATTTATAGGGGACCTTGCCTGAAGTCAGCAAATAGAGCTCTCCCTTTAGGTATGGGGTGGAAGGTGTTGTGTATAACTTTACCTGATGTGGAAATCCTTCCCTGCTCCAGGTGTTCCTGTGGCAACCGAACCGTGGAGTGGGGTGCCACAATACCACCTATTGTGAATGGTGGATCCTGTGTTATCTACTGTATATAGAAGGCGTTATCAGTCATTGTACAGGAGGAGGAGGTGAGCTGTGATATCACCTATTGTGAATGGTGGATCCTGTGTTATCTACTGTATATAGAGGTGTTATCAGTCATTGTACAGGAGGAGGAGGTGAGCTGTGATATTGTCTATTGTGAATGGTGGATCCTGTGTCATCTACTGTATATAGAGGTGTTATCAGTCATTGTACAGGAGGAGGTGAGCTGTGATTTGTCTATTGTGAATGGTGGATCCTGTGTTATCTACTGTATATAGAGGTGTTATCAGTCATTGTACAGGAGGAGGAGGTGAGCTGTGATATCACCTATTGTGAATGGTGGCTCCTGTGTTATCTACTGTATATAGAGGTGTTATCAGTCATTGTACAGGAGGAGGAGGTGAGCTGTGATATCACCTATTGTAAATGGTGGATCCTGTGTTATCTACTGTATATAGAGGTGTTATCAGTCATTGTACAGGAGGAGGAGGTGAGCTGTGATATCACCTATTGTGAATGGTGGATCCTGTGTTATCTACTGTATATAGAGGTGTTATCAGTCATTGTACAGGAGGAGGAGGTGAGCTATGACATCCCCTACTATGAACAGTGAATCCTGTGTTATCTACTGTATATAGAAGTGACATTAGCTATTGTACACTAGGGCAGGAGGTGAGCTGTGACTTCACCTACTGTGAAGGGTTTCATTGTGAAATTATCTAATGTGACTGGTGGATCTTTCATTATTATCTTGTAGTGGTGATAATGAGACTGCTGAAAAATCTTCTGGTCAGTGAAACATTTTAATAGTTTTCTTTTATTATAGTTCAAGGTGTATTTCAAGAAAATATGATCTGATCTGCAGTATAGAATGTATCAGTCACAACCTTTCAACATCGTTTCCGACATCGTTGCAAAAGTGACGTCAGAACTAATGTTGAAACGACATTGTTATTGCGTTGTAGCATGTTAACGCACATTGATATTGTTCAGTTGGAGTTAACAGTGTTCTCCAAGAACTACTCCAACTTAATCAACCTGCGGTATCGTTCGGTGTGACACCGCAATAGCAATGTCACGGCATTCAGCCTATTCGCTAGGTTGATCCCAGCCCAGCGAGCAATCACTGAGGCAACATCACAGCGCCATCACTGGCAACAGCTTGCCATGTGACAGCTAGGCTGCAATGTTGGAAGCGAGTGCGCACCCGCGGCATCGCTTCCAACATCGCAGTTGATGTTGAAAGGTGTTAACGAGACCTTTAGACACACTTTGAAGGGAGCTGAGCTGTTCAACTTTGTAATGCCGGTTTCACACCACAGCAAGATCAGGTCCGGGGCTGTCCGGTGTAAACCTGACAGCCCCGGACCCGATTTTGCAGTAATGCAGCTTTATGGGGCGGATGGAGCCAGATGGCAGCTATTTGCCATCCGGTTTCCATTTGTCTGGGGGATCCGGGACAATTCAGATTGTTCTTCAGGACACAAAAACGTTGCTTGCAACGTTTTTGTGTTGGGAAAAAATCTGAACAAATCGGATCCCCGGTGGCGATCCGGTGCCCCCTAATATGGGGGTCTATGGACACCGGATCGCGTCAGATCTGACATAAAATCGGATCTGGGAGTCGGATGCCGGGTGCTGGAGTTTAGCAGCACTATCAGCACCATGAGCTGTCCCCTGCAGAGATTTCAGGACCTCAGCTAGCTCCGCGATCTCGAAATTTCAGCATGCTGCAATCTGAGGAATCCGCTGCAAACCAGACCAGAGGAATACAATATATGCCCTTCGGTTCTGTTCAAAATCGGGTCTGTGGCTGTCAGTTCCCTGGACACCGGGATGATCTTGCTGTGGTGTAAAACCAGCCTTAGTTTTCATCTGATCACCACTGGAGCTAATTACATCTGATGGTGGGAGTGCCGAGTGTCATTTCCCCACCGGTCTGATATTGATGGCAAGGACAAGAATATCATATGCACAGACTACCCCCTTAAGATTATTGATCCAAGGAAAGGTGAACAATAAGGGGACGTTTGACCTTAGATATGGTATAGTCATCATACAGACCCTTGTGCAATATGATAGATGTATATTTGGAACTATATGGGTCAGTTAATAATCAGACATTGGAAGAAGACAGGGGGATTGTGTACAGTGGTGATTTTAGGAGCAATGTGTATGGCACGCAGGCCCTGGTACTGTGTCGTCTCTGAGAATAAATGAGTCTCTTTTTCTGGTAATAGCAGCGGCAGGATCACTTGTTTTGTTGCAGTAGACGGAATGGACTTTGCATGGTAAGCATGATCTCATGTTTCTCCCAGTCCTGTGCCTGACATTGATTTCTGATACATCTCTCTATCAGAGTTCTGTTACACTCTGTCACTAGGGTTTACAGCTTCCTGGGGTGAATATTTTCTTTTCATAGTGTTAAAATAATATGACAATAGGTTTAGAAAATGCAATTCTTATCCCTATGATTACAATGCTGCAAACTGTAACATAATAGGGTCAATAACATATCAAATAGTAACTATACAGCGAACCAATCTGTACATGACTGTAATCAGCTAGGGGAAGGTAACATGGAGAACGGCGTAGTGTATGGTGTTTATCTCCAGTCTCACGGCAGATGTTAGCCTAAAGGGGTTAATGAGCCTTTATATAACCGCCTGTAGACTGGAGATAAACACTATGCACTACACATTGTCACAAGTGTGTCGTGCCTTGATGAGACCTCGGTGGGATCTGGGATCAGAAGGTCACAGCGTTTAGTTGATTGTAGATCCTCGTTAGATCCCGCTCATTGGTTATCCTGAGTAGAATCATAGAATCATAGAGTGTTAGAGTTGGAAGGGATCTCCTGGGTCATCTAGTTTAACTCCCTGTTCCAGCCAGGATTCATTAAATCATCCCAGACAGCATAGAGTCATAAGAATGGTGACCTTATTTAATTCCATTTAGTGCTGAAGGGGTTAAGGTTTCTTTTCTGCTACGATTAACCGTGTAATTGTAATTTCAGCAGCTGCCACTCCCTTCAGCGATATAACCAAACTCCTCACTCCTATGCTGGCTATAGTTCATTCTATGCTGACCAGTGAAGGAGTTGTCTATGGAGAAAGCAGTAATCTTTTCAATGGATGCAGTTGATTCCCTTTCTAGACTTGAATTGTCTATGTGGAATCTGTTTTTCTAGTTTGCCTCTCCTCCCCATGTTTGTCTTTATACTAGTAGTAAGACTAGTTTTTTCTGGTCTGTGCATTAGTCATTGCTAGTTCGGGATCAGCCATGGCTTAGTCTTCTGATTGTGCACAAGGGTAGGACCAATCTAGGGACATTAAGGGCACAGGAATTGTCCACAGGCTGGATGGTGACCCCTTTCCCTATCATCAAGGCCTTCCTCTACATATTCCCTAGTGTATCCTTCCTCTTGCGCTGCACACTGGCGTGATATACATGTGTTTTGGGCCTGAAGACTCCAGTTTATGGACAAGATGTAATTTTGGAGTAAACATTCAATTTATTGATTATGTTTTATTTATTAATGTACAGTGATTTGGATTTATTAATGTAGCTTGGTTTTCATTAATAATCTATCCAAAATCAATTGGCCAAAATCAAAACCGATGAAAATCGAGAAAATTAGCTCCTTAGGAATCAATGTAAATCCAATTAATTTGTTTTGAACACGCCAGAATACATACCAAAACCCCATTTTATAGGGAATAAAGATAGTGTTTAATACTAAACACATTAAGAAATTGATATAAAATAAATATGAGACTAATGTAAAGAATAAATGAACATTTAACATGGCATTTATTTTTCTAAAGAGTCTTCTTGGAGTATGGAAGACAGCGAGGAAGGGAGAGAGGGGTGAACATAATATTGTAAAATTATCAGCGAGGTCACGTGTGCACACCAACGAAATGCAAGGTAACTAACGAAAACTGAGACAAATTTTTAATGGAAAAATTCAATGAAAACCGAAATGGACGATAACCGATGTCAACATAAACCAGGTATTATACTGTACTGTATTCACCTGGAAAGTGAGAATTGAAAAATAAGAATTCTATTCTTTTTTTTTTTTTTTTCCAGATGTTTGTCCCACTTAAAAAATTCAAGTTGCTATGGGGTAGGGCAGACCCCAGGGCAGCAGATGTTATCAGTGAGTTGGTACTGGTGTTACAGCGCAGGGGTGTGTGGAGCCCACTGGGACGGGGCACTCGGTGCCGGACCGGGGTGCTGCTGGGGAATGTCACGGCGGTCCTGGTCCGGACCGTGTCCCGGGCCCGCACAATAAAATGGGGGATATTTACAGGAGATTTGTCACTCGTGACCACCCACTATATACGGCCAGTAATGGGGCCGCCGCTGCTGCAGAACCTCCGGGATGATGGGTTAGCAGCTGGGATGGAATAGTTCCTGTGGGCAGAACTGGTTCCCCGGGGCAGTGGTAGAGGTAGTTAAAGTCTGTGAGGATGTTATTGATGCTGCAGGAGAGTAGGGTTAGCAGTAGAGATGATAAGAATAGAGGCAATGGCAGTCTATGAGGGCAAGTGGGGCTTCAGCATAAGGATGACACACACACTCATGGTTTCTGTTGTTCTTCAAGTCTTTACTGGCAGATGGTATTACACAGTATTGTCCACGGAGTCTGTACCAGGTTGCTCTCATCCTGACCGGGTCCTTGGCTTCCTACTTAAACGCGTGTGTGGCCCTGCTGCTGCTTATAGCTGTACTGCTGGCCCTGTCTCTGCTCACGGGTACCAATATGCTGGGCAACTTGAGTCCTCTGTGTCACTGACTCCTCCGTGTTGCTTTGCTATGGTGTGGTGAAGATGGTGGACCTTCACTATGCCGGTGTTTACTGTCCTGTCTGTCTCAGGCACAGCCTCGATCCGGTATCCGTCTTAAGCGCCTCCCCGGGGTCAAGTTTTTTGGGGTAACTCTTTATCCCGGGGATGTTCCTCTGTTACTCTGTCTCCTTTCCTCAGACCTCTCAGGACCTCCACCTCTACTTGGCTCTGCTCCTGCTCCAGACTCAACTCTGACTCCAACTAAAAACTGAACTAACTGTCACTTCTGCTCTGAGGTAAACAACTTAGCTCCTCCCACTAGTGCAGGTGCCAGCTAAGCTCCTCCACTTTCTAGTGTAGTGTTGTGTGGGGATTAAACCTGTGTTGTTTCTGTGGCATATTAACCCTTGGGGTGCCACAGGTACAGCAAGAAAGTCACAGACAGAGCGGGGTGCAGTCTCAAGATGTTTACTCACAGCTTTGTTGTTCCAAGTCACAGCAGTCATCACCAGTCCTCTGGAAATATTCTTCCAGATGTTACCCCTCTACTTGACAGATACTCTGGCCCTCACAGACTCCTGCCAGCCACTCTCCACCAACTACTAACTGGCTCTAGATGTTTCTGTCGTCCCTTTTATATGGTCCATCACGTGTCCCACGTCACCTATGTGTGTGCCTCTTAACTTCACTTCGTCCCGGGTGCTCTCCTAAACCCAACTCTCTGCTGAACCCCACCAATTCTCCAGACAGGATCAGGGACTGTGCTCTCCCGTAGGAGTAATCTCGCCCGGTCCCAGACCTGGAGTGGTGTGTGGTGTCTGGGTGCTTGGATACCTGTCAGTGCCCCCCTTTCTTACCCCAGAGTGGGGTACTACACCTCTAAGTGGAGTGCAGTTCCTCTGTGGTGACTGGATCCACAGGGGCGCCACATTTTCCCCCCTTCCCCCTTAACACAGCACGTCCTTGGGCTGGGACAAGCAAGAAAAGCAGGTGGTTTAAAGACATGTAATATTTTTAGGAATGCATTCCAACAATAAAACGTTTCATCCCTTTACGGGAGGTACTTATACTTGAACGTTGCAGAATATAAAAAGATGTAAGCTAAAACAGTATAAATAACTTTGTATAAACAGCTACCACAAGGTCCAGTGCGATCCCTTTTTGGGTTTCCATCACACTGTCCTAAGTGAAAAGACGGCGGGGGACCCGCTTAACATAATCCCATTTGGAGGTCCTGTACGGGCTACAGGACATTAATGATTTTATTGTTGTACCACTGATTCGGCCACGCCAAACGGGTTTTTGTTCTGTGGTAATCTGCTTTAACTCTGCTTTAAAACTAACATGGAGCACTCCGTGGTACTAACTATATACAATTCAGTTTGTGTGCAATTAGTCCACATCCTCACAGTCTTCATCAAATAGAAAAAGAAATACTAAAGCATAATAACAGTAAAATGTTGAAAGAAAAACAATAAAACAAACAATAAAGAAAAATGCAAGACCCACCGAGTCACTAAGTGGTGATCTATATACAGACGCTAGCACTCACAAGTACCACATGTTGGACTACAGTTTTCTCCTTTGTCAAGGCAGCACCTCTCTGTTTGAGCTGTCTCCGCTCTTCTGGAGTCCCAAGGTGATACTTGTGCTAGCTGGCGCATTCTGGTCACATACTGCCGCCTGTGGTTGTCACAGAAGCTCCGTTTGCACTGCCACCCTCTTGTTCTTATCTCCACCATTGCAGACCCTAGTAGCAGAGTCTGCATAGCTGCATCCCGGGTCCGAGATGTAACCTGGATGGTGGCTTCGGGGCTTAGCTCCCTCACGGGTGCGTGCTTTGGCTGCTTCCTCTGGGGCTCTGGAACTGCTGAGGCTATTGGCTGCGGCACTTGGGTCTTAGGAGACTCCAAGGATGACGTCCCCAATCATACAATTCTTACATCGAGGGCATACAACCCCCAGTTGCTCATGTGCCGGGTGAATGTGACGGTATCACCAGAGTGCAGGTCGAGTCCCGGATGGCCCTCCGGCAGGTGGGCCTCTATGTCCCACTGGGTCACGAACAGTTCCTTCAACTTTCCCTTCCCCTTCAGTAACCCCTAGCCTCTCGTCAAGTCAAACCTGACCACAGTGCCAAACTTGTCTTGTTGGGCCTCCTTCTGGCTGCAGTAGTCCAGCCAGCTAATTGTCTCTACTGGGAACCTCCCTTCTTGGGTCTCTCCAGGGAACCCCATGAGTTCTTGTCACGCTTGGGGGTGAGGGAATCAGATAATTTGATGGTGTGATGGGCAAAGGGGGTCTGGAGAGCTTAATCTGAACTTGATCCCTGGCTCGCCCTGATCTCGGAGGAACCTCTGATGGGAGGAGTTCCGAGCTGTCACCCTTTACCCTAAGCTCCTGATTATCCCTAGGCTGAGGGCCCCTACCTCCACTCATGGGTTGGGGATCACAGCAATAGAACTTCACAGCAATAGAGCTTCAGCGCAGCAGTAAGAACTTCACAGCAATAGAGCTTCAACGCAGCAGTAAGACGTCTTCTCAGCTCAATGACAAAGAGCCAACTAACTCTATAAAAGAAGTCTGACAGAGGAGAAGGAAGGCTATTTAAAGCGAGGGGAGGGAATTCACGGTGAGTCACACTTCAACCACTCAACCAGCAGCTAAACATAATATAAGAACATAATAGTGAATGCAGCTCTAGAGCACAACACAGGAGGCAAGACCTTCACAGCAATACCTCATGCAGCCCTTAAAGGAAAACAACACATACAGCAGCATCTGGCAATGTCAGCATGAACTAAGCGTGTGTCAGTACCCCCTCCTTTAAGAGAGGCCTCTGGACTCGACAACAGACACATCGAAAAAAGTCCACATCCCCTAAGCAACGAGAAATGAAAGATGTTATGGGTTGCCAAAACTGGGGGTAGGTCAAGTCTGTACAGCACAGGATTGCAAATGGCCAATATTCTAAACGGTCCTACAACCCTGGAACTTGGAGCCCGAGTAGCACGCCTCCACCTGACATACTTGGACAACACCCACGCATACTCATTCACACAGCAGCATCCGGCGATGTCAGCGCAAACTAAGTGCGTGACAGTTCTTCTCCCTGGTCAACCCACTTAAAGACTACCCTTTCTGCGCTGATTCCTTCAGACACTGGCTCTGGGGTGAGTGGGACCGCCAATCTATCAAAGTCTTCGGAGTGATCCCAGGGTAAATCTCTATGCATCCGGCCAGGTACAAGGACAGTCAGGGTATCTAAGTGTGTCGTCCACTGCCGGGGGAGTGTCGGTACCTGTTACTGCTGCTGGTTCCTCAGCACCGACCTCTTCCTCCTCCTCCACGGTTGGTGAAAATGGATGGGACTGTGCCCACCGCAAACTCATCCACTCAAGCAGGTCTTCTTTCCAGGCTTCCACTGCCTCACCTGCGCCCTTCTTAGCTGTTGACCCAGGCTCTCCACTTCACCCTGTAGGGAATCCAGGTCGAGGAGTGACAGATGCTCTAGGCCTGCCTCCGGTACTCTGGGGGGGTCCTCATCACCATAACTGTGCTCCCAGGCCCGCCGGTCACCGCTTTCCATGGTGCCTTCTGGGTGCAGCACTGCCATCTTTCTCCTCTGGCTGTCTCGCTCCTGCTCTACTGCTCCCTTCTTTGGGTTGTTCCTCCACCTGGCTTTGTCAGCCACACCAGGGGATTTTTCTATGGCCGACTGACAAGCCCTGTGACATTGGAGTTCCTTTGGTGGGCGGGTATGGCTTTTTGCACCTTTTGGCGACCCAGACCATGAAGGGAGGCCGCAATACTCCCTCTTTGATGATCATGGCGCCTGTTCTTTTTGGCAGGGCGCTGCTTACAGTTCACAAACACGGTCTTTGAGGCGCACGATGCCCTGTTTTACCGGGCCGGTAATCCTGTTTGTGACACCAAGTTGACTGGCCCCGTGGGGGCCATAGGGTACTCGGGACTGGGCCCTGTTCGGTGTCATTGCTGGGGATGTCACAGTGGAGTGACCCGGCCCGTGGCCCCGGAGCGGTTAATCAATAAAAAAGGAGGGTCTGTTTCAGGATAGGAGTCTAGGAAGGATTCTTCTTGGGATCAGGTTACCAGACTTGGGGATTCTTGTTTACGTGACGCCACCCGCAGGTTGCAGCTAATAATGGCTGCCACTGCTTTACAGTTCCTCTGAGGGGATTGGTAATAGGGCAGCTTGATAGTGAGCCCTCCATGGGTAGGGCCGACCCACCAAGGCAGCAGATGTTATCAGTGAGTTGGTGCTGGTGTTACAGTGCCGGGGCACAGCAAGAAAGTCACAGACACAGCGGGGTGCAGTCTCAAGAAGTTTACTCACAGCTTTCTCATTCCCAGTCGTAGCAGTCATCACCGGTGTAACAACCCGCGGAGTCCTGAGTTCTTGGAGTAGAGGATCCAGCTAACTCCCGAGTAAGGTGGTGGCACAGACCAGTACCCCTGTCTACTGTCCTTTCACGGTCGACTCTTCTTATGCACTTGCTTCACCCTCCTGCCCTGCGCCTCGCTCACACAGTGCCCCGAGCCAGTCACTACGTCATCTGACCCTGAACCCTATGTGACCACCTTTTCAGCAGATGTACGCGGTTTTGGCTGCGGCACTTAGAGACTTTGCAGCCTCTGAGTTGCTATCTGAGCCTGGTTGTTCTCCACTAGTCTGGGGCCCGGTACCCCTTCTCTGTGTCCTGGTCCCTCCACATGATTGCAGTCGCTATGGATGCGGGCGTCTTTGAGTAGATTCATCACTACTCGGTCCCCTGGGACCCCTTCTGTCTTCTGGAGCACCCTCGTTCTCTCTCTCTCAGGTCTTAGGATGACCTCCTACTGGCTCCATTCCTCTGGACGTCTCTTTCCAGATGTTACTCCTCTACATGACAGACACTCTGGCCCTCACTGACTCCTGCCAGCCACTCTCCACCAACTACCAACTGGCTCTAATTGTTTCTGTCATCCCTTTTATATGGTCTGTCACGTGTCCCATGTCACCTACGTGTGTCCTTCTTAACTTCACTCCATCCCGGGTGCTCCCTAAATCCTACTCTCCGCGCAACCCCACTACACTGGTTCCTCTTCTCCAGACAGTATCAGGGACTGTGCTCTCCCGTAGGAGCATTCTCGCCCTATCCTAGACCTGGAGTAGTGTGTGGTGTCTGGGTGCTTGGATATCTGTCAGTGCCCCCTTCCTTACTCAAGAGTGGGGTACTACACCTCTATTTGGGGTGAAGTACATCTGTGGCGACTTGATCTGCTGGGGCGCTATGTATATATATATATAATATATAGTGCAGACCAAAAGTTTGGACATACCATCTCATTCAAAGAGTTTTCTGTATTTTCATGACTATGAAAATTGTATAGCCACACTGAAGGCATCGAAACTATGAATTAACACATGTGGAATTATATACTTAACAAAAAAGTGTGAAATAACTGAAAATATGTCTTATATTTTAGGTCTATTCAAAGTAGCCACCTTTTGCTTTGATTACTGCTTTGCACACTCTTGGCATTCTCTTGATGAGCTTCAAGAGGTAGCCACCGGAAATGGTCTTCCAACAGTCTTGATGGAGTTCCCAGAGATGCATAACACTTGTTGGCCCTTTTGCCTTCACTCTGCTGTCCAGCTCACCCCAAACCATCTCGATTGGGTTCAGGTCTAGTGACTGTGGAGGCCAGGTCATCTGGCGTAGCACCCCTTTACCATCACACCTCCTCCTCCATGCTTCACGATGGGAACCAGGCATGTAGAGTCCATCCGTTCACCTTTTCTGCATCGCACAAAGTCACAGTGGTTGTAACCAAAGATCTCAAATTTGGACTCATCCGACCAAAGCACAGATTTCCACTGGTCTAATGTTCATTCCTTGTGTTCTTTAGCCCAAACAAGTCTCTTCTGCTTGTTGCCTGTCCTTCAGTGGTTTCCTAGCAGCTATTTTACCATGAAGGCCTGCTGCACAAGTCTCCTCTTAACAGTTGTTGTAGAGATGTGTCTGCTGCTAGAACTCTGTGTGGCATTGACCTGGTCTCTAAACTGAGCTGCTGTTAACCTGCGATTTTTGAGGCTGGTGACTCAGATGAACTTATCCTCCGCAGCAAAGGAGACTCTTCGTCTTCCTGTCCTGGAGCGGTCCTCTACGTTATGTCTGTTTACTGTTCCCATACAGTTTGAGCACGTTCTCATCCAACTCAGCTTTTTTACAGCCCTACCCGGCCTCATCGCTATTCATTTAGAGCATCTTTTTTTTCTTTGGTTATACTGCACCTGCCAATCACAGTAATGCCATTATCAAAGATGAATATGGCTGTACTATGGCTGACAAGCAATCCGAGCATGTTTCTTGGCTGAAAATTAGTAAGGAAACATGCTTTTCAGCTCACTCGAATATCACGAGTTAAATCCAAAACACTCACAGAATACCGAGTATCCCGAATACCGTATTATCTGTGCGAATAGTAACGAGTATACTTGCTCATCACTACTAAGCATCCCTGTCTGAGCCAATAGTGTAATTTAATACATAAAAACATTTTATAACTTACAATTTCTGATGTTAATGAGGCGCGGTCTAGACAGTGTGGGCGTTATTTCGGATTTCCATGCTGCCTTCCATCCCTGGTTATCACACCTTCGTGGGCGTGATAACCTAATGCACAAGTGCTGCCCTCTTCTGTGTAAATACTAAAATGTATGGGCTGCTTCCAGTTATGACGCGCCAGCCGCATCTACTGTATTTCCGTGTTCCTTTGAGTCTTTTTGACTTTGTGTTCACAGAGTCTATTCATTGTATTTTGAGATAGACTAAAAAGCTGGTCTCACGTTACCATTTTTCGCTATCTGTGTGAATCCAGCTTACACGGGATGCACCCGCAGTCGTTTTCGGCCCCATTGTCTTTCAAGGGCGACGCAGACACTTGGGGGTGAATCCAGTTCTTTATGGTTCCCCCTGTCCACAGTTTTTACACTGAAACCAAAAATGCATATGTGGCACCCCTGCAGTCTGGTCGCCATATGGGGTACTGCACCCACTCTACGGGTGTGGTATCCCTGCTCTCAGGTAAATCCAAGACACACACCAAGCACCCAACACACCCTTAGAATCCGGTCCCGGGGACAGTGGGCGGACCCAATAGAGGGAGGGCCCAGTCGGGGGACGGAGGAAAGGAAAACGTTGTGGGTGAGAGGTGGAAAAGGGAATAGTGAGTTGTGAGGAGGAGGTCGAGGAGTTAGAAGCCAAAGGACT
Source organism: Allobates femoralis (assembly GCA_033576535.1). Lineage (NCBI taxonomy): Eukaryota > Metazoa > Chordata > Amphibia > Anura > Aromobatidae > Allobates > Allobates femoralis. The sequence goes on from JARQOC010000008.1 coordinate 156,809,470, forward strand.
AGAGCGGTGAGGAGCTCGTCCTGGGTCGGGAGAGAACATCAGATGGTGAGTGAGGCAGAGGGAGCCCTAGGGGCACAGGCAGAGGCAGAGAGAACCACCCATGCGCCCGAATCCAAGCTTGGCCGGAGTCGGACGGAAGGGCTGCTTGGGAACCAGGGACCGGCCCTGAGGTGGTGAGGAGGCTCAATACTCCAACCACAGAACCAGAGGCCACGAGATCTACAGGAGCTGTGGCCGATACCTGACACATCCGCCGAGAAGGTAGCTGTACTAGAGTCAAGGGACTTGGTACTGGTCGCCCGACAGGACCCGTGGCTGCCAGATTGGGGCTCTGTGTGGTGAGGCTTAAGTTGGAGAGGTGGACAGTTAGCGCTTGGAGAGCAACCCGTGAGAGAAAGGAACATAAAGAGGTGTCTTGGATGAGCTATCCTGGTTCCTTGAGGACTATATGGACTGTGGCTTGGCAAAGAGCAGTACCTGGTGGCATTTCAGAAGTAACCACTAAGTAAACCGTGTACAGAACTCAAGAAGCTGTGTGTGAGACTGTTTCATTCCGCGCCAAACAGACAGGCAGGCCACAAAAGACTTGTCTCAGAATACCCCCATTCGCCTATGCACCACCTGCTCTCTTATATACTCCAGGTCCACAGGAAGTAGTTAGTCAGCTCTGAGTAGAGTTCAGAGGAGTTCAGTTCCTGGGAGAACTGAGAGAGGATGTAGTCAAAGAAGCTGTGCCAAGCTTTTCTACAGTCCGCTCACGATTACATGCCTAGCTAGGGTCTGAAGAGAGGAGAACTAAGTCAGAGAAACACATCTGGGAGCTTGAGTGCCATCACCACTAGCCCCAGAGGAGCGCACAGAACGGACACCGGATCCGACACTGTGACTGACACACACAGCACAGTGAATCCAGGAGTGGTGGAGTCTCTAGACCACCACAGTACCAGAGCAAAGCAACACTGCAGGGTCAGCACTACACAGAAGACTCAAGTTGCCTAGCCAAGTGGTACCAGCAGAGAGAGAGAGAGTGAGACAGTGCCAGCAGCTAAGCTAGAAGCAGCAGCAAGGACACACTCACACAGCGCAGCACTAGGAAGCTGAGGACCCGGACAGGGTGGGAGAAACCCAGCCCCAGTACAGACTCCGTGGACTATAACCTGCAACAACATCGCAGTAAAGCATTGGAAACTACAAAACGTGAGTGTGTGTTCCTTAACCCGTCTCCACTACCATCCCTTACTATTACATCCACCATAGACTATACCAACCACTGCCCCAGGGACCTTGCTTCTACCTACGGAGAGCAGCACCATCTAAGCTGCCTAACATCACCCTGGAGGTTCTGCAGCAGCGGTGGTCCCCCATACTGAACACACACCGTGGGTGGCGTCACGATAAACTCCATACCCTGTACATATCCCCTTATTATTGCCAGGGCCCGGGACACGATCCGGATCAGGACCTCCATGACATCCCCCGCAGCAACGCCGTCCGGTACCGAGTACCCTCGTCCCAGTGGGCTCGACAGTGCGATACCACCTTAGCTGCGATTCCATCATCCCCAGAGGTCCCGCACCGCAGTGTCGGCCATTAATTCGCGAACATCACGGGTGGCATCAGGACAACAATCCCCAAAACCAAAATCCCTGAACTTTTATTGACAGTGCTGAGCTGGGTCTTGACCCCTGTGACTTCCCAAGCAGTACTGTAGCCCGGTTCCGAGTATCCCACAGCCCTGGGGGGCATGTCACATATTGTAATGATTTTAATCACCCTTTAAAAACCGTGGACACCCAGATCCTGTGGAATTCGGATCCCCCTGGCTCCAGACGCTGGATCCGGGTTTTGTTACAGAGCATGCACAGAACCCAGATTTAAATGACACGCCCCCCCCCCCGGGAGGAAGGGGGGTAATTTTCCACCGGATCAAGCAAAAAAAGATCAAAACCTGATGCAACGGTGCACTCACGCACCAGTATTATCACTGATTGTACCGATGCGGATGCATCCAGTTGCAGCTTGTTTTATAAGTTCGTGGGATGCTGGGTTTACCCGGATTCCCCCGGATTCTAAAAACCGGTCTAACCTAGGAAAGTTTTAAACTGCACATTTTTACACCTTCCATTATGGAGGAGGTTTGCAGCAAACGTTTCCCATTGTGGACATTGATACTAGAGGAATATTATTTCTATTATTCCGTGCATCCTTGTATCAAGGAGTGTCAGGACAGAGCGGTTTTTAAAGAACAGCAGATGTTTTCCAGAAGAAGCAGCTGGGATCTGCACTGAGCATCTCTGATCTCTACTAACCACACTTCTGAGAATTACAATTTATGGTAAAGGGAAAAATCCTCCTCGTTAGGATTTCGCAGGGTCCCTTGATAAATGCAGGCAGGGAGACAGACAGCAGCGGAACTGAGATAAAAGATATTCCAGAATAGATAGAATAAACAGATGAATTATCTGAATGCTGGACACATCTGTTCTTCCTCCAGTATTGTGTCACTTATTCAGGACAGCAAGACTTCACCTTTATCTCTTACATGAATATTCTGATGGTCACATTTACTCTCACGAGAGAGAATATTTTATTTTCTGTTTCTACAGATCATACCTTCCCTTTGATTTCAGTGTTTGTTTTAGCAATTCTTTTATATTTCAGATTGTATTAAAAAAAAATTATAATCTTGCAATTTTCTCATTGCGCACTAAGACTACTCACACTCCTACTTCCTGTCCTTTACAGTAGTCTTATTACCATCACAGGCAGCATTACAATGATAGGTATCACATCTATACACAGCAGATAACGCAGGATCCACCAGTCACAATAGGTGATGTCACAGCTCACCCTGCTCCCGATCCCCTCACCAAGACCTTTTACACACTCATTAGATTCTTCAATACAAACGATCAATAGAAAAAAAGCTGTGGTATGATCAGACCATGTTCCTGTATGGTCAGACACATCCATTACACAGTACATAGCAGGGACACATATATAAGATTATCTCAGCACAGGAGATGTGGTGTGATCAGACCATGTCCCTGTATGGTCAGACACATCCATTACACAGTACATAGCTGGAACACATATATAAGATTATCTCAGCACAGGAGGTGTGGTATGATCAGACTATGTACCTGTACGGTCAGACACATCCATTACACAGTACATAGCAGGGACACATATACAAGATTATCTCAGCACAGGAGATGTGGTATGATCAGACCATGTCCCTGTACAGTCAGACACATCCATTACACAATACATAGCAGGGACACATATACAAGATTATCTCACCACAGGAGATGTGGTATGATCAGACCATATCCCTGTACGGTCAGACATATCCATTACACAGTAAACAGCAGGGACACATATATAAGATTATCTCAGCACAGGAGATGTTGTATGATCAGACCATGTCCCTGTACGGTCAGACACATCCATTACACAGTACACAGCAGGGACACATATATAAGATTATCTCAGCACAGGAGATGTAGTATGATCAGTTCATGTCCCTGTACGGTCAGACACATCCATTACACAGTACATAGCAGGGACACTTATATAAGATTATCTCAGCACAGAAGATGTGGTATGATCAGACCATGTCCCTGCATGGTCAGACACATCCATTACACAGTACACAGCAGGGACACATATATAAGATTATCTCAGCACAGGAGATGTAGTATGATCAGTTCATGTCCCTGTACGGTCAGACACATCCATTACACAGTACATAGCAGGGACACTTATATAAGATTATCTCAGCACAGAAGATGTGGTATGATCAGACCATGTCCCTGTATGGTCAGACACATCCATTACACAGTGCATAGCAGGGACACATATATGAGATTATCTCAGCACAGGAGATGTGGTATGATCAGACTATGTCCCTGTACATGGACATTAGACCAGTGGAAATCTGTGCTTTGGTCTGATGAGTTCCAACCACCGTGTCTTTGTGTGACGCAGAAAAGGTGAACGGATGGACTCTACATGCCTGGTTCCCACCGGGAAGCATGGAGGAGGAGGTGTGATGGTGTGGGGGTGCTTTGCTGGTGACACTGTTGGGGATTTATTCAAAATTGAAGGCATACTAAACCAGCATGGCTACCACAGCATCTTGCAGCGGCATGCTACTCCATCCGGTTTGCGTTTAGTTGGACAATCATTTATTTTTCAACAGGACAATGACCCTAAACACACCTCCAGGCTGTGTAAGGGCTATTTGACCAAGAGGAGAGTGATGGGGTGCTACGCCAGATGACCTGGCCTCCTCAGTCACCAGACCTGAACCCAATCGAGATGGTTTGGGGTGAGCTGGACAGCAGAGAGAAGGCAAAAGGGCCAACAAGTGCTAAGCATCTCTGGAACTCCTTTAAGACTGTTGGAAGACAAATTGCGGTGGCTACCTCTTCAAGCTCATCCAGAGAATGCCAAGGGTGTGCAAAGCAGTAATCAAAGCAAAAGGTGGCTACTTTGAAGAACCATAGAATATAAGACATATTTTCAGTTATTTCACACTTTTTTGTTAAGTATATAATTCCACATGTGTTAATTCAAATTTTTAGATGCCTTTCAGTGTGAATATACAATTTTCATAGTCATGTCTTTGAATGAGAAGGTGTGTCCAAACCTTTGGTCTGTACTGTATGTCTGTATTGATGGAAAAATAAAATAATTATGGCTCTTGGAAGAAGGGAAGGGGAGGGAAAAATGAAAAACGGAAAATCGCCGGGGGATGAAGGGGTTAAAAGAAGTGAAATGTTTCCTAAAGTTAATTTATAAAGCATGACATGATTTAGTACCATTCATTCTTTAAACATATGGAATTCTCTACAGAAATATAATCGTGAATTGTTTTGTTATCAACCAATGATAGAGCAAAATGGATTGATAGGATATGTTTTTGTATGACAGTAGGCATCTGAGTATAGGAGAGCATGTACAAGATCCAGATACATCCTATTATTGCCCAACAGTATACAGTACCTCCTCCCCTGTGTCAATTTACAAGAACCTGACTCATCACTCTCCGAGGGAGACAGGATGGAGAGAAGCTTCAGATAAAGCAGCTACTGTTACATGTGGCCAGGAAATTCTGCCTACTTAAAATAACACAATGTGGATATACAAATGTATGATCCCAAACAAGTTAAAGCTTCCTAAGGGGCTGTGTCTGGTCATATCACACAAAACATACGGTCTATTACTGCTGTTTGAGGCAAACTGCAAAACGACGCAACTCCCCCCCCCACCCGCTTGTAAATTTTTTCAATCTGTAATAATAAATCTGGTTTATACATATTTATATTTATCCTGTAAAAATAGTGGACATTTTAGTTTACAGAAACAGAAAAAAAGAATGTTAGCGCCATCACATGCACATACAAGAACCGCACCAGAGCAAGGATCATTAATGGCAATGACCGCTTGGCACAAGCATATAGACACATAATGACGACTGGCAGAGCTGTAGGCAGACATGTGACGTCCTTGCGGATCCAGTCACCACAGAGGTACTGTACCCCTGTTAAGGTGTAGTATCCCACTCATGGGTAAGGGGTGTGCAGACCGGTACCGGGACACCCAGATCACACTAGGAACGATTGTAAGAACTTGATAATGCAAGCTTCAGAGCACATGGTAACTGAAAACATAGCTTACTCAATACTCAGACTCACGTGTCTGTCAAAGTCGATCTTAAAAGGCCTTGGGTAATGATGTCACCGATGGTAAAGTATGTAATCCAGCGGGGAGCACAGTAGAGAGCGGCAGCTATAAAAGCAGGGAGCAGAGAACAGACCCGTGGACATGTGGTTCCCATTGCCAATGACTCACCACAGCCGTGCTTACTCACCCAGCGGTGCTTAGGCTCTGACACTATACTGTCACAGTTTGGTGCTAGAGGCTGGAAGGGCCCGGTGGTCAAAGTAAAGGGTAGGGTGAAGAATAAAGTTTGTCTCGTGAGCCACTGTGGTCTCCGGTATTGCACTGCGCTGCTTGGACTCCAGGGATGTGCGGCAGCTAATGGAAACGCTCCGACAGGACTAGCTGAATCTCCAGAGTCAAGATCTGCAAGGATAAAATACGGCCGCTCGGTGATTTAGCAAAGCATGAGTTAAACAGTTCTAAGAAAGCACAGACCGATGTCCTCTGCACGGTCTTTACTGTAGTCATAATGGTACATGCCATACAGTCAGTCATAGGTAACGGACCGGGTGGTCCTGTGGGAACAGTCTCTGTCCAAGGCTCACAGGTCCTTTTTCTATCTACTGTCCCTTATGCTCGTCGCTGCTTTGCACCAGATCAGGATCTGGGACCTCTATTGGATTGCCTGAGCCGGATTCTTTAACTCGCTGTTAGGTTCTATACCCCATGGTGGGTACCTCTGTACGGCTACGAAGTGTGTATGCCGTGATGCGCTCCTAAGAAGCTCTCATCACTCGGTTTGTAGTACTGGATGACATAACTGTGCTACCTCGAACGGTCTCCGGAGACTGGCGCGGTGTCTTTGGACCTGTTACTTTGTTTCTTGGCACCTTTAAATTCTGTGTCACGCTTCTGTGCCTCCCTGTAGCTCTGTAGTTTTCACTTCCTCCTGTATTGTTCCACCGACTCTTCCACCGACTCCTTGCTTCTGCTCTTTCCAATCAACATCTTACACTCCTCCCACAGGACGATTGGTCCTCTACTCTGGATGTTGCATGTGTGCATGGAGTTTGGATTTAACTTGTCATCATTGAACGAGATGCAATACCCTCCTGTGACGCACTTGTTCGGGCGCCACACCAATGTCCTGGATTTAAAAATAATCCGAGCACATAAATGGGATTTTCTAAGGTGCCCGGCTGTGTCCTGTGTCTGACATCTCTATAAGAGGCCCACCTAAGTAGATGGAAGATGCTTACCTCATTCATGGTCAGCAGAGTTTGCTTATAATAAACATCTCATTTTCCTTTAATGACCAGCTATGGACCATTGATGTGCGGAATAGTACTCATTATTGTAATGAGATGAGTGCTTTTTCTCCCATTTACAATCCATTTTTCTCATTCAGGCCTCAATTACAGCAGTGAATATCACCATAACATTGCAATGAGATCACAGTCGATATCTGTCTTCTATTATAGCCATTCACAGAAAAGACAAATGTTTTTATATAGAGAAGAGAGGATCTTCAAGATGAGACTGGAGACATTAATAGTCCAAAATAGCACAGAGACGTAGCTTTTAGTCATCTATGCTGCATCAGAAAACGTTAGCGCAATGAAAAATAAGAATATTCTTTTTTTTTTTTTTTTTTTGCTTGCAAAGACGTCAGATATAATGGGACAAATATGGTTCTATTCTGGAACTAAAATGAAACGTGTATAATCAAAATGGAGACTGCATGAAAGATGGCAGCTTGTGGATCTGTAAGCAGAACTGTAGGGGAACATCTGGCAATTTACACCTAACAATAGATGCTTTATTTTACATTTTCCTATATGCCAGTTTCTCACACCCAATATTCACAGTCCAGACTGTGATGACCCCTGACCTAAAGTCAACAGCCACACACATAGTTGGAGTTTAGACAGGTTGACAACACCTATCAGATCATGTCTCCATCTTCTCCATTCTGTCAGTCCACGTCTCCATCTTCTCCATTCTGTCAGTCCACATCTCCATCTTCTCCATTCTGTCAGTCCACATCTCCATCTTCTCCATTCTGTCAGTCCACGTCTCCATCTTCTCCATTCTGTCAGTCCACATCTCCATCTTCTCCATTCTGTCAGTCCACATCTCCATCTTCTCCATTCTGTCAGTCCACGTCTCCATCTTCTCCATTCTGTCAGTCCACGTCTCCATCTTCTCCATTCTGTCAGTCCACGTCTCCATCTTCTCCATTCTGTCAGTCCACATCTACATCTTCTCCATTCTGTCAGTCCACGTCTCCATCTTCTCCATTCTGTCAGTCCACGTCTCCATCTTCTCCATTCTGTCAGTCCACTTCTCCATCTTCTCCATTCTGTCAGTCCACGTCTCCATCTTCTCCATTCTGTCAGTCCACGTCTCCATCTTCTCCATTCTGTCAGTCCACGTCTCCATCTTCTCCATTCTGTCAGTTCACATCTCCATCTTCTCCATTCTGTCAGTTCACATCTCCATCTTCTCCATTCTGTCAGTCCACATCTCCATCTTCTCCATTCTGTCAGTCCACATCTCCATCTTCTCCATTCTGTCAGTCCACGTCTCCATCTTCTCCATTCTGTCAGTCCACATCTCCATCTTCTCCATTCTGTCAGTCCACATCTCCATCTTCTCCATTCTGTCAGTCCACGTCTCCATCTTCTCCATTCTGTCAGTCCACATCTCCATCTTCTCCATTCTGTCAGTCCACATCTCCATCTTCTCCATTCTGTCAGTTCACGTCTCCATCTTCTCCATTCTGTCAGTCCACATCTCCATCTTCTCCATTCTGTCAGTCCACGTCTCCATCTTCTCCATTCTGTCAGTCCACATCTCCATCTTCTCCATTCTGTCAGTCCACGTCTCCATCTTCTCCATTCTGTCAGTCCACATCTCCATCTTCTCCATTCTGTCAGTCCACATCTCCATCTTCTCCATTCTGTCAGTTCACGTCTCCATCTTCTCCATTCTGTCAGTTCACGTCTCCATCTTCTCCATTCTGTCAGTTCACGTCTCCATCTTCTCCATTCTGTCAGTCCACATCTCCATCTTCTCCATTCTGTCAGTCCACATCTCCATCTTCTCCATTCTGTCAGTTCACGTCTCCATCTTCTCCATTCTGTCAGTCCACATCTCCATCTTCTCCATTCTGTCAGTCCACATCTCCATCTTCTCCATTCTGTCAGTTCACGTCTCCATCTTCTCCATTCTGTCAGTCCACGTCTCCGTCTTCTCGATTCTGTCAGTCCACGTCTCCGTCTTCTCGATTCTGTCAGTCCACGTCTCCATCTTCTTCATTCTGTCAGTCCACGTCTCCATCTTCTCCATTCTGTCAGTCCACGTCTCCATCTTCTCCATTCTGTCAGTCCATTTCTCCATCTTCTCCACTCTGTCAGTCCACGTCTCCATATTCTCCATTCTGTCAGTCCACGTCTCCATCTTCTCCATTCTGTCAGTCCACGTCTCCATCTTCTCCATTCTGTCAGTCCACGTCTCCATCTTTTCCATTCTGTCAGTCCACATCTCCATCTTCTCCATTCTGTCAGTCCACATCTCCATCTTCTCCATTCTGTCAGTCCACATCTCCATCTTCTCCATTCTGTCAGTTCACGTCTCCATCTTCTCGATTCTGTCAGTCCACATCTCCATCTTCTCCATTCTGTCAGTCACATCTCCATCTTCTCCATTCTGTCAGTTCACATCTCCATCTTCTCCATTCTGTCAGTTCACGTCTCCATCTTCTCCATTCTGTCAGTCCACGTCTCCATCTTCTCCATTCTGTCAGTCCACGTCTCCGTCTTCTCCATTCTGTCAGTTCACGTCTCCATCTTCTCCATTCTGTCAGTCCACATCTCCATCTTCTCCATTCTGTCAGTCCACGTCTCCATCTTCTCCATTCTGTCAGTTCACATCTCCATCTTCTCCATTCTGTCAGTCCACATCTCCATCTTCTCCATTCTGTCAGTCCACATCTCCATCTTCTCCATTCTGTCAGTCCACGTCTCCATTCTCAATTTTCAGTCCACGTCTCCATCTTCTCCATCTTCATACCACGTCTCAAATCTCTCATCTGTCAGTCACGTCCTCATCTGTCCCATTTCTGTCAGTCCAACATCCCCATCTTCTCCATTCTGTCATCCACATCTCCATTTTCATTCTGTCATTAGTCTCAACTTCTCGATTGATAGTCCATCTCCATCTTCTCCATTTGTCATTTCATCTCATCTTCCATTCTGTCAGTACAATCCCATCTTCTCCATCTGTCAGTCCACGTCTATCTTTTCCCATTCTGTCAGTCCACATCTCCATCTCTCCATCTGTCAGTCACGTCTATCTTCTCCATATTGTCAGTCACATCTCCATCTTCACATTCTGTAGTCCACATTCCATTCCTCATCTGTCAGTCCACATTCCATCTTCTCATTTGTCAGTTCAATCTCCATACTTCTCATTCTGTCAGTTACTCTCATTTTCATTCTGTCGTCCACATTCTTTCTCATTCTGTCAGTCCACATCTCATTTTCTCCATTCTGTCAGTCCAACATCACAATCTTCTATTCTGTCAGTACTCATCAATCCATCTTCTCCATCTGTCAGTCAACTCATAACTTCTCCAATTCTGTCATCACCTCCATTCTTTCCATTCTGTCAGTCCATCTCCATTTCCATTTCTGTCACCACATCCATCTTCTCCATTCTGTCAGTTCACGTCTCCATTCTCCATTCTGTCATCACATCCCATCTTCTCCATTCGTCAGCCCACGTCTCCATCTTCTCCATTCTGTCATTCACATCTCCATCTTCTCCATTCTGTCAGTTCCACGTCTCCATCTTCTCCATTCTGTCAGTTCACTCTCCATCTTCTCCATTCTGTCAGTCACATCTCCATCTTCTCCATTCTGTCAGTTCAGTCTCCATCTTCTCCATTCTGTCAGTCCACATCTCCATCTTCTCCATTCTGTCAGTCCACATCTCCATCTTCTCCATTCTGTCAGTCACGTCTCCATCTTCTCCATTCTGTCAGTCCACATCTCCATCTTCTCCATTCTGTCAGTCCACATCTCCATCTTCTCCATTCTGTCAGTTCCACGTCTCCATCTTCTCCATTCTGTCAGTCCACGTCTCCATCTTCTCCATTCTGTCAGTCCATCGTCTCCATCTTCTCCATTCTGTCAGTCCATGTCTCCATCTTCTCCATTCTGTCAGTCCCATCTCCATCTTCTCCATTCTGTCAGTCCACATCTCCATCTTCTCCATTCTGTCAGTCCACGTCTCCATCTTCTCGCATTCTGTCATCCATCTCCATCTTCTCCATTCTGTCAGTCCATCTCCATCTTCTCCATTCTGTCAGTTCACGTCTCCATCTTCTCCATTCTGTCAGTCACATCTCCATCTTCTCCATTCTGTCAGTCCACGTCTCCATCTTCTCCATTCTGTCAGTTCACATCTCCATCTTCTCCATTCTGTCAGTTCACGTCTCCATCTTCTCCATTCTGTCAGTTCACGTCTCCATCTTCTCCCTTCTGTCAGTCCACATCTCCAGCTTCTCCATTCTTCATCCACGTCTCATCTTCTCCATTCTTCAGTCACTCTCATCTTCTCCATTCTGTCAGTCCACTTCTCCATCTTCTCCATTCTGTCAGTCCACATCTCCATCTTCTCCATTCTGTCAGTCCACGTCTCCATCTTCTCCATTCTGTCAGTCCACGTCTCCATCTTCTCCATTCTGTCAGTCCACGTCTCAATCTTCTTCATTCTGTCAGTCTACGAGTGTGATCTGAATATTGGATCAAACTCAGGCATGCAGTGATTTTTTTCCTTTGACAGCCTCTGTGGAAAAAGTCAGCCTCATAGACTAACATGGGTCCAAATGTGACTCACTGTGTTGTCAAATAGAAAATACTGTTGTGTGAACCACTTACAGACAAAGACGGAAGAGGGAACTTGAATAAGAACAATATAGGGGCCCTTTGCAGTCCAATGGCTCATCATAATGCACAATTCTGACTGTTTTGGAAGTGTAAATGAGCCCCTTAACTCTTGGGCCCCTGTGCAGCTGCACAAGTTGTTCCAATGTTATGTCCATCCTTGGTGTGAACCTGGCCTAGATTCAGGAAGCCTGATGGGATTAAATAATATATTAGTGACGCAGTCACTAATGACAAGTCATGAGGTGGGGTAGTCAAGCGTACTGGAGTCAGGTTCTTGGAGAACATGTCAAGGACTAAGAGAATAAACAGTTGTAGTCAGGTCTCAGTCCAGAGTCAGTGTACCTGGAGGGATGTGGATAAGAGCAATTAATCAAACAAATAGATAGTCAGAACATAGTCCATGGTCAGGCAGTAGTAGATCAATCAAACAGAGCACAGAAACACAGGCCAACAAGCACCATGTAATAGAATGCTATGACTGGCAGACTAATGGGAGAAACTGCTCAGCTAAATGGTGGAGCAATCACCAGGAACAGGAAATACCTGCCTACCCCAGCACCTGCCAGAATCAGATTGCATGACTGAGCTGTCACTCAACACACCAACCGTTCAGCACGCCCCTGTGCCAGATTGGACTACTGAAATTAAACAAACGAGACAAAGAGGCGCAGATTGGGCCTTATCACTTATGACAAGTAAAGGTGGCCTCACAAGTTGCTTGCTCACCTGGTCAGGTTGTGATCACCCACAACCGGCTTGTACGCCTGAGTTACAGCTGCCGCAGGACCCCCACCACCACGTGCACCGGGAAAAATCCAGAAATCCAAACAGGAGTGGTGTCTCCAGTCCGCGCTGCTGCCCGAAATGATGCAAAGGAAGACAATGCTTATATGTGCTGCTCCCTTATTCGCCCTCTCACCAACGCGTTTGGTGCAAGACTTGCACCTTCCTCAGGGTCCTCAGGTATGTAGCCCTGGGAAGGTGCAAGGATTACACCGAAATGCGTTGGTGAGAGGTCGAATAAAGGAGCAAGAGACACATACAAGCATTGTCTTTCTTTGCATCATTTCGGGCAGCAGCGCGGACCGGAGACACCACTCCTGTTTGGATTTCTAGATTGGACAACTGAGCTGTCACTCACCAAACTGACAGCTCAGCACACCCTGACTCCATAGTTACAGCAACATCATCATGCCTCTCAGTATCATCCTTGTAGACTGAGCCTTGCAGGCAGGATCTCTCTCTTCCCATGTATCCTCACCCTCTGTAGACTGTGAGCCATCATGGGCAGGGTCCTTTCTCTCACCTACTGTACCACATCCTTGTACTGGAGCCCTTGCAGCGTCTCTCCTCCCATGACTCACCATCCTACTGTGACCTATGGCAGGGTCCTCTCTTCTCCTGAACCTGTGTATGCCTTGTATTGCTCAGAATTATTGTACTTGTCTGTGTAAGCGCCATGAAATAAAAGGTTCTATAATAATAATAATAATTGCATGCTAGCACAATGAGCATAGGAATCGTGGTAGATAAGCAATTTTAAAAGTATTTTTCCACAAACTACAGTATGTATATCAGGTTTTGTGTATTCTTTGTACTTCTTTCTTTATATTTTTATATGTAAGAACATGTACATATGGTGTATTGTGATCATTGGTTATTTTGGGGCATTTGTGTCTTATGCAAATATCAATGACTCAGGGGCGGACCGTCACCCCCGGGGGCCTGGTGCAGGGGAGGACCGGGGGGCGGGGCTACTGGCCGTCGGCGCGGCCCGGGGGGCGGGGCTACTGGCCGTCGGCGCGGCCCGGGGGGGAGGGGTTCCGCTGGCCGTCGGCGCGGCCCGGAAAGGGGGGGGAGGGTGCCGCTGGGAGCCGCACTGAGCCGCAGGGAGCCGCAGGCGCGATGCTCCCCTACCTGGGAGCCGCGCGGAAGTATTCTAGGAGCCGGTGGAGAGGAGGGGCGGGATCAGGCAGGGGAAGCAGGAAGCTCTCTGCTTCCCTTGCCTGACCCTCCTCTCCTCTGGCGGCGGCTTGCGGGGGTCGGCTAAGGGCCCCCCTCCAGGCTTGAAGGGGCCCCAGCCGGTCGGGGCCCTGGTGCAGCTGCACCAGCTGCACCAGTGTAGTTCCGCCCCTGCAATGACTACTTAAACACTGAGTGATGAATGATACGCTAGCCTGAGCAAGGGGCATGTCAGCGAAACGTGGCATCAATTTGACAACTATGTTGCACATCAAAGTTTTCTCTGCTATTTCAGAAGATCAGAAGAAAAGAAGAAGCTTTGCCAACGTGATATCAAATGAAGAGCAAGATTGGTGGCAAGAGCGGTCCAATATGAGCCAGGAAAGATTTTCACAGGGCATAAAAGGCAACTAGTGAGCGACCACCTGCTAGTAAGTGCTCAGCCCCATAGGGAAAAAAGTCCTGAATAAACCCTTTAACCACTTCGGCAAAATGGAAGCTTCTTCTTGATTGTTTCTATAGGTAACAAAGATAATTTTTTATTGTTATTTTTGCGACAACGTTAATGAATGAGAATTAATGTACGTGTGTGGTTTGTGGCTAATACAGACAAGAAATGTGTGATTTTATGATTTCTGACCTTTTTATGGTTTGGAAAAGCTAAAGGGTAAATTTTACAAGTGTCTCTGTGATTTAGTGTGACATTTATTGGATATCAGTTGATGCTGCAATCTTTTAGGTCTTCTTCAGCTGAAACGTGAGATCGGTGAAAAACAGGCAAATCATTAATTTACAATGTCTTGATGTACGTGCATTGTTCTTCCTGATACATGTCGCAATGATGTCACTTCTAGGGAACCAATCAGCTCGATCCTCACATATAAACTGATGGGCCCCATGGTCGTGGGGTACTCGGGAACCGGGCCAGTGGTGTCTCACGTGACCAGATCCCGTGACCAGGGTTCAGTTGAAACGGGGGGTATTTATAGGGAATTTGTTTGGACTCCACCCGTGGTATGTGGTCAGTGGGGACCACCGCTGTTCCTGAACCTCCGGGGATGATGGATGGCAGCTGGGGATGGAATGGCTCTCCACGGGTAAAGCCAAGTGGAATGTCACTGTACAGGATGCAGGGCGACGGGCACAAATAACAAGCAGACTCACGGTTTTGTAGTTTTCTCAGTCCTTTACTGGAGCAGATGGTAAAAGCTGTCCACGGAGTCTTAAGACCAACTTGGGGTTATTCTCATCTTTGGCTCCCTCACTGCGCTTGTAATTTGGCTCCTGCAGTTGCTTAAGCTAGGCTGCCGGCCCTATCTCTTCCTGCGGGGTACCAGTAAAACACGCAACTCGAGTACCTCACTTTCTCTACCCTGCTCCTGGGTGTCAGTGTTGCTGGAATCTATGCATTGCTGTGTCTCTGATACAGTGTAGCCGGAGAATTTGGAATCCCCACTTTCCGGTATTGACTGCTGGGATGTGTGACCCTGCACAGTCTCGGACTCCGGTGTCCGTTCTATGCGCTTTTCATCTGGGGAGAGCACTGAGTTGCTCAGCCTCCCAGATTTGGCCTTTCCTCTCCTTTCCTCCTTTCCTCCTCCTCCTAGCCTTAAGCCTGGAACTCGTCAGTGGACTCTGAGATGAGCTTAGCACTGCTCTTTTACACTCAGGTCCTCTTCACAGTCCTCCTAAGAACTGAACTTGCTCCTCTCCAGACCAGAATATATAGGGAAGCTCACCCTGAACCCGGGCTTGGTCTCCCCCTTCTGGCTTGGAGGTGTTGGTGTTGTGTGTGTGTTGCCTGATGAGAATACCCTCTACTGCTCTCTGATGGCACCACTACTACATTGGCGGGAGTGAAAGTGCACTCTGCAGGCTCGGGCTTTCTGTGTCTGGACCCGTGACAATCACAGACCTGGACACAGAAATGGCATCCAGAGGTCACCTCCGATGTTCTCCTTTCCTGTCCATTGGGTCCTGGATCCCACGGACAGGAAATAAAATGCGATGTGAAAGCAGCCTAACTTTCTGTAACTGCCACATACAATGATGTGTTCTATTTTTGTAAATTGCATTTTACATACATTTTATAGAAAAAAATGGATGTCATTTGCCAATTGGTATATATATAGATATATTTATATATACATAAAAAAGCTTGCCGGCATAGATATAGACTTACAACAGGAAGGAAGCTTAAGTGTTATTAGACTCCTCATCCCATTAGATATAATCAAAGGTAATTAGGTTAGGGCTGGCTGAGCCCCTGTCTCACCCTGTGATTGGAAGCACTTGGCTGGAGAATAATCAGACAGAAGAAAGAGTTCATTAGATTGTAGAAAGTCAGCAATCACTATGTTGGCAGTGACTCATGGGCCTGAAAGTCCATCTTTACCACGTTAAAGGACTCTCCATTTTAATCTATTCTGTTGTGATAGAAGATAAACATTTCTACATTATGGGAAAAATGACACCAAGAAAATATAAACTTTATACTGCAAACAATTAATGAGCAATACTCTAATATTTCCATTGAAGAAGCTAGTCAGCCTCTCCACAGCCTTAAAGGGGTAGTCCGGAGAGCTGCATGACTACATACAATAAGTGGTCACTTGTCAGCCTCAGTCTTCCCTATTTCATCAGAGTGGACTATTGGCAGGTGGACGCCCACTAGGTGTAGACTGTGACTCACCGTAAGCCGGGTGCTCAGGTCTCAGGCGCAGGCTGTCGGTCACGGTTCCAGTGCCTGAGGTTGTGGGCCCGGTGGTCAGTTAAAGCGTGGAAATAAAATAATAAAAGGGAATAAAGTTATTAGTTCGTGACGCCACCTGTAGGGTTCCGGTAATGGCACCGGCGCTGCTTGGACCTCCGGGGTGATGGGCGGCAGCAAGGTGGAACCGCTCCCTACAGGATGGCGGGGTCGCCGGAGTTGAGAGCTACGGCAGAGTAAGTAGGGCAGCTCGATTGTTTCTGTAAGGCAAGGCAATCAGATGGCGGTTCTGGAATAAGGCTCAGACACGTTGATCCACTGAACGGGTGTGTACTCGGATGTTCAATGGCAGACAGGGTAAACAGTTCTTAATGCCGGGTAGTGGACCGGGTGGTCCCTGCGGTGAGTAGTGTCTTTCCAAGGCTACACAAATGTTTTTCTCTATCCTTACTGTACCTTCTCTTCGCTGCTCTAGTATACCTTGCCGGGGTACTGAGGGTCCTCGATTGGGGTTCCCGCTTAGGCCCTATTCACGGCCCCTGGCCCTCAATGGTGGGTACCCCCTGGTATAGCTGCGGTAGTTGTTAAGCTGTGAATGGGGCTCCTAAGAAGCCTTCGACCACTCTGGGTTTGTGGTGCAGGGATGATCCAACTAGACCACTTCGGATTCGGTACTCCGGGTTCTGGACTGGGCTTGGGTCTTCAATCACCCGTTCTGACTTTTCCCCTTTCTCTTCTGGGCCACCCGTGGATGGTGCCCTCCCTGTTAGCTGTCTTCTCTCTGTCACTTCTGCTGTCACGACTTGACCTCTCTGTTCTGTCCTTGTCTTTCCACTGTTCTGTCTCTTTGCTACTTTCCCCACTGCTATATATTCTAGCTCTCCTTCCACCAGTACCGGTTACCCAGGAAATGGGTGCCTAATTGGTCCTCTATCGCTAGGTGTTGCATGTGGTGTATTGAGCCTCAGGGTTATCCTACACACCACTGGAACGGAGAATACGACACCTTCAGCCAGTGGTGTAGTAGCCTCCTGTGATGCACTCTTAGTGGGGCGCCACAACTGCATACGACACAACAAATCATGTCGCTCTCCAAGAACAGCAGTGTTGACATCACTAGATTTGCAATTGAGCTCCTGAAATGATTAAGCAGGGGATGTCCAGTAGTGGACAACTCCTATACCCATATGGCTATTTTAGTTTTACCTCCTCTTCTTCCAAGAGCCATAAAGTTTTTATTTTCCCACACTATAGACATATGAGGGCTTATTGTTTGCGGGATGAGTTGTACTTTTAAATGATACCATTCATTTTACCATATAGTAAAATGAGAAAAAAATTCCAAGTGCGGTGAAAGTGCAAAAAAAGTGCATTTTCACAATTGATTTTTTTATTCACCATGTTCACTATATGGTAAAACAGACATGTCGGTGTGATGCCTCAGGTCGGTATGAGTTTGTAGATACCAAACATGTATACTTTTACTGTTATCTAAGTGGTGAAAAATAATTCTGAAGTTTGTCAAAAAAAGAATTACACTTTTTGCACCATTTTCCATGATCAGTAGCGTTCTCATTTTTCGGGATCTGGGGCTGTGACGACATATTTTTTGCATCTTGAGCTGATTGTTTCTAATGACACCATTTTTGGGTAGTTGCTCTGTTTTGATTGCATTTTATGTCAATGTTGCGCTGACCAAAAAAATGTAATTTTGTCATTTTTACATTTTTTTCCGTTACACAGTTTACCGTTCAGATTAATTTATTTTCAAGGGCCAAAGGGGGTGATTGAAACTTTTATGTTTTTGATTTCATATTTTTAAAAACTTTATTTTTCATTTTCTCTCTGTTTTACTTGGCCCTTTAAGCCCCCGTCATACCTGGCGACGGGCTGGGGATGTCGGCGGCAACTGGAGGGTGCGCGCACGTTTTGGCCCCGCCAGCGTCGCCGTCCCCTGTTTACATCTCCAGCCCCGCGCCGGCGGGCTGTCAGGCGGCATTGCCGCCGGGGTGTCTGGAAACCCAGTGGCGATGCAAGACAATGGTAGCCTATGGCTCCCATCGCCTGACAGGTCGCCGGCGCCCGCTTACATGGGGCGATGTGCACACATCGCCCCATGATGGTCGCCTGGTTTCAGAGCACTGCTCTGAAACCAGGCGACCGCCTGGCACCGCCGACATCGCCCCGTTACATGAGGCGACGTAGGGGCGATGTCGCTGCCAATAGGCCACGCCCCTATGTTGCCTCTGGTATCGGCGGCGATGTGGCCCCGTGTGACAGGGGCTTTAGAGTGCCTCAACACTGCAGTGTCTGATGCTTTTGCTATACAGAGTGATGCTTTAGCACCCCCCTGAACAGCAGAAATAATCACCTCCAGTAAGAGCCGTCTCTCAGCCAGCCTTCCCGGAAAGTGAATAATGACAGCAACATGGGTGATCATCATTAGCTAGATCCTGCCTGCCATACTTTGTGTTTCAACCCAGATAGAGGTATTTCAGGTTAGGGTCTCGATAAATAGATATGCCTTGTCGCTGGCTATCAGGCTCACATGTATTTTTGTGCTACGTATCTCACTTTTTAAACATTGTTCCAATAGCAGTACCAAAATTCCCCTATTTAATGTTCCCATATGTTAGCTTTTTTTAGATTGCTGCTGTATGTATTTTTGTAATTATATTGTGTTTTCAGCTTGCACCTGTTGGAAGCACTGGTCAGTCTTCTATATTTTTGCTATATGGGGGCATGGCCTTGCCTAACAGGGATGTGGATTGTTGGAAAAGATGCCTAGCCTAATGTGCATTGCCATAAACCAAAAAAATACTCCAAAGAGTGTGTCTCATTCCTGGCACAAGGTAAATTTGTAAAGTTTAGACTTCACAAATCACAACCTAAAAATTATACAGATTTATCATACACAATGAATCAAATTTGACACTATTGATAGATATGCCCCATTATGAATTCACAGTAACTATTTTAAACCAGGTTTCTATTCAAAAGGGTTTGCTGAGAAAGCGGGTTTTTGATTCCTCGCCAAACAAGAGGAACAATCCGAATCACTTTCAAAAAGCTTTATTCGTGCCAACGTGTTTTCATACATGACTTGCTTCTTCTTCAGGGCATTACTGGCGGCCACCGCAAAATCATTTAAAAGCTGGCCTGCGGCTGGAGGAGCGGGCTCTGTGGCCCCGCCCACTCCACAACCACCAGCCCATCGGGAAAAGTCCCGAATCTCCCCCTATCAGTCCGGGCCTGATTGAACCCAATAGTCAAGATGAAGTAGCAAGTCAGCTACAAATCGCGTCAGCACGATTAAAGCTTTTTGGAAATGATCCGGATTGCCTCCTCTTCCTAGTTGGTGCAGAATCTAAAACCCGGTTTCTCAGCAAAAACTTTCAAACTTGAACTTCATGGGGATCCGCAGCGGACATTTTCATTATAGGCGGCTTCAGTTGGTTGTGACTCACACAACCAGATAAGGTGAGTTGTACTACCTTGGTGCACTCCTGTTATCACAGTAAAAGCCCTATGTGCGCTCCCTACTTTTTATTTTAGAAACTAGGTTTCTGAGCAGATACTTTTCACATTGCATTTTTCTTTGTAAATAATTAAAAAATACTTAATAATAATAATTAATAATAATAATTTTTATTTATATAGCGCCAACATATTCCGCAGCGCTTCACAATTCAAAGTTCACATTTAAACAATCATAAGAAACAATTAGAAAATACAATACAATGCCAAAAACAATACAATACAAAGCATAACATAATACAATAATTAGAGAAAAAAATGGCAACCCTGCTCATAAGAGCTTACAATCTAACAATGGGGTGGGGGTGACAAGGTACAGGGCTTATCTACAATGATGGTATAGTCGACTTGAGGAGATGGGGAACAGATAGGAGCAGTATAAGTGGCCACCACCCATTATTTGTGATCCACTTGAGACTGGTGGAGCGGATAGGCTATGTCTAGATGACTGACTAGGGATTATGATAGGCCGCCCTAAAAAGATGTGTTTTTAGGGATCGCCTGAAACTATGTAAGTTGTGGATAGATCTAATTTCTTGGGGTAGAGCATTCCAGAGAATTGGTGCAGCTCGGAAGAAGTCTTGGAGCCGGAGTGGGAGGTTCGGATTAATGTAGAAGTGAGTCTAAAGTCACTTCCAGAGCGAAGAGAACAGGTGGGGTGATAGACAGAGATGAGGGAGGAGATGTAGGGAGGTGCTGCACTGTGAAGAACTTAGTGGGTGAGAACAAGCAGTTTGAAATGGATCCTATAGTGTATAGGCAGCCAGTGCAATCAGTGGCATAGAGCAGGGAAACGTCTGAGTAACGATTAGCTAAATATTTAAATGTATTCAATTCTAAATAAAACATATAAATGAAACACCTATCCACTAGAAAAAAAGTATAATCAGTGATGATCAGACAGCAAGGACCCATGTATCCAGTATGTAGCAGTATGGATTGGAGCACTGAGATTTACATGCATATCCCTATTGAGGGCCTTTACTAGTGGTGTTATCTAAACAATATATCGATATATCTGCAAAAGAATAAAGGTGCTTTCACATTGCATTCCAGCAGTCGTTCAGTGGTTCCATCAGGGTTTACGTCTGAACCCCCCTGTAAAACTGGACTTTGACGTATGCACCGACAGGGTCATTGACTTTAATGGTGCAGAAGAAGTCAACCTGTACCTATCTCTTCGCCGCGCTGAGCATGTACGCCCACATTGCCTTTTGGGATTGCGGCGTGTGAAGCGGCGAGGGAATTCCACCGGAATGGTTCCGCTGTGGGTGAGGCGATTTCCGGGGCGACACATCGCCTTTCTTTCAGGGCGAAATTGCGGCGTGTAATAGCGCCATCAGCGATCTGAGGCTACCATGAAAAACGTGCATGCGTACGTTAGATCGTCTCATATCGCCAGCCATGTAAAGGTACCTTTAAGGAGATCAATCTGCCACTATGAGATAACATGGCTGCCAACAAGGACCCCATTGTACCGCTCTGATCCTCTGCTATAATTTGGGGCATGTTCAGGGGTATTCTCTGCTTGAAGTATTGTGTGTGTGCACTGCCGGTCAGCCTCCGAGTACATCACTTCTGCGGGGGCCCCATTTTCGGGGCACCTTTCCATGCATCATCCTGCTTTCTGCAACCATTGAGGAGCAGAATGGGTTTACATTACATATTATTAGAACATGAAAATATCTAAAATAGTCCCATTTTATGAGTAGTCTCTAAACCTCAGCATTGTATTACATTGGTTGATTTTGTCCAAGAATTATAAAAATTGCTAAATATTTTTCTTTTCATATAAAGATCATGCAGAGTTTGGACAGAAAAAAAAACAATAAAATTTACATTTTTCCTATTTCCAACAGCTGTTAGTCTGGAAATTGCTCGGAAATTCCAGGGCTGTAATCTCACCTCCCGAGGGGGAGTGGAAGGGGTGGACAGAGAGTAAAAGTAGGAAGAGGAATAAATGATATCCTTCCCTCCGCAGACATCTGTACTGCCCAGGGACAGTTTGAGGAGTGAGAGCTGGAAAGTTTATGACTCTAAATAAATATAATTGCTTCATATTGTACTGGGGATTTACCCACTTAGAAACAATTTATGTGTATGTCCATCAGCAATACAGATGGCATCCCATGACTAAATATGATTTAATTGTTGCATTACCACCAATATTCAATACAATGGGGCGATGAGCATTCTGGGCTCAATATTTCAAAGTTATGTAAACCTTCATACTCATTTCTTTTGGATTGTTCATTTGTATCCTAGATGTAAAGTTATGCAATTTATTAGTTTTCTTTAAAAATTGTCTACTATTTTTCTGTGCCAAAGTGTTAGCAAGTCCCTTATGGAGTCGAGTACAAAACTGATACAATACACCAGCTCTGTCTGCTCTCCCCTTCTCTTCTCTTAGCATTAGGCCGGCTTCACACCAACAATTTTTCAGGTCCCGATCCGAATTTGCCTCCCCATGTGTCACTATGGGGCCAGATGGCTGTTACTTGCCACCTGGTTTGGGGCTTTTCCGGGAGGATCCGGTTTTGTCTGATTTTTGCGTCGGACACAAAACCGAAGTCTGCAACATTTTCTGTGTCCAATGCAAAAAGCAGACAAAATCGGATCCTCCCGGATCCGGCGCCCATAGCATGGGAGTCTATGGGTGCCGGATTGTGCCGGATCCAGCAAAAAATCGTGCTGATTCCCGGACGCCTGGTGTTGAAAGAGCAGCTGCTGAATTTCGGCACCTGGAGAGCTCCACGGCTGAAATTTCAGCACCGCAGCCAGCTCCCCTGCAGTCGCAGTGCTGAAATTTCAGCACTGGACAGCGGCACAAATGAAGCCGGCAAAAAGCAGGATCAGAGGGCAGATTTGCCCTCCGGTTCTGGTCGGTCGTGGCTGTCAGGTTCTGTCCGGTGCATCCTGCAAAACACCGGATAGAATCTGACAGTGAAAAATTGCGGTGTAAAGCCGGCCTTAAGCCTCCATCACAAGGGGTGACATCGCCGCCCATTACATAGGTGACGTAGGGGCGTGGCCTATCAGCGGCGACATCGCCCCTAAGTCGCCTCATGTAAGGGGCGATGTCAGCGCCGCTGGGAGGTCGCCTGGTTTCAGAGCAGTGGTTTCTTTCAGAGCAGTGCTCTGAAACCAGGCGACCGATCTGGCGACCGGCGACCTCTCAGGCGATGGGAGCCATAGGCTCCCATTGTCCTGCATCGCCGCTGGGTTTTCAGACACCTGGCAGCGATGCCGCCTGTCAGCTCGCTGGCGCGGCACTGGAGATGTTGCCCCATGTAAATGGGGGACGGCGACGCTGGCGAGGCGCCAAAAACGTGCGTGCACCCACCAGTTTCCGCCAACATCTCCAGCCCCGTCGCCAGGTGTGATGGGGCCTTTAGAGATAGCAGCAGGAAAAGGGTTGTACATAAATCTCCACAGTTTGTTGAAAGCATGTACAGTTTCATTGAGGACAATAATAGACTATAGATAACAAGGAAAACACAGAGAGGAAATAGGTGCAGAAAAGAAGCTGTGCTGATATATATGCAGCACCCAGGATACCCGTATACCTCATATCCAGCCTTTATTACTGGGAGAGACACTCCTACAAGAGAAAAATCTGAAACTGGGATAAAACTGAAAACAGCACATCGAGGGGTGGGGTCTGAAAAGGAATAAAAGGATTAAGATTGCAGACTGAAAATTAAATTTTATTAACTATTTAATAATAATATTTATTCACTTTTATAATGCCATTAATTCCATAGCGCTTTACATACATCATTAATGAGAGATTACCATTAACATTAGTTTCATGCCAAAGGTGCCCCAGCTAATACAGTGCTTTGAAAATGTATTCATACCCTGTGTATTTTTGCACCTTTTTTCATTTTACACCTCGGACCTAAATGTATTTTATTAGGATTTTATGTGATATACCAACATTAAAGTGTAAAAGTCATTTCATTGAAAAAAAACACAATACTGCACTGGTTGTTAATGATGGGTCACATAGCAGCTAAGATAATGCTTTTTTGTGCCATATGACTTATTTAATCACATGTTTCTGTGCTCCTTTAAAAACTGCATTTTATGCTGTGTAAGTGTGGTCAGTGTCTACCAGCACTGTGGGTGTATTTACACAGCTTCTGAGAGCGGGCTGATAGTGAGCAGTGTGGTGAGCCAGTAGACATGGGGTTAGCAGAGATTGTGACTGAGCTGTGTGGAGCCAAATGACAGATCTGTGCCAAGGAAAGAGGAGAATACACTGATCCTAACGTTGTTTAGCAACTGTGCTGTAATCTGAGATAATCTGATACATTGTTTCCTTACCAGCTACAATCAGGAATGTAGGCCACTCCCTCTTTACATTATATGGTTAAATGCCCGTGTTCAGTGTGAAGACGAATCTGACTGAGAATGAATATATGTCTGCTTCACACACAGTCTAGTGGGGACACCTTGTGAAAGGTTTATGAATGGTTTTCATCCAGAATTTTCTAATGAAGTATATTTGAAAGTTTATTAAAATCACTTGCTCTACATTATTATTAAATAAAAATGTAAATGGTAGTTTTTTGTACTTTAAGTAAGAAATTTTGGTAGTTCCTTTACCACTATCTATTTGATGTATCTGGTGGCTGCAGCAGTCATGGTTACAGGCTTTATATAGTGGTTGTGCCTTACACAACCACACAAGGTGAGCTCCTTCATCATACCATACCTGGTGTCTAATCTGATAAAACCCTATTATGCACCATATTGTCTTCTCAGCACTTTTCCAACATTCAGTAACAAGTATTTGTGAAGTGTTGGGGTATGTGCCGTCGCTACCTTTTTGGTGTAGAAATTTTCTGCACCAAATCGGTATTCTCTTTCAGAAAAACGCACCAAATCAGCGTGTTTTTAGATTACAGTGCATTTTGGCATGGGGAAATGATGCTTCTCATAAGTGTTTTTCTGTCTTCATTTCACTTCCAGACAGCTGAAATAGAGAAATCCTCTCTATGTGGAGGGATAGGGAGAGAGAGGGGACGCTGCAATAATTGGCATGCTGCAGATTTTTTCTGTGTCAAATACACAAGGGAAAAAAAGAAATGTGGGCACAGCGCTCCTGAACTCTCATTAACTTTGCTGGCTTCAGAATACACATGCAGATGTTGGTGCAGATTTATCAAAATCTGCATTAAAAAATGCAGAGTGGGCATACCGCATAAAGGAGATTATATATGGTTTTCTAAATGTTTTTAAATATTAAACTGGAAATTGTGATGTGCATTTGTATTCAGACTCCCTGAATCAATACTTTGTAGGACCACCTTTTGCTGCAATTACTGCGGCAAGTCTTTTGAGTTCTGTCTCTACCAGCTTTACACATTTAGGGGCTGAAATTCTTGCCCATTCTTCTTTGCAAGATAGTTCTATCTCAGTGGGATTGGATGGACACCTCTATAATCAATAATTTTGAAGACTTGTCACAGATTCTCAATGGGATTTCTGTCTGGGCTGTGACCGGGCCAATCACACACATCAATGTGCTATGACCTAAACCATCCATTGTAGCTCTGTATATTTAGGCTCATTGTCCTACTAGAAGGTCAACCTACACCCCAGTCTCAAGTTTGTTGCAGTCTCCGACAGGTTTTCCACGGGCAGCATGTATAGACGATGGCTGTATGATCTCAGGCAGGTATGGCGGAAACCCTACAGCCAGTGTCTGATACATGCTGCCCGTGAATCAGGCAGCCATGTATCAGCAGTTAAGTTCCCTTTAACATGACAATTCTAGCAAGCCAAACATTCAAGTATTGTCATTTTGATAAAATCACAATTTTATTTGCTGCAGATCTACCAGCTCTCCTAATGCTGAGCTCTGTATAACCCTGTCCACACCCCTGATTGGCAGCTTTGTGGTCACGTATCATGTACTCAGACAGCTATCAATCAGTGGTGTGGGCGTTGTTATACAGAGCTCATGAATGTGGGGGACAACCTGGCAACAGGTTTACTAGTACTCTAGTGATAATCTCCTGCTGATAAATCAGTGTTTTTATCAAAACTACAGTAGTCAACCCTTGCAGACTGCATGTTGCCATTGCCTTCGGCTGGCCATGACCAAATGACAACTTTCACGGTCAAGGAGACCACCACTGCACTGCAAATGATAAGACTTTACTTAATAATTCTTCATTACCAACTTTATTTGCAATGTTTCAGTTGTTCAGAGCATATCCAGACACACTTTCGGTTCCCTCTGGATTATTTCCATTCTCGTTGGTCCAGTAAAGTCTCAAAACAACGCAGTCAAGCGGTAAAATCCAGATTGTGATAGTCACTTTCCCTTTCTGCGGCTCTACTTCTAATCTCCTCATAAGGGAGAGGGTAAGGAGTTTACCACTATGGCCAGATTAGAGCCTTTTGCTTCCAGGCGCTTAGGAATCCATGTCTTTACGCTTCATAGAGGATGGAGTAAGGCGTAGAGTAGAGCCTTGCCCTCTCAGACACTTGGAGTGACTCCACCCAGGAAGGCCCACTAAGTTCACACAACAATTCATCTCAGCCCATTACTTTTAAGCTGAAAGTAACTTGGGGCCTTGCTGCTAGAATCCAGTCCTCCAGACCCCTCCTCCTAGGAGCCACTCCAGTAGATGGTCAGTCTTTAGACCAGATGAAGTCCTGCGCTCCGTGTCTCAGTCAACACTTCAGGATCATGCTACCTTAGCTTTGGTCTTCTTTCTGCTTCTCTTGCCACAGATCACACACTGCATGCGGCCTTGATGACCTTCAGACCATAGGTCTGCTCCTATCACATACTGGGTTTAAACTCCAGAAGGAAACCATCTCTCTCCCTATCAACTAACTCCTCCCATTGTGGACTAGTCCCAACCAAGCTACTTCTCACTCTACACTCTGGTAACTACACATAACACTGCTGTACATCAATTCACATTTCACATTATTTACAAAGACCCAGGGTACAATTCACATGTCATTACAGTAACGCTTGGTGTCTTCTTGGAAAAGGAATGTGACGGCAAGTAGTCCACCTCCTTACACAGGGATGTCAACATAGACCAGCTGTTAGCAGCGATAAGATCAGGGCGTACCTACCGTGGTGCAGCTGGTTCAGCTGCACCAGGGCCCCGACCGGATAGGGGGCCCCTCAAGCCTGCAGGGGGCCCCCAGCCGACCCCCGTAACCCGATGTCAGAGGAGAGGAGGTTAACTGAGGTAAGCCTCCTGCTTCCCATGCCTGACCCCGCCCCTTCTCTCCTCTGCTGTCCCGGCCCCCAGGGATGCATATGCCCACTCAGCAGCGCAGGTAGGAGAGCCGCTGGCCGCCAGCCCCCCCCCCCTCCCCTCGCCAATGACCGCCAGCAAACACCCCCAGTCCTTCCCTCTCGCTCCTCAGCATGGCTGCACCAGGGCCCTCGGGGCCATAGGTCCGCCACTGGATGAGATGGTCTTAGAAAAGTCGGGGGGTAAATAATGAGGATTTTGTTATATTCAATGCGGTCAAGATGAACAGTTTGAAAAGGCAAAATGTGTTTAGATTTGTTTTATACATGTAGTATGGTTTTTATGCATACATTTTAAAAGCTTATACACTACTTGTGGACTATAAACCTCACGAACCAGACGGTACGGGAGTGGGTATCTGACTGTCAGACAGCTGGAGTCCCCATAGAGAAGACACAGACTGATTTTTCTTGCCTGTGCTTTCTCTATTGCTGTATACAAAGAGCTAAAGAGGTGCTGTGTATGCAGTAAAAGGAAAAACTGACAGTGCTTCCTTCTCCGTACCCTGAGGTCATGTGAAGGAGCAGGAGCTGCTGTGTTATAGGAGACACGGATAGCCCTGCTATTAAGGAGGCTGCATTTCCTCTGTAACTGGAGCTAATACAGTATATCAGCCCCAGTTACAAGGGAAATAATATTTAATTAACCACGCAGTGGAATTATATTGCCTTATGGGAGCACAATGTGTAAATTAAATTAATTAATTAAAAAAAATGGCACTGACAATCCAAATCACTGCTACTAGCCCCATCCTGATATATAAGAATGTTGTTTATAGAATGGGAAACTAATCTTCTAGTGTATTTTACTGGTCCTGTGTGGTCATAAATTATAATAATAATAATATTTATATTTGTTACCCCCACTTCTTATGTAAAGCGCCATGGAACCAATGGCGCTATATAAATAAATAATAATAATAAAATAATAATAATAATAATAATAATAATAATAATAAAACGGGCAAAACAGACACGTATTTCCCTTACTTTTCCATGGGCATCAGCCATGGCTTTGATATAAAAATGAAACTTTGTGTATCACGATAAAAAGACATAAAAACTGGACGAATACTCGAACGATAAAAAAATGTACGGCATGTATGAAACAACGTGAAAATGTGCCTGGTCAGTTAATGAGCCTGTATTGAACTGGTTAATGCACCTCCCCTAGCCTTGTAAATATAGTCTCTCATATGTGCATTATATTTGGGTGGTTATGCTGCGGCACCTCTTGATACCCGCCATTAGTTACGTCGATGCTGTTCAGTGACATCACACGGCGGTGACAGTTCCTGCAGAAAAGAATAGAGACTGTTGTATCTCATTAGATCTTGCAGCATTGTCTTTGCAAATGCATTACACGTTATACCAGAGGCTAAATGAAGATTGAAGTTGATGTATTAGTCAGCTCAGGAAACCACTGACTCTCCAATCAATGCTGCTTTCTTCTCCAGCAAGTGATAATGCTCACTCACATCCTACTTCAATGAGATTTAATAAGCTTTAGCTTTTTGCAAGTCACAGCCCCAGTACAGGCTATAACACTGCCATCTAGCGTGCACCCCAACCACTGTATTGAGCAAGAATTATCATCCCCTATGAAACAATAGTTACTGATGAGTTCATTTATTTCTCTGAATTCCCATAAATTTCTTGTGTGATTTCTATTGTATTCAGACGTCCCCCCCTTACTTAAAACATTTATGGTGTGTCCCCTTTGAGAATACTGATTATAGACACTTTATTGTGTAAATCTATGTTGAAATGTATCATATACATACTGAGTGGTCGTACGTCCTTGCACTGTCTGCACTATGCCCTAGAGGAGTGGGTGGTCTAGACGCCCCATTGACTCCCAGTGCAATGAAGGATCACTCTGGGCACAACCTCTTGATGGAACAGTAGAATAAGAAGAATTCTAGCTCCCTCCACCAGTTGGCAGCTACTCTGTGGACACAACCCAGGGGAGCCTATTGTAATGGTGTGTTTACACGTCCCGTTATCGGCGTCCAACTCCGACCAAACGTCACGTGGTTCGTGCGTTGGACCCGATATCGTTCGTGCGTTGTATGGTATAAATGTCCAATATGATGCACGAACGATGTCAAACCGATATCGGGGATCGAATGAGCGTGCTATTCAATGCTCCGATATTGGATGGAGGTTGGAGCCGGATCGGGCTGTGTAAATGCAGAATGATCTGTAGGTAGATCAATCTTGTGCATAGGTCCACTAGAGTCTTCTTCACCATTATCTTGATTGTTTCAAGCCACCAGGTTGCTGATCTTCCTCTTCGCCTTGTTCCTTCTATTCTGCCAACCATGATGTCCTTCTCCAGTGATCTCTCTCTTCATATGATGTGCCCAAAGTAGACAAGTGGTAGCTTGCTGATCCTTCCTTCCAGTGGTCTGGCTTGATTTGTTCCAAAATGGATTTGTTTGTTCTTCTTGCCATCCACAGTATTGATAATATCCTTCTCCAGCTCCACATTTCGAAGACGTTGATTCTTCTATCTTGTTTCTTTATCGTCCAGGTGGCACATCCATTTGTTACTACAGAAAAGACCAGACTACGTACGAGCCGTGTCTTCGTCAACAATGGGAAATATGTAAATTGTCACTTCAGGGAGCAAGTAGACAAACTCTATTGCTAAAAGCTTCCTCACTGCTGGCCTGCAGGATTGATCTCTATAAGGAGAGTAGCTATTCCCTTGACATGAAGTCGGTGAAATGTTCCTCGCTTTGAAGACCTTGTCCAGTGACTTCCATGTTGATTTTCCCACCGCTATTCTTCCATTGACTACCAGTTTCTTTGCTGCATTTTGAGTGATCATTGATCCGAGTAGGTTGAAGTGCTTTACAACTACCAGTTCGTCACTGTCCATCTCAAATGTGTCCTGGTTGTTCCTGGCAGTAGTCAATATATTTGTCTTCTTTGTTTTGAGTCAGAGTCCCATTATAGGGGTTAAATAGTGAAGTCTAGGACTCCTCTGGGACCTGCTAAAGTGAGTGCCTTGTACAAAGTCTGTCTGTGGAAACCATCTTAAGTGCTGTCAGGCTTCCACATATACTTAACCCTTACAATATGGGTGTCTCTGCCCATTAGTGAGACCCCCATATACATGGAATGAAAGTTGCTGAACCTGCCGATTTAGTGTCACGTCTCGGTCAGAATCGTGACTGCGATTCCTGCCCCAGCCACCAGGCGCCATCGGATTCCTTTGGTTAGTGGTGCCGGTGATAGTGGGCCATGTTGTCGTCAGGACAGCAAGCTTTGTTCCTCTATCAAAATTGGGGTGTATGGTACCTCTGGTGCATCTCTCTCTGGCTTGGTTGTAGGGGCAGTCCAGGTGAGGCCATCAGGCTGTGAGCTTCAGCCTGTGAAAGAGGACCACGCCTTCACATTCCTTGGCGCCTACCTTGCAAACCGCCAGATATATTCTTGGTTTTCCCTGCTGTCTAGTTTGGTGTTCCTCTATTTTTTACTCTGACCCCTGGATTTTGACCCTTCTACGTCCTCCTGACGATTCTGTACTTTTGCTGTCTGTAGAAACCAGAACTCCTAATGGTTGGTAGGGGATCAAATACTTATTTCTGTCTGCAAAATGGAAATACATTAAAAAATGTAACAAAATTGAAGAGGAAATGGAGCACAGTTATTGCTGCTGAGCATTCAGGTTATGCTAGACACAGAATGAGCACAATCTGGGTGCCTAGTCCAAGAGGCAAAAGTGCATGACAAATTTCATAAAGAAAAGACGGCACTCACCAGATTTGTGTAGCGGTGGTTCTTTATGATATATATATAGCGGTGATACATAGTGCAGGGAGGGAGTGGCAGGATGGACGACGCACCGTTTCGTGCTGGTTGCGTTCGACGGGTCCAAGCTTGATCCTGTAATCTTGATACATGCATACCTTTCATTGTCCACTGGTTATGAGTAATAAACCACTATATCACATCATTGAACAACTTGTCATTATGAATAATTTGGTTATAATACACTCGTTCTTTTGTGTTCGTGCAGATATATATATTATAATGCTCTGCCATAGATTATAACCTAGCCTCTATATACAGTATATTATGATGCTCTTCCATAGATTCAAATAATTTCATAGTGTAAATAAATTAGTCACCCCTATGAGCATCCACCCACCATTCCAAAGGATCCAGATCACTGCTGCAAGTGTAACCCAACAAGATGCCCACTGACAGCAGCGCTCAACAACTGTGCACGCCATAATATGTTTCCTCACCCAACTCTTCATTACAGTTGGCCTGGCCCACAGTGGCCCATGTCTCCTCAGTTGAGCAAGCGTTCCTCTCTGGTGGGAAAAAAAAGGTGAGTCATGTGAAGCATGGTGTCAGGAGAGCACGCCCATGGGTTCATGATGTGGTGATTTAAAGGTACAGCACCACTGTATCGCCCAGTGGCTATGGCTATGGCCGCCAGGTGCTTCAGCGGTGCTGCATTTCAATCATCAGCAGTCTGGAGGACTTGTACAGATTATGACATGGCTGCTGATGATTTCAACATACAATGTTCCCAGTGCACTTGGCGACCCTGAACGGTCACTTAGTGACTGACATGGGGGTCCATCTGTCTCACCCCAGGGCCGTGGGGTACTCGGAACCGGGCTTTGGAGCCTGTCCAGGGGAGTCACAGGGGTCGAGAGCCAGCTTCCGTGACTCTGGGGATCGGCTTTCAAAATAGAGGGTGTTTGGGGATGGGATTTAGGAGATAGGTGTCGTGACACCACCTGTGGTATCCGGCTATTGGGCCGGCGCTGCGGTGTGGGACCTCCGAGGATGATGGACGGGCAGCTGAGGTGTAATCGCTCCCCACAGGTGGAGCGGTTCCCCGGGGCGACCGTATCAGTCTATGGCGATGGTAAGCCATTGGGGTGCAGATTCAGAAGGTTGAATAACTGACAGACACGCAGGCTGGTTTCTTTTACCTTTACTGTAGTGGCAAGCTTCAGGGTACAGTCCACAGTTAATGACAGGAATCCGGGTAGCTTGGAAGCAAGTCAGCTGGTTATGAAGCCTCCTTGCTGCACCTCTGCCTGCTGGTCTTGGCTGCCTGTAGCTAAGCTGTATGAGATTCAATGGCTAGCACAAGATAGATGTGGGGGTATGGTGCTAGTGAAGGAGGCTCGTAATTCCCATATAAATGTCTATTAGAATCACTGCACACATACACTTAAGGAGTTTTTTGCTTGTTAGTGAAATTTATTGAAACAAGTGCTCTTATAGTGATTGGGACAGAATGACGTTTCGGTCATTCAAGACCTTGATCACATAATTCGCCTTGAGCTATGTTGTGGTTCATGAAGGATGTGGTCCTCATGGTCAGTATACTCATATATAGGGAAGATGGTGTGTCACGGTCCGCGCTGCTGTCTCAGTGGGATCACAAGTAGTGATGGGCGAATCCTAAATTACTCGGAATCTAGCTGCCCCCAACCCCCAGGTGCCTATTTGTACCTGGCCGGACACAAGAATATAGGGGAGCCCTTTTTTTTTATTATTTCATGAATTTCATGAAATAATAAAAAAAAAAATGCGTGGGGCTCCGCGCAATTTCTATGTCTAGCCAGGTACAGCTAAGCAGCTGGGGCTGGAATCCGCAGCGTAGGGAGGCCCAAGCTTTCTGGGCACCCCCCGCTGCAAACTGCAGCCCGCAGCCGCCCCAGAAGATGGCGCGTTCATTGAAGCGCCATCCTCTGGCGCTGAACCCCGCTCTTCCAGCGGCCCTGGTGGCGGTGGCACGCTGGGTAATAAAGGGGTTAATACCAGCTTTGTTATACAAGCTGGTATTAAGCCCGAGATTCACGTTTGACCCAGCCACTAAGAATCTCCAATAAAGGGTTAAAAAAACACAACACAGAGAAAAATGTTTATTTGAAATAAAAAAAAAAGCCATTAGGGACTCCATCTTTAATTAAAAAAATCCACTTCCGTCCGACGTAGTCCAAAACGCGATGTCCTCTCTGCTCATCCCTGTTCATAGATATAGATGTCTATGCACAGGGAATGAGCAGACTGAAAACAATCTCAGCACTGCTACATCATCTCTGTGAGCAGGCGGGCTCTAGGACCCTGGAGCTGCGGCAGCCTGCACACAGAGAAGACAGCTGGACTCGGCTCGCAAAGTAACAGCAGTTATTTGCGAGTTTCCCTGCTATCACTGGCACAGTAGCCGAGTCTAATGCAAACAATGGCAATCCTAGTTTTGTCAGCGTTTGCCATTGATTTGCATTGGACTCGTGCGAGTAAACGCTGGGAAACTCGCAGAGTACCGAGTCCTGCGAGTCCCTTACTACTCGCCGAGTAACGAGTCCTAGCGAGTAGATTCGCCCATCCCTAATCACAAGGGATGGATGTCTCCAAGAAGTCAGTGTGTCACTAGTGATAGGGCACTATTGCGCCTCTTGTCTCCCCCTTTTTGTATTTATACAGTTAAAGTCATGGTCAGTATAGGAACAGCGGGTATGCCCTCAGTGGTTCTGAACTGAGGGCTGTCCTGTACAAAGTAATGGTGACTTATGCCTTTATGTTAGCCAGAGTCAGAGCGGTCGCTCTATGTGGGGTGGTGGCACGGCGGTGGAGTGTGTTCACACTCAGTTGTAGCAAGGAGGAGTGTCACTCAATGGCTTTTCTCATGCCAACCCAGTAGAATCTCTCACGTAACAGCACCTCCAGATTCTTCCATCCGAAGTGTCCTGCTCCATCGTGGTACGCTTCAAGGACCTTCTAGACATCTCTCTTCGGGACCACTGTCTGCCATGCCAATTAATGGGGTTGTGCGTTGATGTGTCACCTGCACAGCTTGCCTTGATAGGTGGACAACTTTCCCTTCTCCTTCCACAGCTGTTGTGCCTCTGACAGGGCATCTGGGCTAGGGCGTGAGTCAGACCGCTTCAGCAGCTCTTTGATTAGTGAGATGGCTGAGTCACTATCTTGCATCTCACCCAATCACCTCCGTTAGCGCTACCCCTAAAGCCTGAACCCCCTATATCTAGGGATCCTAACTGGTGACATCTAGGAATGGATGATAACTCCGCCCACTTCCTGGGAATTTGGCATATTATTACACATAAATATACACCATTCAAAAGAGTATGTTAAAGCAACATCATTTTCAGGTGTAGGGATCTTCTTGGCATTGGCCACCTCCATATAGATTAAAAGATAGATGTTGCAACATATCACCAACTTGTTCAATCCATGCTTAGAAGACTTGGTGCTGTCCTTAAAAATCAACTAATTTGAGTAAAACTGAAGATGTCATGAAAGTTATATTCCTAGAAATCCAGGACATACAGTGTGTAAGGTTTGAGGTCTGTCCTGTGTAGCTTTTTCAATGGTGTCATTTGCAGCTGCAGATATTTAGGGGAAACTGTGAACTTCACTGTCTCTTTATTACATATCTGTTTAACAGATGCATGGTGACTAATATGCAGGTGGACGTACCAGTATCAGATTGCTTAGGCAACAAGGTCAAGAGTTTTTATTCCTTGGTGAGATGTTTAACACTAATCAGATGCTTTTTCCAGATTAGGGAATGAGGCCAGTCTATTTAATGGTCATTATTTTATCATTTCTAGAAAAGTGCAAAAGTTCAATAACAACTGATAGCAAACTATCGATAGTTACCTTTGTTAAGGGTTGTATGGAGATTGGAGAAGGAATAGATAGTATTATAATGCCAACTCAAGTGCCTGGACTTGAGTATTACCACAAGAATATCTCTTTCTCAAGCACTGAGCATTAGGAAGCTACGACAATGACCGGCAAACTTTTAGGATGTATACTTGTTCTTACTGTTGATTGGCATCTGTAAGGAAGCTTGTTGCAGGGCTATGACTGTTTAAGGGGATTGCACCATATATGTCTTATTACCTAACCATAGGGATTAACTTATTGATTGTTGCAGGTCCAAATGTTGAAACTCCAACAGGTCATGTGAATGAGGCTCTGCAGAACACTGTCTGAATGGAGCAGAGGTCGAGCATGCACACTTCCATTCCTTTTATTCTCTATGGGACTGAAAAAGTGCAGTTATCTCCAGCAGTTCTATAAAGAATGAATGCAGCAGAGGTGCACATGCTCGACCTCTACTGCTCCATCCAGATAGGGATGAGTTCTTCAGTAAAACCTACTACTGAAGGATTATTCTAAAATTCTAATTTATCCCCTATTCATGATATAGGAGATAGATTTCTTGGCCGATCACTGCATCCACTGCCCTCAACATTGCCCATTTCTTGGTAATCTCAGTGCTGATTAATATAGGCAGATACTTATCCATTATACAATACCATCAGAGAGGCTAATTGGCTGCAGAATAAATTTGGAACCAATGTGCTATGCACATAACTATTTCAAAACAAGTAAGGCTGGCTTCACACTTGCAGATGCATCTGCAGCGTTTTGCAGATGCATCTGCAAGTATCAGCATGCAGACCGCGGCCCCTATGTTTATAATAGGGCGCACCGCGGTCTGAAAGCACTCATTCATTCCTATATGTGAACCGTCCGCAGGCGGATGCCTGCTTACAGATCACACACTCCCGCCCGCACCATGGACGCGACATCTCGCGTCCATGGTGCGGGCGGGAGTGTGTGATCTGCAAGCAGGCATCCGCCTGCGGACGGTTCACATATAGGAATGAATGAGTGCTTTCAGACCGCGGTGCGCCCTATTATAAACATAGGGGCCGCGGTCTGCATGCTGATACTTGCAGATGCATCTGCAAAACGCTGCAGATGCATCTGCAAGTGTGAAGGCAGCCTAAGAGGTGAAATACAGCCTACCAAACTGCAGACGCCCCTTATCTTTCGGGTTCATGTACAAACTAGTACCTTAGCTGCACAGCTCCTAATGGCTCCTAGACAGGCTAGGCCAGGGGTCTCGAACTCAGCTGGGTTGGTGGGCCGCACATAGAAAAACATTTATAGTGGGGGGCCGCATTGCTTGTAAGACTAAGTGACATTTTAGTAATTTCAGATTTTTTGCTCAATGTAGAAACTGCAAATCCTGATCCCTTTCTTGAGTAATGTCCCATTCTGTAGTAATAATGTCCTTTTCTACTGATGTCGCCATCCTGATCCCTTTTCTAGTGATGTTCCCCATCCTGATCCTTTTTCTAGTGATGTCCACCATCCTGATCCACTTTTCTACTGATGTTCCCCATCCATGATCCTTTTTTAGTGATGTGCGACATCCTGACACCATTTCTACTGATCCTTTTCTAGTGATGTCCCTAATCCATCCTGGTCCTTTGTAGTGATGTACCCATCTGATACCCTTTTTAGTCATGTCCCTCTTGATCCCCTTTTAGTGATATCTCACATCTGATCCCCTTTTGTAGTGATGTCCCATCTGATCCCTTTTCTACTGATGTTCCATCCTGATCCTTTTTCTAGTGATGTCGACATCTGATCACCATTTCTACTGATCCCCTTTTCTAGTGATGTCCCTAATCCATCCTGGTCCCCTTTGTAGTGATGTACCCATCTGGATCCCCTTTGTATAATGTCCCTTCTTGATCCCTTTTCTAGTGATATCCCCATCCTGTCCCTTTTCTATAATGTCCCCAATCCTGATTCCCTTGTAGTGATGTCCCATCCTGGACACCATTTGTGTGAGTTCGCATACTGGTCCCTTTTATACCGATGTCCCAATCCTGATCTCCTTTTCTAGTGATTCCCTATCCTGATCTACTTTATAGTGATGCCCCCATCTGTTTTACCTTCTTTTTACACACTCACATACACCCTCACACACATCGCACACACACCTCTCTCACACATCCACACAGCCACATTTCTCATACACACACTGAAACTTACACAGACCTTCCACACTTTCTTATACACATATCCTCATCACATACACACCTCTCAACACACACTCACACTTTCTCACTTTAATGATGCATTGCCCACGTGCAGGGGCTGCTGCGGTCCTCGCTTTGCTGATGTCGGCCTCTGCTGTGCTAGACTTCCTCAGCCGCTGTTCAAACAAGCTCTGTTGCTCAGCAGATCAATGCAATCTGCAGCCAGAGGCCGCATGGTGACATCATAATTTCGCCATCAAGCTGCGGACCTCTCATTGGCTGACAGCTTGCATTGATCTTGCTGAGGCAGGCTTGTAAAGTGACGCGACGAAGTCATCACAAGCGGACTGCAGCAGCCCCTTGCACTTGGGGATTCATCATTAGGTTGTCCAAGTGGCGAGGCCATAGTGAACCCCAGGCCGCATGGGCCTCGGGCCGCGTGTTTGAGACCCTGGCTAGACTATCCCTACCCACAACACAAGAGACACACAACTTGGTCCTATGTGCCTAAAAGGCCGGCGAGTTGTTCCTCGTACCTTCTAATGAACCAGAGGGGAGTTTACTACGCACTATAAACCAAGATAGGAAAAGTGTGCAGAGATAGGCAAGGACCCAGAGAAAGAAAACATAAAAACACATGCACAAGGGAAAAGGTGAAATAGCCGATGCAAGGTAGGATATCCTCATACAAACCTAAAGAAAAGAGGGAGTAAATACTACACTGGTTTTGTCTAACAAGATAAAATTCTAGCAGCAAGGCTGGAACTCCTTAGCAGAATCCACATAGGTATATAGCAAGCAGAGGGGCCTAGAGCAAGGAGAGTATAAATAGCCGCACCCAGAATGTGATAGGACAGAGGAAATAAGCAAGTGAAAACACCTGACATACCAAAAAAAAGAGAAGTACAGGTAAAAGACTATCAGACCTAGACAGGGACCGACTAAGTGTGGCTCAGCGGCGTAGGAAACTGACCACACAGAACAAGGTCCCGAACCTCAGGCGTGACACAATGTAATAAAGAACTATCTTCAGCGTAAAGATGAACAAGGAGTAGTGGAAGTGGTGATTTGGCCCCACAGAGTCCTGATCTCAACTTCATCTAATCTGTGTAGGATTCCATCAAGAGACACAAGCCTCATACACAGAAGATCTGTGGTTAGTTCTTCAAGTTGTTTGGAACAATCTCTCTGCTGAGCTCCATCACAATTGTGTAAAAGTACCTAGAAGAATTAATGTTGGTCACAACAAATATTGATTAAAAAAATTATCCTATTAGCAATTCTATTATTGAAAGCATTCTTAAGGCGCTTTACACGTCACAATATCGCAACGCAACTATAATAAAAAGTCACGTGGTAGGGGCGTTGCAGTTGATATTGTTCGTGCGTTGTCGTGTCGTGTAAATGGGCAACGCAAGTCGAAAAACGATACAACTACATATCGTTTTGATTGTGCATGCTCTTCAACCGTGCAATATTGGCTTGACGATCTGGCAGGATCATGCTGTGTGACAGCGCAGCTACGATTTGGAGCGCAACTTCCCCTATTCTCTCCAATGTCAATTGGTC
Source organism: Allobates femoralis (assembly GCA_033576535.1). Classification (NCBI taxonomy): domain Eukaryota; kingdom Metazoa; phylum Chordata; class Amphibia; order Anura; family Aromobatidae; genus Allobates; species Allobates femoralis. The sequence goes on from JARQOC010000008.1 coordinate 156,848,017, forward strand.
GTTCCCTGAGTTGCTCAGACACGGTGTGAAAAAGGAGCGTACAACATCCTAGTTGAGTTGCCTGCCGATATCTCCCTGTGTAACATCTCCTATGCGATTTTGGACATGTGCCAAAAACGTGCGCGCTCCCGTGAAATCGTATGCAATATCGGAACGATATTGCGACGTGTAAAGTGGCCTTTAGTGTGCAGCAATTTTCCCAGACTTGCCTTAAACTTTTGCAAATACTGTATGCCCCCCTTCGTACAGTAGCCACCCAGTCAGCCCGATACAGGGCCACAAGGCACGAATGACCTTTTGCATGTGTCCCATTACTTCCCCAACAGAAGAAAATGCCAGAAATGAATCACAATTTAAACTGTAACATGGGAGGTAGCATCTTTTTTGCGAACTAATCAATGAGAACGTCTGGTTATGTAGAAGGCAGATGGAGGTGCAGCCTGAAGAGACTTTCTCATGCTCCACTTGGGACTCCCTTGCCAGATATTCGGCCACTGGGAGAAATACCAAGATGCATCAGACAGGACAGAACATATAAACATCCTAGTTAAGCTTCCTTCCTTCCACCAAAATATGGACTGCATTGCTAAGAGAAAGAATTAATCATCTCAACCGTGAGAAATTCTGAAATACGGGCACCGATCTGTGAATTTCCAGCCAGATAGGAGGACGCGATCAGGATCCAGATTATTGTCCTAGACTTCGTAAAAGCATTGCAGATGTCACATGAGGTTTCCATAACAATGATCTATCTGGGGGACAATTAGTTTATTCTGTAAGCTGTTTGCAAAATATGAGCAGAATTTTTTAATTTTATTTTTTTGGCATCAACCTCTGACCGGCGCAGCTGTATCAACAACAGCGAAATGTTGTGATGTCAAAAGCAACTTATTCACATCTTGTTTGTAAATTTGCATTCATGCTAACATATTTAGGCTTATTTATTGCACTCTGAGTGAACCAATGACCTTGGCTTTCTTAAAACCGCAAGATTGCCAAAGTACATGATGAGTCTTGAGAAGGCAATGGATAACCGTAAGAAGATTCCAAGAAAGGATGCAAAGAATGAACGCTTTTACTCTCCCGTGGAACTTATGACAAGAATCTGATTAATAAGTTTACAGGAAATAACAATCACGCTTACATTATTTGGTTTATCTAAAACTTTGTGTCGGTCATTCATCTGACAATAGGTTCGCAACGCAATTCTAAGACCTAATATTCGATCCACTCAGCATTCTCTGCAATGTCCGGAGAATGCAACTTTGACATCTCTGCCTTTAGAAGTGTCTTTGTGGCGCCCCTGGAGTTCGGTCACCACTATGCTACTGCATCTATCCAATAGGTGTGGCATCATGCTCACAGATAAGAAGGAAAAGCTTTGCTGAGACCCCAACACACATCTCACAATCTCCAAACTCCAGGCCAAGATGATGCTGGGCGGAAGAGACTCACATTCAAAGCAGTCCCCATCTACTGGCTGGAGGGAGGAGTTAGGTTAGGAATGGGAGGCAAACAGAGGAGTATGTTCTAGGAGAAGTCAGGGGCTGGGGAGAGAGTAGGACAAACGTGGGTCAGCTGCGAATCCCAGGTCTGAAGGACCAAATCCGCAGGCCAGGCAGAGGAACTAGCTGCACAGCGGTACCAGCCCCAGTTCGGTCTGGAGATCTTCAGGACCAGCCAAGAAACTGGAGGTCACTGGGCTTCATGTACAGTGACTACCATCGTGAACTCTCCCAAGGCTAAGGAACTGCATAGGGTCAAGAGCACTTGCAAGGCAGTCACTCACAGGACCCATAGTCACAAGCCTTCTGAGACTTGTAACCACAGGACACTAGGAGGATGAGGAGTAGCAGAGTATCAGAGAGGAAAGGGCAGCAAGGAAGCCCATATTCCCTGTGTCTCAGCAGAGTGGACCCTGACTACTTGTGAGCTGGCCAGGCAGCAATCCTGGTGAATACAGTACCCCTGCTGAATTGTGTCTTCACTGAATTACAGTAAAGGTGTCCGGTAAGGACTGCAAGAACCTTGTGTCTGTCTACTCTTTCCTGAACCTCTCTGCACCCCTGCACATTTAGCTACTATAACCACCACCATCTTCACTTCACCACCACTACACCCATGGGGCCTGCTTGTCACGGGTGGCACGGATGACAGGGTGGAGGCCACGCGCAGACGATCCCAGCGTTTGGCCCACCAGCCATAATGGTGGAGGATGGTCCGTCTCTTTTAGGGGCATTTACCTTCTGTGTTGATGGAGAGAAGGTGTGATGAGATCTCTCTATTATGGGGAGACGGCTGTGGAGGTCTTGCGCTCGGTCTGGTTTTATCCACCAATGTTGTAGGTCACTAGGACCCAGCAGACTCCTTCCACCTTTATAAGGAGGTTCATTACCCTTCCTCGGTGCAGGTGATAGTTCCTTGTGCACTCATTATCCTTGCTCCAGCAGAAGCTGAGTTGTGGAGGTTGCTGTGTTCTGCTGTCAGATAAGTGTTTCCTTTTCCCAAATGTCTGTCTTCCCTGGTGTTTGTCTTTAGTTGATAGTGGAGGGGTCTAGTGAACCTCTCCATCTGATCCTTAGATAAGATAGATCTAGGATCAGAGAGGGACGAGGTTCGTGGTCGGCGACAGTTGAGGAGACTGTATAGGGACGTTAGGGCAGACAGGGTCAGCTCTAGGAAGTGTAGGGGTCACCGTCTCCTTCTTGTGCCCTTAGCATTAGGGACTCCTGATTCCCCCCCCGTCGTTATCCTACGCTGGGTGTCTTCCCCACTCCCAGCGTGACATTATCACCTGCCATAACTGTAAGTGAAGGAAGGGGAGGATTTGATTTTCCTTCCTTTCCTTATGGATCCTGTGTCTGCTTTGGCCCAGCAGCTGCAGACCTTGTCTTTGGAGGTTGCGGACCTTCGGTCGGCTCTGCAGGGACCACAACCGCAAAATGGTGTCTTGGGGAATCAAGCACTGGGTCCGGCCAGACCGGAACCTAAGGTTGCCCTCCCTGACAGGTTTTCAGGAGGCAGAGACAAATTTACTGTGTTCAAAGAGGCCTGTAAATTATACTTTAGGCTTAAGCCGTATTCCACTGGTGATGAGCAGCAGCGGGTAGGAATTATTATATCATTGCTGCAGGGGGATCCCCAATCCTGGGCTTTCTCTCTGCCACAGGACTCTACTTGTCTCCAGTCTGTGGATGGATTTTTTGACGCCTTAGGCCTCATATATGATGACCCTGACCGTGTCTCTTTGGCTGAATCCAAATTGCGCCATCTCCACCAGGGGACTCGGTCGGCGGAATCATATTGTTCTGAGTTCCGCAGGTGGGCTATGGACACCAAGTGGAACGATCCGGCTCTCAGGAGTCATTTTTGCCAGGGTCTTTCAGAAAGACTGAAGGATGCCCTGGCAGTGTATGAGACCCCCCGTCCCTGGAGGCAGCTATGTCGTTGGCTATTCGCATGGATAGACGCCTCCAGGAGCGGAGGGGTAGACCTCCTGCAACTGGGAGCCCTTCTCATGGGGGTTCCTTGTTGCCGGGTGGTCACTCGGAGGGCGAGTCATTTCTCCCGAGGGGGGAGGAACCTATGCAGCTTGGAGGAGCGGCGGCCTCGAGGCTCTCCTCCGGTGCCTCCCGGGGCAGGGGGAAGGGGGTCTGTTTTTTCTGTGGGAAAGGAGACCATTTTATCGGGGCCTGTCCCTACGCTCCTAAACGGACTAGGGTGCCGGGACCTCATGTGACTATGGGGGTGTGGAGGTGGTCGAGCGGGAGGTGTGTGTATCCTCCGTTTGTACTTCCCATTTTCTCCTGAGTGCAGAGGTGGCGCTAGAGAGCAAAACGGAAGGCATTTCTGTGTTTGTGGATAGTGGTGCGGGGATCTGCATGGTGGATGCTCGTTTTGTACACGCTCATGGGCTTAACCGCTGTTTATTGTCTCGCCCCATCCGTATCTATGCCATCGACTCAGCCCCTCTTGCTCAGGGTAGTCTCACACATATCGTACATAACATTAAGTTAACGGTTGGATCCCAACATCAGGAGACGTTATCTTGCTATGTCTTAGACGGTCTCCCCGCTCCCATTGTCCTGGGCTTGCCATGGTTGATTAAACATAATCCCGTAGTGGATTGGCAGTCCAGGGACATTGTGGAATGGAGTGATTTTTGTTCGGAGAATTGTTTGGCTACATCCCTTTCGGTGGTATCTGCTGCATCTCTGCCCCCATTCCTATCGGAGTATGAGGATGTGTTCTCAGAGAAGGGGTGCCGAGACTTGCCCCCTCATCGGGCATATGATTGCCCTATCAACCTCGTTCCCGGAGCTAAACTGCCCAAAGCTAGGATGTTTACTATATCTGGTCCCGAAAGACAAGCAATGAAGGATTTCATTTCTGAAAGTCTGGAGACGGGACACATTAGGCCCTCCACGTCGCCGGTTGCGGCTGGTTTCTTTTTTGTGAAAAAAAAAAGATGGGGGCCTCCGTCCTTGTTTGGATTTTCGGGAATTGAATCGGATTACTGTCCGTGATCCATACCCCCTCCCTCTGATCCCTGATTTATTTAGTCAGGTTGTGGGTGCCAAATGGTTCTCCAAGTTGGATTTGAGGGGGGCCTACAACCTGATTAGGGTCAGAGAGGGGGATGAATGGAAAACTGCGTTTAATACCCCGGACGGCCATTTTGAAAGTCTCGTAATGCCGTTCGGGCTCACTAACGCCCCGGCGGTTTTCCAACATTTTGTCAATGATATTTTCCATCATTTGGTGGGTAGATTTGTAGTTGTTTACTTGGACGATATCTTGATCTATTTTCCCGATATGGAGACGCATCAGTCCCATGTCAAACAGGTGTTGCAGGTCTTACGGGACAACAAACTGTATGCTAAACTCGAGAAATGTGTTTTCGCCGTTCAGGAGGTTCGTTTTTTGGGGTACCTCTTGTCGCCGTTGGGTTTCCGGATGGATCCGGAAAAGGTCCGGGCGGTGCTAGATTGGGAACAGCCGGACAATCTACGGGCATTGCAACGCTTTTTGGGGTTTACCAATTTTTACCGTAAATTTATTAAGAACTATTTGGTACTGGTGACGCCTCTTACGGACATGACTAGGAGGGGGACGGATTTTTCTGAGTGGTCTGATTCTGCTCGCCAGGCTTTTTCCTCCCTGAAGCGTTGTTTTGCTTCCGCGCCTGTTCTTTGTCAGCCCGATCTTTCTCAGCCCTTCATTGTGGAAGTGGATGCGTCTGAGGTGGGGGTGGGGGCTGTGTTGTCGCAGGGCCCTTCGCCTGGGAGATGGGTGCCCTGTGCGTTCTTCTCCAAGAAGTTGTCTTCGGCCGAGAGGAATTATGATGTGGGTAATAGGGAGCTGTTGGCTATTAAGTTGGCTTTTGAGGAATGGCGGCACTGGCTGGAGGGGGCTGTCCATCCCGTCACGGTTATTACCGACCATAAGAACCTGTCTTACCTTGAGTCCGCCAGGCGTCTCAATCCCCGGCAGGCCAGGTGGTCTTTGTTTTTCACAAGATTTAATTTTACCGTCACCTACCGTCCGGGGGTTCAGAATGTGAAGGCGGATGCATTGTCGCGTAGTTTTCCGGGTGGTAGTACTCATGAGAGTCCCGTCCCCATCTTGCAGGAGGGGGTGGTTGTTTCTGCTCTTTGCCCTGATCTGGAGGGGGAGGTGTTGAAGGTTCAGGGGGGCGCCCCTGCCTCCTGCCCTTCTGGGAGGCTTTTTGTGCCGTTCTCTTTGCGCCTCAGGGTGCTGTCAGAGCATCACGACTCTGTACTGGCGGGGCATCCGGGCGGTAGGGCCACTTTCGATCTCTTGTCTCGTCGCTTTTGGTGGCCGGGGTTGAGGAAGGACGTAGCGGAATTCGTATCCGCCTGTGGGGTGTGTGCACGTGCTAAGGTTCCGCATACCCGTCCGTCTGGGTCTCTCGTGCCATTGTCTATTCCTGAGAGGCCATGGACACATTTGTCCATGGATTTTATCACCGATCTTCCGGCGTCTGCGGGCAAGACGGTGGTACTGGTAGTAGTAGATAGATTCAGTAAGATGGTTTGCTTTGTGGCACTGCCCGCACTTCCTAATGCTCGGACTCTGGCACAGGTGTTCGTAAGTGAGATTGTGAAGCTTCATGGGGTTCCCTCCGATGTGGTTTCTGATCGCGGTACTCAGTTCGTCTCCAAATTTTGGAAGGCTTTTTGCACACGTTTGGGGATAACGTTGTCCTTTTCTTCTGCTTTTCATCCTCAGTCTAATGGTCAAACCGAACGTGTGAATCAGAATTTGGAGACTTACCTGAGGTGTTTTGTCTCTGACCATCAGGAGACTTGGGCAAATTATTTGCCCTTGGCCGAATTCGCCCTTAATAATCGTCTTCAGGAGTCCACTGGCAAGTCACCGTTCTTCGGTGCATATGGGTTTCATCCTCAGTTTGGTACTTTTAGCGGTACGAGTCCTTCCGGAGTTCCGGAGGAGGACCGTTTTACCTCGTCCCTCTCCTCGGTTTGGCGGGTGTACAGCGTAGCTTGAAGCTCTTAGGTGACAGGTACAAACGTATGGCTGACAGGAAGCGTGCGCCAGGTCCGGACCTATGTGTGAATGACTACGTGTGGTTGTCTACCAAGAATGTGAAGTTGAAGGTGCCCTCTTGGAAGTTGGGGCCCAGGTTTATTGGCCCCTATAGGATAACCGCCGTTATCAATCCCGTGGCGTTTCGTCTTGCGTTGCCTCCTGCGCTTAAGATTCACGATGTGTTTCACAGGTCGCTCCTCAAGCCGTATGTGCCGTCGTCTAACCCGTCTCCTTTGCCTCCTGAGCCCATCTGTGTGGCGGGGAATCTGGAATTCGAGATCTCGAGGGTGGTTGATTCTCGCATGTTGCGCCGTTCTCTTCAGTATTTGGTGCACTGGAGGGGGTACGGTCCTGAGGAGCGGATGTGGGTGCCGGCGTCGGAGGTGTCCGCCGCAAGGCTGGTCCGCGCTTTTCACCGTTCCCATCCGGATAAGCCTGGTCCTGAGTGTCCGGGGGCCACTCGTAAGAGGGGGGGTACTGTCACGGGTGGCACGGATGACAGGGTGGAGGCCACGCGCAGACGATCCCAGCGGGTGGCCCACCAGCCATAATGGTGGAGGATGGTCCGTCTCTTTTAGGGGCATTTACCTTCTGTGTTGATGGAGAGAAGGTGTGATGAGATCTCTCTATTATGGGGAGACGGCTGTGGAGGTCTTGCGCTCGTCTGGTTTTATCCACCAATGTTGTAGGTCACTAGGACCCAGCAGACTCCTTCCACCGTTATAAGGAGGTTCATTACCCTTCCTCGGTGCAGGTGATAGTTCCTTGTGCACTCATTATCCTTGCTCCAGCAGAAGCTGAGTTGTGGAGGTTGCTGTGTTCTGCTGTCAGATAAGTGTTTCCTTTTCCCAAATGTCTGTCTTCCCTGGTGTTTGTCTTTAGTTGATAGTGGAGGGGTCTAGTGAACCTCTCCATCTGATCCTTAGATAAGATAGATCTAGGATCAGAGAGGGACGAGGTTCGTGGTCGGCGACAGTTGAGGAGACTGTATAGGGACGTTAGGGCAGACAGGGTCAGCTCTAGGAAGTGTAGGGGTCACCGTCTCCTTCTTGTGCCCTTAGCATTAGGGACTCCTGATTCCCCCCCCCGTCGTTATCCTACGCTGGGTGTCTTCCCCACTCCCAGCGTGACACTGCTCCATCTGAGGTGAGTGCTCCAACTAGCTGCCTTAACACCTATCCCCTGGGGACTACTACAAGCAGCGCTGGTCATCCCTGACCAGAAACTTCAGATGGCATCACAACAAACAATTCCTCTTTAAATTTCCCCTCTAACATGTCCGATCAGGGCCATGACCTCTGGGACCGCCACTGTGACATCCATAAGACTGACCCTGGATGGTTGAGTACCCCAACCTGACTACCGAGGCATTTTTGGCTGATAATAATAGAAATACATAGGCTAGTGATTTCCAACAATCTACAGTATTTATCGGAGTGTTCCTTTATTTTATACTCTTATGGACCAGCAGTTTGTAACTGATGGGTCCTAGAGATGTGCCAGAATAAGACATTGCTCCAAGATTTTCAGAGTTGAAATGGCTATTTCAAAGAATTTGTTTTTAAATGAAATAGTAAAGAGGTTCCTTAGTTCTTTAGATGATCACAAAATGAAAGAAATATAGTTTCCTTAATGTTGTTAAAGTCGCTTTAACTCCAACGTCGATGTTTCTGGGATTCAGTCTTCAGCTGATGAGAAGAAAATAATTACCCAGGCTTGTGATTTCCAACAATTTCCAAAATGTATCTGAGTGTTCCTTTACTTTATACCTTTCATTAACATAAGGCTAGGTTCACACCACAATTTTTGGCTGTCTGGTTGTGTCCGGGTTTTGCAGGATACACCGGACACAACCTCACAGCCCTGGACAGAACCAGAGGGCAAATATGATCCTGTTTCTGCCGGAATTAGCGGCTGCCACTGTCCAAATGCTGAAATTTCAGCATAGTGGCTGGAGGGAGCTCTCCAGGTGCTAAAATTTCAGCTGGGGAGCTCTCCAGATGCTGAAATTCAGCACCCGGCATCTGGGAATGGGTCCGATTTTATGTTGGATCCGGCATGATCTGGCGCCCATAGACTCCCATGTAATGGGGCGCCGGATCGTGGCGGATCCCGGGAGCATCTAATTTTGTCCGATTTTTACCCCAGACACAAAAAATGCTGCAAGCATCGATTTTGTGTCCGGGGCAAAAAAATGAAATCTGCCGGATCCTCCCTGATAGCACAAAACTGGATGGCAAATCACTGCCATCTGGTCCCATCTGGCCCCTTAGTGATATAATAGGGGCCAAATCGGATTCAGGGCTGTCCGGTGTGAACCCCCGGATCCCGAAAATTGTGGTGTCGTGGAACACTTTGGCGTATTCTGTGCCTAAATGTAGGTGTTTCTTATATGATAGCAAATAGTGGAATTCACAACATGACAGTAAGTAAAGACATTCAATGTCCCTTTTCTTAAAAATTCTTTGTTTCAGTGTATTCTCCTGAGCAGGGTCATAACTTAAGCTCATGGGCCCCAATGCGACAACTCCAACGATGCTCCAAAATATTGCAAATCTTTAATATTATGAGACTTTTTCTATAGACCAAGGGGACTTTGGGACCCTCTAGGCTCCAGGGCCTGGGTGCGATTGCAACTCCTGCAACTGTTGTAGATACGCCCCTTCTGAGAATTATTACAAAGCTATAATATTTAGCAGGCCTGAGGACATTAATCACTTCCTTACACTAATACAGAGGTCCCAAACCTTTCTGACCTTGAGAGCACATTTAGCTCCCACCCTCCTTCACAGCATACATGATTTTCCTACAAAAGTCATCCATTGAAGTCTGAGGGTGCGAGAAAAGAATCGGATGGCACTGTTTAGCATCCAATTTTTTCAATTTTGTATCAAAGGAAACTGTAAGGATATGCACTCACTGAGCTTATTTGGGCTATGTTGGTGAGCTACACACACGAAGCTGTCTATAAACAAAAGCAGCCAAAGCCTATTATGCTTGTGCTGCATTTGTGCCATATAAAGCCTCTTTCACATCTGCGTTTTTCTGCTGATTACAGCAGATCCGGCAGATTTACCACATCTGCCACCTAACGGTCGCACTTGCGGCACACTTGCGGCAAGCCCATGCATTGTCTATGGGGCTTGCGGCAGGTGCGGCAAATGCCATATTGACGCTATCTGGCACTTTCGGCAGTTGTGGCCCCAGCTGTGGCGCCCCATGGTCAGACGTCACAAGTGGGGTACTGCACCCAAAGGTGAGCGTGTGGTTATCCCTGTTGTAAGTAGAATGCAGAACACTGTGGAAGGATCTGATCCCAAAACCACCCAGACACCGGGGAGGTCCCAAGTTAGTGAGAGTTGGTAAAGCGTGAGAGGAGCAAGGTGGAACACACGGGAGTCTTCAGAGTGTCTTCCCCGAGGAAAGACGGAGAACGGGAGTTTACCCGAGAGAGAAAGGGGTTTCAAAAGAGGCTAAGAAAGAAGTAGCCCAGACAGAAAGGTCCTGACATGTTCACCCGGAGTACACGGGTCTGACAACGTAGCCTGGAGTGTTCACCCTCCGACCGTACTCTCCCGGCTCCGAAGACGTTATCAGGGTGTTTATTCCCTGGGACGTACTACTGCTCGGAAGCAGGCACAGAGAAGAGACAGAAGGGACAGGACAAGGGTAGATCCAAGAAGGTACCGCCAGAGACTTCCACAGATTCTGCATTCTGCTGCGACTACCCGGCCGGCCGTTCTGCTGGAGTACTGTGAGCTGTATCCCCATCTTGAGCAGTTTTTGCAAAGTAAAGTACCTGGAAGAGTGAATCGCCTTTGTGTTTCTGTCCTGTTACATTGACTTTTCTCAATGGTCTGCACCATGCTGGCATCAGGTAACACTGCCCCCGAGGTTTAGCTCTACCTGTAGAGAGCTGCTCCACTCTAGCCACAATACCCCCACCCTCCAGAGGACTGTGGCGGCGCTGGTATCTACTCACCAGGCACTACACGGTGGCGTCACGAGATAAAGACTCTAATCCCTTCGTAAATACAAAAAGCCCTTAATTGGCGGCTGTCTCCCATGGGCCCACGGGTCTGGGCAGGCCACAGTGAGATCCACCACGAAGCTGGGGCCCAGACATCCGAGTTCCCTTACCCTGGGGCTACAGATAGCCCCTTTCTGGTGTCAGAACAGGATCGAATGCCCTATGAAACCGGGTACTGTGTGCCTTTGGACTTTGAACTTTTTGACTGTAAAGAACGTTCACTGCCGCTGTACGGCACTGAGAACCGGTTCCCGCCATTTACAATGGAACCCCAAGATGGCGATTTGACTATGTAAAGGACCATGTGCAGGCCCGAGGGTTTGCCTCAGCCCCTTGACGAAGGAGGGCCTAGACGAAAATGTTTGGCCGCCCCTATGGACATCAATCAATCAAGGGGTGGCTCCACGGAAGTGGCCCCTAAGAAGCCATCACACGCCCATAAAGGGATAGCTGGAAGAGAAGGACACAATAGAAAGTAGCGACATACAGGGCAACATGGCAACCAGGTGGAGGACATTCACCAACAATGGAACAGGAGGCCGTGCTGCCAGCGCGATTCGGATGCCCCGTCCCTGCTAACGGATGAGGACGATGCCGAGTACTGGATGGTCGCATTACCGGACTTGCAGAGCCGACTATCCGAGATGCTAGAGTGGGTAGTACGGCAGTGGAGTGTGGGCAAGCCGCGGGGCTCAGGAGCCGAGCCATGGATAGGAGAGCGAGAGAAGCGCAGCCGCTGCACAGACTGTAACAGATCTCTTGGCTGCCATCCCACCTGTTCAGACCCAATAGGTCAGAGTCCACACTGACTTCCCAGAGAACCTGCCCACTGCTCCCGCTAATACCCCGTGGTATGAGACCCGAGACCTGGAGGAAGAACCGGACGTCGTTGTGGAGGAGGTTGACGACGGCCTGGATAACATCAACAAACCTAGCTGAGGATGACTCTACGGAGGACGAAGAGGAGTTGTTATTACCGTCCTGGAGCTGCTGGAGATCGTACCCTGGAGCTTGCATGGTGGACTGACCAGCGAGGCTACCTGTTGCTGTGCCAAGCTGCGTCGCAGATGTTACCGCCGTTCTGGAGACCCTGTTACACCATATTCCACCACCGGAGGCATGAGTCTTTTGCATTAGTGTATCCTGTTAGTGTCAACTGTGTTTTTCCAGGATGGATAAAGAAATAAAGAAATCACAAACCTTCTCCTAAACTTTGCAATGTTAAAGACATACGACATCCATGTGTACTGTACTGTTTTCACAGACCTATAGACTTGTATTGACCCTTGTTATCCAGGCTGTGTGTTTTGAATGCACACATGGTCCATGTAAAGACACAGACTTGTGGGTAGCACCTTAGGTTATAATGGGTACGTGTGGTATCCGTGAAAAAAAAAATGTACTGAAACACTGATATATGGATGAAGCCTTAGTGAGAGTAGTCCAATTGCCAGATTGGATACAACAGTGCTGTATGGAGGAGCTTCTCTGCATGCATCTGGTCGAACTTTGCACTAACGCAAATTGTATTACACCTTACCTTCCTCTACTTTCTGCATGGCAGCAATACAGATCTGTAGGGACTTTATGCACTTTGTAAGGATCATGTACAATATCCTAATACACATTTTTTATTGCTTGTAAATCATATCTCGCCTAATATCTGCTAAAAGCAAGAAGGTTCTGGTTCTAGATCTTAGTTGCCTTTGGTTTAAATGATCTCATAAATTCATGGTATAATGTAATATTTTACATTTAATGCAAAAAAAGCAAAAGGGCTTTGAGGTCTCAGTGGCTTCTTCTTGGATCTATACAATAGTAAAAGCTTGCAATGTCGTTTCCAGTAATTCATTAAATATGTTCCATTTACATTTTTCGGCTTTTTGGAAAAAATCTAAATTGCATCCTCATTCACTTTCATATACAAACACATTAATCTTTCTTACTCTTTTATCACATTTATCCTCAAATGCCCTTTTTTTCCAGCACTGATTGATGCACATCTGAGTTATCGCTTTCTGAGTTCCATAAGTCATTACAACTGGTTTCCAGATAATCAAGACTTTAGGGTCATGTCAAATTTCTGCCACTTCTACAGCTTCATGGAATCTGTAGAAATTAAGAAGGTTGTGCCTTCATTTCACATTGATGATCTCTCCTAAGGAAAGGTCATCAATGTCTGATCCGCTGGGGTCTGACACCTGGCACCCCCACTGATCAGCTGCTCTCGGTGCCAGCAGCAATGGGAGCCAGAACTGTTGCGATATGCAATTGGGCCACGAAAATGCCATTGTCATTCTATGACTGTGGTGATCAGTGCTAGCTGTTGAGATAGGCATCATACATTTATCATAAATGCATCATATGGAGTTATGTATCATAAAAGCAATGCTCTGCTATAAAAAATATATTATAACATTACCAGGCTCACAATTTTGAAACTAAAAATTACATGATAAAGTATGACTGCTGTCATGTGTTGAATGCTTTGCAGTCCACGGTGTGTTAATGCTGTGGTTTAAATCTTAATTTCCTTTGGCACATTGAGGGTTAATCGGCAGATGCTGCAGGTGGTATTAGATGTGAAGAGGTCAGAGCATTCTGTTCTCCACTCCCTCAACCTTTAAGTAGTTCAACTTCCTTCCAACAGGTGTCGCAGACAGAGTTTCACTCTGCCATGTCTGTGTGAGCTGTTAGGACGTAAAAAGTGTGTGTTGATGCCTTGCTGCTGATCCTGCCTGGAGTTTGCCTTCCTTTGGGAAAGTTGCTGTGCATCCCAGACCATGGGTAGCCTAGGGCTGGTTAAGAGCAAAGGGCAACTTCAGATGTAACTTAAGGAACAGGGCGAGCCGGGGACAACCAGTCAAGGTCAGACTAATTCCCTAGTTTGCCTTTTCCCCAATGTTACTATCCTGCTACCTAGCTCACTTTCCCACCCCATGACAACTTTAGGCTCCATCTGTACAACTTTTGATTTGGAACCTACTGACCATGTACACAGTGGAAAGGAACCCCATCCTCAGAAACACCTTCAAACTTCCAATTCTAACAGTGGCAATGTTAAGGTTCAGTTCATTTGATTTTCCTGGCAAAATTGGGTCTGCTGGCAAATATTGTTGATCCTGTGAGACTGCGTTTTGTGACCAGCTTCCCTATCCACTGAGCCACAGCAGGTTCACTCTTTGTCCGGGTGTTTATTGCCTGTTACCTTTGCTTTAGTCTATTTTGGCTACCAGGTGCTTCTACTTGTTTATTGTATCTGCCTAATCACCTTTCGATTGCAGCTATCAATTCCTTCCCCTTGCTGGTCTTTCCTGCTGGTGATATTTTGAAGTGAATTTTGCTTGGAAGTCCAACCATACTGTGTTTATAATGCCAGTCAGTGAGAGTTATTTTCTCTACTGTTACTACTCTCCACCCTGCTCCTTTATCCTACTTGTAGTTAAGAAATAGGTGGCAGTAAGTTCCTTTTTTTCCCACTTTGTAGTTGTGCTTTGTTTTTATTCTCAGCAATCCATCCCTATTTAGGTTAATTGCACTCTGCACTTTCCCCTGGTTCCTTAGGATGTACAAGAAACACTTGACGGCCTTTCAGGCCGTCGGGTCCTAGTAGTTTCCTCTTAGTCTGTGGTTAGGGCCATTCTACCTCATGCAGGGGCCACAAGGGACTGCCGGGTCACGCATTTTGCAGTTTTTAGTACACGTGAGTCCCAATCATAACAAACATAAAGATTAGGAACCAACAGCTCCACTAAAATCAAGTCTACTTGTATAGTAGATCCTAGTGAAACATATCCACCATAATTATTAAAGATGGAGGTCAAATTAAATCATTTAATTTCTGTAATCAAAAGGGTAAATAATTTTGGCCGGCTCCTCCACTTCTTGGCTCCCAGCCCCAGAACAGAGATAACACTTCTATCACTATTAGCATTAGCTTTTGGCCCATAGAAAGTTCTCTCCCACAGTTTTTCTTTTCACATAGAACTGCAGAGTGAAAGAACGGAAGATACCGGGGGTCAGGATCCGGAAAGCATTGCCAGACGATGTTACCAGCTGCAAAAAAAAAAACAACCCAAAACATGGAATTAAAAAAAAAAAATTAACCATTCGATAACAGGATAAATTAAAGTAAATCGTAAAATGGAGAATTGCAGAATTATCCTTGTAAACGGAGGAAGTGAAAGGGTAACACTCGCAGCTGCAGGTCTGAAAAGAAGGAATGCTGATTCTTCATTTATGACTGACTCATTCATATCCTCTACACAAAAGAGACGGCAAGGAGGAAGTGTTCAGACATACTGTGCAGCCAACCAACAGTGCCGTAATTTAACGTAGGATTAAATGGGAGCATTCATTAATGAGCTATTCTTAGAGGGAGCTCAGTGCTGATCTATTTCACACATTCCGCTTTCCATTTACAGAAAGTTTTATGTTTTATGCTTACTATGTGGTTCATATCAGATGGAATCTGAAAAGGCCAACAGCACTTTATGCATTAAAACTATACATGTATCCCTTAAAGGGGTTACGCAATGAACAATTTTACATTTTAATTAACAGATTTTAGAATAAAAATAAGTTCCACGATTGGATGTGTTAAAAACAATTTTCTTGTCCCAAGATATTCTTATAAATGTGTTCCTGTGTCTGACCATGTAGGAACAGGTCGATATACCACAGCTCCTGGGCAGGGTAGGAAGTAAAAAGAGTATACAGATTTTACAGCTGGGAATCAGCAGAATATAAGAGTATACAGACATTACAGCCGGGGATCACAGAATATAAGAGTATACAGACATTACAGCCGGGGATCACAGAATATAAGAGTATACAGACATTACAGCCAGGGATCACAGAATATAAGAGTATACAGACATTACAGCGGGCATCACAGAATATAAGAGTATACAGACATTACAGCCGGGCATCACAGAATATAAGACTATACAGAGATTACAGCCAGAGATCACAGAATATAAGAGTATACAGACATTACAGCACAGGGATCACAGAATATAAGAGTATACAGACATTACAGCCGGGGATCACAGAATATAAGAGTATACAGAGATTACAGCCGGAGATCACAGAATATAAGAGTATACAGACATTACAGCCGGGATCACAGAATAAAGAGTATACAGAAATTACAGCACAGGGATCACAAAATATAAGAGTATACAGACATTACAGCCGGAGATCATAGAATTGAAGAGTATACAGACATTACAGCACGGGATCACAGAATATAAAAGTATACAGACATTACAGCCAGGGATCACAGAATATAAGAGTATACAGACATTACAGCCAGGGATCACAGAATATAAGAGTATACAGACATTACAGCCGGGGATTACAGAATATAAGAGTATACAGACATTATAGCCGGGATCACAGAATATAAGAGTATACAGACATACAGCCGGGGATCATAGAATATAAGAGTATACAGACATTACAGCCGGGGTTCACAGAATATAAGAGTATACAGACATTACAGCCAGGATCACAGAATATTAGAGTATACAGACATTACAGCCAGGGATCACAGAATATAAGAGTATACAGACATTACAGCATGGGGATTACAGAATATAAGAGTATACAGACTTACAGCGGAGATCACAGAATATAAGAGTATACAGACATTACAGCACGGGATCACAGAATATAAGAGTATACAGACATTACAGCCGGGGATTACAGAATATAAGAGTATACAGACATTATAGCCGGGAATCACAGAATATAAGAGTATACAGACACTACAGCCGGGGATCATAGAATATAAGAGTATACAGACATTACAGCCGGGGTTCACAGAATATAAGAGTATACAGACATTACAGCCAGGATCACAGAATATTAGAGTATACAGACATTACAGCCAGGGATCACAGAATATAAGAGTATACAGACATTACAGCATGGGGATTACAGAATATAAGAGTATACAGACTTACAGCCGGGGATCATAGAATATAAGAGTATACAGACATTACAGCCGGGGTTCACAGAATATAAGAGTATACAGACATTACAGCCAGGATCACAGAATATTAGAGTATACAGACATTACAGCCAGGGATCACAGAATATAAGAGTATACAGACATTACAGCATGGGGATTACAGAATATAAGAGTATACAGACTTACAGCCGGAGATCACAGAATATAAGAGTATACAGACATTACAGCAGCGGGATCACAGAATATAAGAGTATACAGACATTACAGCCGGGGATTACAGAATATAAGAGTATACAGACATTATAGCCGGGAATCACAGAATATAAGAGTATACAGACACTACAGCCGGGGATCATAGAATATAAGAGTATACAGACATTACAGCCGGGTTCACAGAATATAAGAGTATACAGACATTACAGCCAGGATCACAGAATATTAGAGTATACAGACATTACAGCCAGGGATCACAGAATATAAGAGTATACAGACATTACAGCATGGGGATTACAGAATATAAGAGTATACAGACTTACAGCCGGAGATCACAGAATATAAGAGTATACAGACATTACAGCACGGGATCACAGAATATAAGAGTATACAGACATTACAGCTGGTGATGACAGAATATAAGAGTATACAGACATTACAGCCGGGCATCACAGAATATAAGAGTATACAGACTTACAGCCGGAGATCACAGAATATAAGAGTATACAGACATTACAGCACGGGATCACAGAATATAAGAGTATACAGACTTACAGCTGGAGATCACAGAATATAAGAGTGTATAGACATTACAGCCGGAGATGACAGAATATAAGAGTATACAGACATTACAGCCAGGGATCACAGAATATAAGAGTATACAGAAATTACAGCATGGGGATCACAGAATATAAGAGTATACAGACATTACAGCCAGGGATCACAAAATATAAGAGTATATAGACACTACAGCCGGGGATCACAGAATATAAGAGTATACAGACATTACAGCCGGGGATCACAGAATATAAGAGTATACAAACATTACAGCCAGGGATCATAGAATATAAGAGTATACAGACATTACAGCTGGGGATCACAGAATAAAAGACTATACAGACTTTGCAGCTGGGAAACACAACTTTTTAACAGGCAATGAAATGTTTTTCATCACAGAATGAATCAGCTGCGATCCCCAGCTATAATGTCTGTCTATAGACAGGAACTTTTTTTTACAACATCTAATTATGGATCTTATATTTATTCTAAAATCTACTAACCCCTTAACGACCTAGGACAAAACAGCACGTCCTAGTCCACCTCTCCCTCTTTGATGCAAGCTCACGCGCTGAACTCGCATCATTCCCTGCACATGTCAGCTGATCTTATCAGCCGGCATGTGCAGGTAAGAGACGAGAATGGATCAGTGATCCGCCCGCTGCTGTTAACCCCTTAGATTACGCTATCAATCACTGGCAATGCGATTTAAAGCAGCACAGTGGTGATCGCATTATTACCTGCCGGCATGAGCGACTTCATGATGCGATCACAGGGTGTCAAGATGTTGAGTTCTTACTGGAGTGTTGCATAGTTTTTGGTGCTTTTTTCATCCCATCCGATCACTCTTCATCATTGCACCCTACTCATTTATAACAGAGATCCATCCCCTGAAGAAAATCCTAATTGGATTGAAACATTGGGTCACTAATAGGATCTTTTCTTTTACATCAAACATGGTTTCCTATGTTTTTTGTGCCAGGGTCTCTTTACCATGTTATTGACTCTTTTTACCCTTGAGCACCAAAGTTACTGGTAGAGATCAGCCTTCTTCTCTTCTGCTTCTGTCATCAGGTGTCACCGTAATGACTCTGTGGGTGGTGCTGGTGATAGAGGAGATATCATAACTAGAAGCCCTGGACAGCGTAGGCTCTATCTATCCGCTACTGTTAAAATTGCACTAATAGGGAACAGGTGTACTGCTCCTTTAAGTGTGTGCAGATTGTGGGGCACGCACCCTAAGAACATTCCAAGGAGACCTGCCAAGAGGATGCAGATTCCGGGAAAAGAAGGAAGCAGACGGCCGCGTGGAGTCATGGTGAGCAGAGCTGCGAGGTGAGCGCCGATCTCCCTGCTTAGCAGATATCGGGCCCGCAGCAGGGACAGAGTGGGTGAGGTGCATGGAGCCGCGGGATGAGCACCGGTCTTCCAGTCCTTGAGAGACGACATGACACATTACTGCAGAGGAGATCTCATATCTACAACACTTCACGCCTGAAGCTAATCATTGGGTTCATTGGTCTTGTGCATCATTGCCAAGTCCGTAGATTGGCTGCAGTGGTCACGTAGAATCGTGACATCAAGGCGGCAACCAACGTCAACAAAGATCAGCAGTGATGAGTTGCGAGACAGCGCTGAAAAGGGGCAACTACTGAACTTCCAGTAATTTCTTCCGCAAATATTTTTTTTTTAAGGTATCAGTGCAAAACTAGTAGAGCCCAGGACCCATGGAGAACTTTTGAATGACAAAGAATTGCAAGTCAACACCTGGGTCCTCCAGCAGAGCCCACCTGCTCATCACAATTGTGTCCTCCTTCAATGCCACCCCTCTGACAACATCTGTGTGCGCACAATGGGGCAGCACTGGGTGGAGTGTCCAAGCAGGTGGACTGGCAGCGGTGAGCGAAGCGGGCATCAGAGCAAGGAGCATTGGAAGAGGGACATGTGCGCATTTGTTCTTACCTGCCTGGCATCCTGGGTTTACCTGCGACTGTATCCCAAAAGAGTCCAAGTGTATCCCAAAATAAGAAATATTTGGACTATTTTTTCTGGACACCACAAATATTAAGGTAGACGCGAGATTTTCTTTGTAGTATTACCTGCAATTGTAGCCCCAACTGCAACGGCACTACTTCCGACCCTGGTAATTATAATACTTGTAAATGACCTCAAGATCGTTCACAATCACATCTGCATAAACAAGGCGTCTCTGCATACATATGTCCCAGTATATAAAGATATATTTAAACCAACTTAAACTGGAAAATATTTCTCTTTTCCTTACTTTTAATGTAACTGTGATGTAGAGTAAGAAGCCTCAACTTTATCCGAGAGAAAAAAACGACTCAGGAAGCGACGTCCATCTGGAACAATTCTGTATATGTTGTGAAGAGAATGTATACACAGGCTTTTCTCTGTGGGGAAAACAGATGGATTTTTGGAAACCAAATGGCTGTAACGAGAAACAAATATTTTTGGTTTTCCTTCTGCAACTAATCTCCAATCTGGAGCAAAAGTTAACAGTTGCGATATATTTATATATATATAGTATATATACTGAAGCTTCTAGGCATTTGTAAAAGGATATTTCTATCAGAAATTGTGGCATATAGCTATTTCCTAAAGGGTCACTTCCAAATTAGATGATATCACCATAAGTGATGACTTTCAACTCTGAAATGTCCCATCAGAGTGGAGCACAAGCCAGCGCACCATTCATTCTCTATGGCCTTCCTGACCCTGAGAGCCACATTCATCTCTGGAAAATGGTAGCCAGCCACATGCAGCTCTAAAGGTACCGTCACACAGGGAGATATCGCCGGCGATGTTGCCGGCAACTGAGGGCGTGGCCAGGTTGCGGCGACATCGCCGGAGAGTTGCCTCCTGTGACAGGGCGATAATCAGGGGAAATATCGCCTGAGTAACATCGCCAGGTTTTCCAACAATGTTGGGAAACCTGGCGATGTTGGTCAGGCGATCATGCCTGATCGCCCTGTGTAACGCAGCAACCTGCAATGTTGCGGGCGATTCCGCCTATCTCCAACATTGCGAGTTATCACTCGCTGGTTGCTGGGCAACCCAGCGAGCGATAGCCGCGACAACTAGCCGGCGACATCGCCGGTAAGTTGCTCAGTCTGACATCTCCCCGGCGATGTTGTCAGGGATGCGCGCTCCCGCGATCGCTGGCAACATCGCCGGCGATATCTCCCTGTATGACGGTACCTTTAGAGAGGGCCTCCCTCACAAGAGTGACATCCAGAGCCTCCATTCCCGGTATAATAACAGCCAAAGCTTTTCCCTAGAAATCGCACTGAGGCAGTATACCAAGATCCCGGGGTTCTTACCACAACCCTATCCAAAGTCATCATCTGGAGACCTGCTCTTCACAGCTGCTTGCTACACCTGATATTTAGCACCAAGCTGAAAGCCATCCACAAGTAGAGATAAGCGAACCTGTTCGGGGCCTGGAGTTCAGGTGAGTGATGGTTCCAAAGTGCCGGAACATGCAACACTGTGCTCCGGTAAAACTCGGTGCTCAGGCCAGTGCCAGCCGCTTGCAGTCTGTTCTCGGCTCACAGTGGGGGTTAAATTTGAGTTTTCGCCCATATTGTGTCTATGAAATGAAAAAAAAAATACAAATTCCGACTTTCCTGCCCCAGAAATGTTCTGCTGATGACTGGCTGTATGTGGGCGTACAGCCAAACAGCCAATCAGTGACGTCTAGTGAGGATCGGAGTCAAGGTCAACAAATGACCTTTTGAAAATTTTGGGAATTCTCCATTTCTTTTGGAAAACTGGGAGTCATAGCTGTTTCTGACCGGCAACAAATCCGGAATTCTGTGTCTAGCTGGCAACAAAAAAAACCTTGTAGCCAACCGGCAACTTGGTTGCCGTACGACGACACCGAGACCCCAAAGTGCATCTCAAGCTATGTTCACCTTAGGTTACCGTCACACAGTGCGACGGCACCGCCGATTTATTAGGCGATGCAGGGGCGTGGCCTATTGCACCGATATCGCTCCTGCGTCGCCTAATGTAATTAGGCGATGGCGACACCTTTTAGTGGTCGCCTGGTTTCAGAGCAGTGCTCTGAAACCAGGCGGCCGATCTGGGGCGATGTGTACACATCGCCCCATGTAAATGGCTGACGGCAATCTGCCAGGCGATGGGAGACATAGGCTCCCATGTTAAGGCATCGCCGCTCGGATTTTAAGAAACCCCAGCGCCGATGCCGTCTGTCAGATCGCTGGGGCATCGCCGGAGGTGTCGCCCCATGTAAATGGGGGACGGCGACGCTGGCGGCGGCGGCAAAAACGTACGCGCTCCCGCCCGTCGCCACCGACATCTCCGGTGCTGTCGCACAGTGTGACGGTACCCTAAGACTTTGCTGCAGCAAAAACACAGCAAAACCTTAGGGGTTCCTTGTAAATACAGATTTCTTGGCGGGAGGAAACCTGCATTTTTTGTTGCAAGTTTGTGCATTTTTGCCCATAGAACATGCAAATACGCAGAAAAGTATTGACATGCTCATTCTTTTCATAACACAGCAAAACCCGTGCAGGTTTCAGTTTCTGCAAAGTAATAAAACCAATGTGTGAGGACAGCTCATCCCAGAATCAAATGGGTTTTGTTGGGAATAAAGAACGCAGGTTTAGGTTAGCATAAAGCTAATGTAAATACACAGTGTGCACATACCCTAAAGTTGGTGTGACTGTGATCCCCTTTGTTTATCGGATTGCACTCCTCCGATCTCTACGCTCATGTGATCGAACCCTTAGGAGGAGGATGATATACTCTCACACAGCGAGGAGCCAAGTTTCCTTTCTTCCAGACACACCTTTTTACTACAGTGAGAGTCCTACTTTGTAGTTCTTATTACTTCGCGAGGGTGATTTTAGGACATCGCCCCGCTCGCCTTGCAAATTTCTTTAAGATTATTATATTATTCTGCGTTGTCATAGAGAATAATACAATGGCAATGTGTTGTTGATTGTGCGGGGGAATAAATAAATACAATGCGGCAATGCAGAAACTCCCTCTCCCGGGATGCATATTCTGGCACGGCCATGAGAACTACAACATAAGGAAGGAATTTCTGTGTCCCAATTGGTTGCTGTACAGAGGTTATACAAGAGCAGATTAATCTCTGGGATTCTTGCAATTCTGTTTTTGACTTTTTATGGCCTATGCCTGAGCTCCCTTGTGAAAATTAGTTCCATTAATTGAATTTCTTTAAATTCTTTGGGTGGTTAACTTAGCCCTGAATTCCATTGTTCATGTTAACTCATAATATCATCTACAGCGCTGGTCTACTTATTGTGAATGGATAGCGTGTTCATTTAAAGAGTTAATACATTTTCATTTTTTTCTTGTATAACTTTGGGCAACAATGAAAGTTATTAAACTTTGAAAATCACTTTGTTAAGGGATTTGTCTTTGTCACGTCCCACTTCTCAGCGCGTGACGTAGGGTGCGCTTGCCAGGGCTAATTTGTCTACTTTCACTCAATCCAGCACTCAACCTCTGTTACAGGCTATAAAATGAGCATAAATCACACTCGGACACAGTCCACACACCCCAGCTACACAACACGCTGCCACCACTCATCAAACACACAGGGTGATGAGTCCCCGAAATATACTACTGTCTGACGATCAACAGGGTCGCACATTCTCTGTGGATTCTTTAGAGCAGGGTCTCATTCCAGGCCTTGAGGGCCGCCAGCAATGCAGGTTTTCAGGAGTTATAATTGAATTACCTGCACAGGAGATGATCCCAACCCCTGTGTAACGCTAAGGAAATCCTGAAAACCTGCACTGTTTTACGGCCGTCAAGGACTGGAGTTTGAGATCCTCGTTTTAGAATATTCAAGGATCAAACTTGTTAAAGTTTTAAAAGGGGAACTCTGGGGAGATAAAAAAAAAGTGAAGTTGAGCTGTCTACAACAGTTCTAGGATCTATAGATCGCTTATAAATCAATAAAAAATCGTATCTGCTCCTCAGCTCTCACCCCTGCCTTCGGAGACAGAGTAATTCTGTCATGCATGGTGCTAAAGTCTCAGGGGGCAGGAAGCTATCAAGTTGATATAGGGGAGGGGAGACCATGGCAGTGCTAAATCAATGCAGTGCTTTGCCCCTGCTCCTAGCCTGATACATGACAGTACACATTATGCACCATCATATCATTGTACAGCAGAAAATCACAGCGTGTATTTATATCTGCTTGGTGACATGATTGCTATTTGAAGGGAGAACACCCTTGTAATTACATTACATAGGATGGTATATCAGGGGCAGGATTGTAGTGTGACCATGGGGCCGGCAGCCACCCCTTATTCATACAGAAGTATGAGGGGGCAAGAATGTAAGATGACCCTGGAGCCCCCAGGGTCCACACCCCGCCACATCTCCTGCTCTCACCAACAGGAGGAGGCTGAATTTCTCTGTCCCCGAAGAGAGGAGTGAAAGCTGAGGAGCAGATATTATTTTATTGATTTATAAGCGAATAGATCCTAGAACTGTAGTGCCCAGCTCTGCTTCATCATGTAGGAGGGCAGAGACAGTGCAAAAATATTTTATACCCCCGTAGTTCCCTTTAAGCTTTAATTAAAAAAATAATTGCAGTAAAAAGATATAAATGAAAAAATATAAAAATGACAGACAAATATGCAGTTATAAAATAAAAAGGGAGAAAATACAGAAATACCTAACTTCCAGTCTAAAGTTATTCTTCTGTTTCCTTGGGGAAGGAGAAATGAAATATGGATCACATCAGCATTTGGCTGGCCCCATCATGTGAACAACTTTCTTTTGTGCCACGCAGCTTTTCATATGTTTAGCCCTGTGCTCGTGTTTCCAGGACAGCCCGTAATTTTAATATTGTAATTGCAGGTCGGTCAATGGACCATGGGCTAATTTTAGTAATGAGTATATTATATATTAAATGCCCTGTTTTTTTTCCAAGAACCCCCCCTTCCTATATTAAATACAGAATGTCAGGCCTTGCCGCTAGGAACCATAAAGTCAGTGTTAGAAGCTCAGGCATAGGTGTGAACATTTCACCCTCGATCTTCTCATGGAAACTCCCCTGGTTCTTAGCTCCTGTAATTCAAATACCTAAAGGTTACGCCTTTGTGTAGATGGTAGACTTAAACCAATGTCACTTTATGACTGCTGTCACACATTGCCCCTACAGTTATACAAGTTAAATATTTCCTTAACAGTCTTGTGAATGAGCACTACCATGCTCAGGTGCTCGTTAATCGAAATGAGCTGGTTAAATGAGCTTGACTCATGTACAAAGTATAATGGAAGTCAATGGGAAACTCAAGCATTTTTCCAGAAGATCTTCCAGAAAAATACTCTCTCATTGACTTTCATTATACTCGGTATTGGAGTTGAGCTCGTTCAGCCTGCTCGTTTCGAGTAACGAACACAGTAGTGTTTGCTCTTCGATCACTGCCATGATCTGTACTCCAAATCACTAATTTTTTTTATATCAATGTACCTGATAGCTGGCAAATAAACTGTAGGAAAAGCAGGAGTTTGAAGCCACTTCCATACATTTTATTTGCTTTTTTACAGATATGAAGACAAAGCAGCTGTGTTTCATAACTTTCCATTCTAGAGAAAATTAATTGAAAAAAAGGAAAGTTTAATTTCTTTTTTGTGAGTTTTATGGGCACAATATTAGGGAAACAGCTGCTCTGACATGTTATTTTAAGGCCAAGTTCAAACATGTAGGTGCATCTCAATGAATTAGAATATCATCAAAAGTTAATTTATTTCAGTAATTCAATACATAAAGTGAAACGCATATATTATGTGGCACCACTATGGTTCGGTTGCCACAGGAACACCTGGAGCAGGGAGGGATTTCTATATCAGGTAAACTCGCACACAACACCTTCCACCCCAGACCTGAAGGGGGAGCTCTACTTGCGGACTTCAGGCAAGGTCCCCTATAAATTCATTTTGGAGGCGGAGTTAGGTACTGCAGTTCCAGACAAAGGACTGATGAAGACACCTGGTGAACGGAGCCACGCTAGCCCGGACCAGAGGGAAGCCTAGCCAGTGTGAGGGACCTGTTACGTATGGCTGTCTTATGCTCATGGCTGCTGCTGTTGCTTTTGTTGAATTGAACTTTTTTTTCCCTATTCAGTGTGCGGCTCTGCAGGTGAGGTTGCTACAGGTGTGTGTGGTGGATATGACTCATGCTTACCTTAGTTAAGCCGAGGGGTGTGCCTGGGCTGGTTGCTCCTAACCCCTCGGCCATAAATGGGTCAGCTCACATCCACCTGATGTAGCTGATTCAGTTCACTTCTGCTCTGTGACCTGTGGAGTGCACACGCTGATCCGAAGCTGCTGTTGTTTTTTCCCTTGGAGCAGAGGTCCCCAACTCCAGGCCTCAAGGGCGCCAACAGTGCAGGTTTTTAGGATTTCCTTAGTATTGCACAGGTGTTAATGTGATCATCTGCACAGGTGATGATTCCAACCCCTGTGCAATTCTAAGGAAATCCTGAAAACCTGCACTGTTGGCGGCCCTTGAGGCCTGGAATTGGGGACCTCTGCCTTGGAGGGTGCTGGGTTCCATGGTCTGTGGGTGGAGGTAGGAGCTTATGCCTAGGGCTTCTCAGGAGCTTTAGGGACTTAGGCTGGTCGCTCGGACCTGCTCACCTTTAGAGATACCTCCGAGATCAGGGCAAGCCAGGGACCCAAGTATCAGGGCCAGAATAGGCTCCCCTGAACCCCTACATCCAGCTCCTTGCTACCCTGGCCACCCAAGCGTGACAGGACCCAAGACTGAGGGTCGGAGGCAAGGCACAACAGAGAGGGGAAGAGGGACTCAGTCAGGTGCACCCAAAGGAGTGGAAGAGACGACCTGGACGCCGGAGTCCGAGTCAGCACCAATCCAGTTAGCCCAGCAGAGAAGACCAGAGGGCCAGGGAGACTTCAGTCTCCTGGCCTAGGAACACTTGTAGCACAGCCAACAACAGAGCCAGGGGCTGTACAGGAGTTAGAGGTGACTAGCAGAAAGGCTGTCATCACCTGCTATGCAAGTGAGGGACACAGGAGAGGTCAGTGCCAGGTTCCAGACAGCCCAGGACTACAGCACATACACAGTAACAAAGAGGCCTCATAACTCATTGGGTTTGGAAATCCTGAACTACCACCCGACCACCTGGACTGTACCCTGGACGTTACCTTGCAACATAAACAGTAAAAGGTACGGAAACAAACTCCCAGCATGTTTGTGTCTGTTATTGTGGCCCCTGATCCTGCCTCATCATAGACTATTTGCCAGCGCCTCTACCTGCAGAGCCCCTCCCTGTGTAAATCCCTATTATTCACAACTGCCCCAGGGACCCCGCTACACCTACAGGAAGCATTACCAACAAAGCTGTCTCATCATCACCCCAGAGGTCTGCAAGCAGCGCTGGTACTATTACCGGAACCGTAGGTGGCGTCACAAACACTTTTTATTTTTATTTTTCCCCTTTTTCAGCGATCACCAGGGCCACGGACCCGGGCACAGGCCGCCCGTGACTTCCCCAACTAAATCGATGCCCGGAACCGAGTACTCCACGGTCCTGGGCGGGTCAAAATATATAGAGTCATTACAAACAGAGTGATCTATTTCACTCTGAAATAACACTTGCAATAGATCACTCTTAATGAATCTATGTAGTATATATGTTTCAGTTTTTGTATTGAATTACTGAAATAAATTACATTTTTTATTATATTCTAATTCATTGTGATGCTTCTGTAAATGTACCATGGCCCATATGGACTATGATGTTCGGTCGAACCACAGATCGACATGAACTCAATAGCATCATAGACACGTCAGGCTTAGTTTGTGTCAAGAGACTTGCGGCTGGTCTGGACATGATGATCTATACCATGATCTGAATTTGATGTAAATGGAGGTTCTACTTTTAATTATCTTCTGACCTGTCATAGTGATGTGTTAGAGCAGTGTTCCCCCAACTCAAGTCCTCATGACCCACAGACAGTGCATGGTTTCAGGACTTCCTTAGTATTACACAGGTGTTGGACTCATCAATATGTAGGTGATTAAATTGTCACCTGTGCAATTGCGACGCCCCCAGGGCTGTGGGTATTTGGCAACCAGGCCGGTGGTTGCTTGGGAAGTCACAGTGGCCGTGACCCGCCTCCGTGACCCTGGACGTTGCAATAAAGGGGAATATGTACAAGGGATAAGTTTGTGACGCCACCTGTGGTTAGTCTGGTCAGGATGACCAGTGCTGCTGTGGGACCACTGGGGCCGATGGAGTGGCAGCATGGATGGTATCACTCCCCACAGGTAGAGTGGGGCCCAGGGCAACCAGTGTAGTCTATTGAAGTGATAATAAACCTTGGGGTGCAGGAATGAGGGTGCGAGTAATAACTGGAGGATACAAGGGATAAAGTTTCCATTACCTTTACTTGTTGGTTGATTGTGCAGACCGGGGCACTGGTAACAGATGGTAATGGAAATCTGAACTGCCTGGAAGCAGTTGGGGATCCACCTAGCCAGGTGGGTTTAGAGGCCTTCCCTCTGCGTGGTGTTGTTTGGTCCTCGCTGCCTGAAGCTAAGCTGCGATCCTTCTCCTGTGTCTCTAGTCCCTATCTGTATGGAGGCAGCTTGAGCCTATTACAGGTGTCGCTCCTCGGTGGCGGCTCGGGCTCTGATATGCTGCTGTGCCACCGGGCGTTTGGTGTGGACAGGGGACTTGTAGTCTCCCGTCCTATGGCTTTAGCTGCCAGGACGTCAGTACCTGAACAACCACGGACTCCGGCGTCCGGTTTCTGGCTCTTTCCTCTGAGGTGAAGCTTGATCACTGCTCCACTCCCCAGGTTCTCCTCGACTCCTCTGTCTCACTAGCTTTCCTCTGTCCTGGGACGAGCTCCACCGGCTCCAGTCCCCAGGACAACAGACTGGTCTTCCTCAGTACTGCTCCGTACTGAACCAACTAACCCATCCGCCGAGTCAGAATTTATAGGGAAGCTCCCCTGAAACTGTGTTCAGAGCTCCCCCTTCTGGTCTGGAGTCAGGAAAAGTTTTGGATGCTGGTGTTACCTGATTAGGGGCCCTGTTCTTGCTTGCAGGCAATGACATCACCCCCTGTGAGGGAGGCAATGTCACTGGGGCTAACCAGACTCCAGGAGTGCTACACAATGCAAGGAAATCCTGAAAACATGACCTGTTTGTGGCTTTTGAGACTGGAGTTGGTTAACACTGCATTAGAGCATGGAATAGACACAGGTCCAAAAGAAATGAGTCCAACCACTTTTTAGGCTGCATGCATAAATACATTCCGTATTTATAAGATAAAACCAGGAGTGGGTGATAAATACAGAAGTGGTGACGTGTTTCTATCATACTTTTCCTCTGATTGTTCCACTCCGGGTTTTAGCTACAAACCCTGAGGTAAAAAAAAACCCTGTCTAAATACTGAATTGTACACATGTATGGTGTTCATTTTAGGATATGGTCATTTCTCAAAGTCAAACATCAGAAAAACTCTTTCTGATACTTGATTATGACTTTGACTTCGATAAACGACTTTGACAAATGACTTGAACTTTGATAATGACTTTGATAAATGAATTTGATGAATGACTTTGATGAATGACTTTGTTGAATAATTTTATAAATAATTTGATAAATGACATTGATAAATGACTTTGATAAATGAAATTGATAAATGACTTTGATAAATGACTTTGATAAATGACTTTGATGAATGAAATTTGATAAATGACTTTGATAAATGACTTTGATAAATGACTTTGACATTGACGAAATGACTTTGATAAATGATTTATCAATGCCATTTATTAAAGTCAAAGTCATTCATCAATGTCATTTATCAAAGTCATTTATCAGTCATTTGTCAAAATCATTTTCAATCATTGTCAAAGTCAAGTATCCTTTATCAAAGTCAAAGTCATAATCAGGTATCAGAAAGGAGTTTTTC
Source organism: Allobates femoralis (assembly GCA_033576535.1). Classification (NCBI taxonomy): domain Eukaryota; kingdom Metazoa; phylum Chordata; class Amphibia; order Anura; family Aromobatidae; genus Allobates; species Allobates femoralis. The sequence continues at coordinate 156,877,355 of JARQOC010000008.1, forward strand.
AGATGTTTGACTTTGAGAAATGACCATGTCCTAAAATGAACACCGTAGTCTAAAGCAGGTTATACACAAGCTGATAATAATCTTTATTTATATAGCGCCAACATATTTCGCAGCACTTCACAATACAGAGGATTCATATACAGATGTCATAAGTAACACAGTGACAGATAATACAATAATTAAAGCAAACATAATGACAGCCCTGCTCATAAGAGCTTACAATCTAAAAATGAGGTGGGGGGGGACACACAGTACACTTTATTAGAGCACTCACGGAAACCTTTGGGCTCATACTATCCCTCCATACGTCATCTATTTTATATGGAAACATAGACTTTTTTTTATTCCAACTTTATTTGCAACACATTGTATATTCCGAGGATTTCAGTCTGCCTGAACCATCTACCCCTGACATCTGCAGCGGGGATCTCCCAATTCACCTAACAATTGGCCTGATCCTTCAGACATCAGTGAGTTTGGCAAAGTCTTATAAGTACATTCAGATTTAGAATGAATAACTATATATGACATACATTTATAAAGAAAAATGTAAAAAAAGTAAAATACAAAAAATTAAAAAAAATACTGGCATCCCAGCGCTATTTACAAGTATATATATATTTTTGTATTTTCTCCAAAGCCTTTCTGTAACAATTATTGGACCAAGGTCAGGTATTTGTGTTGAGACGCCCCTTATGTAATTTAGGTTGAGACTCAATCTTTCAGAATCTTGCAGTCTTATATTGACACTTTAGCGCCATCTACTGTATAAGACTGGCAAAGCGAGTAAAATAGTCTAAAAAAAAAAAAAGTAGTAAATACTAAATATTCAGGCACACCAAAGTTTACATCCTTAGGATATGTGTACATGACGTCTTTTACACGCAAGGTTTCCAAGATTTTTTTTGGGGGGGGGGTGGAGGTGGAGGAAGGAAGGGAAGGGGGGGAGGAGGGTCGCCATGTTGTTTCCGGAGTGCTTTATCGTCACCTTTGGTTGTTGGTATTTTTTAGCCATCCCTTATATTAAACATAAAGTGTCTCCACAGTGGAAAAATGCCCGGTCAATGGACTATTTGTCTTTATTTTGGAAATGTGAAGAGGTTAAAAGATGCTAAAAAGCCTAAATACAGGAGCATCTCAATGAGTTAGAAGATCATCAAAAAGTTCATTTTTTTCAGTAAATCAATACAAAAAGTAAAACACATAGAAAGTCATTACACACAGAGTGATCTATTTCATGTGTTTATTTATGTTAATGTTGATGATTATGGCTTACAGCCAATGAAAACCCAAATGTCATTATCTCAGAAAATTAAAGGAAATCTGTCAGGTCAAAAATCCCTATGTAACTGCTATCATTTATGTATTTCTATTATTTATATTTCCCTCCTATCTTCTATAAACGTCAAATGAAGTGATTCATTCCATCTGTCAATCACAGTGAGTGATCCACTTGGTTCTCTGCTGTCCACTCCCCACATGATGAATATGCATGTCACATCACAGCATAGGAGATCAGTGGGGGGTGGGTTGCATCCTCCTCCACTCTCTTTGCAGCAAAATCAAGAGATCAGATGAACACAGGATCTCTCACAGCACACATTCCTTTTAAAAGAAACAAATGGAATCTAGATCAGATAAGGCAGCTCCAGAAAGTGAAACCACACAGCACTGATAGCAGAGGGAGGAGGGAGGAGAGAGCTGCTGAGAGGGAGTGCATAATTACATAACAGTTTATACAGCACAGGGCTAATCGTCTCTGCTTATAATGGGACAGGACTAATGCAGCAGCTCCCTGCAGGGTCTGACAATGCTGATAACATGGAAACTACAAACGGTACAATAATGATTTTACATGTTTTTAAGAAATCTACCCAGGCACTATTCAAGGGTAATATTAGTATCATACTGAAAATGACCTGACAGTGTCCATTTAAAGTAGAGAGGATAAAAGGTTCAAAACTGTGGTGCCGTATTCCACGAGACAAAGGGTGAAAATATTAATGATTTATTAGTCAACACATTTAAGGGCTCCCTGACACACCCTTAAACATGGCAATATGATATTGATTTGTCCTGAGGAAGGGGCCAGGGACACCGAAAACACATTGACTACTACAACCCCTGGCAAAAGTTATGGAATCACCTGGCTCGGAGGCAGGGTCGGTTTTAGGCAAAGTGGGGCCCTGGGCAAAAGGTTAAAGTGGGTCCACTGGACATATTGCACCGTCACACTCAGACATTTAGAGTACAAGTACAAGCGCCAAATTCAGACTGGTGAATGAGCGCGATATATAACATGCAAGTCACTCAGCGCTTGTTTCCGGCCTGTTTATGAAGAATGATGTGTGCAGAACAATCACCGGTAGAGGAATCCGCCCCTACACTATCATGCTATCGGCAGCACTTCTGCAGTTTGCAGCCGGCGATCTGCTGCCGAGAGCAAGGATTTTTGTTCCTCCACAAACATCCAATCACCCAATGATGAGCCGCATTTTGCTCGTTTGTTGGGCGATTGCCGACCTGTTTACACCTAGGAACTCCAATCTGTGCTGCTGGGATTTATAAATGTAGATGTTACATACACACAACACACGGTATGTGACACAAACACTGTATATCACAAGTATACACGAGCACACACACATAGACACACACATATATGTATACACTGAGCACACACATAGACACACACATATATGTATAAACACCGAGCACATACACACACATACACACATATATGTATACCACCGAGCACACACACAGACACATACATATATGTATACACCGGCACACACACAGAACACATATATATGTATACACCGAGCACACACACAGAACACATATATATGTATACACTGAGCACACACACACAGACACACACATATATGTATACACCGAGCGGACACACATACACACACACATATATTATATACCGAGCACACACATAGACACACACATATATGTATACACCAAGCGCACCACATAGACACACATATATATGTATACACCGAGCACACACACAGACACACACATATATGTATACACCGAGCACACACATAGACACACATATATGTATACACCGAGCACACACATATAGACACACACATATATGTATACACCGAGCACACACATATAGACACACACATATAGTATGTATACACCAAGCACACACACATAGACACACACATATATGTATACACCGAGCACACACACATAGACACACACATATATGCAGTGCTTTTTTTGTAAAAAAATATTTCCTGGTACGCATACTCGTGGCGAGAGCGGGGTGGGGGTGGGGATGGGGGGTGTTGCTGTCAGGCGCCGATTGAGCTTGAGAAGTGGGAGGTGCAGCCCTATGTCTTTGTCATTCACTTCTGTGGCCTATATGCCAATTTCAATCCAAAGCTATGTCATCAGATTTCATCCCTCTGCACCCTCCATCCTCAATCCCTCTGATCTTCCATCCCCCTGTTCCCTCCATCCTCCTGCACCCTCCATTCTCCATCCCCCTGGTCTCTCCATCCTCCATCCCCCTGCTCCTTTCATCCTCCATCCCACTGCTTCTTCCATCCACCATTCCCCTGCTCCTTTCATCCTTTATCCCCCTGTTCCCTCCATCCTCCATCCCCTACTCCTTCCATCCTCCATCCCCCTGCTCCTTCCATCCTCCATCCCCATGTCCCTCCATTCTCCATCCCCTTGGTCTCTCCATCCTCCATCCCCTTGGTCTCTATCCTCATCCCCTGGTCTCCCCATCCTCCATCCCGCTCTCTCATCCACCTGATCCTCAATCCTCCATTCACCTGATCTCTCATCCCTCTGTGCCCTCCATCCTCAATCCCTCTGATCTCTCCATCCCCTTGTTCCCTCCATCCAACGCTCCCTTCATCCTTCATCCCCCTTGCTCCTTCCATCCTCTATTTCCCTGCTCCTTTCATCCTTCATCCCCCTGTTCCCTCCATCCCCCTGCTCCTTCCATCCTCTATTCCCCTGCTCCTTTCATCCTTCATCCCCCTGTTCCCTCCATCCTCCTGCTCCCTCCATCCTCCTTCCTCCCCCTGGTCTCTCCATTCCCCTGCTCCAAGTCCTTCAATTCATCCTCCATCCCCCTGCTCCTTCCATCCTCGATCCCCTTGATATCTCCATCCCCCCCCACAACGCCAGCCCTGCTCGGAGGATGTCCATTCAGTTGTTTAATTTTGTAAAAAAAAAAAAAAGCAGATCACAGACATGGCACAAAACTAAAGTCATTTCAAATGGCAACTCTCTGCCTTGAAGAAACACTAAAAGAAATCTTGGAAGAAAATGTGCTAGCCAGTAATGGTTACTTTTGTAGACCAAGCAGGGGGAAAAATTATGGAATCACTCAATTCTGATGAAAGAATTATGGAATCACCCTGTAAATTTTCATTCCCAAAATTAACACCTGCATCAAATAAGATCTACTCGTTAGTCTGCATCTAAAAAGGAGTGATCACACCTTGGAGAGCTGTTGCACCAAGTGGACTGACAAGAATCATGGCTCCAACACGAGAGATGTTAAAGTTATCATCAGGACCACGCGTAATGTCTGAATCAGCCTAGTACCGTTTATAAAGGATATGAGTTATAGAGGTTATCTGCGAGCCGGTGTCCAGTAGAGCGTTCAGGGAAATGCCATCCAGCAGGACAGGTATTATCATTGGACATCCTCCCACGTACCTGTCCTGCCAACTTGGTAGATCTTGTGAGTTTACTCCTGGGGGGCGTCCCGCTTCCCCAGGGGATCCTCATTTAAAGCACACTCCCTGGCAAAGTGACCTGGTTCTCTGCAGCGGTGACAAATGGGCTGTCCATCCGGGTGGTAGCAGTGCTGGGTCATCCTCGGGTCGCTGAATACCTCCTGGGTCTCATTCACGGGACATCTCTCTGCTTGTAGCCAGCTCAATCTTCTCCATGGGCTTGAATCCAAGCAGCTCCTGCATAGCCTTGGCCATCTCAGCTACAGTTTTCGGTGAGTGCCTCATTAGTGATGGGCTCCTGAGGTTTATCACTAGCCCCTGATATGGCTGCTGGAATTTGCACTCCCGCTTGCTGGTATGCTGCAGCTAAGCATTGGGCAAGTCTATATCGTGAGGCTCTTCTGCCTGCAGTATGTGGATTGCCCTTTCTTTAAATTGTATAAAGTTCAAATCTGGGTTCTGTATAGCCATCATCCGCAGCCGTCCTCTATGAGGAGGAAATAAGAGTTCATCCACAAATTGGTCAATCAGCAATTTATCTTCCCCCTGTGCCAAGGCGGGTTCTGCCTGTTTGAGTGCCCTGAGTGTCTCCTGTAGATTTAAAGCAAAGTCTCTCACACTCTCTTGTGGTTTCTGCTAGCACCCAAAGAATCTCATTTTAGCTCTGGCAGCTACACTGGTCTCAAAGGTATCTTTCAGACTGGCCATTACATGTTCCACAGTGTCTTTGTCATCATCTGACCAGGACTTTGTTTCTCGCTGCGCGTGACCAGTTAATTGTCCCATGAGGATGCTGACACGCTGGCCCTCCGTCAACGGGTATATACTGTAGTAGCTATCTAGCTTTTCTTTAAAGTCAGTGAGGGTATTGGGCTCACCTGCGTATTGTGGCAGCCATGCGCTCCCGGAGTGTACCGCATCAGTAACGGCATGATCAGCGACATCCTTTGCACTGCAGCACCGCCGGGCGCTTCGTCTGCTCATGGGGCAATACCGTTCAATCGCTGCACGGGATCGTCCAGTTGCGACATCTTTCTGCCCCCTTAGTTAATTCTGACCCTTCCGATCTTTCACTTCCGTCAGGGTGTACAATTTTTGTTCCGCGGTGGGACAGAGTTTTTCTCATCAGAGCATAGGTTGAGCCTCATTTTGCGTTCTTTGGAGGTACCGCCCATGATGATGCGACCCTTCTGCTTCCCGATCGCCGCGCGCGACAACAGTGGCGACAGTCCAAAACACGTATTTCACATAATTCACCGCACACAGTACCCGGTTTAACGGGCACTGGATCCTGTTTGTAACTGAGGTGCCCCCAGGCCGTGGTGTACTCAGGAACCGGATCGCTGCTACTGTTGCTGGGGAGTCAAGGGAGTCGTGACCAGGTCCTGTGGCCTGGGCGTCAGTTGAAAAAGGGATATGTACAGGGGAGGCTGTCGTGACACCACCCATAAATGTGGTCAGTAGGGACCACCGCTGCTACAGAACCTCCGGGGATGATGGGTAGCAGCTGAGATGGGATGGCTCTCCACGGGTAAAGCCAATCCCCGGGACAGTATAAATAGTCTATGTGTGGAATGCAGGGAGATGGGCACAAGGAATGGGCAGACTCACAGCTTTTGTAGTTTCTCAGTCCTTTACTGGAGCAGATGGTAAAAGCTGTCCACGGAGTCTTGAGAGCAACTTAGGGTAATTTTCACCCGACCGGGTCTTTGGCTCCTTTACTGCGCTTGCAATTTGGCTCCTGCTGCTGGTTAAGCTTGGCTGCCGGCCCTGTCTCGTCCTGTGAGGTACCGGTTTGACAGGCAAATCAAGTCCTTCACTTATACCCTGTTCCCTGGTCTCAGTGTCTCTGAACTCTCTCTTCGTTGCTGTGTGAGTGGGTAGTGTGGCTGGGAATCTGGAACCCCCACCATCCGGTGTTAGCTGTCGGGATGTGTGACCCTGCACAGTCTCGGACTCCGGTGTCCGTTCTATGCGCCTTTCCTCTGGGGTGAGCACAGGGTTGCTCAACCTCCCAGGTGTGTTTCTCCTCCTTTCCTCAGACCCTAGTCTTAGTCCTGGAGTTAGTCAGTGGACTAGTATCTATCTATCTATCTATCTATCTAATGTAGCAAAAAAGCTAGAAAAAAGCTCACTGAGGCTGAACCGTCGCAGTGTCGCCCTGAAGGCCTAATAAAGGCATATGATACCCCTAACTTGGAGTGCTGCAGTCTTTTTGTGGAGTATCTATCTATCTATCTATCTATCTATCTATCTATCTATCTATCTATCTATCTATCTATCCTGTCTACTCTTTTCTACCTTTATACACATGAGAAATGCCATGTTAGGCTGGTTTCACACTGCAGTTTTTTCCCAGATCAGGTTCGATCAGGTTTGTGTGCCAAAACCCGGAGAGGAACCAGGAGAGGAACTTGCAGAGAAAAACTATAATTGAAAGATTGACCCCTGTTCTGAGTTTTGGAGACTCTCCTGGTTTTGGCACACAAACCTGACCGAACCTGATCAGGGACAAAACTGCAGTGTGAAACCAGCCTTAAATACGCATTGCACTCGTACACCACAAAGATGTCACATGGATACCCCACTGATGTTAGCTGAGAAAATGTCGAACACTCGCACAGCAGTTACACGCAAAACCGAGCAAAAAACGGATGTCACCCATCCAACTCTCCTGGATGAAAAACAGTCCCGTTTTTTTTCACGCCAGTGTGTTTCCACCCTAAATCCAAGAGAAATCCACCACACTATCAAGAAAGTCAGTTGCAAATATTTTATATTGTTGTGCAAAACATATAAAAGTTAGGTTAACCCCTTCACGATCTTGCCTTTTTTTGGACCTTTGTTTTTCCCTCCTCTTCTTACTAGAGCCATACCTTTTTAATTTTTCCGTCCATATAAACATATGAGTTTTGTTTTTTTTGCAGGACAAGTTGTACTTTTGAATGAAATCATTTGTGTTACCTTACAGTGTATTGGAAAACAGGGAAAAAGTCCAAGTGCAGTGAAATTGCAAAAAAAGTGAAATTACACAATTGTTCTGGGTTTTTTTATTCCTCATTTTCATTATATGGTCAAACTGACATGTCAGTATGATGCCTCGGGTCAGTTCGAGTTTGTAGATACTAAACATGTATACTTTTACTGTTATCTAAGCGGTGGGAAAAAATTCTGAAGTTTAAAAAAAAAAAAAAAAAAAAGAATTGCACCTTTTGTGCCATTTTCAGCACCCCTTATGGTTCTCATTTTTCGGGATGGGCTTATTTTTTGCGTCTTGAGCTGACGTTTCTAGTGATACCATTTTTGGGTGGATGCGCTGTTTTGATCGTTTGTTATTGCATCTTATTGCAATGTTGCAGCGAGCAAAAAAAAATAATTCTGGCCTTTGGACTTTTTTTGTTACATAATTCACAGATCTGATAAAATTGAGTTCATATTTTGATAGATCGGGCATTTCTAAACCCAGCGATATCAAATAAGTGTATTTTTAAAAAAATATATTTTTATTTTCAAATGGGCAAAAGGGGGTGATTTGAACTTTTTAAACTTTTTTAACTTTTACTTTATTTTATATGCCTTCTTAAGGCGCCTCAACACTATAGTATCTGACCGCTTGTGCAGTTCAGAGCCGTGATGATCCACAGCTCTGCACAGCACAAATGATCACTCTCTGTGAATGCAGATGTTCGCCGATCATCCACAGGAAGCGAGTCATGACACCATCGGGGGTCCTCCTAGCTACCAAGGCAACACATCAACGCCTCGCCCTGTGATCACATCTTGGGGCCAGCAATGCTGGTGGGGAATAACGTGGTCCCCGCCATACTGCTTCTGATTAAGCTGTCTGTGATTGACAGAGCAATCTAAGGGTTTAACGCTGATCCACTCGCATTTGTCACCTGCACATGCTGGCTGATAAGATCAGCCGACATGTGCAGGGAATCAGTGGCCCCAGTGGTCCGATTGCCCCGCATGCTGAGTTGATGAGCGGGGACGGGGGTTTAGCGCTAGTGGTGGAAAGTTGGTGTATTTCTCGCTGTAATATGACTTCCGTGGTCAGCTGCCCCACCGATGAGAGGAGAGGAGGGGCGGGCACAGCTGCAGAAAGTGAGGCCTCACTCACTTTCCGTCCTCCCTCCTCTCCTCGGACATACACGGTCGCGGCGGGCGGCTGGAAGCACGGGCCCCCCTACAGGGTCGGGCCCGGTCTCAGCCATGACCGCAATCGTTACGCCACTGCAGGGAATGATCCCAAGCATCGTAAACGATCTTTAGAAATACTTTTATGTTTGCTAATACATCCTTAGAGTATCAGGCAGGACTAGAGACAGGCTCACAGAACTGCTTGTGTTTCTGGCTGCACAGGAGACCTTAAATGTTCTCTTTAATGAAAGGACGGGTACGATTTTAAGATCCAAGTAGTTTTTCATAAAAAAAATAAATGCAATAAAAATATACAGTATATGCAAGTGAGATAAATGTATCTAGTTCACTATAACCGTCCATTACGTGTGCACTTACGCTGGAGCAGGTCTCATTCTATACGGCCGTCATGGTGGGAGATGCGCGGCCTTACATCATTGTCCTTGACCTTCTTTTCTCAAATTAGTTCTGACATCAAAGTGCAGATTCTGGCACACGTCCGATCTCTTTCCTGCCATTTTAAAAAAAACACAACAGTTCCCACTAACTAAATAAATCACTGTGCAAGAAAAGTATTTATTTAACCTGTGACACGTTCTTGATAAATCGTGTTGTTCTGATGCTTCTCAGGACACATTACCGGCTTTGGGCAGACTTTAGTGCAGTAAACAACATGCGAATCTGTGGGAAAGAACAACGAAACTAGGGAGAATCACAGCACGACACAGCTGGACTTTCCCCGAACCAAGGCACCTTATGCATCTACTGATAGAGAATAGATGCATTGCTTAAATAGCAATTCCCTAGTATATCACTGTCAGCCATACACTCATCACCGGTAAGGATGGAGGGTCCTGATGACATTACAGGTTTAAAAGGAATTACATATTGCTCATCAAAGCAGATCGGCTAACCCCAAAAACTGGTTGCTAAAGACAATGGTTTACAGCCAATGATCCATTTGAAATATTATTAATCTGCCTTCAGCTCGATCTGGAGCCATGATGGCTTCATGGATGAACACTCTGTAGCAAGATCGATCTTGTGCTGCCTAGATAGGTCCACCAGGGTTTTCTCCAAGCCTAGATAGGTCCACCAGGGTCTTCTCCAAGCCTAGATAGGTCCACCAGGGCCTTCTCCAAGCCTAGATAGCTCCACCAGGGTCTTCTCCAAGCCTAGATAGGTCCACCAGGGTATTCTCCAAGCCTAGATAGGTCCACCAGGGCCTTCTCCAAGCCTAGATAGGTCCACCAGGGCCTTCTCCAAGCCTAGATAGCTCCACCAGGGTCTTCTCCAAGCCTAGATAGGTCCACCAGGGTATTCTCCAAGCCTAGATAGCTCCACCAGGGCCTTCTCCAAGCCTAGATAGGTCCACCAGGGTATTCTCCAAGCCTAGATAGGTCCACCAGGGTATTCTCTAAGCCTAGATAGGTCCACCAGGGTATTCTCCAAGCCTAGATAGGTCCACCAGGGTCTACTCCAAGCCTAGATAGGTCCCTCCCGGTTTCCTCCACCATTATCTTAATACTGTCAAGCCATTGGGGTACTGGTCTTCCTCTTTGCCTTTTTCCTTATATTCCTCCTTCTATAATGTGTAGAGAAGTTATAGCTTGGGTAATCCTTGCTTCATGTGACATGTCTGGCTTGATTTGTTTGTTATCGCCATCCATGGTATTGATATCATCCTTCTCCAGAACCACATTATGAACGCGATGATTCTTCCTCTGTCTTGTTCCTTTATCATCCAGATTTTGCATCCATATGTTACTACAGAAAAGACCAGACTGTGTACGAGCCGTGTCTTCATCACCAGTGAAATGTTCCTTAATTTGAAGACCTTGTCCAGTGACTTCATTGTTTTCTATGGGAAAAAGTATGAAAATTAGCTCTTATCAACCAAATCATAGACTCCCCAAGAGAGAATCTATAGAAACAGCTAGATTACTTGTAAGAGAAAAAAAGTGTTGACCCTCCACCGAACTCGTGTAAGTATCTCGCTTGCATCTCTTCAGGGCTCGTTACACACTACAATATCGTTAATGATATCGTTTGGACGTCACGACTTTTTGGGTGAAGCAACGACGTCGTAACAACGTTGCTGTGTGTGACAAGTCGAAACGATCAACGATAAGTCGGCTGATCGTTCATCAGAGGTTTGTGCTCAGGACCTTAAACCAAGCGATGGGCATCCTTCCAACCTGCAGCATGGGTGTGTGTGACACCTTGATAATGATGTCATTAACAACTTCGCCTATTCAGAACTGAAGGACGTAGGCGATCAAACGACCGCATGTATCATTCGCTTGCAGCGGAATCGTTGCTGCGTCGTTAAAGATATCTGTACGTGTGACATTTCACTAGAGATCATTGAATGTCGTTCAAGCAATCTAGGGCAAGTCGGATCGTTGGTCGGATCGTTCCACCATTGAAGCATGTAACCCAGGCTTTAGTCTGTGCATTCACATCAAAGGCATATCATATACAAAAAGTGAAAATCAATGCTCTAAGGCTGTGTGCCCACATAGTGGTTTAGTGACGTTCAAATCGTCAGTAAACCGCTGGAAAATTCAAGGAGCCTAGACTCCTGAGCTCAGAAGTCTCCAGCTGTTTTCCGGCGGTTTTTCTCAGCGTGTGCACAGTGGTTTTCCGGCGGTTTTTCCAGCGTTTTTTCCGGCGGTTTTCTATGGAGGATTTTTTTCATGGAACCGATCAAAAACCGCTGAAAAGAATTGACATGCTGTATGCTGCTAAACCGCTGGAAAACCGCTCAACCGCTGGCGGATCCGCTCACATAAACCCACTATGTGTGCACAGCGTTTTCTAAATTACATAGGGTTACTTGTAAGTCCTAAAGCTGCTAAAAATTTACATAGATTTAAATAAAACCTATGCTAAACCGCCGGCGGCTTTCGCTGCTAAACCGACGTAAAACCACTATGTGGGCACACACCCTTAGTGTTTTTACATTTGTACAAAGATTGTTTGTCAAGTCTTGCACTGATTTAAACCTTAATCAGGCTATTTGTCCACAAGCTTTTTTTATGTACTTAGGGTACGTGCCCACATAGTGGTTTAGTGTCGGTTTAGCAGCGAAAACCGCCGGCGGTTTAGCATAGATTTTATTTAAATTTATGTAAATCCTTAGCAGCTTTAGGACTTACAAGTAACCCTATGTAATTTAGAAAACGCTGTGCACACATAGTGGGTTTATGTGAGCGGATCTGCCAGCGGTTGAGCGGTTTCCCAGCGGTTTAGTAGCATACAACATGTCAATTCTTCTCAGCGGTTTTTGAGCGTTTCCATGGACAAAAACCTCCATAGAAAACCGCCGGAAAAACCGCTGGAAAAACCGACTGTAAACCGCTGTGCACACGCTGAAAAAAACGCTGAGAAACCGCTGGAAAACCGCTGGAGACTTCTGAGCTCAGGAGTCTAGGCTCCTTGAATTTTCCAGCGGTTTACTGACGATTTGAACGTCACTAAACCACTATGTGGGCACATACCCTTATTGTGCCTCAATATCCTTTAATGTGTGAGAAGGAGGCATATCTCTTATCTCTGCTGACAATGGAGAAGTCCTCCCCTGGGAGAGCCTGGCCGTCCTCCCAATGTAGAAATAAGAGGAGGTGGGGCACTTAGTGCTGCTGTTGGGGGAAGTCTTATTAAGAAGTCCGTTTTGATGTCCTGCTGTAGGATTGACCCTGGGATAGTGCATCCTGGGAAGTCCTGGTGTGATTAAACTTGGATGAGGAAGGTGACCATCCAGTGCAGCTTTAGTCTGTGCATTGCAGTTGGAGATTGGGCCAAAATCTATGGACGTCTGAATGAGCCCCAGCTGCCCCTCTCGTTCATGGCAGAACACGACAAATCAACAAACAACCCTGGCACACAGACTCCACTAAAAAGCTGCGACGAGAGTCTAGGGTTGCTGAGTGGCGCTGGAAAAAGACACACTCGCAAGAAGACCACACAGCATTTAAACAAGCACTTCTCAAATTCAAATCAGCTCTCACCACCACTAAACATAATTAGTTCATTACCCTTATATCCTCTTTGTCCCACAACCCCAGGCAGTTATTCAACACATTTAACTCCCTTCTTTGCCCCCCACTTCCCCCTCCTACTTCTCTTATCTCTGCAGAACACTTTGCAACACACTTCACCAACAAGATCGAACAGATCAGACAAGTCTTTGCTACCCAACCATCACAACCCCCCATGTATACCAGACCACTCCCCTCCACTACCTACAGAGAACTTGCACACCTCCTCTCCAGATCGCACCTCACCACTTGTGCACTTGATCTTATCCCATCCCACTTCCTCAGCAAATCTCACAACACTTATCCCCGCCCTAACCCACCTCTTCAACCTATCACTGACTTCTGGTACCTTTCCTTTTGTTTTCAAACATGCAACAATTACATCTATCTTAAAGAAGCCATCCCTCGACTCCACTTCTTCATCCAGCTACTGGCCTGATCCCTGCTCCAGTTTTCTTCCAAACTTCTCAAAAAGCATGTCCACACTGTACTCTCATCCCACTTCTCATCCAACTCTGTCTTTGACAACCTTCAATCCGGCTTCCGTCCCCACCACTCCACTGAAACTGCCCTGACCAAAATTACTAATGACTTACGGCCAAAGCTAACAGACAGTTCTCTGTACTCCTCCTTTTAGACCTGTCCTCTGCATTTGACACAGTCGACCACTGTCTCCTATTACAGATCCTCTCTTCCATTGGTATCACTGACCTTGCCCTCTTCTGGATCTCTTCCTACCTTTCCAACTGCACATTTAGTGTCTCCCACTCCCACACCACCTCCTCGCCCCATCCCCTCTTTGTTGGAGTCACTCGAGGCTCTGTCCTGGGGCCCTTACTTTTTCAATCTATACCCTTGGTCTGGGACAACTCATAAAGTCCATTGGCTTCCAGTATCACCTGTACGCTGATGACACTCAGATCTATCTCTCTGGCCCAGATGTCACCTCTCTCCTGTCCAGAATCCTGGAGTGTCTATCAGCCATATCCTCCTTCTTCTAATCTCGCGTCTTAAAACTCAATGTAGAGAAAACTACAAAACTGAACTCATCATCTTTCCTCCATCTCACACACCTTCCTTACCAGATCTGTCTATCACAATAAATGACATCACACTTCGCCCTGTACCTGAAGTTCGCTGCCTCGGAGTGATCCTTGACTTTGCCCTGTCCATCAAACTACACATCCAAGCTCTCGCCACCTCCTGCCGCCTTCAACTCAAAGATATTTCCAGAATCTGTCCCTTCCTCAGCCCTCAATCTACTAAACTAATACTAGTGCATGCCCTCATAATCTCCCGCCTCGACTACTGCAACCTTCTCCTCTGTGGCCTCCCTGCTTACACTCTCGTACCTCTCCAATCTTTCCTTAACTCTGCTGCCCGGCTAATCCACCTCTCTCCCCTGCAAATCCCTCCTCTGGCTCCCAATTCACCAACGTGTCCAATTCAAACTACTAACATCGACTTACAAAGCCGTCCACAATTTGTCCCTCCATATATCTCTGAACTAATCTCCCGATATCATCTAACTCGTAATCTTCGATCCTCACAAGACCTCATCCTTTCCTCCACATTCGTACGTTCCCCATCTAACCGCCTGCAAGACTTTGCCCGGGCATCCCCCATCCTCTGGAACTCTGCACCCCAAAACGTCTGACTGTCCCCTACACTCAGAACCTTCAAGTGGAACCTGCAAAACCACTGGACCTGGCGCTCCATCACAACTGGACCCGGCACTCCACCACCACCAGAGTGGACCCAGCCTACTGTTTGTTTCCCTTCCCACTGCCCTGTAGAATGTAAGCCCGCAAGGGCAGGGTCCTCTCTCCCCTCTGTACCGGTCTGTCACTGTTTGTTCATTGTATTTTTAACTTGTTGGTATGTAATCCTTTCTCATGTACAGCACCATGGAGTCAATGGTGCTCTATAAATAAATATACCGTATATACTCGTGTATAAGCCGACCCGTGTATAAGCCGACCCCCCTACTTTTGCCCCCAAAACCTGGGAAAATCTATTGACTCGTGTATAAGCCGAGGGTGGACCCTAGCACAAGTATACAGCCCCCAGCAGTGTGGTATACACCAGTCCCAGAGGTAGATACAGCAGCCCCAGTGGTAGTATACACGCAGCCCCAGTAGTATATACAGCCCCAGTGGTAGTATATACAGCCCCAGTGGTAGTATATATACAGCCCCAGTGTTAGTATACAGGGCCCCAGAGGTATATAGCAGCCCCAGTGGTAGTATACAGGGCCCCAGAGGTATATAGCAGCCCCAGTGGAGGTATACAGGGCCCCAGAGGTATATAGCAGCCCCAGTGGTAGTATACAGGGACCCAGAAGTATATACAGCCCCAGTGGTAGTATATACAGCCCCAGTGTTAGTATACAGGGCCCCAGAGGTACATAGCAGCCCCAGTGGTAGTATACAGGGCCCCAGAGGTATATAGCAGCCCCAGTGGTAGTATACAGGGCCCCAGAGGTATATAGCAGCCCCAGTGGTAGTATACAGGGCCCCAGAGGTATATAGCAGCCCCAGTGGTAGTATACAGGGCCCCAGAGGTATATACAGCCCCAGTGGTAGTATATACAGCCCCAGTGTTAGTATACAGGGCCCCAGAGGTATATAGCAGCCCCAGCGGTAGTATACAGGCAGCCCCAGTAATGCAGGGCCCCCCCAGCCTGACTCCGGTCACCTGTAAAGCAAACTATACTTATCAGTGTCCCGCTGTCCGCGCCCGCCGCTGCCGACAT
The DNA here is from genome assembly GCA_033576535.1 of Allobates femoralis. Classification (NCBI taxonomy): domain Eukaryota; kingdom Metazoa; phylum Chordata; class Amphibia; order Anura; family Aromobatidae; genus Allobates; species Allobates femoralis. Next base: position 156,893,023 of record JARQOC010000008.1, read on the forward strand.
CGCGATCCTCCATCTTCATGCGACTCCTTCCTGTTTCCTGTGCGCGTCGCAGGGAATGACGTCATTGCCGGCGACGCGCACAGAAACAGGAAGGAGTCGCATGAAGATGGAGGATCGCGGACGGCAGCTGCGAGCGGGTGCGAGCGGGACACTGATAAGTATAGTTTGCTTTACAGGTGACCGGAGAGACGCTGGGGGGGCCCTGCATTACTGGGGATGCGGGGGATGCTGTATACCGATGCATACATCAGTATGTACCGATGTATACATCGGTATACAGCACTGACTCGCGTATAAGCCGAGGGGGGTACTTTTCAGCCCAATTTTTGGGCTGAAAAACTCGGCTTATACGCGAGTATATACGGTAATTACATTACAAACTTTAAACACTAGCAGACTTCTACAGGTCTTGTAGAAACAATGAGTGGCTTATCACAAGTAACTAAACAAAATAACATCTTGTCTGGCTAAATGTTAGGAAACTTATGCTAAGCATTGAAAGAGTCCATGTCGTCACACTGAGTCTGCAGCAAAGTGAATGGGATTTTCTATTTGCTGTGCAGATGTCAGCGTCTTTGACTGCTGCGTTGGTGGTGCAGAAAGCAAATCCAGAAAATAATGAGCATCAATTATTGCTCCATTGTTCTGCTCGCTTTCCACACCACCAGCACTCCATTACTTACCCTCCCCGGGATCCTATGGCGAGCCCTGGCAAAATCTTCCTCTAGGGCATCAGCAGGACCTGTTGACGTGTTTCTATGACACTTTTCCTCCGATTGTTCCACTCCTGGTTTGTGATGAGCTCGCACATAAAAAATGCAGCAAATACACCGCGTGTGAACGCATCCCAAGGCCATGTCCATGCGCTGCGTTTTTTATCGGTGTTTTTGTAGAATTTTCTGCATCAAAAAAATGGACCCAAAACCTATTGCATTTTGCTTTTTTTATTTCCACTACAATGTAGTCAATGGAGAAAAATGGATCACTAATTGACTGCTCATTCTTTTCTTGGATGTTTTCTTCCTCAAAAACGGACCAGTAAAAAAATAACGCAGCGTCAGAACCTCCTCTCTGAAAACTCAGTGAAGTGATTGGGTTTTCATGCAAAAATGGATCCCAAAAAACACAGATCAAAAGAGCGCAGTGTGAGCACACTCTAAAGGTGGGTTTACACGCTTCAATATCGTTGCGATATCGCAACTCAATGGCGCGGGAGCGCGCATTTAGTGCACGTTTCTCCCGCATCACATTGGATGTTTACACGCTGCGATATCGGAATACAACGTCCGTGCGATGTCTACGCCCCCCAAGCCAGGAACGATCCTTTAACATGGGAGTGAATGGGTGACGTTTCAAATCGCATCGTAGTTGTGCGTTTACACAGCACGATCCGACTCCAATCTCCCTTCAATATCGGGGCATTGAATAGCACGCTCATTCAATCCCCGATATCACATTGACATCGTTCCTGCATCGTATTGGACGTTCACACCATACAACGCAGGAACGATCTCGGGTCCAACGATCGAACCACGTGACTTTTCATTGAAATCGTACTACGATATCGCAACATGTAAACCCGCTATTAGAAAGAATGAGCATGTCAATTCTTTGCTGAACTTTTGCTAAAGTGGAAACACCTGTGGTATTTCCATTTTCTGTAGAGAAAAAAAGTGTGTGTGTAAAATCTTTTCCCGGCACACATAGGTTTTGATGGAAACCAAACACTCATGGTGGGTTTACACGCTCTCCAACGTCGGTCCGATATTGGATCCGACGGCGCGGGAGCACACTTTTTCTGGCCAGATTTCAAAGAATCGCATCGGAGGTTTACACAGCGCGATATCAGCATACAACGTCTCTACGATGTGTACGCCCCCTTGTACGGCCGACCCAGGAACGACCATTTAACATGGTAGTGAATGGGTGACGTTTCAAATCGCATCGTAGTTGTGCGTTCACACAGCACGATCCGGCTCCAATCTCCTTTCAATATCGGGGCATTGAATAGCACGCTCATTCAATCCCCGATATCGCATTGACATCGTTCCTGCATCGTATTGGACGTTCACACCATACAACGCAGGCACGATGTCGGGTCCAACGATTGAACCACGTGACTTTTCATTGAAATTGGACGCCGATATCGCAACGTGTAAACCCCCCTTAAGGCTATGTGCACACGATGCTTTTATCACAGTTTTTTAATGCCATGAGGGATTATCATGAAGTCTCCTGTACACGGGGAGTAGATTTTCCTTGCACATTTGGTGCAGATTTCTCCCAGATTAGGACGATGTTCACACAGTGTATTTTGCTGCGGATTTGGGGTCAGGTTTTGCCTTGGTTTTATGCTAATCCTTTCCTTTTGGTTCCCATCAAACATATGTGATTGTGGGATAAGATGTTAAGATGTCCACACACATTGGGGGGGGAGGGTCAGTGTAAAAAAATGCACCAAACCATAATTAAATAAACGTGTTATCTTTTTTTTAAATCCTGTTGCTTTCCATAAATTCCACTTGTGGCTCCATGTACTGAGCACACACTCCAGCTCCTGTCTACCCTTGCAGCTGTCCAGGAGGACAATAACCCTCAATACATCGCCTTCTTCCACCCAGCAAGAAAAGAAACAGCCAACACACGAGGCCAGCCTGCAACAACAAACTCCCAGCTCGGGGCAGTGTGCAGGACAGCGGGGAGCCGCATCCAGCGTGGACGCCGCACAGACTTCTGGGAGTGATAGTCCTCCCTCCCGCGTATTGATAGGGCAAAGAGGATGGCCAAACTACATTTCCCGTCGTCCTACACTACTCAGCGTCTATTGGTCCGTAGAGCGGCCAATGAGAGCTTGTTTAACAGTGCGCAATGCATCCTGGCTAATGTAGTCTTAATGATGCATTCTGTAATAGATAATATGCATCGAAAAACTACAATTTCCATCAGGCATGAAATGTAAAGGAATCGTCCGGTCCAGTTAAAATGTGAAGCCTGAGGCTCAGTCCGCCAGGGGCCCCGGTCTTGCCAGGTGATGTGAGCGGCAGGGATGCTGCTCCTGATAGGAATGTATGCTTAGTGCACAGTAGCTTCTAGCTGGGATTGTATGGGGAGGTGTTAGATCACTGATGCATGAGTGCTTTATGCTTTTTCATGTCTTTATGTTGCAGTATCTGCCTAACTTCAGAAAACTACAACTCCCAGCATGTCTTTACGAGCCAGGATCTGCTGGGAGTTGTAGTTTTATAATAACCAGTGAGACAGGTCTGGTAAATGTATGCTGGATTCCCTTGTTAGCAGTCCTGGGAGGCGGCTGTCCTTGTGTGCGGTTAACAGCCACATTAGTACACTGTGCCCATACTTTAGAGAGGACCTCTCACCACCCCTTCTGCTTTCCAAAGTGTATGCTACATTCAGTGAAGGGGTCCCCCATGTCTCCATATCCCCCCTGTACACCAAAAAACTCACTTTTGAAAGTTGTGAGTTAAGTAGTCCAAAGAGACCTCTTATTTCGCTGTCCTCCCCTGCCCCCCTGTGCCGCTGTCCTCCCCTGCCCCCCCTGTGCCGCTGTCCTCCCCTGCCCCCCCTGTGCCGCTGTCCTCCCCTGCCCCCCCTGTGCCGCTGTCCTCCCCTGCCCCCCCCTGTGCCGCTGTCCTCCCCTGCCCCCCCCTGTGCCGCTGTCCTCCCCTGCCCCCCCCTGTGCCGCTGTCCTCCCCTGCCCCCCCCTGTGCCGCTGTCCTCCCCTGCCCCCCCCTGTGCCGCTGTCCTCCCCTGCCCCCCCCTGTGCCGCTGTCCTCCCCTGCCCCCCCCTGTGCTGCTGTGTGTCAATTCATGCATGTGCATAGTGATGAATTGGTAAGAGCAGGTCCTGGCTGCTGGAATGGTGCATGCGCAGGAATGTCAGCACCAGATTGCCACCCTGCTGTATGCATACAGCATAATCTTTAGCAGGGAGGGCTCTGGTGCTGATGCGCATGTGCTGTTCCAGCAGCCAGGTCTCGTTCCTACCAATTCCTCACTCTGCACCTGCGTGAATTGGGATGCTGAGGTGCAGGCGAGTAGGGGAGACCCTCACAGGCAGGAGGCAGGGAGGACCCCGTGAGCAGTGCGGGCTGCGAAATAAGATAAGCCCACTCTGGACCTCTTAACTCACAACTTTCAAAAGTGTGTTTTTTTTATTTATTTATTTTTTTTTTTTTGGGGGTTACAGGGGTACAGACATGGGAGACCCTTTCCCTGAATGTAGCATACACGCTGCATTCAGTGGTGCTTTCACTTTGCAAAACACCAGGGGGGTGACAGGTTCTCTTTAAACTAAGTTCACAAATTGCTTTTTTTTTTTGTTTACAGCAAAACCTGCGCTCTTGGCAGTAAACTGCATCAAATGAAACCGCTTTATTTACTATGTCATTTGCCTGCAGTGCATGTCTAAATAAAATTGGTTTCATTCACCACAAAATGCAGTAAAAAAATGCATGCTTTCAATGGTGAAAAGGCAACAAAAACGTGGAAAGCATTAACATGCCACTTTTTTTCAAAAACTCAACAGTGAGGATGAAAAAAACAATCGTGCTCAGTAGATTTATGAGATCTCAGCTGGTGTTGGTAAAAGCAGCATATATACGTGTGTGTGTGTGTGTATGCATGTGTTATATATTTTTGTTCACTCAAAATTTTGCGACTTGCACTCACGTTCAGGATTTACAGTGTATTGCTGCTGTGTCTATAACACAGCGTTGTACAGTACAAGCATAGTGGATGGGATTTCCAGGAATCCCATGCTCACTGTGCTTCTTCCCTCCGCAGCGTGTTTTCAGTTGTGGTGTGGATTTCCGGAGTTCCTCGATCTCCGCAGCATCTTAATATAATGCTGCAGAGTAAGAAGCGGTCACCATTGGGTGAATGCAGGGAGAAGCCGCCCTGCACCCAACGCACATCATGGGCACAGGGGCGGCTGCTGTCTCCCTGCGTTTACCCGGAGGCTCCCTCCGGTCCGGAGGCACTCTGTTCAAGGTGCACAGCCTGAATGTACCCTCATGTAGCCCATAAGGCATGGAAGGGCAGCCAACAGTGCAGTTTTTCAGGATTACCTTAGCATTGTACAATGTTTGGCATCATCACCACTGTAGGTGATTCAATTATCACCTGTAAGATGCTGAGGAAATCCTGAAAACCTGCACTGTTGACAGCTGCTGAGACCTGGAGTGTGTCCCCTCCACCCTTCCCACCACAAGACCTCGTTCACACGCTGCGTATTTGGCGCATTTGTTTACGCATGTATTTGCCCAAAAAATGCATGTGAGTCTGCGTTTCCCAGCAAAGTGAATGGACATTCACTTTGTGCCATTCAGATGTCACGAGATTTTACGCAGCGTTTTTGGAGCAAAAAACACACACGGAAAAAATGAACATGTCAATTCTTTCCAGTTTTTATGCCCGTTTCTTCCATAGGCCCCATTATAAGCACTGGAAGAAACGTGCGCAAGAATTGGTACAGTGCGTGCAACATGACGATCCACACATGTGCTGTCACATTTTACACTCGACAGCCCCTATTAAGTGTCATTCAGACATCTGTAAATAATGTCTGTATCCTGTGGTTTTTCTCAAATAGACTTTCTTGCAGACAGTGTGTGCAAAAAAGTTTTTTTTTTTTTTTTACTATTTAATGATAAGGAGAAATTTTGCAATTGTATTTATTTTATTCATTTATACCAGGGGTCCCCAACTCCAGTCCCTGAGGGCCGCCAACAGTGCAGGTTTTCAAGATTTCCTTATTGCGCAGGGGTTGGAATCATCACCAGTGCAGGTGCTTGCATTATAACCTGTGCAATGCTATGGAAATCCTGAAAACCTGCACTGTTGGGGGGGCCTTGAGGACTGGAGTTGGGGACCTCTGTTTTACACCATAAAATCACTGATGAAATATTGATGGTAAAAGCTAACCCAATGGCCAAACACTGATATAAATCAGCTGAAAAAACACTAACCAATACAAAATAAATCATTGATGTCTGAATGAGGCCTAAGGTTCCACATATTAGGCAATTGCTGGTGGTGTGATTGGTCACCTGACTTCTGTCAGCCCTGGTGCCGGCAACATGAATGCTGCGCTCAGCTGAATGTGGAAGAAGCAAATAGAAGAAGTAAATATGCTGATGAGACTGCAAGTGTGAATTTGGAAGGGGGGATGAGGGAGAGAACCACTTTGGACATGCAAGTGATACAGAATTTTCTGCACCCCCTTTTTGCATGTATTGCGTAGCAAAAGCATTGCATTTTTGCTAGGTAATGTGTTATTGATGCAGACAATTGTGGATCTGTCCCTGCCCTGTAGCACGCAGTTTACCTTGCATACCGGCCAGCACTTCCCAGTTTCGTGCGTCACACCCCCCTTACCCACGTGACATATGATGCGGCCAAAACCCGGAAGTGCTGGGTAGTATGCAAGGTAAGTGGGCAACAGAAGTAACGTGCTGCATGTTTTACTGATCAAAAGATCTGGTAAAATCTGCAGCCATTACACTGCGCATAAAGCGCAGCCATCGACCCAGCACAAGCAAGACACACTGAAACACTGCACCTCTGTGCCATCATTATGATACAAGTCACACATGACACTGTGAGGGGTTTACTAATCAGAAGGGGCGTCGGCAATGTGGAAGGAGATAGGAGTTTCACAGGACTCTGGTGTAATGACCATAGACTACCGATGTGGCTGCAGAACTAGTGTTCTTAAAATCTTTTTCTTGCTATATCCTCCATTATAGAGTTGGCCAAAATTTGCGGTTTTGCCTTCTACAAGAATAGACCATAACTATACTTTAAACAGCAGACAGTCCTCCGGAGCCTGCCAGCTACACATCTGATATGTAGGACTGTATACGGTAATTAAGGCCTCATTTAGGCCACGTGCACATGGTGAGTATTTGAGTTTTTTTACCTCAGTATTTGTAGTCAAAACCAGGAGTGGAACAATCAGAGGAAAAGTATAATAGAAACACATCACCACTTCTGTATTTATCATCCACTCCTGGTTTTATCTTACAAATCCTGAGGTAAAAAAACTCACCAAATACTCACCATGTGCATGTGGCTTTATACAATAGCTTGGAAGTTGAATAGACTATAAAGCCATGTGCCTACATTGAGTATTTGGTGAGGTTTTTTTTTTTTTTTACCTCAGTATTTGTAGCCATGCCCATGGCAACACAAGACTTGCTTCATTCTAAGTGCCATACAGTACTGTTATGTTCCCTTTATCCTCTTCCCAGGCCATGATGTTGTACAACGTCATGGGCCGGTAAGGGGGGTTTGATGTGAGCTCCGGCGCGGAGCTCACATCATTTGCCCAACATCTCAGCTGATCTCACCTTCTCCCCCATCAACCCCTCCTCCGACGATACTGGTCGCGACAACTCCGCCATCTTTGTCACAAGATCAATTACGTAGGTAAAATATGATGACGCACAAGTTCCAAGCTACAAAAAATTAAAATTACTACATGATAACACTAACTATATAACAGGTGAAGAGTTGTATTGTAATGTGGATCTATGATGACTGTTCCTCCGGTCTGTATAGCCAGCATGTCTTGGGGTCCCACAATTCTGGCCTCTCCTGGACCAGTTCAATCACCGTCTCCACATTGATGATGTGAGCCATGGTCCGTGGAGGCGTGATCGCTAAACTTAGGCTGCCTTCACATTAGCGTTTGGCGCCGCAGCGTATGCTGCGTTCCCATACGCAGTCAAACGCATGCGCACTGCGTTCCTATGTTTAACATAGGAACGCAAAGTGCCTGCGTTTGGCAGCGTTTGCTGCGTTCGGGTGCGGATGCGGACCATATCTGCTCCTTCCGGTGTCCCGCGTCCGCACCCGGGACGCAGCATGTCGCGTCTCTGGTGCGGGGAGAGTGTGTGATCTGTACGCAGGCATCCGCCTGCGCACAGATCACTGATGGCGGGCAATGAGAGCGCACGGCGATCTGCAAGCATCTGCAGACCGCCATGCGCTCCATTATAAACATAGGGGCCGCGGTCTGCATGCAGATGCTTGCAGATGCATCTACAAAACGCTGCAGATGCATCTGCAAGTCTGAAGGCAGCCTTAGCACAGCTACTTCCTGGTTCAGCAGTACACGCCTCATTTACGATATCCTTCTCTTCCTTGCAATAGCTGCAGCTGGCTAAAAACGCATCGGAGTCGGATGGTCCGTGTGCGCGGTCTGTGGTTTTGTCGGACCCATAGGCTTGCATTGGCGGCTCTCGCACATGAATCGCATACTGTCGCCAGCAGGTTGCTATATTTTTTTATTTTTCCCTCTTGTCCATTATCTGGATGACGAAAAAGCATCTGACACTCGCCAATGTGCTCTCGGACATTGAATAACATTGGAATAAACTAATTAATTTTTTTTTTTTTTTTTTTACTTTATTAATAAAGGAGAGGGCCATTCATCACCTTTTATTCCAGTCTTTCTTGCAGGGACCCTATACTGGGTTGCTCAGTGTGCTGCCTCTAGTGGGCGATCTCCATAATGCTGAGTAATTGAAGCAGTTGCTTGCAGATTTCACTTTTTACAGAGTAAAATCTGCAGCAAATACTCAACATAAATAACGTTGCAGATTTGAAAAGGCTCTGCCTGCTCTGATATAAAGTACATGATGGAGGCTGTAAATGGGCTGTTATACAATGATAGCAACTGAGGTTATTATATTTTAATACCTTTCATATATTACTTTATAGCATTTATCCTCGTGTCTCGTCTTTCCAGAAAACCTTTAACCCCTATTTGCAGGCGATTCAGTAAAATATGCCGACGCTCTGGTTTACTCATCAATCGTATTTTATGCTTCCTCAGCAACCTTTGATATCCGAGTAAGGAAGATTCCTGCACTGCTCCCGTTCTTCGGTCACAACTACCTCGGAAGACTCCACCTGAGAAGGTCTGTACCTATAGTCTTTTTGTTAAACAAGAGAAAAACTGCAGGACTCCATAGCAAGTAATATGTACAGGTGCAAAGCCAAACATGAGTTGTGTGTGTTTTTTTTTTTTTTTTTTTTTTTAACACCTCTAATTGTGGAAATTATTATTATTCCAAGATGTATTGATTTTAAAATGAACTTTGCTTGTGGGAAAACCTCTTTAAGTACCCAGCTCCTCTCCTTGCCTAGGGCCATTGACATCACATGTAAATTATAGTTGTCGCATCACCTGCCTTCAGGGGCATACTGATCCACTGCCTCCTGGGGGTGATGCTCTCCTGTAGATTGACAGTTGGGACTAGCAGCATCCTCACCCCGCAGATCCGAGCTGTGCACCTCTCGTGTTGCTACCAGGGGCAGCTTTTCTACTGTATTATCACAGGAGCACAGTGGTGGAAGCTGCGATCAGAAAAGATCCGGTCAGGTGTAATGTAAAGAGTTTGCAAACACTGCACTCCTTGCAAAGAAAACTGGGAACTACCAGCAGATTGCAGAGGTGACCGGTAATTTGGGCCATGAGCAGTAAATAATATATTGCAAAGTTGCTTCTTTTAGAAATACCTTGTAATTTTACCTATGTAATAAGAGTTGGACACCTCCTTCAAAAGTGTTCTTACAGTTGACTTAAGGGTCCACTGCTCACATGGCTGTAGATTCTCTCATGTAAGAGAATCAGATGGATTATGTTAATGAAGCTCGGTAAAGTATTTTCCACAATGTCGCTGGTCCTGATCGCTGGTGTCTGCCTGTGTGACCGCTCACCAGCGATCAGTTCACCATGTGGTAGGGATCCACATCGTTGGTCGGATCTTTGCCACATCGCAGCGTGTAACGGGGCCTCTAGTCTGATCCGGGGATCCCGTACAGTGCTGCTGCCACCAATAGTGAATTCACAATCTCTAGTTCCTCCATCATAGGTGGAGATTAGGGACACAAGACTGCGGTCGCTCCATTCGGGACCTGCAGAATAGACCAAGCAGTGGATGTCATTCATGACTACAGAGTAACAGGGACTCTGAGCCCCCATTGTGGTGTCCTGTGGGGCCCCAGTAATGAATGTTTTCATCATTAAACCTGTAGAAGGGAGAATGTTCAATATGTTTGCTCATCTGTGAAGCCCAGGCCCTGCTGCTCAACTACTAGTGTATAGAAGCGATGGTGGTAGGCTCGCTCTCTGGTGGTCCCCGCCAGTCTCTGCTTATTTTCTGCAGCAATGAGGTGACTTGTGCAGGCGGTTGACTGTCGCAGAAGTCTTGGTGTGACAGAGCTTAGTAATGGGTTGTAGCGGTCTCACTTGACACATCATTGCTGCAGAGACTGGCGGCAACAGTGGAGCAACTTGTACTTGACCCGTGTGTGTTTTTTTTTTTTTTTTTTTATCACTTTTACAAATTGCAGAACACTTTTGAAGGAGCCACCCGCAACTTAACCACTAATGTCTACTATATAACTCGTTTAAAGGGGGACTCCAGTGAGCAAAAACTTAAGCACAGTCCCTGCCCTCCTACATGATGAAGCGGAGCTGTACACTGCAGTTCTAGGATCTATAAATGTCTTATAATTCAATAAAATCATACATTCTCCTCTGTTTTGGCCCCCCCCCCCCCCACCTCAGGGAACCAACAGGGAACCAAGGATGTTAAGCCTAAGAGCTTCATGAAAGAGCAAAAAGCAGGTGGTGTGTCAGGGGTGTGGATGCTGGGAGCTGCAGGATCAGCCTACATTCCAGTGAGGAGTTATGGTATATTCTTCTCTCCATCTTTCAATGCATCATCATAATCATGTTCCTATGGGGAGGGGAGACCATGCAGAGCTGAATATATCAATGTAAGGATTTGTCTCTGCTCGTAGCCTCACTATAACAGTATACATTATGCATCATCATACAGCAGAGGATCACAGCATGTATTTGTATCTGCTTGGTGACATGATTTCTATTTGAAACCTGGACCCCCCTGTCATATAAGATAGTATATCTGGGGCTGGATTGTATGTGTGAGCATGGGGCCGGCAGGCATGCCCCCTCCCTCTACAGAACTGTGAGGGGGCTGGAATGTAGGCTGATCCTGCAGCTCCCAGCATCCACACCCTGACACACCTCCTCTTCTTTGCTCCTAGATGAAGCTAACTGCCAGAAATCTAAGGGTGAGATCAAAGGAACAGATATGATTTTATTGAATTATAAGAGATCTATAGATCCTAGAACTGTAGTGTACAGCTTTGCTTCATCATGTAGGAGGGCAGGAACTGTACTAAAGTTTTTCTCACTGGAGTTTCCCTATTAAAGGGGTTGTCTCATCTTGTTAAAGGGAATCTATCACCAGGTTTTTACCACCTAATCTTAGAGCCGCGTAATACAGAGACCTGGTTTCCAGCGATGTGTCGCTTACAAGGCTGCTTGCTATAGTTTTATTAGCAGGAGATTATCACTAGAGGACTTGTAATCCTTAAGTCTAACCCCGCCCCCACCACTGATTGGCAAAGTGTACACACACAGCCCCCAATCAGATGTGCAAGAGGTTATACAGAGCTCAACATTCAGAGAACTGGTACATGTGCAGTGGATAAAACTATCAAAACTGCAGCAAGAGGCCCAGTAAGTGATACATCTCTGAAATTGGAGTCTCTGCTCCTACATTATGCTGCTTTCAAATGGAGTAGAGAACCTGATGACAGATTCCCTTTTAAATGGGTATAATTGCAAAGTTGCTTGTAAAAACGAGCCACTTTGCAATTTTCCTCTCATTAACAATCCGCTGTGTTCTCAAAGTCTGAGTGATTTTGGATTGAAGTTTGTTGCCGTGGTTACCGACCACCTCTGCACCTCAGCAGTGATGGCTGATTTTTCCATTGCTGTACAAGAGCATACTTTTGGGCCCAGGGAGGTGAGAAGAGATAAAAAATAATGCAGGATGGTCACCTCCCGGGCCGGCGCCTGTTTCCCTGCTGGTATTGACATCCATCAGGGGCATCCCATGGTCAGCTGCAGCAGTCAGATCTCACATGTATACGGATAGCCTGGCAGTGAAGGTAATGTGATTACGCTGAGTCGGCTGTTCAAGACAATCTATGAAATAGTCATCAAAGCAGAAGAAGGCAGCAGATAATGTGCAGAGGTCGTCTGTGTCCCTGGTGCTGTGTAATTCTGCCGGTAATGTGATTACACCGGGGGCCGGGTCCACCGCTCCCCTTTGATGTACACTTTAAGATTATTAGGAGGCGCTCAGCTGAGGGGGGAACGTGACTTTTCAATTAGCAGACCACCCCTCTCCCCGCAGGCTATGCCTGCTTCCTGACCGCTCTATTCTGGTTCTGGAGAGATTACATGACTATTGGCCCAAACCCAAATTCTCTGGGTGAGCTAAGCCCCAGCAGTTGGGTGTCTTCTTGGGAACACGCTGACATGCGGGTCGGTCTGGGCGCTCCACTCGGGGACCTGACTTCTTTATTGCTTGTTGCTGATGGCTGAGACCTGGAGCGCTGACACAATAGGTGTTGACATCTCAGATATCTCTGTTCCGCTCCTTCGCTCTGTTTATTTAGTCCTGTATTTAGCAGTTTATCCTCTTTTCAGTAGCTCTCAGTGATTTGCCGTTGGTCGCCCCCTCCTCCTTTTACAGAACTCTTCTGACTTTCTTTCCTCGCTCTTGTGATTTTTCTATACCGGTACAGCATGTGGTGTCGCAGGCTGGCATGGCTCTATCCAGAGACCAGGGGGCTTCTAACCAAGGGGGTGAAACGACAGCATCTGTGGACCCCCAGATTGCAGACCCGTCCTTCAGCGGTCCGAGGGCTCGGCACCACCTCGGAGACTCGGGATTGCTCGTGGCTCCTGCAGGAAAATCATTTTGGTAAGTTTACACTTTGTCATAATTGCACTTGGTTACTATAAAGTGATCTGATCCTGGAGGGTTGGGACCTTTACCATCCGCTGTCATCTGCTCAGTGTATGGAATGCAATTGTAAGGCATTTACTGAATTAATTGATAACTTTTCGTTTGGTCCTTATCCAATTTCAGAACCTAATGTTAATAATTTATACTTGCTGTAGCTCTCGATCTACATGAGAACCTAAAAGTTTATGGGTCAATATCTGTCACTTACTCTGCATACAGGATTTTGTGGTTTTATATAACTTGTTTTGCTCTTTGGCTGGGGTCACACTGCCTGAGAGCTGACAGCAAAAGTGGTAGTTTTTTAACTGGATATGTTTTTGTTACTTCAAAATTATGTGCTACATGGAGATAGAAAGATGGGTGCAAAAATAGCATTACCAGTCTCCCCGCTCTCTGCTGCTTCCGGGGCGCTGGGTGAATATTCATGAGCTTAATGAACGTCACCGGAAGCGGCGGGGAGACTGGTAATGCTATTTTTGCATCTATCCCTATATCTTTCTGTCCTATCCTGTATCGCAAACGAAATATAACGCAATGCCGGAGATTTGTATAATCTGTACCATTGAGTTCGTGTTCTGATGGACTGAAAAAATGTTGCAGTTTGCGTTTCAACAAACTCATACTTGCAAGTGCATGCCTCTTTTGCCTATTTTGGCATGTTGGTATGCTTTTTGTTGAATGGAGGCCTGTGGATTCGTTAACGTGTCTATTGCATTAAAGCTGTTGTCAAACGGATGCACAGCAAATGGACAGCACAATCGCCATGTGAACCCACAATTAGTCTTCCAAACCTTTTCCTGTCGGTGGAGCACAGTAAAAAGAGAAATTTGTGTATGTATATATTATAATAAGCCATAAGGCATGCTTGTTATGTTTTTCTAACTTGTATGCCACATAGTGGAACAGATTGGGGAAAGACTCCCTGCGTATTCCAGCAGAGCTTGCAATCTAGTAGGAGGTCAGACTCTGAAGCCTTGTTTTGGATGTATGCAAGGGGTCTGGTCCCACCACCTGCCCCCTGTGTGTTCTTTTTCCCTCCCCCCCCCCAACCCCCCAAATATCATCCTCTCCTGAATCCATCCCATGTCACTTAACCTCTCATATCTGGGTCCCACCACAATGTCCATCCTGCCGACCTGTGCATTTCCGGCCCGTTGTCCAATGGTGCATCAGACTCTTCCTCCAGGTATGGGACTGGCTGCTCCACACCTGCCTCAGCCATGTTTGTGTTTTCAGGGATGCAAAAGGAATCTCCTTTACACTGGGAGGGGGAGATGAAGAAGCCTAGCCCTGCTCTGCAACGCACGTCATAGGGCTGCACTGTGTGGAAAGCCTGTCAGGTGCCATCAGGGACATCACTAGACAGGAGCTTGAACAGCACCAACCCGATAGAGAAAGAGCAACCAATACCCCCGAGGGGAGTTACAAGGAAAGACCTGATGAAGGACGCACCCCTCATCAGTCACAGCACTGGTGACCGCTTTACTCATTGTAAGCTACGGGCGTCTGATGCTGTGGACTGTCAGACATACAAGATATTTACATAGAAGCCAAAGTTCTCAGCTCACCCGAGAACCACACACCACGAATAAGATGGTAACCCCGAAACACATCTGTTATATCTATATGAAGCTGGGACAGTCTTTGGATTTTTCTAAATTGCTACAGTGATGTTAGAATAAAGATGTTTCTTAGACTCGCCCTGCACCTCCATTTTCTCTAACATATATTTAATTAACAAAAAAATAAGACTTGTTGTCTGACAAATTCTGCATTTATTTCCACTATTCTGGCTCTATTAAATGATGTCTTTCCACAGAACTGTTCTACTCCGGCACTTGCATGCGCTTTGACTATGTGTGGCTCCGGGATCACTGCCGCTCGGCCTCCTGCTATAACACCAAAACCAACCAGCGCAGTCTGGACACGGCCAGCATCGAGATGGACATCAGGCCGACAGAAGTGCGATCGGATGAGACCATGCTGTACCTGACCTGTAAGTCCCCAGCATCAGACACAAGTACAGGGAGTGATACTCCCATCTGTAGCCACAGTATCACCATCGGTGAAGATGTTAGAATAATACTTTCCACAACTGGATGTGTGTTCATAAAAATGTTCCTGTGCTAAGATAATCTTGTATATGTGTCCCTGCTATGTACTGTGTAATGGATGTGTCTGACTGTACAGGGACATGGTCTGATTATACCACATCTCCTGGAGGAGAGGAAGTAAGAGTATACAGACATTACAGCATGGGATCAGAGATGCTTCTTTGAGGTTGAAGCATCTCTGATCCCCGGCTGTGATGTCTGTATACTCTTATATTCTGTGATCCCCGGCTGTAATGTCTATATACTGTTTCCACCCAGCCCAGGATGTCTAGGATTTGGGGGATGGGAAACAAGGTCTTTATTTGATCAGCAGTGCCACTTTTGTTGATGGACATTGTCGTGATGACCTATCCTCAGCAGTACCATCAGATGAGTGACACGCGCCATCCTTGTGCTATCCATTTACTTTTTTTTTGTTTTTTTTTTGTTTTGTTAATGCGGTATCGGACACAGTTGTGTGAATGCTGAATGCTTCCAAATATGGCAGAATTTTATACCATCACATCCCATGGTTGGGGCAGGTTTACTGGTAAGTCCAGCTCAAATATATAATGCCTGTGTCATTGTTCCCTATCCTGGCAGGGCCGGACAGACACATGACCCGGTACAGCCTGGAGTGGCTGTCTCAGCATAACTATGAAGGGCAGAAGCAGCAGCTGGTGCAGCCCAGGATATTGTGGAATGAGAAGATCTATAAGGAGGCGAACGTCTCTTCCATCAGCTACTCTGATTTCATGGAGACGGACGAGGGGCTGAGGGACTTCCTGCACAATTTCCTACTCTATGGCATTGCTTTTGTAGAAGATGTTCCAGCCACCCAAGAAGACACCGGAAGGGTGGCCGAGAGAATAAGCCACATCCGGTAAGATCAGTGAAATGACTGACCACTAAGCACAGAGACCATCATATAGTTGTATCCTCCATGAAGCTGTTACATTTAGGGGTATGAGCTCACGATCCGGTGACGGTGAGTGTTGGACGCGGTGTCCCCGTGGATGCATGTAGGTAGGCTGCAGCCGCCCTGTACTCTCCATCTGCGGTGGGTGCAGGGCGGCTTCTCCCTGTGTTCATCTGATGATCTCGTCCGACTCCACAGCATGAACTCAACCTTCTGCGGAGAGGCAGAAGAGTGCAAACCCGCGCTGCAGCTTAAATCACGCAGCAGAGGGACAGGCACAGTGGGCACTGGATTTCTATAAATCCTATCCACTATGCTTGTACTGTACAACACTGCGTTGTGGACACCGAGGCATTACACTGCGTCCAAAATGCGTATCCTGATTGAGTATGCACACTAATCCTGAGCTGGGCCTTTAATGAAAAGGTTCAGGTTTACAAATTAGGACTTCAGAATTTAATGTATTATTGTTTCTGGTTTCAATACAAACGGGTTTGAAAAAGGAAGGGAAAAAAACACACTTCCTATTAACCACTAGGGGGCGCTGTTGAATAAATCTTCAAAACTCCCAGCAATTGACATTAAAAGTTCCAGCATAGTTTGTTTTGTGTTTTCTCTTTGTTGGAGTGCTGCTTCAGGCTATGTGCCCACTATCGTGCACTTGCTGTGCATTTTGCGTCACTAATATGCATCCAAAACACTTTGCCTATCGATTGCCAACAAAGTGAGTGTGCGCTGTGCCAATGTATTGTAACTTTGCAATCTGTTTTGGACGCATATTACTAAATTACAATTCTTTTACACACCTGTTTGATGCGCCTACTACCCAGAAATGCCTGCCGGGATCCTAGGTAAGCAGGGTGGGGAGAGCATGTTGGATGCTGAATTTTCTGCATCACGAAGGCAAATGTTACCCAGTGAAAACACAACACTTCTGCTGCGTAATACATGCTTACAGCGGATGCAGATTTGATGCAAAAAATTATGCAGCACATATGTTAGACGGTCGACAGGGTAGGGGGTACTCTGCTACCAGGGCTGATGGCGACTTGGAAGGGGGAACACGCTGGTCGGTCCCGTGCCCTGGACCCTCAATGGCGGGGATGGTGGGGAATAAAGAGTTTGGTTACATGAAACCACCTGTGGTATTTGGTAACGTGTATAACAGCGCTGCGGCCGGCCGCTGAGGTGATGGAGGTGCAGTTCAGTGTAGTACAGCTCCCCACAGGTGGAGCTTTTACCTCAGGGCAGCGGGGATGGATGAGGGGAGTCGTAGTAGAGTCTCTGCAGTCAAAGCTGTGGGTAGTGGCGGGTAAGCAGTCACACACATAGTAGTCGTCGTTTCGGTACCTTTTATTGATGACCGGTAACGGGTACAGTCCAGAGCAGTAACCAGGTCCTCGTGCAATTTGGGACTCTCACCTTGGAGAGTTGTGAGGCCTCCTCTGTCTGTGCACGGTGGTGTGCACGGTGGTTTGGGGTAAGTCCTGCCTGTAACTGATCTCACCGCTCCTCCCTCTCAGGGCTTTACTCTCACTGACAATGCGGTCCTTCTGCAGGGTCCCTATTCCTCCTTTCACCCCTGGTCCTGTGTTTGGTAAGTTTGAGTGTCTCTCTCTTGTGTTCCTCAGGGGGTTTTGGTCCTTCCGGGCTTTTACTGCTGCAATAGATGCTGGCAGCGTCGGACTCCGGTGTCCGGGTGTACTAAAGGGAAACAGGTGTTGTTCCCTTCTTTAATTCTCCACTGGCCTCAGATTCTCTCCCAAGGGTGCAGCACAGCTGTGTCAGTGTTCCCTGGTCCTGGGCCTGGATCTCTCCCAACGACCAGCTCCTCACTTCTGCTCTCTTCACTGCCTGACTGGAACTGACTCCTCCCCTCAGGCCTGGTCTTTTAAAGGTGATCTGGCTTAAGGCAGCCAGTAGAGCTCCCCCTTCAGGTCTGGGGTGGAAGTTGTTGTGTGCTGTGTGTACCAAGGTGTAAATCCTGTGGCAATCCCCTGCAGGGGTGCCACATATGCCGCGTGAGCACATAGCCTTAAGGCCCTGTTTACATGCAACGATATTGTTGCAACGTCACCAGTTTTGTGACGTTATAGCGATGTTGAAACAACATCGTTGCGTGTGACATTTACCAACAATGAGGTTGTTGATAATTGGTAAATGACCAGGACCAATTTTTGATCATTGGTCTCCCGCTGGGCGGACGGCATCGGCATACGTGACAGCAGAAGACAAACTATCAAGGAGCTCCCAGCACCGCACAGTACACTCTGGGATGCTGGTAACCAGGGTAAACATCGGGTAACTGAGTGCAGCGCTCTGCTTAGCTACCCGATGTGTACCCTGGTTACCAGTGTGATTGCTGGTGAGTCTGCCTGTGTCTGCCTCACACAGCTCACCAGCAATCAGATAACAATGTCCCAGCGACCCCAATTGTTGGTTGGATTGCTGGCACATCGTTATGTGAATGGGGCCTTTAGCCTTATCTGCCGTCATCTCCATCTGTTTCCAGTGTCACTCTGCTTTAGTCTCCGGTGATATGGTGACCTGACTGCAGCTATCATGGAGCGTTGGAGGTCACAACTCAATGTAACTTTGAGAGCATCATTCTGGCCTCATTGTGGTTCTCATAGACTTTCATTGAGTGCTTGTAGTGTAATTTCTGACTTGTGGACAGATAGAAGTTTGGACACAAGATGGCGTCACAGGACCAGAGCGACACCAAAAAGCAATGAAGCGTAGTAGTAGTAGTAATAATAATAATAATATTAATAACTTTTCAAAGCCACTGTAGTAATATTAAGCCAAGAGCGAGCATTGGATTAAATAAAGTCTATACTTCCCACCATTCTAGTGCCTCCGCTACACTGATATTCTTTACCTATGCTTACTTGCTGCATTAGTGCTTGTCATACATCGTTCTCTGGTCGCACATCCCACCGTTACCGCTGAAGATGGTGATTGGCTGCAGGGGTTCTGTGCAAATACATCTCTATCCATAACTTATAGAACCTGTGGGGGCAAACTCATGTAAAACATTGTCATACTTGTGTCTTGTGTTCTTCATGATTATTGTACTTGTGTATGAATGTGGCTTTTTCACATGTACAGCACCATGGAATAAATGGCGCTATACTAATATTACTGGGAGAATTCCTAGTACCAGATAGAGAGAAATTTAAAGTAAGACTCCAGTGTTATTGTTCATTGTCACTTGTCCCGCAATATTTATAGTTCAGCTTTTATTGCTTTATTTCGTTGTCTAGATCTGGAAATCCATGGTATACTTACACGTCAGTTAGATCATGTGATCGCCTTTTGTCACCCCAGCACTGCCACCCTAGACTTGCATGCCTTTATGTTCTTGTTAGGGGGGGCGTCACATTCTCACTCACCAAAACTTCCTGTGATGAAATTGCATGGATTGTACCGCTAAAGTTCTCCACAGGGAAGGCAGGAGAAAAACGCCTATGACTGTTACTGATGATAACTGCACAGCTCCTGTCATACATTTATAATGCAGCAGATGACCGATCCGGATCCTGACTGCGTACACACAAACTACAGTATATTAGTTTATTTAGGGGACTATAGAGAAGGGGGATAATCTGTCTTACCCATTTAGGTAGAGAATTCTAGTGTCCTATATCAGTGCTAACTCTGTTGTTATAGCACCATTCTATGGCGCTTTACATTTTCCAGTAACTATGCATTACTATCCATCTAACTTTTGCAGAGAGACCATTTTTGGTAAAATGTGGCACCTCACGTCTGATTTCTCACGTGGAGACACCGCGTACACCAAAGTCGCCCTGGACCGTCACACCGACACCACTTACTTTCAGGAGCCATGTGGGTAAGTTGATTTTTGTATGCAAGTTATAGGAGCTCTACTGGGTATAAAGGAGTCACCTGATCGTGTGTGTTTTGTCTTAATGCACACATTTTCCTGTTGCAGGATGCAGCTTTTTCATTGCCTGCGGCACGATGGCACCGGGGGTCGGACTCTCCTGGTAGACGGCTTCTTTAGTGCAGAGCATGTGCGACAGCATTACCCCGAAGAGTTTGAAGTCCTCAGTACCATCCCAGTGAGGCACGAGTACATAGAACATGTCAGGACAAGTCACAATCACATGGTGGGGATCGGCCCGATACTGAACGTTTATCCTTGGAATAAGGAGCTCTATATGATAAGGTGAGCAGCTCCTCGCAGTGCGGCACATGAGCCCGGTGCTGTTGGCCCCGCCGATCCCCTTTAATGCTTTGTTTATGGCTGTATGTGGATGGAGAGCAGAACTGCCCAATCAGTGACTTCCAATGAAACTCTGGTCAAGTTTTAGTCCACAACAGAACTTTATATAAAGTCTGGCCAAACCCCCCCAGAACCTGAACTATGTTTCCTAATGGCTATATGCATGCCTGAATCGTGTCTTTTTAAGATACCTTTTTGTAGAAATCATCTGATTTGTTCATTATGAGAAATCAGATGCGATCAAGATGGAAGTGCACTGGGGGGAGTCACACACTTGCTCAGTACTTGCACTGTACTCGGCACAATTTGCACAGGACTTCTGATGATTGGCATTTCGGTTCTCTGGGGAAAAGTGGTCTTCCCTGCTGGCTAACGGGTGCAGACAGTCATATCACTACCTTTCATTTGTATAAATGTTCCGACTGTTTTCCTTTTCTAAAGGGAATCTGTCAGTAGGTTTTTGCTACCTTAACTGAGAGCAGCATGGTGTACAGAAAGGGATTCTAAAACAAACTGTTTAATTTATATTGCTGGCTGCGGCCATACTGCCATGATTAAAGAATTGTTCTTAAGTATGCACCAGGCTCTCCTATAGAGATTGTCCATTCACAGCAGGGGGCGTGTTAGACTGCTGTGCAGGTGACAAAGTAGTCCTGTAATGGTAACCACCATGGGATAAAGCCTTTAGGTTAGGTAAACAATGGTGCGCACACACACAAATAACAAATGCAAAGTTTTTTTTTGTTTTTTGTTTTTTCTTTTTTTCACCCTTACAGCATGCTGTCCTCTGCTTACATAGCAGAAACCTGCTGACTGATTCCCTATAATTGAAGATCAGAAATCCGGTTCATAGTACAAGTAGTTGATTTAGTTTTCCAGTTATGTGGGGGGGGGGGGGGTTGAATGTGATTTTAGACAGGGGGGGTGTGGGGAAGGAGGGGGAGACACTAAGAACTGCCTGCCATTACCGAGAATGGGCATCCGTTCCTTTTGCCCAAATACAAACCTTCCAGTCGTTTCCCACTTAACAGTGAATGCCCAGTGTAGCTTTTAATGTCTCGTATCGGCTGTGCCTTTTAGATCTGGCTTATGTATACATGATGTCTCTGGCAGCAGTATGTGGATGCTGAGCTGTACCAGACCTGTACCCCTGTTATGGGGCAGCAGGCACTGCATAAGGTACCCCAGCATTGAGCACTGTATATGTTACACAACCTCCTTGAAGTGCTCACTGTATCTACCACTAGACCACCAGGGAATGAATGACCATTATGTGTGTATGTATATAATTTTAGATTTTTTCTTCCAGGTACAACAACTATGATCGTGCGGTAATTAACACAGTACCCTATGATGTGGTGCGACAATGGTATCGTGCCCATCGCACCCTCACCACTGAACTGAGGAAGCCGGAGAATGAGCTGTGGGTGAAATTAAAACCTGGCAAGGTGAGTGGAGAGGAAACCGAAAAATCAGAATAGTACAGGGTGAATCCAGAACAATATGAACCGGTAATGTCCTAGAAATGGGAATGAAATTCTACCTGCTGTAAAATCTTTGTCATGCTCCTATAACCACTGAGGATCATTGCAATTTGAAGTAACTCTCCAGAATAAGGTGTCCTTTGTGAATACATGAATTTTTAACTAGCCACTTTATGACTTGTATCCTACCAATTTTTTTATTTTTTTTTTTTTTTTCTCCTCCTTTCAAACACCCCCATTTGCAGTCCACTCTGAGCTGGTGGGAGGAGACAAGTGCCCGAGATCTCTCCCATACATGGCACAGAGGGATTCCTGATCTTTCTTTAGTTACAACATAGGCTGAAGCAGCAGAAATCCTATATCCGCACTGGGCAGTGTAGATCTGGGTGGAGCCAAAAGACTTGTCAGAAAGCTCCGCACCATCTCTTTCCATACGCTATGATAGGAGAAATAATGTGACTCCTTCCTTGGCTGTCAGTACGTCTTGTCCTCAGCTAGATGGAGTTGAGCCTTTTTTTTTTTTTTTTTTTTTTCTAGTGGATTCTCAGTTGAGGAAGCGGGAGGAGAGGACAAAGTGGCTCATAAGTGGAGAAAGGAGACACATTCTCTGTCAACACGTACTACAAAGCTTTATTCTCGTCTGTAATATTGATTGATGCAACTTTTGTTGAAAGTATAATTACAGGCGAATAGGTGAAGTCCATCACTGTGGGCAGTACAGACCTCTAGGAATATTGGACAAAAGAGCTGTACAGTATCATGGATGTTTTCTCCTACAAACTGTTTTATAGCTGTCCATTAAAGAGACTAGCAGAGCTGCAGTACCATGCCCAGCCTGTGAACCCGAGTGGTGCTGTTTTCTGCAGAACGCATCAATATTTATTTATTTATTTTTTTTTTTATTTTAACCTGTTTAGTGATTTCACCTATAATCCAAGTGGGCACATAGCCTTCCTCAGAATCAGTAGAAGTGACGCAATTCTACTCGGGTTATAAGTGAAATCCCTTCTTAAGGTAGACATATGAGTAATGGCTCACATTTCAGCTGAATTTTTCATGGTCTGTGTCCGGACCTTATAGGAATATGAGGCTGTTAAATTTGACTAAGGAGATCCACAGCTGGGAAATCGCAGTCTGGACTGTGGAACTCACAAAAATGATAACGACCTTCCTCACTTTACCACTTGCTATTAAGGTCACAGCTTCCTTTTCGTGACTTTGTGGTTTTCGGCAGGACTGCTTATTCACACTGTGGTCACCTCTTTCTTCTTGCAATTTTGTATTCAGTTGCTGTATGATTTTCCAGGTAATGGAAAATATTAACATCATGTGTTTTTATACCTTTTTTAAGCTAAAAGATAAGTAGGTATAGCTGAACATACAGCATGAATAGGCTTTCAACCGCTATCTCCATATTGCCTGAACTTTACTTGTATCCATTTAACTCCCGTCACACACAACGATGCAGCAGCGATCACGACAGCAATAATGATCCTGTAGGGATTGTTGGTGCATCGTTACCTGGTCGCTGGGAGACTACCAGGGAGCCACCTCCCTGGAAGCAGGAGGACCTGGAAGCCTGTGAGGTCGCTGATCGCTAGTCTCTCACTGTCACATGCAGCAATGCGTGCTGACCACCGGGGGCACAACAACCAAAAAAAGACTCGGTGCACTTTGTAACGATCAGTGATCTCACAGCAGGGGCCTGATCACTGCTAAGCGTCGCATGTAGTGAGATCGCTGTTGCGTCACAAAACCTGTGATGTTACAACTATCTTGCTAACTATTTCATTATGTGTGACGGGGGCTTTACATAGGTTTAGGCTGACTCATCTAATGTGTACGGCCACCTTCAAATTTGTCCTATGACAATTTTACAGTAACTGAGGTGTCCAAACATCCCCGACAGAAAATGGGGGAAGGATCAGGCATGTTGCATTTCAGTCAGCTTGATCCTACTAGAGACCAGATCTGTTACTGTTCAACGGCAGGATCATTATTGCACTGATGCCAAAATACATCACTGAAGACTTCAGGTGATCAGAAAGGGATTAAAGAAATCCATTTTCTAACCTGGGAATGGATTTGGTATCTGCTGCTTAGATTGATACCTGTGTGAAGGTGGTGGTCAGAAGCCATAGGGACTACGGACAGGACAGAGGGCAGCCCAACACTGTTTCTAATGGAGTACTAATTTCATAACAAAATAAAGCTTTTTCTCCTTCGCCTCATTGGGGGACACTGGACCATGGACGCAGACCCATTGAGGCCAGTTACCCTTTTGCCCCAACCCTTACCAAGGATTGGGCAGACTCTCCGCTGGTCGATCCTCCCGCCTTGTGGCTATGACTCTGCTGTCCCTACCAGACGGGTCCTCCATAAAGGACCCGAATGACTGTCGGGACCCTCAGCATTTGAGGCAGTGAGCTCATCCCTTTCGCCGTCATTCGCCTCAGTATGGGTAGCCAAGATGATCGTGGTTTGGGCGGACACCCTACCTGTGTAAAGTGTGTGGACATAAACCTCAGGGACTACAGACAGGACAGAGGGCAATGCAATATTGTTTCTAATGGAGTACTAATTTCATAATAAAATAAAAAGCTTTATTACAAATCTATGATTTTAATAAGTCATACATGACCTATTGAAGAGATCCAAGAATGATGTGCCCTGGGTATTGTGGTTGCATCAACACGTTCACCTACAGTCCATATATCTACAGAGCTGCTCACCATTGTCACGCCTCCCTCCCTTCATTTTTATCATGGAATGTACAATCTCTTTAGAAATAAATGGAAATGTACTAAAGTTCTATCCTCAGGATTTTTTAATGAATAATAAATCTTTATAGCTCCAACATATTCTGCAGCATTGGTGTCCAAAGTAATACAACAATAAAACATTATTTGTCAACTTGCATGTTGCAATCTCAAAGAAGGAACATAATAAACAGCATGTGCAGCAATAAAGGCCCCTAATTAATAATTGGGTGCATGTCCTTTGGCATTGAAGCCTCCAGACATTTCTTGTAGTCATCTATAAGCTTCTTACACTTCTCAGCTGGTATTTTCTCTTCCTTTTCAGTTTTCTTAACCTTCCTAGCGTTATTCCCGAGCCTGACTCGGGTTAACATTCACTACCAGAAGCGTTAACCCCGAGTCAGGCTCGGGCTTACCCGCGTTCGCGGCAGATGCGGTAAAAAAACCGCATCTGCCGCACTTGCCACACTTGCCGCATAGCTGCCGCACTTGTGCCGCACTCGCGGCGCGGTTGCGGCGCGGTTGCGGTAATCTGCATAGTAAAGGGAACCATGCAGTAGACATGAGATAATGATTGTATACACTTACATGAGGGCGTCTCCCTGTGTGTGCTGGCACTTGTGAGCTGTGTTCGTCATGCCTGCTCTCCCCCTCCTTATGCCCGCCCCCTCTCAGCCTGCTATAGTGATGTGAGGCTGATCTCGTCATAAAGGGGCGGGGCTACCGGGATGCGCGATTTAGCCCCGCCCCTTTATGACGAGATCAGCCTCACATCACTATAGCAGGCTGAGAGGGGGCGGGCATAAGGGAGGGGGAGAGCAGGCATGACGAACACAGCTCACAAGTGCCAGCACACACAGGGAGACGCCCTCATGTAAGTGTATACAATCATTATCTCATGTCTACTGCATGGTTCCCTTTACTATGCAGATTACCGCAACCGCGCCGCAACCGCGCCGCGAGTGCGGCACAAGTGCGGCAGCTATGCGGCAAGTGCGGCAGATGCGGTTTTTTTACCGCATCTGCCGCGAACGCGGGTAAGCCCGCTTTTAGCAACAAAAACCAGACCTAAACAGACCGCCAGGGAGGTTAAAGCTCCTGAATGCCATTGGGAAAAATAACCCTGCAAACAGTTCAGTTCACCCAAAAGATTTAATATGGTAGCAATGAGTCCCCTGACCTCAATCCCATTTAAGTTGTGCTTTATTTATTTATTATTTCTCTCAACCATTCCTGTGTACTTTTAGATGTGTGCTTTGGGTCATTGTTTTGCTGGAGAACCCATGATCTTCAGCTCAAACTGTTTTCTTACAGTGGGTAGGACATTTCACACTAAAATCTCTTTAATTCCCTGATTTCATGATTCCTGTGATACAGTCAAAGCCTCCAGTACCAGATACAGCAAAGCAACACCATAGCATTATAGTCCTCCACAATGCTTAATTCTTGGTAGGGTGTTATTTTTTTCTCTTATAAGCTTCATTGTGTTGTCTGTAAACAAACTTGCTTTTCCTTCTGGGAAAATGTTATGTAGACAGATTAAAATTAAAATAGTCCTGTGTGCTGATCCGGTCCGCGGCTGTCTGCCTCAAGCGGACAGCCACGGATTGGATCACACACGCAGTGTGAAGCCGGCCTAACACAGGAACAGGACCTAACATGTGCTTTGTAATTCACTGAAGTCGTAACTAATTGGCTAATTCATGTCACATGGGCACTGACAAATGATCACAGGTGATTCTCATTTGCGACTTACCACAGGAGAATCAAAATGAGTTTCCATACTTTTTTTTTTTAATGTAAAGATTGCCCATACCAGTATCCAGCAAGCTTTAGGTTTTTCTGTTTTTTTTTTTTTTTTTTTTTTTTCCTCCTGCACATTGTCTTTTATTTTAAATAGTTGTTTATAATTTGCTGATTTCTATACAAAAAAAGCTGTTTCACTTGATTCATTTGTCAGGAGATATTCCACATTATGTGCTTACACTTGTGCTCATCGTTATGAGCACCCATGAAGTTTGTATGTATGTATACCTATCTCTCTCTCATAAATCAGAATGTTGATAGAGATGAAAGTGACCTTCAATATGTAGCCAGTAATGGATTACATGTTACCCATATAGTGGAAGTAATGAGTCCTGAGGTGACACACAAGTGGATATCCACTGCCCACAGCATTCCCCAGTATGCGCTTCGCAGACTCTTTATCAAGGGGTGACTACAGACACCGCAGAGGGCCAAACACCATTTCCATACTGGAACCATAGACATGAACAAGAATTACAGAATTGGCATAACACCGCACTCTTGCTGGTTTACCTAATCCCCGCCACCTCCGACCAGCATTTACAGACCGGTATTCCCATATCCATGGCTTACATGGGGGGGCTA
Source organism: Allobates femoralis (assembly GCA_033576535.1). NCBI lineage: Eukaryota > Metazoa > Chordata > Amphibia > Anura > Aromobatidae > Allobates > Allobates femoralis. The sequence goes on from JARQOC010000008.1 coordinate 156,919,802, forward strand.
GTGACCAGGTGTTATTCTCTAGAAACAATGCATTATATGGGGATAACCATACTGGGCTCTGCTGCTTGTAGTTTTACTTGTGACTTCAACTTGGTAGTTTTTAGATAGGCCATATGTCTTACAGGATGCCACACAGACCATGATGACTGTGGCTTGTGCTGAGCAGGATGTGGAGATTTCTGTAATTGGAAATGATCACGAGATATTCCACTGTGATAGCGATAACTGACATACAAAAGAAATAAGAAATACTGGGGGGGGGGGGGGGGGGGCTCAGTTCATAGCATTTGCTTCCTTTTTTCTCATAAATCACTACATCGATTGTGTTGGATTCTGACATCTATATAAAGATGTTTTATTAATCTTTAATGTGGAGGTGTAGGCACTGTGCACTATATGGTGGAGGCTCTCCCATGAATACAACAGTTCTCGGGCAGAATCCCTTTGATTCGGCTTTTTTATATATACTGGATTCATACACCTGTTTCAATATTTAATTACTAATTTGTGAAGTGTTAACAATGCAACAATAAAGACTAACACAAAATGTTATAAACTCGGCTTATACTCGAGGATGTATGGTTTTCAGCACCATTTTTTTTTGCTGAAAGTGTCCCCTCACTCGAGTCAGTATACAGGCTGAGTGGGGGGGGTCACTGTGATCGGGGGGGGGGGCGATCGGGGCTGGAGGTGGGGAGGCTTTATTAGGAGTGGGAGGTCACGTGGGCCCGCTCATTAGTGCAATGCAATATGCACTGCATCTCCCTGTCAATCAGCGGCAAGGGGAGCGGTGCATCATGTGACTGGCGCTTCAGTGACCATCACTGCTGCGCCGCGGTCACATGATTAGAAGCCGGCAGACCGGAGGGAGGATGCACAAAGCCCGCAGACGGTGCAGAGGAGCATCAGAAGGTTGGCAAGAAGCTTATTTTATGGTGTGCGGCAGTACCAGGGATGGAAACACTATATACCAGTCATAGAGACATGATATGAAACTATATGCAGCGTATATACAGGGATATATACACTGTTATCAGGGGCTATCTACAGTGATGAGGGGTTATATATCAGGATAGGGGATGCTGCATTTCCCGCCCTAGGCTTATACTCGAGTCAACAGGTTTCCCCAGTTTTTGGGGGTAAAATTAGGGGCCTCGGCTTATACTTGTGTATATACGGTAGTACCGTATGTATATATGGGAGAAGTTGAATTCCTCGGTATGCATCTGAGTGGGATCCGTTAGACTCTGTCCCATTATTGGTCCGTACAGAATCAGAATATCCCCTATGTGCAAGACCGAAATCTCCTAGCCGTTCTGAATTTAAAGGTAACCTGTTGCCTACTTTATGCCTCTAAACCTATGACTACCTGTCCTGCAGATTCCTACTACATCCCTAATCAAAAATGACTAACTTGCATTCTCCTGTGTCAACAAGATTGCAGACACTGTGAGCGTTCTGTAAGGCTCCGCGTCTCCCATCTCTCTATGGTAATTGCGCCCCAGTGGGCATGATTCATCCAGAACCACGCTCCCAGCATCTGAAATCTGGGTCTTCCTCCAGGTATGACGCTCTGCATAATTTGCGGTCTGGGGGATTATTGAATGTACTTGCCGGCTTCCGGATGAGCACTGCACATGATCCAGAGCCGGCTAGTATAACCAATACACACCCACACTATGCAGGACCAGAAGTAACACAACTGTGGTGTCATACCTGGAAGAAGACCCGCAGATTTCCAACACTGGGCTCGCTTCCACTGGGGCGTGATTACAACAGAGCAACATGGAGCCTTACGTAACGCCCAGTGTCTGCACTCTTGACGACCTCCTGCTTATTAACCTAGGAGAATGTAAGTTATGAAATAATTTTACACAGCGATGACGGATGTACTAGGAAGTTGCAGGGACAGGTAGTGATGGATTTGGGGGCATAAGGTGGTGACAGGTTCCTTTAAATTCAGAACTGCTGGGTGATTTCTACCTCGCATGTGCCAACATAGAACGTGTGCTGCTGAGCATGCGGTCTTCAGATTACATTGCAAAAACCTGCTGGCAGACTCCTTGATGGATCCTGATGCTGTAATGCCCTGCACATGAGGTAACAGACATGGCTAATCAGGAGAACTATAGGAAATTACTGATTGGAGGGATGTGTCTGTCTGTCTGTCTTTTTTTTTTTTTTATTTTTAGAACTACTGTGACCATTTTAACATTTTATGGGACTTTGTAGTTGTAGGTTTTCCTCTGATCCTAAATGAATTCTTCTGATTTCAGGTACTGTTTGTGGATAACTGGAGGGTACTACATGGACGGGAGTCCTTCACCGGTTACAGGCAAATCAGCGGCTGCTATCTCACCCGGGACGATGTCCTGAACATGGCACGATTGCTGGGCCTTAAAGCCTGATCCTATAATGGTGATAACGATTAAAATGGAGGTTTAGTAAAAAAATTTCAACCAAAGGATTCTCCCAGTTGACCTGTCCTCAGACTTACCGTCCCTTCGAAGACTTTCAAAGTCATCAAGTATTTCTCATTATTACTCCACCCTTCATGGCGTGTTGCCTAAGAGCGCACTTTTTTGATATACGGTAGTTTTTCAATTGTCAGATAAAATCAGCTAATTATCGATTTTCTTACGCACATTCCGGTTCTACAGTATTGATATACTGTCATCCCAATGATGTAGCTGTGTGAGCAGCTCTAAATGTAATGAATGTTGAGGAATTGTGTGAAGACTCAAGGGTACGTTCACACAACGCTTTTTCAGGGGGTTTTGAGTAGGTCGGCTCAAACTCGCCTAAAAAATGCTCAACAAAAAAGGAGCGTTTTCATTTCTATGTATAATCAACTTGTTCCTATGGTCAGGCCTTTGAGTGTCTGGCAGCCGTGACCGTTTCCCAAATGCGCCAAACTGTAAAAGAAACGGCCATTTTTCATCTGTTCTTCGCTCTGACGACTCTTGACATTCCAATCACGAGTCAATGGGAAGGGTCAACAGACGCCCCAGATTGTTTTTGAGAGGTTTGTCAGCATTTTTGCTCAAAAAACACTGATTTCTTCATTGTTGATACGACAGTGGAGGGGGGACCTAAATAAAAATTGTCAAATCCTCCTAGCAAAAAAAGCCGATTAAGGCTGCCTTCAGGTTTGCAGATGCCTCCACAGCGTTTTGCGGAGGCATCTGCAAGCATCTGCATGCAGACCGCAGCCCCTATGTTTATAATGGAGCGCACGGCGGTCTGCAGATGCTTGCAGACCGCCGTGCGCACCCATTCACTCCTATATGTGTTCTGTGTGCAGGCGGATGCCATTTCACAAATCACACACTCGCCCGCACCAGGGACGCAACATGTCACGTCCCTGGTGCGGACGAGAGTGTGTGATCTGTACGCAGGCATCCGCCTGCACACAGATCACATATAGGAGTGAATGGGTGCGCACGGCGGTCCGCAAGCATCTGCAGACCGCCGTGCGCTCCATTATAAACATGGGGCTGCGGTCTGCATGCAGATGCTTGCAGATGCCTCCGTAAAACGCTGCGGAGGCATCTGCAAATCTGAAGGCAGCCTAAAAAATCACTTTGGAAAGTGACCACAAAACTCACAAGCAAGCCAATATTTTCCTATAAGCAAAATGATGGTTATTTGGCTGCTGGAGAGAAGCTGAATGTGCTCATACGTGAGGCTTCCCCATGATCTGTCTGGAGCACTGCTCGTCAATCACCAGCCTACGGTACACGATTAAGTGCCTTGTTCTACTGTATAGCTATATACCCCACTGCCGACTATTGTCCTCTATTATATGTCGGGTTACTAAAGTTTATAAAGGTGTAAACATGACATTGAGTCCGTTCACATTTCCATAATTTCAGTAAATCGCAGTTGACGGTTCCATGACATTTGGAGTAACTTTGCACCAATCCTGAGTTGCGTCCTATTTTTGACTACCGTACATTTATATGCACATGTGAAAATGATGACCCTGATTCATCCTGGCCGGCCTTTTGTAATCTTGTCCCGATAGTCTGCAAATTCATTGAGTTATGCTTTCACACAGCAGTGAGGCTAGGGCTACATGGTGACGAGTGTTGCGGGAAAGCAATTCTCTGAAGAGTCGTGCAACAAAAATTGTGTAACATGTCTGCGATTTTGCTGTCGCTCGACTATTTTTAAGGGAAGCTGTCGCATGTAAACTATTAACTTAGATATAGGGTTAATCTGCAGGTTAATGTTATTTGAAACCTGCCTGGCACATGCACTGGCACATGCACTAAGAGCCTCACAGCCAGGAGGTAATGAGTTTTAATCATTCCTGTAGCGTTTGGGTTTCAGTAATGGAGGCGGCACCGTCCAGATCCAGTCACCACTTTGTATGGAGAATGGCCCCTTCCCCCTCACACTGACTGCTTCCTCTAATGCTGAGCGGCTGTCAGTCAGTGCAGTGGGAGGCAGGTAGTCGTTGCTCATCATACACTGAGCGGTGACTGAGTCTGGATGGCACCACCTCCGTGACTGAAACCAGACTGCTGCCGGAAGGATTCAAGTTAATTTCCTCCCGGCTGATTGGGGGGGGGAGGTTAATGCACAGACACTGGTCAGGTTTAAACTCTATTCACCCCATAACAGAATATAAGCTATTAACTTGCAATTTTACATGTAACAAGGTTCCCTTTTAAAGTTCTGATTCTGCTGTAATTAAACCAAGTTGCACACAAGGTGGTTGCGACATGTATTGACATCTATGGCAAGGGTGGTGCAATCGATCAGCGACACAAAACCCTACATATTTGGAAACCTTTACGACTGTGTCGCAGTCTCGGAATGTTGTAGGTTGCCATTGGAAATCGCTACATCCAGTGTTCGACTTGTCACTGCAGTGTCATCATGTATCCCTAACCTTTAGGCAGACTGGGTAGCTAACGCCTGCGACTTTTTAGGACTAAATGGAAAAACTTGACCAGAGTTCAGTGGTTAAGGGTTTACTAGGATGTCTGCACTAAAGTCTGAGATTGGACCGATGTGCACACAGACTAGCATCGGGTCTTCTGAGAATGACTGCTTCATCTACAGTATTGTCAGGAGAGCCACGGCCAGTCCACGCATTGTGGTCCATGATCGGGTTGATGTGTACTGATGTCAGAAAGATGTTTTCTCCACGTGGCGTCTGCTCAGTCTGTTGCATAAAAAAAAAAAGAGTTCAAATAATTGTATGTTACTGATGAGATTCTGACCAGTGAAGAGCGAGCACTAACTTGCTCCGAAACTTGAAACGAGCAGCCTGATGCATAGACTGGTGCCTCTTGTGTACAGAGTATAATAGGGGTCAGTCATCGTAGAGCTCGCTCATCAATAATTATGACACAGTACATTTTTTGCTCTTTTTTTTAATCTTGGCCTGATCACCATTTACTCTGTTAATTCTTTCATTCTGGTACTGACAATAACTATATGACTTTGTAAGTAACTTGCTTCAATAAATGGAGAAAATTGCTAAGCAATGAAAGTTGTTTGTGTATCTATCTCTTAAGCGGCAGTAAAGAACCCTTTTTAATCAGTGCAACTACACATCTAGTGTGAAGGGAGGAAACTGAAGATGCCCGTGCTGACATCATGCAAATACACAGCAGTCAGTGGGGAACTTTAGCATTCACACTTAAAGACACTGGTGAAATAGAGACCACAGAGGCACAATGTTTCTTGTAAGGCGGCCGTCACACGCACAGATATCTTTAGCGATATTGTAAGTGATCACGTGCACGCGCAATCGCTTACAATATCGCTGACATCGCTGGTGAGATGTCACACAGACAGACTCACCAGCGATGTGGAGCAGCGATCTCGCTCGTTACTATGGTACACATCGGGTAACTAGGCGCCGCGCGTCGCTTAGTTACCCGACGTGTACCATAGTTACCATCTCCCAGCATAGGCGCGGTCACTGGGAGATGGATCATCGTGGTGTCATACACCACGATGATGCAGATCGTTGCATCGTTCATCGCTAGATCTGAGAACCGGACCTCAGATCAGCGATGTCACGATCAAGCGATTTACCATCGTAAATCGCTTGATTACATGCAACGATATCTTGCCCGATATCGCTTAAGCGATCAAAAAGGAGATCGCTTAAACGATATCGGGCAAGATATCGTTCCGTGTGACGGCCCCCTAAGAGGGATTTCTGACCTCTAAGAGATTTTCTAATGATAAAACATGTCAGCATGTTACCATTAGAAATGGTGTTTGTAGAGTTTCGCACAAGCTGGTGTTGTCGCGGGATTACATGATCATGGTGATCAGTCCATGTTATACTCTGGACAACGTCACTTCCTTCTCCCTGCCTTTGCATGCGGGAGCAATTCACAGGAAGTTAGTGTCAGCCATCACAGAGCTTGCGGGTCATAACAATGTCCTGGGGGCCCCAGAAAAGTGACTTCTGACATTGATGTAACTGTGCTGGTACCGGAGATCAGCACAAGCCTTTTTATTGTTATGGGGGCAAACCTGGGGAATGAGAAAGTTGTCCTAGTAGTGGATAATCCCTTTAATGTTGGAAGTCCTTGGGCCAGAATATACATTGACAAAGCTATTTTCAACCTAGAAGATGATTTTACATTGTAACCATGAGGATTCTATATCTAAAATAACCAGAGATATTGTTGCAAAAAGGTTTGTTTTCCTTTGATAAAATACAATCTACTGGTCTTACTTACAATTTTCACACAGGGTGTTAATACTATTTCTATCCCTCCATAATCTTGTAGAGCGTTTCCTCAGAGAAGCGGAGTTTTGCCCCTTCATCCATAAGAGCCTTTGTCAGGTCAGACACTGATGTTGGGGAGAGGCTGGGTTCATTAATCTCCATTCTGATTCATCCCAGATGTGTTGGATGGGGCTGAGGTCCAGGCTCTGTGTGGCCGCTCATGTTCTACTTTAAACTCCTCCAACAATTGACCTTTTAGGCTGTGTCCAGACACATTGTTGCTTTTGCAAAAAAAACACAGCAAAACTTTAAGGGTTTCTAGCATCTCCTGATTTCTTGGCAGGAGACTTGCTGTGTTTTTTCCAGCGGTATTGCCATAGAACTCTAAAATGCAGGAAACTATTGACCTGCTTGTTCTTCCCAAATTGCAGCAAAACCTATGCTTTTTCACATAGGTTTTGCTGGGAAACAAAAATGCAGGTTTAGATTAGCGTGAACATAGTCTTGTATACTGGAAACAGAAAAGTGTCTTTCCCAAACTGTTCCCACAAAGCTGAAAGTTACAAATGTCCAACATTTCTTGTGTTGAAGACTTAATATTTCACTTTACTAGAACTAATGGAGGCCGACCCATGGAAAACCAAGCCTGTAGCATCCACCCTCTACCAAACCTTACAGCGGACACAATGCAGTTAGGAGGTAACATTCTATTGGCATTCTCCTAACCTAGACTTGTCCATCAGATGCGACAGAAGTGTGATCCGTCACTGCACAGACCAGGTTTCCTCCAGAGACTGGTGGCTTTACACCACTCCTTCCGATGCTTGGTATTGTGCTTGGTGATGTACGGCTACAGCTGCTCATCCATGAAGCTCCCGGCGGGGCAGTGTTTGTGCTGATGGCGGTCTGGACTGTGCAGTTATGGGGTCAGCAGAGCGGTGGTGCCTTTTCTGCCCTCTGCTCAGCACTTGGTCCCCTGCTTTGTGGCTGACTTGCTGCAGCTACTTCCTATTTTCAATAATATCACTCACAAGTGATGGGGAAATGTTTTGGAGGAAGAAATGTTGCGAACTGATTTATTACACCGGTGACTCCTATTATAGGACTGTGTGCAGAGCTCATCGAAACCAGCAAACGGCCATTCTGTTACATGTTACTGGTGAAAATTCTAGTACAACTTATCACATTTTAGAAGGAAACTGATTTATTCATCGGACTCTGGTATCTTTTAACCCTTAAAGGCAATATATCAGCAGGTTTTTGCTATGCAATCTGAGAGCAGCAGGGGGTAGGAGCGGGGTCACTTACTTGTATGTGTGTTGCTGTTTCAATAAAATGTGTTTTCGCAGCTGGAGGTTATCACTCTAGGACTAGTTGTCATTTGCCATGTAGTGCTCCTGCTTTTTATAATGCCGCTGCCACCACTGATTGGCAGCTTTCTGTGTACACTGTATATTCACAGAAAGCTGCCAATCAGTGGTGTGCATGGTGTTATACACAGCTCAGCATGCGGAGCGCTGCTAGATCTCATCATATGCAGCCAAAAACAAATCCAATACAGCACTTGGGCAGGAGGCAGTCGGACCCCAATAAAGAGGGCAAACTATAAAACCACAATCAACCTGTCAGCATGGGGGAGGTGATTTGCTATGCAATTAAGGTTTGCAACATAGGGCGCCATTCACATTGCTATAAATGGCGCAGAGCGTCTGAAGGCTACCCATTGGTCCTGCCAGCAAGGCCAAATGGGCAGCCCAATTATGATGTCTCTGCACCACTGGATGAATGATGCCCCATGGGGCTCAGCTGCACCCCGCAAAAAATAAGTGCAAAAATATTTTTGGGTATAGTTTTTGTTAATGTGTTGGCCAAGACTCTGTAAGATCGTAATCCAAGGCACGGATTCCCACGCTTACAAGTCCTATCAAAATATTCAGAAAAGGCAGCATTATACGTCGCCATATACAGCCAAATCCAACACAGCACTTAGGCAGGAAACAAACCCCAATAATGAGAGCAAACATGGGTGCACAGACACTGCGCCATTAGTATCAATGTGAATGGCGTCCTATGTTGCAAACCTTAATTGCATAGGAAATGACCTCCCCCATTTTCTGGCAGGTTGATGGTGGTTTTATTGTTTCTGTGCACCTGTTTGCTCTTTTTATTGGGGTCTGACTGCTTCCTGCTTAAGTGCTGTGTTGTACTTGTTTTTGGCTGCATATGGGGAGTTTTTCTATTGTTGCCTTTTTTTGAGTAGGCTCTGCTAGATCTGCAGCAGAGAAAACGTGATTCTATCACAACTGCTGAACCCAGTAAAATAAGTGATACTCTGATTCCAGCGATGTATCTGTCATTATATCATGCTTGCATAGCAAAAACCTGCTGACAGATTCCATTTAGTCCAGGGGCCGTTACCTTTATGCCTTCACCTTCAGTTCTTTTATCCCTCTTAATTTTGCTGTCTTTGCTATCTTTTTATCTATTACATTTCTGGTGTTTTTTCATAGAACGAAACTTTTGCCTCCTTGGCGGCTTACTATTTAAAACCTCAAAAATGTTTGCTATGACTGTTTTAGTTGAGTTTCATATACCTCCTGCAGACACAAGAAAGTAAAGACAAAAACTATAGATAAAACACCGTGGTGATATAAAATGCAACCTTTACAAAGCAACGAGCAGGATTTTTGTCCTGTAAGGGTGCCTTCACATTTCAGGACGTTTGCGCCGCGGACGGTGCGGCTCTGTTTCCCGAAATACGCATGCGGATTGTGCACCTATCTTTAACATGGGATGTGCAGTCATCCGCACATAGCCACGTTCGTTCGCGTTCAGCTGCGTAATTATACGCATGCGGACAGAGAAGAAGATTTTATGCCGCCAGGGAACGCGGCTTGTAGCATTTTTCGGCGCGTCCAAAAAAATGCAAGTGTCCGCATGCGCACGCTGCAGATACAAGTAACATTAGCCCCCTATGAGACTGTACGCATGCGGATGGTTTTGCGCACAGCTGCGGATGAAACGCATGCGGACACCTTAGTGCACATGCTCAAAAAGCCCATGGGCGTGTCTGTAGGCAGGGACACTGAAAATTGGGCTAAGTTTAGCGAACGCATGCAGATGGAAAACGCATGCGCAAGGCTCAAAACGCAGACAAACGCATGTGAACATTGTGGACCTGCGTGCGCAAAGCTATGCGTATGTAAAACGCAACGTTTACACGCGTACGCATGCGTTTTCACCTGCGGCTGCGCATGCGACGCAACGTAACCGTCCTGAAATGTGAAGCTAGACTAAAGTCAGAGCCATACAGGCGCTAGCATGCTGAATGCAATTGTAACTTAAGATGGAATAGCCAATGTTGGATTGCGCAAAAAGAACGTCTTGAAACTTGCAGAAATGCATGCAGCGTTGATTGATGCATGTCGCACTGCGGACCTTTGTGCATCGGGTCATCTTCCTCCTCCTGGCTTGCCCCCCCCTCTTCTTTATTTAAATTTCACGCTGCCCCGCCACTTCTAACAATATATGAAAAAACTGACCAGCGACACCAGCAAATGTGAACAGGTGCCAGCTAAAGTAACACATCTATAAGGAAGCATACAGCTGCACTCTGGGATACAAGAGAGAGGGAAAACTTGATTTAGCAAAATTGCTGTGAACACTAGATGGGGTAAATATATGAAGCTAATGTAGAATGTAATGGTGGGTTTACACGCTCAGATATCTGATACCATATTGTTTAAACGTCACGCGTTTCACATCGTTCGAACGATATCGTTTTTGCATCGTGTGTAAACGCAGGATATCTGAAGGAAAATCGTTGGATCGGACATCTCAGCAGTGTGCTCAGGACCTCACTTTTATCGTTCGTTGTCCAATTAACGCTCCAGCAAAGTGCAGCATCGTTCAGTGTGACACCAAGATGAACGATATCGTTCTGAATTCTCCTATTCCTGCCACTTTATCCAATTGTTCACAAAGTTGTAATGAACGACGCTGGCGCGTTGCCAAATTACACATCGTTAACCATATCCTTGTGTTTGATATCGCACTAACGATGTCGAAATGATCACCGTCACGTGACATTCCAAACTATATCATTTTCAGATATCTGACTGTGTAAACCCACCATAACAGAGGAAATGAGGCAGAGCAAAACTGTTGTGGAAATACTAGAGAAGGCACATACACGAAAGTAATGTAGAATAACAATGTGTAGATAACATTCATTTGCAGTGTGCCAGAGTTGGATCCTATTATTGGATCGCACTCCTCTTGCAAACCAATGAGTCTGTGGAAAACATCAGACTACACCAGAAGTCCCCAACTCCAGGCCTCTAGGGTCGCCAACAGTGCAGGATTGTATTGCACAGGGGTTGGAATCATTACCTGTGCATTTGATCACATTAACACCTGTGCAATACTAAGGAAATCCTGCACTGTTGGTGGCCCTTGAGGACTGGGGTTGGGGACCTCTGGACTACACTCTGATCCCATCTAAGTACAGTGTGATTTTTTTTTTTTTATTTTTTTTATTTTTTTTTATTGACTGATGCAATTGGAAAGATGGAGAAAAAAAATTCTCCATCTTCTCATCTGGGAGTATTAAGGTAGTGTCACACTAGGCGATCTAGAAGGTAAAAACTATAAGCGGTCTAATTGGAGGCGCTCAGGCACAAAAGCAGCAGGCACTGGGATGGTTTTTCAACAGACCTTTATTCAGGCTCCCCTCCTACTCCACAACATGTTTCGATAGATTCTCTATCGAAACATGTTGTGGAGTAGGATGGGAGCCTGAATAAAGGTCTGTTGAAAAACCATCCCAGTGCCTGCTGCTTTTGTGCCTGAGCGCCTCCAATTAGACCGCTTATAGTTTTTACCTTCTAATATAAATCCCTCTCTGAGGGTGAAGCGGCGGGGAGCAGCTAGGTGCAGAGTGCAGCTTAACGTGAGGACCTAACGTCGCCTGGCAACAGGAGCTTTAATTTAAGGACCTGCGGTGACGTGACCGGATGCTCGGAGCACGCGGTGTGCGGATGAGCTAGAGCCTGTGAAGGGCGCCTTATCAAGTGTATTACCGGGTTGTGCGGGGACAGCACAACCCGATAAGGTGAGTGGCCACCTATTAGTACGCCACGCTAAAAAAAGCCCCCTGGTAACCGCACTATTGCGCCCCTTTCTCTTTCTTTTCTCTTACACTAGGCAATCTGGCCTGCGATGTCGGAAGCGATGTGCAGGTGCACGCTCGCTTCCGACATCGCAGGCAAGCTGTCACACGGCACGACGTTGCCGGTGACGCGACGGCGATGTGGGCGGAGCCATCGCTCGCTGGGCTTGGCTCAGCCCAGCGAGCGATGGCTCAGTAACGCTGCGATATAGGCTGGATCGCGCCGCCAACAGTGTCAGACGGCGCGATCCAGCCTAATCGCTGGTCGCAGGTTGACAGGTTTATGAACATGTTCATAAACCTGTCAACCTGCGACCAGCGATAATTTGCAGTTGCGTCGCGCTGTCATACAGCGCGACGCACTTGCAATATCGCCCGCGACATCACTGTTACGTCACTTTTCGGCGATGTGACACTACCTTTAGATCACACTAACCTCACACTCAGATCAGAGTTTGATAAGAACGTGATTTGCATAATGGACCCGATTTCTCTTGTATGAGCGAATATATGCTGGAGTTGCCCTACCCTAAGGCGGCTGTTGACTTAAGCAGCCAGAAGTAAACTATAGAATTATACATTCATTCTCTTGTTCTTGTGAACGGGGAGGATTTTTAAGCAAATAATTGCAAAGTTACGTACAGTAGAAACACGAAAAAGTCCACCCTCCCACCCTACCCCGGAAATGATGGTTTTATGGCCGGAAGTGTGTGGGTAGAGCCTAACATTGGACTCGCTATTTGGACCGGTATGCAAGTATTACAAAGTACTTGTTATGAGTGTAGCAATTATGAATATTTTGCAAGTCCCTACTGACTTGACATCACAACAGATGTTTTCAGCTACTTTCATTTGTGTAACTTGCCTGCCGCTGGTGTTCTGAAACTAAAGGCATTGTGTATCCCCGGGCTTATACATTCATGACTTGTCACCCGTGACCACATGTATGTGCACTGATCTTCTGGGCTCTGATCTGGGTCACACGTCATTGTTCTATTGTGAAACACTGATAAATCCATTTGTAGACTAAATCTTGAACTTCACAAATATGTACTCATCTATGTCAGTAAACCGGTCACCACAAAAGGAAAAACTCTACCTACATATTATAGTGACCGGTCCTACGAGTAAGATCTCACCCGATGTTTGTGAGTCGTTCTGAAATCAGCGATCATAGAATTCATCACGAGAAAATGAGCTTTTCTTTCAATAAACATATTGGGTTAAAATGTAATTAAATCCTTAAAAGTTATAAACAGGAGCATCTCTATGAATTAGTGAAAAATTAACTTTTTGATGATATTCTAACTAAATACAAAAGTGAAACACATCCATTATATAGTCATTACAGCGTGATGTATTTCAAGTGTTTATTTCTGTTAATGTTGATGATTATGGGTTACAGCCAACCAAAAGCCAAAGGTCATTATCTCAGAAAATTAAAGTAGGGAGGATGAAGGATTAAAAACCGTGCTGCCGTATTCCACGAGACATCAAAGGGTGAATATAATATTGATTAGTCAACGCATTTCAGGGCTCCCAGAAACGTGGCAATATGATATTGATTTTTGATATTCTTAAGTGTTTTTATTGATTTTAATGGTAAGTTCAGTTCAAACATTTGGTCGTATTAAGTTGCAATTAAGGGTACCGTTATACATCACAACATTGCATGCAATTTCACTGGCAATTTGCTGGTTGCAGTGAAATCATGGACACATTGTTGTATTTTGTTGCTGTGTACAAATGGAACAATGTGTCCATGATTTCACTGCAACCAGCAAATTGCCAGTGAAATTGTATGAAGTGTTGCAATGTGTAACGGTACTCTAAAAGACAGTATCAACTACCGTATATACTCGAGTATAAGCAGAGTTTTTCCAGCACAAAAATTGTGCTGAAAAGTGCCCCCCTCAGCTTATACTCGAGTCATTGTAAAGTGTCAGTGTGGGGGTGGGGTGGCGTCCGTGGGCTGGAGGAGGTGGGGGGAGGCTGCAATAGGAGCAGGCGGTCACGTGTCCCTGCTCATTAGTGCAATACAATATGCACTGCATCCCCCTGTCCATCAGCGGCAGGGGGAGCGGTGCATATTACATTGCACCATCTGAGAGCCCCCCTCCCCTCAGTGGTATATACAGGCCCCCCTTGCTGCCGCACACCTGTAAAATAAAAGATCATTCATACTTATCCGTGTTGCTCGGTCACTGCGCTTCCTCTAGTCGTCTTCCTGCTTGTACTCGGTGTCATGTGACTGGCGCAGAAGCAATGACGTCATCGCTGCTGCGCCTGCCACAGGAATAGTAGCCGGGTGCAAGCAGTAAGAAGACCAGAGGACGCGCGGTGACAGAGCAACAGGGAGTGTACCACTCGGGGGCGTGTACAGTCATATGAAAAAGTTTGGGCAATCCTCTTAATTTTACTCACTTTTTTTTTTTTTTTTGCTTAAAATTGGGTTTTTGCAACAGCTATTTCAGTGTGATATATGGATATGGGCACCCTTCTGATTTTCATGATTTGAATACTCCTAACTACTTTTACTGACTTACTGAAGCACTAAATTGGTTTGGTAACCTCATTGAGCTTTGTACTTCATAGCCCGGTGTATCCAATCATGAGAAAAGCTATTTCAGGTGTCCACTTGCAAGTTGTTCTCCTAGTTGCATCTTCTCTGAGGAGTGGCATCATGGGCTCCTCAAAACAGCTCTCAAATGATCTGAAAAAAAAGATTGTTCAACATAGTTGTTCAGGGGAAGGATACAAAAAGTTGTCTCAGAGATTTAACCTGTCAGTTTCCACTGTGAGGAACATAGTAAGGAAATGGAAGACCACAGGGACAGTTCTTGTAAAGGCCAGAAGTGGCAGGCCAACAAAAATATCAGAAAGGCAGAGAATAAGAATGGTGAGAACAGTCAAAAACAATCCACAGACCACCTCCAAAGACCTGCAGCATCATCTTGCTGCAGATGGTGTCACTGTGCATCGGTCAACAATACAGCGCACACTGCACAAGGAGGAGCTGTATGGGAGAGTGATGCGAAAGAAGCCGTTTCTGCATGCACGCCACACACAGAGTCGCCTGAGGTATGCAAAAGCACATTTGGACAAGCCAGTTTCATTTTGGAAGAAGGTCCTGTGGACTGATGAAACAAAGATAAGGCGTTATGCATGGCGCCACAAAAACACAGCATTCCAAGAAAAACACTTGCTACCCAGTATCAAATTTGGGGCAGGGTCCATCATGCTTTGGGGCTGTGTGGCCAATGACGGCACCGGGAATCTTGTTAAAGTTGAGGGTCGCATGGATTCCACTCAGTATCAGCAGATTCTTGAGAATAATGTTCAAGAATCAGTGTCAAAGTTGAAGATACACCGGGGATGGATCTTTCAGCAAGACAATGATCCAAAACACGGCTCCAAATCTACTCAGGCATTCATGCCGAGGAACAATTACAATGTTCTGGAATGGCCATCCCAGTCCCCAGACCTGAATATCATTGAACATCTGTGGGATGTAGGGATGGGCGAATCCTGAAATACTCGGAATCGCTGAACTCTAACGAGTCCGGGTCCGAGACTCGGTACTCGTTGCAAGTCCAGCGAGTCCGAATAGTAACCTGTACTTTTGCAGTGTATCTATACAGATACACTACAAAAGTACCCTAAAAGTTAATCTATCTGTATAGATACACTGCAAAAGTACAGGGACTCACTACCCCCGAGTAATTCCTAAGGAATCTCGGCGAGTAGCGTGGCCCCAGAGTCCGCTACTATTCGGGCGAGTCCCGAATAGTAGCGAGTAGATTCGCCCATCCCTAGTGGGATGTTTTGAAGTGGGCTGTCCATGCTCGGCAACCATCAAACTTAACTGAACTGGAATTGTTTTGTAAAGAGGAATGGTCAAAAATCCCTTCATCCAGGATCCAGGAACTCATTAACAGCTACAGGAAGCCACTAGAGGCTGTTATTTTTGCAAAAGGTGGATCTACTAAATATTAATGTCACTTTTCTGTTGAGGTGCCCATACTTTTGCACCTGCCAATTTTTGAAATAATGCATATTTCACATTTTCAGGTGTGTGCGTGTATATGTATATGTGTATAATATATATATATATATATATATATATATATATATATATATATAGGCACCTATAATGACAAACACATGTTAGGAAGAAACAGATACCTCAATATGCTACCAGACAACTCAATTGGGGACCACAAGCCCATGCGGCCCCTGCTCTAGGCGATTAGGGACTCAACATGATTATCACAGAAATGTAGGCAGAGGAGAGCTATAAACAACTGGACACATTTTCAAGTAAAATATTTTTTATTAAAAGAAGAAAAGACAAAAAAACCAAGATACAAATGTAAAAAATAGAAAAAAGAACAAAAAAATAGTGAAATATATACAAGTGAACTGTATAACAGCCCATTATCATTTAATGCTCCGACTCTGCTGGACTCGTGTGAAGAGAAGCCTGTGTTCATTATAAGCTACAAAATCTAATACTTGTGCTACAGAAAAAAACTATATACAGCGACTGTGCTTCTCTTGTCTGACAGTAAGCTATTATTTACCTAAACTAAGGGGTTTAGTACCTGTGACTAGCAGAGAGCCTGGTGTGGGAGGGGCAGTTATCTCAGCTTGGCTCTGTCCCTAAAGAGAAATTCTTTGATCGTGTGAGACTGGCAGCACCAAGTAATCTATCTGATACCTTGTTTGAGTAAGAACTCCTTGCCTGTATTATGTTGCTGTCAGATGAGGTAGCGAAAACCTGCTGATAGATTCCTTTTAAGATTCACATTTTGAAAATTAATTGTGGGTGTTGAGTAAATCTCATTTACTGCCCTCAAACTGACATCTCGTCTTCTTTTTAAAGGGGTTGTCTACTACATGGACAACACTTTTTCATTCCCCATGTGCACTCCCATAAAAAAAAAAGCCTATACTTGCCTCCATTGGCGGCGTGGTTCCAGCAATGTCAGAATTTGTGTTTCTGGGGCCCACGTGTCATTTTTATGACACATGAGCCCCACAACCAGTCAGCGCTGGCTTCCTTCTCCCTGCCATTGGACACAGGAGCAATTAACATGAAGTGAGTGGCAGCCTCATCGCTCACTACTTGTTAATTACTTAATCATCTGTAGGTGAGTAGGAGGAGACCGGTGCTGATTGGTTGCGGTGCTCGCGTGTCATAAAAATAACACGTGGGCCCCAGCAACTCCAGTTTCAATATCGCTGGAACTGTGCCGGCACCGAAGGTGAGTATAGGCTTTTTTATTTTTATGGGGGCACACATGGGGAATGAGCTTTTTATAGATCCATTTCAAACATCGATCTATCAAAAGAAAGAGCAAGTGGCACTCAACCGGAGAGTAGATCAAGTCTTCTTTATTTAATGATGCTAGTTACATGTACAGGGAGGGAGGTTGGGAGCGGTGATCATATGACCTGATGAAGCGCCACATGGGTGTGAAATGTCCTGCTGTTGTCCACTGCTCTCCTCACTCCCCCTCCCTGCACATGTTGTAACCAGCACCGTTCAATAAAGAAGACTTGATTTACTCTCCGGTAAGTGCCACATGTTCTGTATTTAGATGGATCGATGTTTTTATGCTGCACTTGGAGAGTGCAACTCTGAATATTGGGCTTGACCCTTATGACCGCAGGAGTGGTTAGTCACGAGTGTGAATACGTCTTGGTGGTGCCCAGCTGTTTCTTTTGTGATGAACTAGATCCATTTCAAATCGATAAATACGAGACATGAACTTAGCCAGTCCTAGCACTGGAGATAAAATTTGCTGTCCGCTATTACTTCTAACAGTAGATAGTAGCAGAAAGGGTTAAGGGTTTCTTGCCAGGCATAAGAAACATATATAGGAAAGTATTCGACATTGATTTTATTGGTCATCGCATTTCAGAAATACTTTCTAGTTCTTCAGGACAAAATGACACTACGTCAGTGCCGTATTAACCCTTTCTGCAAGTGCCTTCTGTTTGATCCACGTGGGACTGCTGCAACCGTGTGTACTAAGCTATTATAGTGGTTGTGGCTGTCACGACCACATGAGGTGGGCCTGCCATCTTTGTTTCATTACAGCTTTTTTTACCCAGATAAGACCCTATTTGTGCTCCTTTATCGACGAGTTTTCAACTCATTGTTGCTATTACATGTACAAATTGTTTTCTGGTATGTCATTGCTAAGACAACTGTACAGTACGTTAGACTTTGTTGAGCAGAGGATATGGCAGTGGTGTTATTTTTGTGACTAAACCCAACTAAGGACCAACTGTTCTTCGCCCACCAACGCTTGGAGATATCTCCTTTTATCTGGATCTGGCACTTAGTATAAACCATGTTCAATATCAGAAGGGTGCAGGAGGTCATGTTGACATCTCTTCTTTGAACGTAGGTGGTGATACAAGTGAGGACACACTAGAGCATTTAACACATCTCCATATGGTACAAAGAAGCTTAAGGTCCTCTCAGTACACACACAAGAATCACGAGGGAGGTTGCATAAATCTGTGTTCCCTTCACCAACCCACGCACGGTCTGTCCATGTGATCGGTGACCAACAGGTGCGACCGTAAACATTGCAGCCTCCGGATTCACATTTCAGTGACAGACCTGTTGCCGTTTGACACTCTGTCCTGATTGTTCATGATGAGTTTCAGCTTTCCTTGAATGGTGCAAATGACAACTCTTCTGAAGCTGTCTGACAAGAAGAAATAGATCACAGGGTCCAGGCAGCTGTTGAGCGTAGATAAACACAACACCAACTCATTGACGATATGCAAAGTCTGTTTCCATGCAAAACCGGGGATGATATTTATCTGAGCCAGAACGTAGGGCACGCGTACCAAGTGATAAGGGACAAAACACACAATAAAGATGATTAGGACAATGAAGGACTTCTTCATCGCCCGATTACTGTTCCTTTTCGTTAGCGGCTGGTTCTTCACCAACGATGCTCGGTGGAGTTTAGCAGAGATCTTTGCGTAAAAATAGACAAATAGAAAAAGAAGGACAAAAAAAACGATGACGGCAGTCAGGTTGATGGCAGCTGACACATTCCCCTGCTGCTTGAAGTGGAAACACTTTTGACAAGGTTCATTCCCTTTCTTTTCAAATAAGAATGGGGCAATGCAGACCACATTGATGGCCCAGACCACATGAGCCGCCCGAGAGCTCCACTGGACGCTGTGGATTTTGTACTGCTGTAAGGGTCTGATTATTTTAAGATACCGATCCATACTGATGAGGCTCAGGAACATGATACTTGCATACATGTTCAAGTAGAAAAAGGCACCTATGACATGGCACAAGAGAAAAGGTCCGTTACTGTTCTGATATGCAATGCGGAAAGGTAAGCATAGTGCTAAGAGCAGATCGGCGATGGCAAGGTTCCGCATGTATATGGTCATAGACGAACATCGTTGACTATTTGTCCAAAAAGCAATAAGAGCCAGAATGTTGCTCAGGAGACTCAGTCCACAAACAAACGAATAAACCACAGGGAGCATCCAGGACAAGATTCCATCTTGGATATCACAGCCATTAAAAGGAGGCGAAGAAGACACATTGAGATGAAGAGACAGAGGATCAGAAGTCTCCAAGGTCCACATCCATGTAGTCACGTCACTCAGGGTTGAGTTTGTCAGAAGATCCATTATCTGTGAATGGAGAACAAAAAATATTTTTGATATGAAAAGTAATGTGTCTGTCCAGACCATCAAACATGTATTATTGGGCTAAACATCTCAAACTATTATTTCACGAAGAACAACTAAATTCCCAAACGCAACATTTTGCGGATGTCTCAAGCCGAAGACACAATATCACAGGAGCTTTCTCATTAATGCATTATGTATCATTTCTTTCTTGATAATACTCCGATTATGATGATTTAGTCCTGCTCTTACTATCCATTCTTAAGGGTACTTTTACACGCGGCTACATTTCTAGGGTGGCTACAGGTAACTTACTGGCTGCAGTGAAATCATGGAGAGATTATTCCATTTGTACACAGCAACAAGATAGAACCTTGTCTCCATGATTTCACTTCAACCGGTAAGTTACCTGTAGCCACCCTAGAAATGTAGCCGCGTGTAAAGGTACCCTAAGGGAACAGCACTCTGAGAACATCAGGACCTCATACAAGCGAAGTGGACATTAACCATGGTCCTCCCCAAAAACAGAAAGAAAGCCATAGCTGCACTACGAAGCTGTTCTCTTTTAAATGTTATCTGATATCTACCTATCTAGAAAAAAAATAAGCAAACGTTCAGGTATAGGTGCCAGAATACACGTTGTAACCCATAAACCTATGGTACATAAAAAAAGTGAAAACGTGAGCAGCACTTGTAGCAAATTCCATGCAAAAAATATGTATTTATTGGGATTTTTTTAAATATTTTTTTTTAACTTTATCTACAAAAAAACTGATCAGTACCTCGTACAAAAATCACGGAGACGTCATTTTTTTTTCTGGCAGAATAGATGAAAAGGGTCAATACAAGTCTACGGGTCCGTGATAACCACGACAGCACAGGGCCGACATCTGAGTGAAATCCGTGTTCTATCTGTTCCATCTGAATTTCAACAAATTTACTTATCCCTGCTGTCTGTCTGTCTAGAAAAAAAGCCAGACAACCGTTCCTTTAACCTTTCGGCCCTAGTGTAATCCTATATAGTGGATTATATATACGGTATATCAAAACAATGGCAGCACACTGGTAATGCCAATCACATGCAAACAATGATGTTCCCAGATGATGTTAGTAATGTTTTTTTTGAGACACCAATTACATGTAGTGCAGGTAGGAGAGGGGAAGATGCAGACGACGGCAAACCATTTTGCGCTGGTGGCGCTTCTAGTACAAGCAGTTTGCGACCGTCTGCACCTTACCCTCTCCTCCCTGCGCTACATGTAATTGGTGAACCACAATAAAGAAGACTTCCACCTTCTCCCGGTGAGTGCCACTTTTTCATTCCCTTCTAAATGGATATATATATATATATATATATACAGTATATACAGCCCATAGTCTCTAGATTATATATACAGCCAGCAGCCTTTATGTTGTATACAGTATATACAGCCTCTATATTATATATGCAGCCTTTATATTATATATACAGCCAGCAGCCTTTATGTTGTATACAGTATATACAGCCCACAGCCTCTATCTTATATATATGCAGCCTTTTATATTATATATATACAGCTGGCAGCCTTTATGTTGTATACAGTATATACAGCTTCTATATTATATATGCAGCCTTTATATTATATATACAGCCAGCAGCCTTTATGTTGTATACAGTATATACAGCCCACAGCCTCTATCTTATATATATATATGCAGCCTTTATATTATATATATACAGCTGGCAGCCTTTATGTTGTATACAGTATATACAGCTTCTATATTATATATGCAGCCTTTATATTATATATACAGCCAGCAGCCTTTATGTTGTATACAGTATATACAGCCCACAGCCTCTATCTTATATATATGCAGCCTTTATATTATATATATACAGCTGGCAGCCTTTATGTTGTATACAGTATATACAGCTTCTATATTATATATGCAGCCTTTATATTATATATATACAGCCAGCAGCCTTTATGTTGTATACAGTATATACAGCCCACAGCCTCTATCATATATATATGCAGCCTTTATATTATATATATACAGCCAGCAGCCTTTATGTTGTATACAGTATATACAGCCTCTATATTATATATGCAGCCTTTATACTATATATATATACAGCGAGCAGCCTCTATAATGTATATATATATACTGCCGGCAACCTCTATATTATACTGTATATATACAGCCCACAGTCTCTAAATTATATGTATATACAGCCAGCAGCCTCTAAATTATAATCATGAATCATGAAAAATGTAATATTGACATCAATGTATTATAATCATCCTATAAAAAATAATGTCATCCATTTCACAACCTAAAAGCAATGAAAGACAATGTGAAAGTGTCATACTGTCTGACGATGTGTTTCCAGGAATACAGACCTGGTCGTGTACGAGTGGTTATGTGGAACCGGTGCCCATATGACAATACTATGATTCTGACTAGTATTTTACACAAAAGTGCAATGATGTCACGGGGAGTTTCCCCTTTACATCATATTCTGAGTTTAAGGTGGTGGTGGGCTGGAGCCTGCGGAGTGAATACTTATGTCATAGCTTTCCATATGTTTAGGCATGGAAAATATTTCTAGTTACACAGTAAAAAACAGCAATAGTTATTCGTATAACTCCAGTACAATTCTAGGTGTGTACATTAAAAGATCCTGCTGTAAACTGCAGTGACAGTGCTCAGCCTCCCAAGGGGGACCCGGCTCTTAGGCAATAATTGGGATCCAGTAGAAGACAATCCCATTTGGAGGAGACTTTGAAGATAACTACATGATCTATTAGAAATATAAAAAATAAACATATTTGGCATTGCCATGTCGGTAACTGTCTGTATTATAAAAATATAAAATTAATTAACCTGAAAGGTATGTCGCATAAAGAAAAAAAAAATTTCAATGCAAGAGTTGCAATTTTTTGCTCTTGACCCATCAACAAAAAATGCAATAAAGTAATCAAAATGCTACATGTAACCTAAAATGGTATCAATAAAAACTATATAAATACTCCCAAAAATACTCCCAAAAAAATAATATAAGTTTAGTATTGATGTGATCATGTTTGTCAAGTCATTATTTCTTCCCATTGTATTGGGTTGTGTATTGCTAATTTAATGTACCGTCTATTCTCGCGTATAATCCGAGTTTTTCAGCCCAAATATTGGGCAGAAAAGTCCCCCCCTTGGCTTATACGCGAGTCACTGTATACTGTATACACTGTATACAGTGTATACAGTATACAGGCCCGCCCCCACCAGTATAAAGGCCCCCCCTTGCAGCACAAACCTGTAAAGGAAGAGATTAGAATACTTATCACGGTCCCGCCGCTGTCATCGCGCTCCTCCATCTTCATCCGTCTTCTTCCGGCTTCCTCCGGTCGGCGCAGACAATGACGTCATTGTCTGCGTGACCGAGGAGGAAACCGGAAGAAGACGGAGGAGCGCGATGGCGGCGGCGGGACAGCGGCAGCGGGACAGTGATAAGTATACTAATCTCTTCCTTTACAGGATTGTGCACAAGTCGGGGGGGCCTGTATACTGATGGGGGGGCTGTATACTACCTCTGGGGCTGCTGTATACTACCACTGGGGCTGTATATATCACTGGGGCTGCGTGTATACTACCACTGGGGCTGTATATACCTCTGGGGCTGCTGTATACTGATAGGGGGGCTGTATACTACCTCTGGGGCTGCTGTATACTACCACTGGGGCTGTATATACCACTGGGGTTGCTGTATACTACCACTGGGGCTGTATATACCTCTGGGGCTGCTGTATACTACCACTGGGGCTGTATATACCACTGGGGCTGCTGTATACTACCACTGGGGCTGTATATACCACTGGGGCTGTATATACCACTGGGGCTGTTGTATACTACCACTGGGGCTGTATATACCACTGGGGCTGCTGTATACTACCACTGGGGCTGTATATACGACTGGGGCTGCTGTATACTACCACTGGGGCTGTATATACCTCTGGGCTGCTGTATACTACCACTGGGGCTGTATATACCTCTGGGGCTGCTGTATACTACCACTGGGGCTGTATATACCACTGGGGCTGCTGTATACTACCACTGGGGCTGTATATACCTCTGGGGCTGCTGTATACTTCCACTGGAGCTGTATATACCACTGGGGCTGCTGTATACTACCACTGGGGCTGCTGTATACTACCACTGGGGCTGTATACTACCACTGGGGCTGCTGTATACACCTCTGGGGCTGCTGTATACTACCACTGGGGCTGCTGTATATACCTCTGGGGCTGCTGTATACTAACTACTGGGGCTGCTGCTGTATATACCACTGGGGCTGCTGCTGTATATACCACTGGGGCTGCTGCTGTATACTACCACTGGGGCTGCTGTATATACCTCTGGGGCTGCTGTATACTAACTACTGGGGCTGCTGCTGTATATACCACTGGGGCTGCTGCTGTATATACCACTGGGGCTGCTGCTTAATACTACCACTGGGGCTGCTGTATATACCTCTGGGGCTGCTGTATACCACACTGCTGGGGGCTGTATACCTGTGCTGGGGTCCACCCTCGGCTTATACACGAGTCAATATGTTTTCCCAGGTTTTGGGGGCAAAAGTAGGGGGGTCGGCTTATACACGAGTATATACGGTAATTTACCTCAGCTCCTCTGTCTACTTCACTCAGAGTAGAATTATGCAGATATCAGATTGAAATGCCAACCAATAAGAGCACAGCCTTTTTCTATCAATGCTGTAAGAAGACCACAATACCTTGAGATGAGTGCTCAGGATATATAAAAAGGGACTGCTTCAGTCACCAGGATTTCATATGCTCCGTGGCCTCAGTCTAGGGACTTCAGTCCCGACGAGAGAATCACATCGCGTCTTCATGACTTCTGCTTTGGAATTTTGGTTCTGGCTGCCAAAATAAAATTGTGTCATCATACTCTACATAGCCTCAGTCTAGGAGCTTCAGGCCTGACTGAAGGATCACCAAAAGTGGATTATATTCTGCAGGAGTTCAGCCTAGAACTATAGGATTCGGCTGGAAGAAACCCAGGTTGGGACAATTCGGTCACCTGGCTACAGACTTTGCTGTGCTCAGTTAGCTTCCAAAGCTTGCTGCTATCCTTTCTCAGTGGGTGTCCACCAAAAGCAGGGTGCTGCTGGACTGGGGTAGTTGGCCCTGAAAGCCCTGAAGGCACAATTATTCTAATACGTGGTGAGCCAGTGGAAGGGTGAGACTCTGTTGCTTGTTACATTGTGTGTTCTTGCTGAGTAGGTGTTATATGCCTTTGACTGTTTGGGATCCAAAAAAGTCTAACCAATATGTGGTTCCCTCACCCAGTGTTGTCTGAGTAGTGTTCTGCCCACGGGTAAGGAGTTTTGGCATTCAGTGAAATAAGCCCAGGTCCATGCGGTCTTTTAAAACACCCACTGACCCCTGTGTCTCCACAACTGGTAGAATAATACACTGCGTCGGATGTGACGTCCGGCCGGTGCATAGAACTACACAGAGATTCCAAATCCAGGGGCAGAGAGGACAAAGAATAATGCCGCCCAGCGGGGCGTGCATTACAACACGTAGGTGTGAGGAAGGCAGCGTGGGCATGCCTACCCAGTCCCCCAACCACGGGGACTGCAGTAAGTTTATACTTCTTTTTCACATGTTTAATAGGGACACTTTAGATAAGAAAGGGATAGATAGGGAGCAGCTAGGAAGGTGTAGGGACAGCTAGAGATAGTGTAGGAGCTTAAAATCAGGTGACAGGTTCCCTTTAAAGAGGACCTGTACAAATTAATTGTACAGTGCAAATTCTCCTGTTACCCTTGTGAAAATGTTACATTTGGGGGCTATAGTAAACTTTTTTGTAGGAAGAAGTTACATTTCCATTTTTTGCTTTAGTTCCTGTGAAGCACCTGAAGGGTTAATAGACTTCGTGAATGTGGTTTTGAGTAGCTTAAGGGGTGCAGTTTTTGGAATGCTGTCACTTTTGGTGTTTTCTCTTATTTAGTCACTTTAAATGTGATGTGGTCCCTAAAAATGGTTTTGAAAGTTTTGTTGGAAAAATGAGAAATTGCTGATAAACGTTTAACCCTTCTAACTTCCTAACAAAAAGAATTGTAAACATTTATGTAAAGTAGACATGTGGGAAATGTTATTTATAAACTATTTTGTGGTTTAATAACATAGAGAGTAAAAGTTTGAAAATTGTTAAAATTTTCACAATTGCACACAATAGACCTCGAGGCTGTAGGTCAGAGGAGGGTGGGAGCGATAAAACAGGCGCAGATCTAAATGTAAAAGTACAATATTTCTCAGAAGTACACTGGGCAAGAGAACTCACCTTTATTGTGTCTTGTTTCTTCGCATATCAACCCACTGGGGTCTTAGTCTCCTTGGTATGCTGCTGCTATGCTCCAGAGAGCGGAACTCCCAGCTATGAGCCCGTGGAATGAAGCAAATAATCAAGGTATCCATAAAAGTCATAAAAGCATAATTAAAACAACGCGTTTCGGCTATAAATGTCATAAAATAGCCTTCCTCAGGTAGGCTAATTATGCTTTTATGACTTTTATGACTGTTTACTACTGTGAAGCCATTTGAAATAAATCTCCAAGAAGGAAAAAGGAGTCAGTGTCCTTATCATAAGGTAAATCTCCTTGGGAGCGCTCAATCATCTCGATACCTTGATTATTTGCTAAAATTTTCACAAAAAATTTCAGCAAATTTTTCATATTTTCACATATAAGTGCAAAAAATATTGTCCTACATTTGCGGCGCCCCACCGTAGTCAGGAGTCACATTGGGGTATTGCACCCATAAAATAGGTGTAATTTCCAAGTGGATCCTAGGCTGGTGGGTGGGACCCATTCCTGCACTCCCACATTAATATAGTGGTGGGAGGTTACCTGGGAGGGAGATATATTCACCTCTAGGGGGAACAAAGAGCGGCTAGTCTGTGGAGGAGAGGAGTCGGGACAGTTGGAAAAGAGTGTGGAGCGAGGCGGAAGGTTTACCCGGATGGCTCTACGCTGATCCGGAGGAAAGGAGGGAGAGGATCCTGAGGGGATCATGAGAGAGGGCGTCCGACGTGCGGAGTCTGGGCCCTAGAGAGAAAGGAGGAACCCCAGTGTGGAGCGACCATACTCCAGGGAATTCTCCAGTCCACCATGGGAACGCCGGGCCCGAGGAAACAGCCAGAGTCTACCTCTGCAGTCGTCAACCAGCTGCTACGGTTTATCAGCTGTGGCACCCTGCCGGACGGAGCGGTCTGCCTGCTTCCTTACCACGAGGGAGGGGAGCCCCAAGTCTACCTACACGGAGCCATTGTGTATAAACTCATCCTAGGCGGGGAAGAAAGGACACAGGTTCGTCAACTAAGGTTTACCACGGGTCCCACCATACCACCTGGCATCCACTTGCAGCCACTCGTAGAGCTACCTGTGTGAATACCATCATGCTGAACTGTGGACTCTGTATTTTGCTGCTGAACGATTACAGTAAAGTACCCGGGAGAAAGTGACTTTGCCTTTGTGTGGCTATTTCCATCAACCTGTTTGCTTACAGGAACGCTGTCCAGGAAGACCAGCTCCACCTATAGGGAGCTTTGCCATCTCAGCCGCATTACCATCGACCTCCGGAGGACTGTGGCGGCTCTGGTGACCCATCACCAGGTACTACAGGTGGCGTCACATGACAAACTCTAATCCCCTGTACATACACCCCTTTTGGAAGTGTCGCCCAGGCCACGGCCTCAGGCGCTGCCACCCGTGACATCCTCTGTGAATGTACCCACCGAGCCTGGTGCCCGAGTACCCCAGGGCCTGGGGCTCGACACATTCACAACCAAAATAAAGTGCAATATGTCATGAAAAAACTCTCACTGGGATCCGTTGAAGCTCCAGAGTTATTACATCGTGAAGTGACACTGAACAGAATTGTAAAAATTGGCCTGATGAGGCTGGCTTCACACTACGGTTTTTGGGATCCTGTTCTGTTCATTTTTGAAACGAACAGAACAGGATCGTTTTTGCCTCCCATATATCCCTATGATGCCGGATTGGTCATTTTTGGCCATCCGGTTTTGTGTATTCGGTCCCGGATTCATTTCTGTCCTGTTTTTCACTGGTCCCAAAAACGAAGTCTGCACCGTTTTTGGGCTCCGGTGACAAACCCGGACAGAAACGAATCCGGTCCGCTCCGTGACACTTAACATGGGGGCCTATGGAGCCGGATTTGGGGAAAAACAGAATCGTTTCCTAGATCTGGTTATAGGGTACAAAGCATGCGCAGAACAAGAGCACTGCTCATTACCCATGGTATATGTGTGTAATTTCACTTTAGCAGTGTATCTATATACACTGGTAAAGTGAAATTAAGTCGGGGAATGGATAAAAATGAAAAAAATATCAAATACTTACCTCTCGCCATGACTGTCCGGGAAAGACGTCTGATGCTGCAAAGACCTTAAAAGCTCAATGGCCGGTAGCGATCAGCTGATGTGACTGCTACCAGCCAATCAGCTGCTGGTCAGCTGATCAAGGTCCTAGCATTATCCTTTTTGCATCCGATGTGGATGCCTCAGATTCCCGGGACAGGTGAGCATTTTTTTTTATTTTTAATGCCCACTGATCTTTTTTATTTCACTTTAGGAGTGTATGTTCATACCCTCCTAAAGGAAAAGTACTGCAGGCTCGGCTTCTCCCAGCTCTGTCAGTCCGAATCCCTCCAGACTGACAGAAATGGCATCCGGAGTTCACAATCCGGGCCTGTCCATTCCTGGGCGTGGGGTCCTGCAAAAAATCAGGATCCCACAGACAGGAACAAAAACGTAGTGTGAAGCCAGCCCAAGAGGAAACCAGGCTTCAGGGAGAAGGAGTCTATTGATTTGCAAATGTATAGAATGTGAAGTGTACATATAGTGAACATATCCTTGTAACCATAAAGCGGCTCTTGAACTGGACAAGACCCCCCCAGCACTTCCACTGCCCCATAATGGGACTATTTGATTTCCAAGAATAAAAAACAATATTGTCACAGCATTCAGTTTGTTAAGAAAGAGGCCAAGATGAGCAAACTGCTCATGTCATCATCTACCCAACAGATGTAGGACCCGCCATGGGAAACACGTTTTACAAGAGAAGGACAACAGCTGCATCATTTACAAGTGCATGTAAAGCCCCCCGGTCAAACAGAGCGTCTTCTCCTGGAAGAGCAAACAGGACTGAGCAAATACAATGTGGAGGGTCAATGGCCAGGAACCATGAGAGGACGTCATACTATTCTTAGAAGGGCCGTCATCTTACATATGTAGAGTCTTCCTCATAGCAACTCCCTGAATAAACAAGTGTCTCCAGCTCCAGGGTCTATCACCATCTATCTTCTCTGATGACCTGAACACAGTAAAGTTACTACGGTAGGACTATGTACACACGGGTATTCCCAAAATCTATCATCTAATACACCACGAGAAGAAGAGATGGCAACATTATTTTTATTCTGCACTGTTTCGGAATCCATACCGGGTCAAGGCATGCTGTAGACTGAGAAAGAAATTAAAGGGTCTAGATTGGACTAGAAATTACCCATTGTCCGAGGAATCTAGAATATTATTTCACGGGACTGGATGATAAAAGCATTATAGAACATAGACTACTATATTTGTGTTAATAAAAATTTACTTCTGCACAAGTGTGTAGTGGAGGGGCACCGGATCACTTCTCTTTATAATGGTTATATATATTTGATAGGTGGGCACCACTACCCAAACACTGGGACGATGAGGAATATCATCTGGATCCACACGGTCCAGACCAGGTCGACCGGTCCACTGGAGTCGCTCACTTCAGAGTATTTCACATTAACTTGAAGAACTTAGAGAAGAAAGAATTGGCACTCACCAGGTTCAATGCAACGAGTCTTTCAAGGTGCAGGGAGGGGATGGAGAACGGAGGACTATGGCGTGCCGTTTCGTGCTAGACGACCCATTGAAGTGCCAAATGGCAAGCCATAGTTTTCCATTCTCCGTCCCCCTCCCTGCACCTTGAAAGACTCGTTGCAAGTTAAACATTAATTAGTAATTAAGGGAGGGAACAAAATTGACTATTGATTAAATGTAAATATATTATGCATCCTCTAGACTGGAGGACGACACTACTGCAGGCAATGGCTCCAACAAGGAGCGAATTCTCCACCTATTGTGCATCTAGGTTACCAAAACTCAATTATTTCCAATACAATCTAAATAAAAAAAG
Organism: Allobates femoralis; assembly: GCA_033576535.1. Taxonomy (NCBI): domain Eukaryota; kingdom Metazoa; phylum Chordata; class Amphibia; order Anura; family Aromobatidae; genus Allobates; species Allobates femoralis. Next base: position 156,949,613 of record JARQOC010000008.1, read on the forward strand.
GTCCCAAGTTACTTCATGATATCACTTTGAGGCTAGTGAGCATCAGAGGTACCAAAGTGCGAAATGACAAGACTGGAGCCGGAGGGAGGGACCGACCTAAGGTGACAATAAGGTGTTTTTCTTTTTTTAACCCCTGCTTTTATTATCCAATAGAAAAAGTAGAATTCCAGCTCTTAAACATAAGGTTCTTCTTTATTGAGTCCAGTTCAAGTGCATTAGAAATGTTAAGGCAATCTGCCAGCCTTGGTGATTCAGCGTGACCTAGTGGAGGCCACTTTATCATGCACGAGATCGTCAGCATCATCCTAAATTGGGTAGAGCCCCCCAAAGGGTTTATTTATAGGAAAATATACAGTCAATACATCTTCAATATCATTGGCTACTTTTCAATCCTTAGAATTACTTGTTCCTACAATTATACCTTACACGCTGATTGGCCTTATACATAGTTTTCTCAGAATAGGTGGTGCTATGCAAAATCCCAGAAACCCCAAAAAATGTCAGGGGGGGTATGGTACGTCATCTTCAGAGAAATGGCAGGGCATATGGTTCGAGTTCTTATCTTATCTTGGCATATGTTTTAATATTAAGTTATTGCAAAGTCATTCTCATATGAGATGTAACCTATCTTGATGCATTTTTATAACTGAAAAATATGTTTAGAAGTCTATCAGCCATTTACCATACTTAGGTAACAACTGGGGCCTCTCAACCAGTATACACATAAATAAAAACCCTTTACAGATCTTTATTTAAAGCTGCAAACTTACAAAATTGGTTAAAAACTATGGTGCACAGTCAAAGAGGAAGGAACCCTAATACACGGATATGGCGCCCCCACTCCACGGTGGCTGCCCCTAAGTTTGCCCTTAATTGTCCCTTCAAGTCAGAAACGTGCACGCTATATGTGATGTGGTGCCTTCTCCTATTCACTATTACGAGACCATCACAAGGTCTAGATCGTGCACCTATCTGTCCCCTGGTTGAATTGCTTTCTCAAGACTTGAGAAAGGCTTGAGTGAAAGCCGAAACGTTACGCCACTTGGGCCTGCCAGGGTTTATTTTACTATCTATCTATCTATCTATCTATCTATCTATCTATCTATCTATCTTTAAAGAGGCCGTTACACGCTAAGATTTTGTGAGTGATCTCACCTACGATCTCAGGGCGTGCGCTCATGGACAACTTCATTAGTGAGGTGTCACACGTGTAAATATCGTTCTGTACGCAGCAACGATGTTACGTGCAGGTATCGTTCGCACAACCCAGCAAACGATGCTTGTCAATGTTGTGAATAGGAGAAATCATAAAGGAGATCATTATGGCGGTGTCACACAGAACGATGCAAGCAAATTGCATGACCGACATCGTCTGATTTAGGGTCCTGATCTCAAGTTTGCGATGAACGATCAGACCTGTCACACGCAACCACGTCGTTAGAGTGCCTGAACACCTGTGACGTTTCAGTGATATCTTTAATGATATCGTAGCATGTGACGGCCCCTATAGTCAATCTATCTATCTTTAATGGGCCCATTTCACGCTACAATACCGTTAACGATATCGTTGAAACGTCACAGGTTTTGAGACGTTCAAATGACATTGTAATGACGTTGTAGCGTGTGACACGTCGATATGACCAGCGATAAGTCGGCTGATCGTTGATCGGAGGTTTATGATCACGACCTTAAATCAGTCGTTCATTGTCCGTCCAACCTGCAGCATCGGTGTGTGTGACACCTCAATAACGATCTCATTTACGACTTCGCCTATTCAGAACTGGAGGACGTAGGCAACCAAACGACCGCATGTATCGTTCGCTTATCGCGGAATAGTTGCTGTGTCGTTCCCGATATCTGTACGTGTGACATCTCACTAGCGATCAATGAACGACGTTCAAGCGATCTCTGTCAAGTTGGATCATTGGTCGGATCGCTGAGACACTGAAGTGTGGAACGCGACCTTAAGTCTACCTATCTGTCAAGCTATCTATGCAACGGTCTATTTACTTTCCAAAAATAGAAAAGTAGCAAAGTCGATATTTTGGTCAGACAGACCTTTCTCGGTCTATACAGCTATCTATCTGATCACATATCAATCTAAATATCTGCATATATATCATCAGTTTATCAATTTATCTTATTATCAAAATAAAACTCTATGTTTGTCCAATTAACTATGATCACAAAGAAAAAAAATTTTCCCGATTCAACATGCAGCAGTGTATACATATAGACCATATTTCTGAGTAATAACTACCCATTACTCATTTTACTCTTTATAGTTTCTACTTAGCTATATACTAGTACACCTCAATGAATCAGAATATCATCAAAAAGTTTATTTCAGTCATTCAATATATAAAGAGAAACACATATATATTATATAAAGTCATTACACACAGAGGGATCTATTTCAAGTGTTTATTTCTGTAAATGTTGATGATTATGGAGTACAGACAATCACAACCCAATGGTCATTAAGTCAGAAAATTAAAGTAGGGAGCAAACTGCGCTGCTGTATGCCACGAGGCATGAAAGGGTGACTATAATATTGATTTATCAGTCAATGTATTTCACGGCTCCCAGAAACGCCTAAACATGGCAATATGATATTGATTGTTGATGAATTCTAATTCATAGAGATGCGCTAGTATATGGTTGATTTTCAGCTACCATAATTGCCATTTATGAATCATTCTATCTATCTGCATATTATCATGATCACATCCAAAAATAAGCTATTTATACATCTCAGATCTTTAGTATCATGGTTGGCATTTCTAATCACAGAACCATCACTGATTCACTTCCATTTCATTGCAAGATCTACTCATGTCGTGCATAGTTATCAATGAGATCGACAATCCAAAAACAGCAGCTTTTTATACATGCAAGAGCTGATGTAGTACCCTCAGATCAGTTAATGAAGCATCTCCCAATCTTACAGAAAACACCATGATTTCCACAATCCTTCTTCTCTACTAGTGTGATGTAAAGTAAAGTGAGATGAAACCAGAAAGAAGCAGCACTTGTATTATGACATCAAAGGCGGAAGTAGTCACTCACCTCTGACACTCATCCAGGCTGCTCCTCACCCTGACACCAGGGGCTGCTCCTCACCCTGACACCAGGGGCTGCTCCTCACCTGACACAGGGTGCTCCTCACCCACACCAGGGGCTGCTCCTCACCCTGACACCAGGGGCTGCTCCTCACCCCACACCAGGGGCTGCTCCTCACCCTGACACCAAGGGGCTGCTCCTCACCCTACACCAGGGGCTGCTCCTCACCGACACCAGGGCTGCTCCTCACCCGAACCAGGCTGCTCCTCACCCTGACACAGGCTCTCCTCACCCTGACACCAGGGCTGCTCACTGAGTGGCGCCTCATCATGCTGCTCTGCTCATCTGCTCTGCTCTGCTGCCACAGTCAGGCTCAGGGAGGGGTCACCTCAGACTTTTCCCCTTCTTGTTTCAGAGCCTCAAACCAGCACTGAGTGCAAAGAAGCAATGACAGAAATCACAGTGAGAAGACATTGTCACGTAATGCTGAAATATCTGCAATGTCCGAAATATCTGAGACCTGCTGGCTGCACCTTGTATACAGGTTCTGCCCCACTACAATGGCTCTATAACTATGCCTAAAGTGTAGAGAGAGTAGAAATTCTATCTACCGTATCAATTCTATTTCTCATCTTTCTATCGATAACCTGCTTTTTTTTCCTTGAAGGTTCCCAGGGTAGAGGAGTGTCTGATGTAGGCGGGGGAGAGAGTTCCAAAGTATGGCGGATGCGCGAGAGAAGTCTTATATGCGGTTGTGTGAGGAGATGTGAGGGGAGAAGAGAAGGAGCTCTTGAGAGGAGCGCAGATTGCGTGAGGGTAGGTATCGGGAGACCAGGTCGGAGATGTATGGAGGGGACAGGTTCTGTATGGCCTTGTATGTCAAGGTTAGGGTTTTGAACCGGGATCTCTGAGAGGTGGGGAGCCAGTGAGGGGGAGGCAGAGGGGGGAGGCAGGGGAGTAGCGGGGAGACAGATGGATGAGTCAGGCAGCAGCATTGAGGATGGTTTGGAGATGTGTGAGGGTAGTAGCGAGGAGGCCAGTGAGCAGGAGGTTGCAATAGTCAAGGCAGGAGATGATGAGGGCGTGGACAAGTGTTTTATCAGTGTCTTGGTCAAGGAAAGAGCTGATTCAGGTAATGTTTTTGAGCTGGAGTCGGCAGGGGGTGGTGAGGGCTTCGATGTGGGGCTTGAAGAAGAGGTAAGAGTCGAGGATTACCCCTAAGCACTTGGCATGGGGGACAGGTGAGCGTGAGTAGTCATTGACAGTGATGGATAGGTCGGGTGGGGGGAGAGCGACTAGGGGGGAGGACGATGAACTCAGTTTTGTCCATGTTGAGTTTGAGGAAGCGAGCAGAGAAGAAGGATGAGATGGCGGACAGGCATTGGGGAATTTTGGATAGTAGGGAGGAGATGTCGGGGCCGGACAGGTAGAGCTGGGTGTCATCAGCGTAGAGGTGTTATTGAAGGCCGTGGGACTCAATGAGTTAGCCTAGGTCGAAGGTGTAAATGCAGAAGAGAAGTGGTCCCAAGACAGAGCCTTGGGGAACCCCAACAGGTAGGGGGAAGGGTGGGGAGGAGGTGTGGGAGTGGGTGACGCTAAAAGTCCGGTCAGTTAGGTAAGAGGAGATCCAGGAGAGAAGTAGGTTAGTGATGCCAAGAAATTCTAAAATTTGACGTAGGAGGGAGTGGTCGACTGTGTCGAAGGCAGCAGAAAGGTCGAGAAGGAGGAGGATGGAGTAGTGTCGCTTGCTCTTGGTGGTCAGTAGGTTGTTAGTTACTTTGGTTAGGGCTGTATCGGTAGAGTGGTGTGGTCGAAAACCGGATTGTAGGCGGTCAAAGAGGGAGCAGGAGGAGAAGTGGGAGGACAGTTCGGAATAGACATGTTGTTCAAGTAATTTTGAGGAGAAGGGGAGGAGAGATATGCGGCGATAGTTGGAGACTGCTGCAGGGTCGAGGGAGGGTTTTTTGAGGATGGGTGTGATTAGGGCGTGTTTGCAGGATGAGGGGAAGACACCAATATTAAGTGATATGTTGAAGAGATGGGTTAGTGCGGGGATGAGGACTGTGGTGAGGTTAGGGATGAGGTGGGAGGGGAGTGGGTCGAGGGCACAAGTGGAGAGGTGTGATCGTGCTAGAATGGAAAGAGGTGATCTTCTGTCATGGAGGAGAAACTACTTTTGGGCAAAGGGGGTTGGGCGATGGAGGGGGGGGGCAGTGGGGATTTTGGATCGAAACTTGGTCTGATTTTGTTGATCTTTTGTTTGAAAAAAGTGGCAAAGTCATCGGCGGAGATGAGGGGAGAGAGAGGGGTGCGGGGGGAAGTTTTGAATAGTTGCTTGAGTTTATGGGACAGGAAGGTTATTAGGGCAGAGAAGTAGTCTTGTTTTACGGCAGCGAGTGCAGTCTTGAAGACGATGAGGGACTGTTTGTACAAGGTGAAGTGCTCTGCGGAGTGGGATTTCTTCAATCTCTGCTCAGCCGCCCTAGACATCCATCAAAGTATTTTAGTTAGGGTGTTGAGCCACGGTTGTCTGTGTGCACGGGTATTGTTGTATGAAAGGGGGGCGGCCTGGTCGAGGGCTATGGTGAGAGTGGTGTTACAGAGGGTGAGGCTGCGTCAGCGTCTTGAGAAGAAGCCAAGTCTGAGAGAGGGAGTAGGGACTCGGACAGTGAGTGGAAGTCAATGAGTTTAGGGAATTCTGCGGGGGTGGGTGAGTTTCCAGAGAGGGTTGAGCGTGGTAGGTGGGAAGAGGGAGGAGAAGGTCAGCAGGTTTTGGTCAGAAATGGGGAGGGGTGAGTTTGGTAGGTAGGTGAGGGAACAGAGGCAGGTGAAGACGAGGTCTAATGTATGACCATCGTTGTGTGTGGCGGAAGAAGTCCATTGGGAGAGGCCGAAGGAGGAGGTTAGAGATAGGAGTCTAGAGGCAGCGGTGTGGGGGGTGTCGATGGGGATGTTGAAGTAACCTATGATGATGGTGGGGATGACGGAGGAGAGAAGGTGGAGAAGCCAGGGTGTGAAGTGGTCAAACAAGATGGAGGAGGATCAAAATGGATACACTCGGATCCGAAATCAGATCCCATGTCCCCCTATGGGAATCGGATCGGATGTGCCACTATTGGCATCCGATTTTGGCACCATCCGATGCTGTCCGATTTAATCACGGGCACAAAATCGTAGCCTGCTGCGATTTTGTGTCCATGACTCAAATCGGACAACATCGGATCAGTGCCGGTCCAACCGTCAATAACATAGGAGCCTATGGATCTTAGTTCACCTCAGATCCGATGTTGGCTCCGTGTTCCCTGCTTCTCCTGTCTCTCCCTGCATCTTCCTTTCCCCATCTACTCCCCATCTCCTGTATTTTGTCCCCTCGCTATTCTATGCTGTCTCCCCCTCTATCCTGATCTCATTTCATTTCAAAAATTCTTTTTATTATTTCACAGGATATAAGTATGGAAACCAGATAATTACAGAATCAGAAGATTTCAGCTTGTAACAATCAATTGAAAATGATTAGGTATTTCCAGATATATTTTTAAATATGGTTATTGTCAAACTATCTAGGAAAAAAACAAAAAGGAAAATTAAGCATAGGAAGGAGAAGAGATGATAGACGATAGAGAAAGAGAGGTTATGTAAGAGAACAGGAGCGAGTATAGTGGGTGAGAGGGGAGAAAGGAGAGGGGAAAGGCGGGTCATGAGGCGGAGCCTAGAGGATTTCTGGTGAGGTGGGAGGGGGTCTAGATCAAGGTACTATAAGCGTCTTTTTGAAGAGTTCCCAGGCTCGCCAGTGGTTGCGGACAGACGCCTGTGTGTGGTTCACTGAGGCAGCTAGTTTCGCCACTAAATACAGTTGGTCAATTTTATCAATTAACGACCGAAGAGTCGGAATTTGGGAAGATCCCCAAACCGTTGGTAAGAGAAGTTTCGCTGCAGCCAGTATTGTGCACATTAACACAGAGAACCCACTATGGGATGTTTCTAGGGGTAGATTCAGCAGTACTACTTCAGGGGATAGCGTGATATTTCGTTTAGTCACATCTTTGATCAGGCGTGTCGTCAGATTCCAGTAGGGGATCAGGGATGGACAATGCCACCAAAGGTGGATGTAGTTCCCGTTCGCATCACCACAACGCCAGCAATTCGCAGGGAATTGTGTCTTCCATTTGTGTGTTCTCTGCGGATCAGTATACCAGCGGGAAAGAATTTTGTAAGAGTTCTCTTGTACCTTGATGCATTTAGTCGGTCCGTGTGAGTGGGTGTAGATGTGTGAAATCTGCTGAGGGGAGAACTCATAACCTAAATCTTTTTCCCAGCTATGTATATAGGCTCTTTTCATGGGTACATCTCTATCCAAAATGCTTTGGTAAATGGTAGAAAGGATCTTAGTAGGTCTGATCTGTCTTGCGCAGAGCGTTTCAAATGCCGTGGGGTTGCGGGTAAGTGCCGTATCAAATCGGATGTTGTGTAGGAGGGATTGCAGAGTCTTATATTGGAGAAAATTAATAGATTCGAGGCCTGGTATTTTGTTTAGATTAGGTAACGAGAGAAGTGCTCCGTCTGTGTATAGTTGGTCTGCTGTTAGGTTGGCAAGTAATCCGGTGCGATATTTGCTAGGTTTGTATAGTAGGTTCGATCCCGTTAGTATATCCAATAGGGTAAGAAGAGGAGTCGATGGGGGTAGTAGATAGGTATGCATATTGGTCCAAATTCGTATGAGTGTCCTCTATCCTGATCTGTCCCCTCTTCTCTTCCCTGTGTGTTAAGAAAAAAAAAACTTCTCCCAGAGGATCCATTACCTTGTCACCTCCGGGGATTGCAGAAGAGCCTGTGGTGATATCAGAGAGCCGGTCAGCTGATGTGTCATGTGACCGGCTCTCTGACATTATCACAAGCTCTTCAGCCCCGATGGTGTCGGATCCGTGGAGGTGACAAAGTGATGTATCCTCTGGAGGAGTTTTTTTTTTTTTAACACACAGGGAAGGGAACAGGGGACAGATCAGGATAGAGGAGCGGGGGGACAGCATAGAATAGCGGGGGGAAGAAGATGGAGGAGGCAGGAGCAGGGAGAGACAGGGGACTACAGGATCCACACAGATCCTGCATAGAATCGGATCGGATGGCTATTTGCCATCCGATTGCAGGGATCCGTGTGGATCCGTGCCTGTCCGTGGGATCCTCCTTCAAACTCGGATCCCACAGACAGGTACTAAATCGTGATGTGAAAGCAGCCTAAGTCATCTTGACATGTTCCTTTTTCTCCCTTGCAGATTAGGTGCAAAACAATAAGCATTGTCAATTCTTGGTGCAAATTAACAGTGCTTTTCAGCCTTCCCTGCTATTAACAATAGTGGAAAAACGCATAAGCAAAAAAATGCATAAAAAACGCACCAAAAACACAAGCATATTAGGTGCATTTTTTTGCCACAGGGTGCAGTTTAGCAGCGTTTTTACTGCAGAAAAATTCTGCACCCATGAAGTAGTGTCGCACATAGCCCTATGTCGTCATCGATGCTCATGAAAGGTTTTACAAAACTCTAAGCAATACATGTATCAAAACAGCTGGAAGAGCGAACTCCGTCCACCGTCACCCAGAGAAATCAGAACTGCCATAAATTAAATGAAAACTAGTGAAAAATGTTACAAAAAAAGACAATAAAGGTGAAAATAATTCCAAAACGTGTTAGTAAAAGTACTATGAACAGAACCCTATTGTCTGTAACTAGTAGCATAAATTGAAGCTTGTGAACCCTGATGCAAAAGCTCCAACTGGGCTCCTAATTATTGCACATCTTTATTAGCAATAGCCTTTTCCTATAGGCTATAGAGACTTTTGGGGCCCCCTAGGCTCCAGGGCCCAGGTGTGACTTCAGCCCTTTTATAGTTACGCCCCTGTGTGTAACATCAGCCCTCTGACAGATGTAGACGACCATGGGGTTAATGATATACACATTGATTGATTCCTCACCATAGGAGTCATCTCAGGTCCTGACATTAGGATTGATGGGAGGAATTTCCTCTATCCTGCTCCACATTTGGTTGCATGGAGCATCAGTTGCTGGTTTATTGCCCAATAAGTAGTATAGATCTGTGACCATCTGCCATCAAGCTCACACTTCATCTGCAGTCATAGACTCTTCTGTCCGGCAAATGCAAATCAACTAGAAGGTACAGGTGAATCTTAATGAATTAGAATAGCATTAAAAAGTAAATTTATTTCAGTAATTCAATGCAAAAAGTGAAACACATATATTATATAGAGTCATTACACACAGAGTGATCTATTTCAAGTGTTTATTTCTGTTAATGTTGATGATTATGGCTTATAGCCAATGAAAACCCAAAATTAAAGTAGGGAGGATGAAAGGTAAGAGAGATAAAATATGACCTAAATAGGTATCAGGGGCTTCACCTTGTGTGGTTGTGAGAGTCACAACCACTATAAAAACAGATCACGGCTGCTGCAGGCCCGTGGTGCCTATAGAGTACTTAGGATGAAGGGTTAAAAACTGCGGTGTTTATGAGACACGAAAGGGTGAATATAATATTGATTTATTAGTCAACACGTTTCAGGGCTCCCTGGCCCCTTCCTCAGGACAAATCAATATCATATTGCCATGTTTCCTATTGACTTCTAGTGTCATTGCTTTTCTGTAATTTGGCGCTTTAAAGAAGAATATCTTGGGGCCGCGGAGAGTGCCTATGTTTTTGTGTTACATGGCTAGAAAAAAATGATCCGCTCTGAGTTGTACCTCGTGAGCCTGTGTGACCCATAGCCATGCCACACAAACAACAAAAAATGCAAACATTTCAGAATGTCCAAGCATTGAACAAATATGGTGCAAGCCACTTTGCACATTTTCCCTAAGTCTTTCTACATGCTTACAGTTAAGATACAGATAAATGTATCCTGCTATATACTGTATGGTAATAAGAGCACAGTTGACTCTGCTGTATACTTTCTCCAGGGTGGCAGTGTAAACACAATGTGGGGTCCAAGTAAGCAAACGAGTCCGAGCTCTTCTGGTATGCAGAGTATGGTGGCCCTTGTCTGCTAGAGTGTCATAAATCTTTGCACTCATTGTACTGTACAAGGCAATATGAGCAGGATGAATACTTACAGTGGGGAAAAAAAGTATTTAGTCCGCCACCAATTGTGCAAGTTCTCCCACTTAAAAAGATGAGAGAGGCCTGTAATTAATGCGATACCCACCAGGGCCTGAAATACTCGGTAACCGACACAGTCGGTTCGGTGGGTGGTTCACGGTGGCAGTGACCCGTGCAATAAAGGGAATAGGTACAAGGGATAAGTTCGTAACGCCACCTGTAGTTAGTCTGGTCAGGGTGTCCAGCACTGCTGTGGGACCACTGGGGCTAATGGTGATGCAGTCGGGATGGTTCTGCTCCCCACAGGTACAGCGGGGCTCCAGGGCAACTGGTATAGTCTGTGGAAGTGATAGTAATTGTTGGGGTGCACAACTGAGGGCGAGGTAAATAACTGAAAGACACAAGGATTGTAGGTTCCTTTACCTTTTACTTGGCAGTCGATGGTGTAGGCCGGGACACTGGTAACAGGTGGTAATGGAGATCTGGACAGACTGGAAGCAATTGGGGATCCACCTCGCTGGGTGGGTTCGTAGGGCTTCCTTCTACGCTGTCCTCTTTTAGGTCCCTGATGCTTAAAGCTATGCTGAGGCCCTCTTCCTACTAGTAAGTTCCCCACCCATATGGCAGGCAGCTCGAGCCTTTTTACGTGCTTTGCTCCTCTGTGTGGCACTGGGTTCTGGTATGCTGCTGTGCCGCAGGGTATTTGCTGTGGCCAGGGTACTTGCAGTCTCCTGTCCTCCAGATTCGGCTGCCAGGACTTTAGTACCCAAACAACTGCAAACTCTGGTGTCCGGTTCACAGCTCCCCTCCCCAGGCTTTCCTCGACTTCTCTCTCCTCTTCCCTCTCACTCGCTCTCCACTGCCCTTGGACGAGTCTCTCCATGGCTCCAGTCCCCAGGACGTCTGCTCTGTTGTTCCTCTCAAACTGTTCTGCCTATCCCTGTCTCCAGACCAGAATATACAGAAAGTGCCCGTAAATGCAGGTGCTGAGCTCCCCTTCTGGCCTGGAGTCAGAAAAAGTGTTGGATGCTGGTGTTACCTAGCGTGAGGACCCCTTCTTGCTTCCAGGCATGACATCACCCCCTGTGAGGGAGGCAATGCCACTGTGGCAACCGGACTCCTGTGGTGCCACATTGACATCATAGGTAGACCTTAACTATAAGAGACAAAATAGGAAAACAAATCCTGAAAATCACACTGTCTGATTTGTAAAGAATTTTTTTTCAAATTTTGGTGGAAAATAAGTATTTGGTCAATAACAAAAGTTCATCTGAATACTTTGTTATATATCCGTTGCTGGCAATGGATCCAGCCATGTTTCATCTTCAATGCCCTTGCTGATAGAAGGAGGTTTGCACTCAAAATCTCACGATACATGGCCCCATTCATTCTTTCATGTACACAGATCAGTTGTCCTGGTCCTTAGCAGAGAAACAGCCCCAAAGCATGATGTTGCCACCCCATGCTTCACAGTAGGTATGGTGTTCTTTGGATGCAACTCAGCATTCTTTCTCCTCCAAACACAACGAGTTGTGTTTCTACAAAACAGTTCTACTTTGGTTTCATCTGACCATATGACATTCTCCCAATACTCGTCTAGATCATCCAAATGCTCTCTAGTAAACTTCATATGGCCCTGTACATGTACTTGCTTAAGCAGGGGACACGTCTGGCAGTGCAGTATCTGAATCCCTGACGGCGTAGTGTTACTGATGGTAGCCTGTGTAATGTTGGTCCTAGCTCTCTGCATGTCATTCACTAGGTCCCCCCGTGTGGTTCTGGTATTTTTTCTCACCGTTATTAAGATCATTTTGAACCCATGGAGTGAGATCTTGCATGGAGCCCCAGATTGAGGGAGATTATCTGTGGTCTTGTATGTCTCCCATTTTCTAATTATTGCTCCACAGTTAATTTCTTCACACCAAGCTGCTTGCCTATTGCAGATTCAGTCTTTCCCAGCCTGGTGCATGGCTACAATATTGTTTCTGGTGTCCTTCGACAGCTCTTTGGTCTTCACCATAGTGGAGTTTGGAGTGTGACTGTTTGAGGTTGTGGACAGGTGTCTTTTATAGTGATAACAAGTTCAGATAGGTGCTAGTACTACAGGTAATGAGTGGAGGACAGAGGAGCCTCTTAAAGAAGAAGTTACAGGTCTGTGAAAGCCAGAAATCTTGCTTGTTTGTAGGTGAACAAATACTTATTTTTCACCTAAATATGAAAAAATTTCTTTCCAAATCAGACAATGCTGAATGCATTTGGGGAAATCATCAAGATCCGCTGCTGGCAGCTCCCTTTGCAGTTGCCGATCAATGACATCCCAGATCTGCTCGAGGGGAGACAAGTCCAGAGATGCTGCAGACCATGGAAGCACGAAGCTGCTCACAGTAGCACAAGCAACATGTGACCTGGAATGATTGTCTTGAAAAATGGCTTTAGGAGAACACTATGAAGACTAACAAATACAGTTAAAAGTAAAATAAATGTAAATACATATAAAAAAACATAAAAACTTCAATACCCACATTTTTGTTGAATCAAATGGATTGTCAATAGGATAAATAATAATTCAAAGAGAGAATGAAGAAAATAAATCAAATAAATTCTGATTAATAAATACTGTAATTTGCAATAAATCTACATAATATAGAGGGTTAAAAAGTGCATAGAAAATTCTCATTTTAGCTGGGATTTTAGTAGTGTTTTATTAGATTTTCACTATAATATACACCATAGTTACATAGTAACATTTTCACTATAATATACACCATAGTTGTTAATTAATTTTATATGTGACTTATATTTTAATAGGGTCTTCAGTGCCTTTTGTCTATAACTATAACATTAAAAAAGTTATTAAAAATTTACATTATAGGTGCTGGGTTGTTAAAGGAAACCAGCCAGCAGGGTTTAGGGCTACAAAGTGAAGCATGGGCCTTACAGGCTCTGGGATACTGAGTGCAATCATACCTTTACTTCAATGATTACATGTATGATTGCAGAGAAAAGTGTTATAAAACTCATGGAAAACAGGGCAGCGGACAAGTCAATTGTGCAGCACTGTGTCAGTATTTGGAATTGTTTTTTCTTTATTACTCCACTGTAAGCCAAAGCCTCCCCCTACCTTTCACTATTTACCAGCCCCAGGATGCTTGACATCGTGCATGCTCATAGCGCTATGCCAAGCGTCCTGTTCGTGCCCGAGCTTATCAATCCTGCCCACCCTCCCTGTTTCTCACTGCTTATGATCACGCACACGGCCACAAGAGTGCAAGAGAAGACCCCATCCGTCTGAGGGCATCAGTGAGCTCTCTCCTCACAGACCACAGGAAAATACAAGAGAGCAGAGAGCTCATCCAGTCATAGAAGCCAGAGACCGAGGAGACAGTGAAGAAACAGGAGAAGCAGTCGAGGCAAAGAGGGAGGGCAGGAGTGATAAGCTCGAGGATGAACAGGATGCCTGGCATAGCACTATGTGCATGCGCAATGTCGGGAATCCTGGGGCTGGTATATAGTGACAGGGAGTAGAGAGAGGGAGGGAGGGGTGAGGGTTTGGCTTAGAGCCAAAAGACTTGCCCATAGGAGAGTTATAAAAAAAACAACCCCACATAGTGACGCATTGCTGCACACTTGACTCATCTGCTGCGCTCTTTGCCATGAGTTTTATAACACATTTCTTTCAAATCACATTTTCTTAAATGTGTTTTTGTCTCATTTTTGACACTGTGGTTATTGTCTCTTCTTGGTATATCATGCTTTGTTTTTGATATTTTCTAGTATTTGGCTTTGATAAAACTTTACTGATATACTTAGGTACGCATATCATGCATTTTTGTTGTGTTTCCCCAGCAGAAAGCAACTTAATACGCATGGGCAGTTATATGCACCTAATGCAAGACTATGGGGAACATCTGCACAGAAAACACAGTGTACCCTTAAGAGAAATTGACATGTTGCAGATTTTAAACACACACCACAAGTCATTTCCAAAAATATCGTCCACTTTTCTGGAACTGTAAGATGGTGCGTTTCTTATTCAATGAAAATATGTGTGATGCACAAAGGGCTGGGGTACCCAGCAGCTGGGTTAGTGATCAGGATCACGGTGGTTGCACCCAGTGCTGTAGTCCTGGCTCACATTGAAAAAGGGGAGAATAAGAATGGAGATAGATAAACAAAAGAAAAATAATAAGTTTGTGATGCCAATTGGGATTTCCAGCCTGTAGGTGGCTGGCACCGCAGATGCTCCCTGGGAGATAGATGGTGTGGCAGTGTAGATGTTAGATCCTTTCCAACCATGGCCGGCTCCCAGGGGTGAGGAAGATGGGAGTTGTAATGGGATTGATGGTGCAGGAGGAAAGGGGGCACAAAAGACAGTCTCTTATGGGGCTGTCACAGGCGTCAATATCGCCAGCGATCTTATTGCTGGCAACATTGAAGGTTGATCGCTGGTGAACTGTCACACAGGCAGACTCACCAGCAATCAGTAACAGCAAGATCGCTGGTAACCATGTAAACAAGTGGGTAAGTAAGCGCCGTGCGGCGCTTAGTTACCCGCTGTTTACCATGGATACCAGCTCCCAGCTCTTGCTGAGAGGCGCTGGGAGCTGGCTTCTCGCTCGTCTCCCGGTGTCACACGCAGGTTCTAAAACCAGGCGACCATCAACCAGCGTACGAGGTTGATGAGCCCTGTCACACACGTCAATATCGTTGGAACGTCATGTGGAGCAACGATATTGCAAGCGATATTGACGCATGTGACGCCCATTAGTCTTTACCTTGTTACTGTAGATGTTGCAACATGTCCAGTTTATATGCACCACCAGACCCATGGTCCTTACAGTCTGGGGAGAACTGTAGTCCACTCTGCTGGGTGAGATGTAGTGGCCTACCTGCTGACTTCTTCTAGTTAAGGTTTTTAGGTGTTTTCAAGCTCTCTCTTTACTCCCTTCTGTTGCTGTGGGTAACCTCCAGCCAGGCAGGCAACACAAATGTTGTGGTTCACCTCATGCTCTTTAGTGCAGATCGCTGATCCTCTATGTTGTTGTGCCTCAGAAAGGCCCACCGGAATGTGGCTACTGGGCATAAAACCCAGCAACCTCCAGTTTCTTTACTGGGCCATGAAAACCCAGCAACCTAGGGCCTGGAGCCTTGTACTGCAGCTGATCCTTCAGAGTGGCCTCCTGGCCCCTTCTGACTGAGCATCTCCTCTTGCCTACCTCTATCTCTCTATCTTATTTAACTCCTCCCTCCAACCAGAAACTGGGACCTACCCGCTGGGGTCTTTTCAGTTCTCAGCTTTCTGATTGAAGTTTGGATTGGATTGTGTTGGATGCTTCAGGCTTCCAGCAGAGGACGCTCCAATTCTCCCCAGACATGATAATGCATTCAATGTTATCAAAATACCATCTGTGAAAGCCAAACCACAGAGATGCCACATACACAGTATCAAAATCTCACCAAAAGGTCATCATCGGAAGGAAGCCTAATAGAACTCGGATGCCAATAGGCGACATCTGAGCCGATCCGTGCCCCATAGCAATACATGGGAGGCAAAATCGGATCCGAGTGTATCCGCTTTGACACGGATACACTTGGAAACTCCAAAACGTGGTGAGGTAAGCCGTGCCTGCATGTTGGGAATCCGCAATGTGACCGCAGCACCACAAGCCCCTATCTTTATAATGGGAGCGCACAGTGCTGCGCTTGACTGCGCATGACCGTGCGCACCCGTTCACTGCCATATGTGATCTGTGCGCAGGCGGATGCCTGCGCACAAATCACCCAGTTCGTCCCACCAGAAATGCAGCCATTCTTTTCGGGTCCAAGGGCCACGGACAGTTCATCAGATGACCCCCAATCGTTGAAATTCCCCACAGTCCACACGGAAGACAGTGAAGCATGCTGGTGAAGCATCATGATATGGGCATGTTTCTCTTACTATGGTACAGGGCCTATTTACTGCACACCAGGGGTCATGAACCAGTATGCATATATCAAAATACTTGAAGAGGTCATGTTGCCTTATGCTGAAGAGGAAATACCCTTGAAATGGGTATTTCAATAAGACAACGACCCTAAATACATCAGTAAATGAGCAAAATCTTGGTTCCAGTCCAACAAACTTGAGGTTTTAATCCAATAGAGCACTTGCGGGGTGACATCAAAAATGACGTTTGTGATGCAAAGCCAACAAATTCAAATACATTGTGGGAAGTAGTCAAAGCATCCTGGGCTGGAATAACAGTTGACATGTGCCAGACGTTGGTTGACTCTATGCAACATAGATGTGAAGCACTGCAACAGCCGCAATGACGTCATTGCTTCTGCGCCGTCGCCCTTGACGCCGGGTACACAGCAGGAAGAGGACTGGGAGGACGCGCTGTGACAGCGAGGAGGATATAAGTATGAATGACGCTATTCTTTTACAGGTGTTGCGGGCAGCAAGGAGGCGGCCTGTATAATACGACTGGGGGGGTGCCTGTAATTGTATTACCACTGGGGGGCGCCTGTATTAACCACTGCGGGGGCCTGTATATACCACTGGGGGGAGCCTGTATATACCACTGGGGGGCCTGATATAAACCACTGGGGGACCTGTATATACCACTGGGGGGCCTGTATATACCACTGAAGGGGCGAACACTGGGCTGTATATACCACTGGGGGGGCCTGTATATACCACTGAAGGGGGCCTGTATATACCATACCACGGGGGGGGCCTGTATATACCACTGAAGGGGGCCTGTATATACCACTAATGGGGGCCTGTATATACCAATGAGGGGGGCTGTAACATCTGATGGGGGGCCTGTATATATCACTGAGGGGGGCCTGTATATACCATTAAAAGGGCCTGTATATACCACTGATGGGGGGCCTGTTTATACCACTGGGGCAGCCTGTATATACCACTAATGGCGGGCCTGTATATACCACTGATGGGAGGCCTGTATATACCACTGATGGGGGCTGTAACCTCTGATGGGGGGCCTGTATATACCACTGATGTGGGGCCTGTATATACCACTGAGGGGAGCCTGTATATACCACTGATGGGAGGCCTGTATATACCACTGATGGGGGCTGTAACCTCTGATGGGGGCCTGTATATATCACTGATGGAGGGCCTGTATATATCACTGATGGGGGACCTGTATATATCACTGATGGGGGACATGTATATACCACTGATGGGGGGCTGTATTCCACTGATGGGGTTGTAACCTCTGAGGGGGGGAACTGTATATCAGTGATGGAGGTCCTATATACCAGTGATGGGGGATTATATACCAGTAATAGGGGGCCATTTATCACGATGAGAGGGGCTGTATACCATGGTGAGAGTCTGCTTCATTTCCCCCCTAGGCTTATACTCGAGTCAATAAGTTTCCCTAGTTTTGGAGGGTAAAATTAGGGGCCTCGGCTTATACTCGGGTCGGCTTATTATCGAGTATATACAGTAAGTGAATTACAGGAATGTTAAATCCTAAAAATAAATACCGTATATACTCGTGCATAGGCCGAGTTTTTCAGCCCAAAATTTGGGCTGAAAAGTCCCCCCCTCGGCTTATACACGGGTCATATACGGTGGTGGGGGCTGTGGAGGCTGGAGGAGGCGGGGGGAGGCTGCTGTATGAGCGGCCCCGTCACGTGGGGCCGCTCATTATATATGCACTGCTTCCCCCTGTCAATCAGCGGCAGGGGGAAGCAGTGCATATGGCCCCCCAAAAGCTGGCACTGTCCCCCCTTGTAAGGGCCCCCCCCCCCGCTGCTTATACATTACCATCCCGGTGTTCTGATCGGCGCCGCTCCTCGGTGCTGCGTCTTCATCCTCCCGTCCGCGCTGGCTGCATCCGGGATCTCCGGCTGTCGCAGCGATATGACGTCATCGCGCGACGGCCGGAGATCCCGGATGCAGCCAGCGCGGACGGGAGGATGAAGACGCAGCACCGAGGAGCGGCGCCGATCAGAACACCGGGAGGTAATGTATAAGCAGCGGGGGGGCCCTTACAAGAGGGGGACAGTGCCAGCTTTTGGGGGCTGTAGGTACCCCCAGGGGGCTGCTGGGTACCCCCTGGGGGCTGCTGGGTACCCCCAGGGGGCTGCTGGTACCCCCAGGGGGCTGCTGGGTACGCCCTGGGGGCTGCTGGGTACCCCCTGGGGGCTGTTGGTACCCCCAGGGGGCTGTTGGTACTCCCAGGGGGCTGTTGGTACCCCCAGGGGGCTGTTGGTACCCCAGGGGGCTGCTGGGTACCCCCAGGGGGCTGTTGGTACCCCCAGGGGGCTGCTGGGTACCCCCTGGGGGCTGCTATATGTACCCCTGGGGGCCTGCTGTATACCACTGGGGCTGCTGTATACTACCACTGGGGCTGCTGGGGCTCCTGTATACTACCACTGGGGCTGCTGGGGCTCCTGTATACTACCACTGGGGCTGCTGGGGCTCCTGTATACTACCACTGGAGCTGCTGGGGCTCCTGTATACTACCACTGGGGCTGCTGGGGAATCTGTATACTACCACTGGGGCTGCTGGGGAATCTGTATACTACCACTGGGGCTGCTGGGGCTTCTGTATACTACCACTGGGGCTGCTGGGGAATCTGTATACTACCACTGGGGCTGCTGGGGAATCTGTATACTACCACTGGGGCTGCTGGGGCTCCTGTATACTACCACTGGGGCTGCTGGGGAATCTGTATACTACCACTGGGGCTGCTGGGGCTCCTGTATACTACCACTGGGGCTGCTGGGGCTCCTGTATACTACCACTGGGCTGCTGGGGCTCCTGTATACTACCACTGGGGCTGCTGGGGCTCCTGTATACTACCACTGGGGCTGCTGGGGCTCCTGTATACTACCACTGGGGCTGCTGGGAATCTGTATACTACCACTGGGGCTGCTGGGGAATCTGTATACTACCACTGGGGCTGCTGGGGAATCTGTATACTACCACTGGGGCTGCTGTATACTACCACTGGGGAGGCCTGTATACCACACTGCTGGGGGCTGTATACCTGTGCTGGGGTCCACCCTCGGCTTATACACGAGTCAATAGGTTTTTCCAGATTTTTGGGGCAAAAGTAGGGGGGTCGGCTTATACACGGGTCGGCTTATACACGAGTATATACGGTAGTTCATATTTTGAGTGTGTAAATGCAGACACTGCTATTTTCTTGAACAGTCCAATGTTCATTTTTTGTTATCTTCTGTAAAGTAGTTAACAATTCTATACATTTCTCTTCATGTTTTGATATAGAAAACGGTGTGCAATGTTCCCAATGTATGGAAATAAAATCTTATATAGATTTTGGGTTTAACTCATATTTCTGAACACACTGCTATTATTTTGAACACAACTGTATGTTCATGCCGTTTGTTTCCTCCGGGTTCTCTGGTTTCCTCCCACACTCCAAAGACGGACAGGGAATTCAGATTGTGAGCCCCAATGGAGACATTGATGATCATTTATACAGAGCGCTCTGGAATCAATGGCGCTATATGACCAAAGTCAGGAAGATGCTATATTTTCTGTTTCTGTAAATATATCATGTGACCACTAGATGGCAGTAATACTCTTTAGCAGGACATTCAATGGTTACCATGTAAAGGCTCCTTCATAGCCCACACAATTCGGTCCAATGTTAGAGCGCTATGCATTGACTGACGGCAGCACTCCTGACCGGAGCATGACAGCTTCATAGAAATACTGTACATGCAGCTGTCACACTTGGGTTAGCCCTAAAGCTGATCTACTTAACACTTCATGTAATATAAAGTGGTAAAATAAAATAAAAAAAATATATATATTTGTAATTCCTATAAACACAGAAAAAAACCTATAGATTATGTTCCCCTCATTATGTAAATTACTTTTTTCCATGCATTTTTGTCGCGTTTTTATCTTTTCTTGGTGTGATGTGTTTTAAATAAAATGTATTGTTTTTTGTACTTCCTGATATTTAGTTTTGACAAAACTTCATGTGCGCTTTACTTGAGTTTTTGATTATGTCTGCATGGAAAAAACACGTGTGTTTACTATCTGTGGAATTTACACTTCTTATACAATATAATTATTTTATCCTGTCTGCCCACTGACAGTATTGTCCCCTTGCACAATCCACCAGCGGTGCCGGCGACAACTGGACCCGACGACACCCACAACTGATGCCTGGAACTCGTCACCGCACTATCCGCCGCCCATGCTTCCTGCCTCCGACATCACCATGCACACTGCTGAATGACTAACTGTGCATGTGTATTCCGGGGTGCAGGCACAGTTAGTCAGACTGTGGACATCTTTGGACACTTAACTGCGCATGCGTGCGCCAGGTGTGCACAGGTCCAGTTAGTCATGCTGCCGCCATCTTTGGACAATCAGGTGTCCAAAGATGGCGGTGGTGGCGTGATGACAGACAGCGCACAGAGGAAGCACATAGAGCGCACAGGGAGGCAGAGGGGGTCACAGCACACAGGGGAGCACAGAGAGCACATGGGGCACAGAGAATGCACAGGGTGCACATGTTAGGGGCACAGGGGGCCACAGAGTGCACAGGATGCAGAGTAGGGGCACAGAGGGCACACATTGGGGGCACAAGGGACACAGAGAATGCACAGAGTGCACACAGTAGGGGCACAGGGCGCACACAGTAGGGGCACAGAAAGTGCAAAGGGGGGCATAGAGAGCACACAGGGGGACAGAGCAAGCGCAAACGGGGGCACAGGGTCACAAAGAGCGCACAGGGGAGCAGAGAGTGCACAGGGGGTGCGGAGCCTGTCCCCATTGTGACATTACTGCGCTCCCGATGCGATAGTGTAGCGCCCCACTAGTCAGCGCGCTACAAAAGGGTACTGAACCTCTAACAGAAGGTGCGGTATGCTTTGTCCTGGTAGGGGGTAAGAGAAGCCTGAAGCTCCAGCACCACACACATACACCTAGTGATAGGGGACCCATCAGACAACCCGTTACTAGGGTAACCGGTCCCGGTGGGAGGAGAGCTAGGTTATATAGTGAGTGGGGAAAGTAGTCAAGTCAGAAGGGAGTTAAATGTTAGAAAGAAGAAGGAGTGAACAGTCGAGCAGTAGTAGACGAGCATCAGAAAGCAGAGCTGAGAGCAGAGCTTAGAGAGAAGAAGAAGTAGAGAAGAAGTAATGGGAGGGCACCTCAACCTGGTGACCCAGACAGAGTGTGGCAAAGAAGAGGGTGACCAAAGCCCTGGCCCAGTCCGAAGCGGGGTACCGGCTCCGAAGTGGTTCAGAGGTCCATTCCTGAACTGCAAACTACTGGCGTGGTCGATGTCTTCATAGAGCACGATCCAACCGCCCAAATCAAGCACGGTCTCCACCAGAAGCACTAAACTGGGTTGGGTCTCCTTTGGAAAGAAAAAGGGTTCCCATATCACCCGACGGGCCTGGTTCAAGAAGTGGGATTCATACAGGGCAGCGCAAGGGAGAAGGAGAGCACAGAGGTAGGATAGAGCAAGTACAGAGAAGGAACATCGCCGGAGCTTTAGAGGGACATTACCTACTGCCAGGACCACCCGGTCCACTACCCTAGCTGAAACAACTGAAGCCCTGTAAGACTGCAGATTACCGTAGTAAAGTACCGGTGCAGAGTGAGTAAACGTCTGTGTTCGTTACTGATGAACTGTAATTTACCTGCATCGCGCTACAGATACCGCGCAGCACCGCAACGACTGCGCTGCCCTACTCCACCATCCCATCAATACAGCCCGGGGACTTTGCTCTTCCTGTAGAGAACCACAACACTTTGCTGCCACCCATCACCCCAGAGGTCAGGGCCGGTGCCATCACCGGACCTACAGGTGGCGTCACGACTGACAATTTTATTATTTTAAACCCCTTTTTATTGTTTCCCCAAGGGCACTGACTTGGGCATCGACCACCCATGACATCCCCATACCAGTACGCCCGAGATCTCCGAGTACTCTGACCCTTGTGGGCCAGACAACTTGACATCACGAACAGGACAAACCAACCCATGAATCGGGTTTTGTGCGCCTTACAGAACTTTATTAGCCATCTTGAAAAAGAACTTTGTCTATGCATGGCACCAAAGAACTTCTCCCACCATTTTCTACTGGCCCAAGATGGCGGGTCCACCAATGTAAAGGACAATGTGTTGGCCCAGGGCGTGCCTCGGCATCTCGTCATGGGGGGGCCATGGCAAGGCGCCAAACTACTTGCCAGCCCCGATTGCTGAAGAAAGACCAAGGGGATGGGCCGAAGACCTTAGCCCGCCCGTGGACTATAAAAGAAAACAAACAGGGCGTGGCAAGAGCTGTGCAATCAGAACCTTTGGACAGCGATGGGTACGGGTCTTGGAGAAAGAGACATGGTGGCAATCCGGCTGAGAGACCTGATGCGGAAGGTGGGGAAGAGGCCGGCACTGCAGTCGGTGAGCAGAGGTGGTCTCTCTTCGCACCATAGAGGGAGACCCAACTTTCTGGGAAACGTGCTCCAAGACTTGAAGGTACAGTTCCTGGAGACAATGGAATGGACAGTCTGGCGCTGGAGCACCGGCGTGGCCCGCCAGCTACACCTCGAGGCCATGGGGAGGTAGACCGGCTGTCCAGAACCCGAACTGGTGAAGAGGAACCAGTCGCCTGATACCCACCCGTTACCAGAGAGGACCCGATGCTACCAACCATTGAGGAAGAAGAGGCAGGCAGCCCTGAAGCCCCCAGGAGGATGACGGCGATACAGCAGCTGAGCCAGATGGCCCCACAGACCCTAAGTGGGAGGAGGATCAGTCACCTGCTGAGGAGCCAGACCTGGGGATTGAGGCCGTCGACGAGGAGTGTCACGACCAGTTCCCCGATGAGGATGAGGAACCAGACCAGGAAGGCCCAAAGAGGAGGAGGAAGATCCAGAGGGGGATCCAGAGAGGAATTCCGGCGAGGCTATGTCACCCGAGGCCCAGGTCGCTTGGTGGGCAGCATCCCTGTATGTCCGCGGTGGCGATACCAGGGTCACCGTGGAGAGTTATCGCCAGAGCCAGGACACTAACTGCACATCCAACAGAACGGAATATGTGCGTACCGTCTACCAGTCTAACCAAGCGGTACGGCAGCGACGCAGAGAGGACTGATGGGCCCGTGAGATGGAGAACCTGCAGATCAGAGCAGAGGCCCATCGCCAGCCACCTGTTGCCCCTGAACACTGGAAAAGAGGTACGGTGACCACCTTCAGCCTTGAGAACGGTTGGGGTTTTGCAAGGGAGGATGGACTATATGAGGAGGTGTTTATTTCATGAAGGGATGTCGAGTCTCATTTACCTAAAGGCCACCCAGACCGTGACTTATACCGCCTTGATTGGGTGAGCTATGAAAGACATTCGGGACCTAGAGGCTGATATGCCTTGCGAGTACGCAAATGTGAAAATGCCCAGTAACTCTGTACTAGGTAGGGTGGAACAGATTGGGGACAAGTGTATTCAACCAAGGGGGAGTGTAGTGCCACGCCGATCCGGACATAAAACGTATCTGCCGTGTGTGCCGCCTAACGGCAGCACTTGCGGTGCACTTGCAGCAAGCCACATGCATGGTCTATGGGGCTTGCAGCAGGTGCGGTATTGCCGCAATCTGGCATTTGCGGCAGGTGCGGCGACACAAAATAACAGCTGCTGACCTCATTTTTTTTCTCGGCTGCAACTGCAGTAAGTGCCGCATCACAGCAGTACCTCACTTGCCGCAAGCCTCATAGACAATGCATTGGACTTGGTGCAAGAGTACCGCAAGTGCGGTCGTTAGACGGCACAAGCGGCAGATGTGTTTTTTCGTCCTAATCGTCCTGATCCGGACAAATACGCTGATGTGGAAGGGGCCTAATTAACAGATCCATTTTCCATATGCTCAATGCTAATGCTCAAAAAACAGATCCAGTTAGAATCAGTTTTTTTTCTGTCCAGACAAAGATGTCTGGGTCAGCCTCCATTAAACCGGGGTGTAATGGCGGCCAACTGTCACGGCAGTCTCTCCGGCTTGCAAGCTGTCCTCAGCAGAATAAGAAAGGGTTAAAGCTGAGGATGTGGATGCAGGATCAACCGCTCTCAATAAGTAATGCCCAGTCCTCAAATGTAGCAGAATAAAACTCCCATTTACTGGCGCAGTGTATGATGGTGGCGATATTACAGCTCTCCACAATTATTCAAGATACAGAGTTGCAGCCTCTGTTGGTGTTAGGAACTCAGCTCTGTTTCTGGCAGTGTGTCCTAGCTCTCCTCACTCCCGCTGACTATGGCACTATACTATGCCCTTAAACCTCTCCTCTCAGCCATGACCTTGGCATCCACGGTACCTCAGGCTTACAGGAAAGTACTTAGGCTTTCTTCTCACTACTGACAACTCAGGATCCCATCAAGGCAACACACCCTCACTGATCCCTCAGGGTACCTTTACACGCCGCTACGACAGGATGGATACAACCCGCTACTTCACGTGCACGAGCACGCTCAAACGGTTACAAACGGTAAACGCACCACCTTTACACGCCGCCACAAGGTGCGCTACGCTACGCTACATCTGTCGTGCCTTTCTTTGAAATACTGTATATTGTTTGCTTGTTCAGAGATGACTCTATAGCGCTATCTGTTGACAATGTTCCCACATTACATTATGTTTACTGCATAGTCTTAATTTTGGTCCCTCCATGCCTATGTAATCCCATGAGGCCGTGCTCTAGGCTCAGCCCCTTCTCCTCCAGTAGCCATTATAGCTTCATACAAGCTGACATCCTGGTGTGCTGACCCTTCTCTCCCTAGATTTCAGCTTATCTGCATGTTTCCCTCAACATAGCACAGTCGGTGAGTTTAATATGCTGCTGCCCACCTATATGTAACAATGTAATGTTTTGCACTTCATGTATACTTATGTTGTACTGAGAATTTCTATCTGTTTTTTATAGTTTTACACTTAACCATTAATAAAAGTTGAAAAGGACCCCCAGCGTCCATGTCAATGCATTGATGGGAAAGAGTTTACCTGTCTGCCAACTCGTTCTTCAGGAGTACAGAGCGAGGGTGCCAGAACAGTAAAACGACTACTATAAACGGGGTCGAAGCACAGACACTGACTTCTAGCAGAGAACAGTAAAGCTGCATTCAGACACAATGTCAGATATAGGATCTGAAGTTTATGTGACACGCTCCCATGTAAGCGCATCTTCACGGAAGTCTGTGAGCAGCGCTGCAATTGCCATCGCCAGGGCGAAGGCGGAAGCCGCAAAAGTGAGAGCTGCCTTCGCAGAACAGGAGTGGATATTAAAGAAAGAAAAGGCACGTCTGGAAGCCGACCTTGCAAAACTCGCCATAGACACAGAAGCAGCGGCAGCAGAAGCTGAAGTACAGGTTTTAGAAGAAGCAGCACGCTGCGATAGTGAAAGTTTCAGCTTAAGGCTCGGACCTGAACTTAATCATCGTGACATCTCACAACGCACTTCAGACTACGTGCTACAGCATGCCACATTAGATGACCATCTACATTCAGCTCCAAGAGAGATGCCGAATCCTGTCATTCAGCCATCAACCTTCATTCATCAATCATCCCACATTAAGCATGAAAGTAATTCTGTCCACCTTCCATCATCAGTGAGACCAGCACCCGAACCTGTAGATCCCTACTACACAGAGAACACTTTCAAGATAGAAGACCCCGACGGTGACTATCGTGACGAAGATGCATTTTACGGCAACGATAGCTCACGGAGACCTCATCACAGCAACAGGCACCCGGACCGCCTTCTCAGAGATCAAGAGCTACCAGCTTTCCTCAAGTTCTTTGCACGTCGTGAGTTACTCACCAAAGGTCTCTTAAAGTTCAACGACCGTCCCGAAAGTTTCAGAGCATGGAGAGCGTCCTTCAGAAACGCCACCGCTGACCTAGACATCTCTGCCAGCGAAGAGATCGACCTCTTGGTTAAGTGGCTAGGAAACGAATCGGTAGAACACGCGAAACGCATCAGAGATCTCAGCATCAACAACCCGAGGAAAGGTTTGTGCACGTTATGGGAGAGACTCGACGAGTGCTATGGCTCTTCAGAAATGATAGAAGAATCCCTCTTCAAAAGGTTGGAAGACTTTCCTATAATCTCTAATAAGAACTTTCCCATGCTAAGAGAATTGAGCGACCTCTTAATAGAACTCCAAGTCGCCAAGACTGAAGGAGACCTGCCAGGCCTCGCATTCCTAGACACAGCCAGAGCCATCAAACCCATAGTGAAGAAACTACCTTACAGTTTGCAAGAGAAATGGTTGAACTGGGGTTCAGATTACAAGCAGCGTCACAACGTGGTGTTCCCTCCATTCCACATCTTTGTAGATTTTGTCCGCCAGCAGGCCAAGATCAGGAACGATCCCAGCTTCAACCTTTCTGCTGTAGATCCTGTCAACCCAAGAACAAGTAAACCTGTTCCAGTTCGCAACCCCAGAGACTCACCTGTCACCGTACACAAAACTAATGTGTCTTCTGCAGACTCATCACACAAGACCCACAGTACAATAGACCCGGACAGGGAGTGTCCCTTACATAAAAGGCCTCACCCACTACAAGAGTGCAGGAGTTTTAGGGGAAAATCCCTTAAAGACCGTAGACTCTTCCTCAAAGAGAACAACATATGCTACAGATGTTGCGCATCTACATCCCATTTAGCTAAAGACTGCAAAGCCGGTATTGTTTGTTCGGAGTGTAACAGCCAAGAGCACAGCACAGCTCTGCACCCAAGGCCAGCCCTGCAGACCCCCTCATCCATAGACCGACTTACAGAGCACGGCGGGGAGCAGAAAGACAGTACACCTCCTAAAGTGTCACCCCAGTGCACCCAAGTCTGCGGAGAAGGTCTTATTAACAAATCCTGCTCAAAGATCTGTTTGGTTACAGTTTACCCTATTGGCCACAGAGAAAAAGCGGTTAAACTCTACGCTATACTCGATGACCAGAGTAATAGATCACTTGCCAGCTCAGTTTTCTTTGACATCTTTAAAATTGAGGGACTCAGCTCGTCCTACTCACTAAAAACATGCACAGGAGTGAGTGAAGAATCTGGGAGGAGAGCTACAGGTTATCAAATCGAATCCCTGGATGGGAAGACATCCCTAGCCCTTCCTACACTAATCGAGTGTAATTCTATCCCGAACAATAGAGAAGAAATCCCCACTCCAGAAGCAGCACTATATCACCCTCATTTGAGAAGCATAGCGCATCTCATTCCCTCACTCAATCCCAAGCCAAGTTAGTCCTTTTGCTAGGGAGAGACATCATCAGAGTCCACAAGGTGAGGAAACAGATAAACGGTCCTCATAACTCGCCCTACGCTCAGAAGCTAGACCTGGGATGGGTAGTTATAGGGGACGTTTGCCTCAAAGACGCTCACAAGTCAAACAACATTCACTCTCTCTACACAAACACGTTGGAGAGTGGCCATCCATCCTTTTTCCTACCCTGCCCCAACAAATTCCTTGTGAAGGAGAAGCACACCAGCTCGGCACAATTAAATGGCAGAGAAGACAACGCCACTGAATCGAAAGTCCTAGACTCATCCACAGACTCTCTTCCTGTACAATGCAGTCTAGGGTTTAATTGGGACTCAGAGTCTGATGGTTTAACTTTTCAAGTCAACCTAGAGAAAAAACCCTTCACATGATGAAGCGTCCTGTCCACAATCAACGATCCTGATGACCCATCTCTGCTTACTCCTCCAACTCTCCTTACCCAGAAGTTTAATGTGAGCACGACGACATCCGGAGAGTCTACTACTAAAGACTGGTACAAATCCCAGTGGAAAAGAGTTCAAATGCTAGCAGACCTGTTTCTGAACTTATTCCTTTGCTCAAGTTCAAGTTTATGTGGCATCCCCCGGATACCAGACGGGGAGTGTCGTGCCTTTCTTTGAAATACTGTATATTGTTTGCTTGTTCAGAGATGACTCTATAGCGCTATCTGTTGACAATGTTCCCACATTACATTATGTTTACTGCATAGTCTTAATTTTGGTCCCTCCATGCCTATGTAATCCCATGAGGCCGTGCTCTAGGCTCAGCCCCTTCTCCTCCAGTAGCCATTATAGCTTCATACAAGCTGACATCCTGGTGTGCTGACCCTTCTCTCCCTAGATTTCAGCTTATCTGCATGTTTCCCTCAACATAGCACAGTCGGTGAGTTTAATATGCTGCTGCCCACCTATATGTAACAATGTAATGTTTTGCACTTCATGTATACTTATGTTGTACTGAGAATTTCTATCTGTTTTTTATAGTTTTACACTTAACCATTAATAAAAGTTGAAAAGGACCCCCAGCGTCCATGTCAATGCATTGATGGGAAAGAGTTTACCTGTCTGCCAACTCGTTCTTCAGGAGTACAGAGCGAGGGTGCCAGAACAACATCTATAGCTAGATACATCGCCGGGTGTCTCAAGTAGCCATCTGTAGCTTAGCTTACCTCATTTACACACCGCTACAACAAGCTAATATGGGCGGACCTGGTGCAGCAGGGACAGCACATAGGCGTGCCACAATTGTGGATTATGAGACGTCCGTACGCTGATAGGACAACGCACTAACATCATGATTGGGCAGGCATCGCAGGAGGCTGATTAATACATGAAGCTCGAGCAATTGTGTAGTGTGACTGGTCAGCTCCTTAAATATGCCTCCCTATGCAGCGACTACCAATCGTAACGCAGGAGCTTCCTCCAATGATCGCTGATGGGGCGCGGTAACCCGGAGGCTGTGTCACGCCCTAGCTACATACCAGGTACATAGCCTGGTGTATAGACATCCCTTCTGTAGCTTATTTACACGCCGATACAGCTCGCTACAATCGGCTTTGTAGCCATCTGTTTTCGAGCAGTGCTCGGAAACAGATGTATCTGTTGCCGGCTGCCTCCTACCGTCTTCACACGCCGCTACTACGGGCTATATTGACGCTACAAGCTACATTTGTAGCCTGTAGCGGGTTGTATCCATCCTGTCGTAGCGGCGTGTAAAGGTACCTTAACTGTCAATGTATGTCAGTTGGGCACTATGGGGACCATGCAAGACACAGTTCTCCTATCGGGGCTGCTAATCACCCGACTTTACAATAGCCCTTGCACTAATCACATCTGCGGTTAAATGGCTAGAGCTGATTTGCCTCACCACCAGAGTTTACAGATACTTGTGACGCCCAATTGTGTAGGGCGAGCCACAAAGAAGTAGCGCCTGAACAACTTTTTTGCCAATGGATTTCTGCTGGATCCGGATAATTGCTGGACATGTGAACACAGCTTAATCTATATGGCCATATTTACACTATATTCCTGTTAGACAGGGTAATGTCACAGTGACAATCTCACATTTCAAGTGTTTGCAGCCCAGAAAAGTTTGTCAATAGTTTCTCACACTGCAGTCAGGAAAGCTGAGCCAACACCTACATACTTTCATCATTCTTCACATACAGTCCAGTGACTACCTGCATTGACAGTTAAGCACATAGTATTAACCTGTTATTGCACAGTAGTCGGGAACAAGAACATAGATTGTTTTGAAGTAGGAAGGTGGAAAGCATCCAACACGCAATGTGTGATGGGTCATTGCAAAATTGCAAAACACTTCAGTCATGTTCAACTTCACATAAATTTCATTCTTCTTTGTGTCACGTCTTACACAATGCATCGTCTTCTGGAGGACTCCCTGCTGTCAGCTTGCTCGAACCTTGGGAAGAACATAATACAGCAATGTCTTCAGCAAGATGCTTTACCTCTGGATGGTACAACACATGTTCTATATGGCGCCTGTCAAGCGCTGGCTGAGGATATTTTGAACACCGTGCAACTTCAGATTTGGAAATATGGATCCGTTACCCAAAAAGAGGTTTTGTCTGAGGCCTGCAGAGGATTGGCAATGCTCATTAAGACTCAATGCCCTCGAGGAGGTGGTGAAATGGCTGATATACAAGGAGATCTGGAGTATGCACTGTCAGAGGAATCTCTGGCCACTAAGCTGGCACAGGTCATCAATACCAGGGAATTGGTGGAGTGTGTGTGTAGTCGGCACGAAGATGGACTAAGGACTGTGCTTCTGGCAGCATGTCAATGGCTGGTCAATGACATCAAGGCTCTTTTTTTGTTTGAGGAGCTTTGGAGCAACTTTTTTGCTGACGAGTGCATGGTACGTACTGAACTCTACAGCCAGCTGAGATCTCTGCTAAGCAATTTGGTATTCCAAATTAAAACTGGAGTCTACGTGGAAGACAAGTCTTACCATAGACCAAACATCAGGGGAGATCCATCAGCGACTCACCACCAGTTCAAGGGCATGTTGAATGGTTTTAACAAGAAGCAATATGATGCAAAGACGAGGGGGCCAGCAGAAACCCTTCTATACACCAAGGCACATAGACAAGCAAAATATGGAGAAAATGATAAACGTTCCTGTGTGCGTCATCATTCGCCCTCAAATCAAGCTTGTCAGGAACCAAGCACTGACCGATATTTCCACCACAGTCAAAATTCCAAAAATTCCACCATCATTGTCAATAACAGAGAAGCACCAATCAGCTGTATCATTGAACTCATTAACACAAGGGTTAAACAAAGGTGCTATGCCACCATCTTGAAGTTATGGCAACTTCTTACAAGCAGCAACATCCTTTCTTCGACTGAGCTCTTTTATGAGAAGCTGTGCTATCTTGTTACGATAAGCAGGTATCCTCTTAACCCAGTGCAGTTGTTGCCTTCAAGAGATTTTGGGGACAATCCCTTTGTAGTAGATGTAAAACTACAACAGATAGGGAAGACGGTTTGGCCTAAGGATACATCAGTGGTCAGAAGATGGTTCCCCGATTCAGTAGAAGAGACCCAAGACCCTGGAAATCAATGTCTGCAGATATGGCGAATTGGATCTAAAAAGATTGAGAGAAGACGTCCAAAAACAATATCCAGTCAAGTCACAGGGAGTGATGCTAGTAGTGTCAGAAGCTATCCGGAATCACAAGTCACAAAGCCAAGGAGCGCCATCGGATGCTTTGTGTTCTCCAGAAAGAAAAGGAATATGGATGATCTTTAACTTGTAATTTTCCTACTGGTGTTTTATATTCGAAAATGTCTTAAAAAAGGTATGATCAATGGGAATCACGAGAGCGCCAAAAATGGTGAGGTTGTACCGATATCTCTACTTCATTTTGTCCAATTACACAGTGATAAGAATATATTAACTTCATTATTTGGACTAACAACCTAATATTCAGCAATTCGGAGACGTTCAGACCAAGGGGTGAAGAACATGCGGTTTATTACGATCAATGCGTTCCGAAACCCACTGCCTTCTTCATCGGGACATACCATTGATGGTGGATTGTCCTGATGAAGACACCAGTGAGTTTTGAAATGCGTTGACCATAATAAACCGCCTGTTCTTCACTCCTTGGTCTGAACTTCTTTGAATTGCTAGCAGCACGGACCACATCCATTGTCTAGTATCCTTCGATCTCTGTATACTCTGTATACTGTGGAGCTGCAGCAGCCACTTATTTGATGCTTCTGTAGGAGCTGTGCCTCTCGGAGCTCCATCAGGTGAGCACAAGTCCCTCTCTTTCCTAGTTAAAAACAGTTCAAATCCTATTACGCTTTTTCGTCTTACCAGCACCCGTTATACAATTTTAGTACATGTTGACACCACCACAAGCCTAGACTCCCCGAGATGAGAAGAGTCAATGCTTGTTTGTCTCTTTGTACTTTTTTTTAATACTTTTTTGTAGTGTTGTGAGCAGTGGCGTAACTTAAACCTCATGGGCCCCGGTGCGAAAAATGCAATGGGGCCCTCAATTATTGCAAATGTTTAATAGCATGACTTTTGGGGCCCCCCTAGTCTCCAGGGCCCAGGTGCAATCGCAACCCCTTCAACGTTTGTAGTTACGCTCTTGGTTGTGGGGACTCTAGAAGAGGGAATAGGTTCTTATCAACTTGGCTTTCGGAATAGGCACCAAAAAACGTCATAGTCTCCCTCTATTTTCCTTCTCCGGTTTTGGGTCCTTTAGCTTTCAGTGACTAAAAGTTGATCAGTAAGGGCGGCTTCACACTGCGGCATGATCCGGTCCGGTTCTGTCCGGGAGGACCCAGACAGCTGCGGACCGGATCAGCACACAGAACTGGGGGGCTATTATGCCCTCTGGTCCGGTGTGCAGCGCACGCAGTTCCCGCTGCTGATAAGTCAGGACCGCGGGCGCTGCGGTCCTGACCTGTCAGCGGCTGCAGCTGCGTGCGCTGCACACTGGACCGGAGGGCATAATAGCCCCCCAGTTCTGTGTGCTGATCCGGTCCGCGGATGTCAGTGTCCTCCCGGACAGAACCGGACCAGATCATGCCTCAGTGTGAAGCGGCCCTTAGAGAATTTGCATTGAAATACTTAAACTCTTTGCATGATGTTGCATGATTCTGCCACCTGCATGTTTGCTTCATCAAGCATGGTTATTTTAGCATTCGGAAATCTAATAGCAAAAATTGAGACTGAGTAGACAAATGTAGTATCTTAGGAATTTGCAGACCTTGTACAAATGTGAAAAGATGAAAATACTCTGTCCGGCATCTTACATCAACGAGGCCCCCGCAAAGTCATGACGTCTGGCTACGACGAAGGACCAAACTGGACGCTGGACCGGGATAATTCACATCTTATTGTATATATCTAACGCTATAAACTTAAGAAAGATTCCACCAAAATGATCCTTGTGTTTGGTGCCCTTTGGTTCTAATCTGTCTGGTTCATTCAATTGATAAAGGACCACCCATATGTACTGGACCTAACTGGTTATATTGTATATATCACTTGACTGTATTGCTACATTTTTGTATGACTCTTGATTTCTCAAATAAAAACCATTTGATTAAAAAAAATATAGGTCCACCCAACGTATATAAATGCCAGGTGATACAAGTCCATGAATGTCACAAGTCCTATAAAATGAGTGGGTTGTGGGTTTTTTCTCTTCTTAGAGGAAGATGATCTCCACCTAATGGAAGTAGCAATCCTAAAAGTCAACATAGAGAGGCATAGACCCTTAAACGAGCTAAGGCTAAAGCAAAACCCAAATCTCAATTTGCTGACAGTGTTTCAGGGTATTAACCCCTCGTCAATACAAAGTACGAGATCTGATTTGGCTATGTGAGAGGATAAGACTGAGATCTAAAGGGTAACATCTCTCGACACTGTGTCTGCAAATTGAGGTTCTTAATTGGCTAATGGCATAAGTCAAGGCCCATTAAAGGGTCAGTATTGACTTTTAGGATTGCTACTTCCAATAGGTGGCGCTAGAGTTCAAGTCCTCTATCTCTGAAGAGCAAATAGATCCTAAAAGGAACCAGAAAAAGGAGACAAAGGTCTAAGGGTATATAGTATATGGAATAGCACTGGACATATAATAAAAATGCACTCACCTACTAGTGATGGGTGAATAGATACCATGGATATACTTTCTGATAGACCCGTTGGCTCCAGAGATCCAGTGATGGCTTGTTGCTTTCAAGGGCTTGCTAGGTGAACAATCCTCCTTCAGAAAATTACTAGCATGGAACCGAAAAAATGATTATATGGAAAAATCCAATTGAAGAAAGCGCTACCACTACAGACCCCAGGTGGAAATTACGGTGCACAAAAATGTATTTATACTTAAAAACAGCGCATTACGTCCGTTCAAGCAGCCTTCATCAGGTTAAATATTTTTAGTTATTATTTTATATTATTTCTTATATTATTAGTTCTTTTGTATTTTAAACCTGATGAAGGCTGTTTGGAAGGCCAAAATGCATTGTTTTTATGTATAATAAATACTTTTTGTACACCCCTAAAATTTATTTATTATACCATGGGCAGCATGGTGGCTCAGTGGTTAGCACTGTATGGTGGCTCAGTGGTTAGCACTGTATGGTGGCTCAGTGGTTAGCACTGTATGGTGGCTCAGTGGTTAGCACTGGATGGTGGCTCAGTGGTTAGCACTGTATGGTGGCTCAGTGGTTAGCACTGTATGGTGGCTCAGTGGTTAGCACTGTATGGTGGCTCAGTGGTTAGCACTGGATGGTGGCTTAGTGATTAGCATTGTATGGTGGCTCAGTGGTTAGCACTGTATGGTGGCTCAGTGGTTAGCACTGTATGGTGGCTTAGTGATTAGCACTGTATGGTGGCTCAGTGGTTAGCACTGTATGGTGGCTCAGTGGTTAGCACTGGATGGTGGCTCAGTGGTTAGCATTGTATGGTGGCTCAGTAGTTAGCACTGTATGGTGGCTCAGTGGTTAGCACTGTATGGTGGCTCAGTGGTTAGCACAGTATGGTGGCTCAGTGGTTAGCACTGTACGGTGGCTCAGTGGTTAGCACTGTATATGGTGGCTCAGTGGTTAGCACTGTATATGGTGGCTCAGTGGTTAGCACTGTATGGTGGCTCAGTGGTTAGCATTGTATGGTGGCTCAGTAGTTAGCACTGTATGGTGGCTCAGTGGTTAGCACTGTATGGTGACTCAGTGGTTAGCACTGTACGGTGGCTCAGTGGTTAGCACTGTACGGTGGCTCAGTGGTTAGCACTGTATGGTGGCTCAGTGGTTAGCACTGTACAGTGGCTCAGTGGTTAGCACTGTATATGGTGGCTCAGTGGTTAGCACTGTACGGTGGCTCAGTGGTTAGCACTGTATGGTGGCTCAGTGGTTAGCACTGTATGGTGGCTCAGTGGTTAGCACTGTACGGTGGCTCAGTGGTTAGCACTGTATATGGTGGCTCAGTGGTTAGCACTGTACGGTGGCTCAGTGGTTAGCACTGTATGGTGGCTCAGTGGTTAGCACTGTATGGTGGCTCAGTGGTTAGCACTGTACGGTGGCTCAGTGGTTAGCACTATATGGTGGCTCAGTGGTTAGCACTGTACGGTGGCTCAGTGGTTAGCACTGTACGGTGGCTCAGTGGTTAGCACTGTACAGTGGCTCAGTGGTTAGTACTGTATGGTGGCTCAGTGGTTAGCACTGTATGGTGGCTCAGTGGTTAGCACTGTATGGTGGCTCAGTGGTTAGCACTGTATGGTAGCTCAGTGGTTAGCACTGTATGGTGGCTCAGTGGTTAGCACAGTATGGTGGCTCAGTGGTTAGCACAGTACGGTGGCTCAGTGGTTAGCACTGTATATGGTGGCTCAGTGGTTAGCACTGTATATGGTGGCTCAGTGGTTAGCACTGTATGGTGGCTCAGTGGTTAGCATTGTATGGTGGCTCAGTAGTTAGCACTGTATGGTGGCTCAGTGGTTAGCACTGTATGGTGACTCAGTGGTTAGCACTGTACGGTGGCTCAGTGGTTAGCACTGTACGGTGGCTCAGTGGTTAGCACTGTATGGTGGCTCAGTGGTTAGCACTGTACGGTGGCTCAGTGGTTAGCACTGTACGGTGGCTCAGTGGTTAGCACTGTATATGGTGGCTCAGTGGTTAGCACTGTACGGTGGCTCAGTGGTTAGCACTGTATGGTGGCTCAATGGTTAGCACTGTATGGTGGCTCAGTGGTTAGCACTGTACGGTGGCTCAGTGGTTAGCACTATATGGTGGCTCAGTGGTTAGCACTGTACGGTGGCTCAGTGGTTAGCACTGTATATGGTGGCTCAGTGGTTAGCACTGTACAGTGGCTCAGTGGTTAGTACTGTATGGTGGCTCAGTGGTTAGCACTGTACGGTGGCTCAGTGGTTAGCACTGTATGGTGGCTCAGTGGTTAGCACTGTATGGTGGCTCAGTGGTTAGCACTGTATGGTGGCTCAGTGGTTAGCACTGTATGGTGGCTCAGTAGGTAGCACTATATGGTGACTCAGTGGTTAGCACTGTACGGTGGCTCAGTGGTTAGCACTGTACGGTGGCTCAGTGGTTAGCACTGTAAGGTGGCTCAGTGGTTAGCACTGTACGGTGGCTCAGTGATTAGCACTGTATGGTGGCTTAGTGGTTAGCACCGTATTGTGGCTCTGAGTTAGCACTGTATGGTGGCTCAGTGGTTAGCACTGTATGGTGGCTCAGTGGTTAGCACTGTATGGTGGCTCAGTGGTTAGCACTGTACGGTGGCTCAGTGGTTAGCACTGTATGGTGGCTCAGTGGTTAGCACTGTATGGTGGCTCAGTGGTTAGCACTGTATGGTGGCTCAGTGATTAGCACTGTATATGGTGGCTCAGTGGTTAGCACTGTATGGTGGCTCAGTGGTTAGCACTGTATGGTGGCTCAGTGGTTAGCACTGTATGGTGGCTCAGTGGTTAGCACTGTATGGTGGCTCAGTGGTTAGCACTGTATGGTGGCTCAGTAGTTAGCACTATATGGTGGCTCAGTGGTTAGCACTATATGTTGGCTCAGTGGTTAGCACTGTATATGGTGGCTCAGTGGTTAGCACTGTATGGTGGCTCAGTGGTTAGCACTGTACAGTGGCTCAGTGGTTAGCATTGTATGGTGGCTCAGTGATTACCACTGTATATGGTGGCTCAGTGGTTAGCACTGTATATGGTGGCTCAGTGATTACCACTGTATGGTGGCTCAGTGGTTAGCACTGTATATGGTGGCTCAGTGGTTAGCACTGTACAGTGGCTCAGTGGTTAGCACTGTATGGTGGCTCAGTAGTTAGCACTGTATGGTGGCTCAGTGTTAGCACTGTACGGTGGCCCAGTGATTAGCACTGTACAGTGGCTCAATGGTTAGCACTGTACAGTGGCTCAGTGGTTAGCACTGTATGGTGGCTCAGTGGTTAGCACCGTATTGTGGCTCTGAGTTAGGACTGTATGGTGGCTCTGTGATTAGCACTGTATGGTGGCTCAGTGGTTAGCACTGTATTGTGGCTCAGAGTTAGCACTCCACACTCCAAACATACTGATAGGATGTTTAGACTGCGAGCCCCAATGGGGACAGTGTTGCTGTTGTATATAAAGTACTATGGAATTAACAGTGCTACATAAATATTATTATATTATACTATTATTATATTATACATAAAAAACAACGCGTTTCGGTCATCAAAGCAGCCTTCATCAGGTTAAAAATATAAAAAAAACTAATAAAATAAAAAATAATATAAAATAATTAAATATTTTTTAACCTGTTGAAGGCTGCTTCGACGGCCGAAACACGTTGTTTTTATGTATAATGAGTGTTTGTGCAATGTAAATTCCGCCTTAGTTCTGTAGTGGTAGAGTTTACTTCTATTGGGTTTTTTAATATAATATTTTTTTTCTTTTTGCATATTTAATTTGCAGGCGTTTAAGTCTCCTTATACTGGCATGTCACTCTCCACAAGGAGAAACCGTACGCCTTTTTCTTCTGATGGACACACCGTAAAAAATAAAAACAAATGAATTAATGATACATAAAATGATGTCTCACAAAAAAAATTGAGGACTTTCCATTGTAACAGAAGTGATTCTTTATCTTTAAGACTTGAATTCCGATGTTGTAACTATGTCTCACATTGTTCCTTTCTCGCCTCCGGTCAATTAAGCCAAAACCAGTTGATCGGGTTTCTGTTGTAATTAATGAATTTCCCTTTTCTTTTTCATTTTGGCTGCTTGTGTTGTCTATTATTTCTCTTTGCATTGTTTCTTCATTCATGTTTATTGGGAGGAATGTTGTTTTGTTTCTAATTTTTTTAACAACTTTTCCAATGATAAAAACTGAAAATACAGGGGATATAAGAGGGGAAATTAAGAAAAATCCCATAAAAAATGAAAATATGTCAGAATTGTGATTATGAACATTTTGAATTATTTGATGTTACTTGATAGTTAATGTTGGATTCCGGAGTGGGGGTGGGGGGGGAATGCTCAGTTCAACCTGCCCCAAAGACTATGTGGAAAACAATAGAGTGGATAATTATCACTGCATTTAGGCAGTTTTATGGCATCAAAAAGTCACAAATTTTGTTACACATCTTACTGTAATTTTTTTTGGGGTCACAGGAGGCATGAACAGGTCGCGACCTCAGTAAGTCAGTGACTGGGACAATCACGTGTTCCCACTATTAAAGAAAATGAATAGTCACTGCTTCCCACTCCCATAATCCCACCCACTCCTCGACATTATAGGTGGCAGGATTATGGGCGTGGAGAGCAGTGACTATTCATTTTCTTTAATAGCGGACACACTAATAGCACCAGCTGCCCATAATCACAGGCGTTGGGAGCAATAAATATTTATTGTGGATTAGCCGGCAGCTGATGTTGGTGTGTAATTGGAGGTGTATGGCAGTGACATCATGAGTTTACACGCCGAAGTCAGTTGCCGGCATCAGAAGAGGACATGGCGCACTGGGGAGCGGATGAAAAGTGAGTAGAATATGTTATGTTTTTACTTGTGTGGAATAATGGGAGACATATATACCAGGATGGGTCCATGATGGGGAACATATATAGCAGCATGGGGGACATATATACCAGGATGGGCCACGTCACACACACAGATATCTGTGCAGATATTGTTCGCAGATCTCTGGTTGCAGTGAAATTATGGACTCATTGTCCCATTTGTACACAGCAACAAAATGGGACAATCTGTCCATGATTTCACTGCAACCAGGGATCTGCGAACAATATCTGCACAATTATCTCTGTGTGTGACGTGGCCCGATGGGAGATATATATTCGAGGATTAGAACATATATACCAGGATTATGGACATATACAGTAGGATGGGCCCACTATAGGGACATATATATCAGGATGGGGAACATATACACCAGGATGGACCCAGGATGGGGATCATATATACCAGGATGGATGACATATATACCAGGATGGGCCCAAGATGGGGAACATAAATACTAGCATCGGGGACATATACAGTATATCAGGATGGGAGACATATATTCAAGGATTAAAACATATATACCAGGGTTATGGAAATATATACTAGGATGGGTCCACTATAGGCATATATATCAGCATGGGGAAAATATACACCAGGATGGAGATCATATATACCAGGATGGGGATCATATATACCAGGATGGGTGACATATATACCTGGATTAGGAAAATATATAACAGGATGGGCCCAGGATGGGGACAATAGTACAGAATTGGGGGACATTACTCCCATAGCAGTGTCAGCAGCCTATCACCCTATAAAAGTGCATCAGTACTACAATCTTTGCTTCAAATTTATTTCCTACTTTCTGCGTCTAAAGCCTAGGTTTGTCTTATGATCAGAAAAACATGACAGTCCGCCCTGCAAAAAAATGGTAAAATTGAATTTTTCTCAAATAAATTACATTTTATTACATACATAAAAGAAGAAATAGAAACTCTGTTAGGGTATATGTTCACGTTAAGTATTTGGTGCAGAAATGTCTGCATGTCTTGGCAGGAATAATGCAGTCTAACATACGCACTTTTTTTTACATGCACTTTTGGTGTAGATTTTTCCCTATTCATTACTATGGGTGAAATCTGCAGCAAAAATGCTGCAAGAATTGACATGCAGTAGATTTAGGCCTTATGCTGACACTGCTTTTTTTGCTGCGTTTTTGCTGCAGTCTTGTATCACCTTTTGTCACATCACTGCATGTGTATCCTTACCCCATCAAAGTCTATGAGAATCCTGAAGTGCTGTGCCAATGATGCTTTTTTTTTTTCCTTGCAATTTAGATGCAGTTTGTGGTCAGGAAAAAAGAATGAGCATGTCAATTGTTGGGGCGTTTTTTGCTGCATTTTCTAGCCTTAAAGGGAACCCGTCACCCCCTTTGGACATTTTATACTGTGCCACCAGCTTACACATCATATAAATCGGGTTCTCGTAACCCCTGTATGTGCCCAGACTGACCCCTCATACCTGAGATATGAACTTATATTCTGTCCAGATCTGGCCTCCTATTGAGTCATGGAGGCTGCTATATACTCATGGTGGGTAAACATCTCACCGCCCCCACAGCTTCAAATACCACCCTGCATAGTTTAAATTTCCCGCCCCTCCTCTGGCTGGCGCTTGAGTGACAAGAGCACTTGTGCCGGCGCAGTGGAGTGGGTGTCTGCGGTCCATAGGACAGTGCTGGAGTCTCACGAGACTTCCACACTATGCATGGACACCCTGTCCGCTGTGCAGGTATGGTTGCCGCTGTCAGTGCTGAAATCTCACGAGATTGGTGAAGTCTCGTGAGACTTCAGCACTGTTCTATGGACCACAGACACCCGCTCCACTGCGCCGGCGCGAGTGCTCGTCACTCAAGTGCTGGCCAGAGGAGGGGCGGAAAATTTGAACCATGCAGGGCAGGATTTGCAGCTGTGGGGGCGGTAAGATGTTTACCCACCATGACTATATACCAGCCTCCGTGACTCAATAGGAGGCCAGCTCTGGACAGAATATATGTTCATATCTCAGATAAAAAAGCCAAGAAGCCAGCGCTGCCTAAGGTTAGCACGCAATACAAATAGTGCATGTGCACATAATTTCTAACTGTACTTTAAACTGAGACATTTGGCAAACAATTGATCAATTCTTTGAGCTACCCCGCCACGTCACGGCATTCTCAGATGGGGCAGTCCTACTCTACATTTTTTAATATGCTGTGCCATTACGGCCTCCTGAATGCATTAAAAGCAGAACCATATTAAATGCACACGTACCTGAAGCATTACTGAACTACTCCCATGGCGCCAGAAAAGCAGCGCAGATAAAGGCAGACCAGGTCCGGACATGACATCCGGACATTATCAGATCTGACCCCCACACTGCCCAACCAACAACCATGGATGAGGGTAGAACAGGCCCAAACACATGTGCAACAATCAAGCAGAGCCTATGGGCAGGGTATGGCCGCTGTATGTATGTACGGCGGCCTAGATCAATCACATTAAAGACAGATAGAATGGCATGCACAACCAAGCGCGCACGGCAAAAAGTGGTGGTCAGCCACAAACCTATAACAAATAAAAAAGCCAAGAAGCCAGCGCTGCCTAAGGTTAGCACGCACTACAAAAAGTGCATGTGCACATAATTTCTAACTGTACTTTAAACTGAGACATTTGGCAAACAATTGATCAATTCTTTGAGCTACCCCGCCACGTCACGGCATTCTCAGATGGGGCAGTCCTACTCTACATTTTTTAATATGCTGTGCCATTACGGCCTCCTGAATGCATTAAAAGCAGAACCATATCAAATGCACACATACCTGAAGCATTACTGAACTACTCCCATGGCGCCAGAAAAGCAGCGCAGATAAAGGCAGACCAGGTCCGGACATGACATCCGGACATTATCAGATCTGACCCCCACACTGCCCAACCAACAACCATGGATGAGGGTAGAACAGGCCCAAACACATGTGCAACAATCAAGCAGAGCCTATGGGCAGGGTGACGTGGCGGGGTAGCTCAAAGAATTGATCAATTGTTTGCCAAATGTCTCAGTTTAAAGTACAGTTAGAAATTATGTGCACATGCACTTTTTGTATTGCGTGCTAACCTTAGGCAGCGCTGGCTTCTTGGCTTTTTTATTTGTTCATATCTCAGGTATGAGGGGTCAGTCTGGGCACATACAGGGGTTACTAGAACCCCATTTATATGATGTGCAACCTGGTGGGCACAGTATAAAATGCCCTGGGGGGTGAAAGGTTCCCTTTAAAAGTGCAAATAGCCTCAATCAGGAGGAGAGCGTGATCTCTGGCGCCACCTACTGGATGTAACAATCCTAAAATTCAATATTGACCATTTAACAAGCCTTGCCACATGACTTGGGATGAGAAGTCAAAGCAGAAACTCCATTTGCAGACGCATTTCGGAGTGTTGCCCATCCTCAATGCAAAGCAAAAGACCTGATTTGACTTGTCTGATTTATACACCAGTGTGAGCGAGCCCTAATGAGGCGTGAACTAGACTTTATTGGTAACCTCCCCATTAAGCCCTATTCAGACATCCATTTTTCACTTGGCTTTCTCGGATGGAACACACAGTCGTTATAATCTATGGCGTCTGTGATTTCTTCTGGACTGAGTGATCTGCAAAAAATCATGGTGATCACTGACTGTTAGAATATGTTTAGAGCAACAACTCCATGC
Organism: Allobates femoralis; assembly: GCA_033576535.1. NCBI lineage: Eukaryota > Metazoa > Chordata > Amphibia > Anura > Aromobatidae > Allobates > Allobates femoralis. Next base: position 156,991,804 of record JARQOC010000008.1, read on the forward strand.
CTGTATATGAGGGTTTAGTTGCTAGGTTTGTATGTTGTAGATCAAGTTAGAACAAAAAAAAACCTCCCAGAGGCTCACACAGGAAGAGCATGTGACTGTATCCAGTTTCCTGTGTCTGTGTATGAGAGAAGCAGCTGCAGATGCTGCCCTCCGTCCTGTTGAGATTGCCTTTGAGGGAGCCCTCCTAGTGGGTTTCCATATTTTGTATCATTTTTATAACGAATTGGTTTTAACTATTTTTTCTTTCTTTTATTTTTAACCATTTAGTGTTTTCCCCTAATTGGAAACTCCATAAATTATTTTTCTGGGAATTGGAAGAAGAGGAGATTTTCTATGAAAGGATTTCTCGACTGTCTGCACATTCTTTTGGACCATTATGTGATTCAAAATAACTGTATTTAGTGTGCTATGTATTCTATCTTTTATGAATTAAGTGTGGATCCACTGTTTTTTTATAAATGTGTGAGATATTTATGGGATTCTCATCAGGTTCCTTGAGGGTTTGGGAATGGCTTGGGAGGATAGACCTACATTAGTTTTCCTAGTGTGGGCTTTCATAATGAGTTGAGACTGAATGTTGTCACCTCATATAATAAAATAGGCTAAAAGCCATAGGGGATAGAATAGATTCATCCCATTTAAATCCTCTTTTTCCCTCATATAATGAATGGAGCGCTCCAAATTGATGATCAATATGTTGAGGGCATAGATGGCGGTATCGGTGTCCGCGATGCGTGGTGACGCGTTTCCATATCGGCGGTGAAAGGCTTCCTTACGACCGGAAGTGGCGTCAAATGCCGCACTTCCGGTTGCGGAAGGCAGGAACCGCACGCAGGGAGGCGGCGCCGCTGCGCCTGTGCGGCAATTAAACCGAATTACCGCTCACCTGTTTGGGGGATACATATAGAGGGACAACTATGGAGGTGCATCCCCCTGAGGAAGCTCATTGAGAAACGCGTCGGGGCGTCCCCACCACCTTGACCTGGTGATCACAGCATTAATGAGAAGCAGAGTGTTTACAACAGGGCTCCATGATTTGGTTCCGTTGTTAGAACATAGGGAACTCTCCCTGGGGAACTGAATGTTATTGATGTTTTCCCTATACAAATGGACTTCTATTGAGTATGCCCTAGGTTTACATATATACGAATTCTGCTATAATCTAATTATGTGATCTCTCTAGTCAATATATGGTAACACAACCTCCTGTTATTTCTATGACTGGCCCACATCCTTTTAACTTGTTTGTACTTTGCAACAAAGTGATCACCCCTATTTGTATGTTTTTTCTAAATAAAATAACTTTGCACTGTCAGGCTTTCTGGTTGCAGATTATTTATGGGCAGAAACTCTCTAGTGTATCAAAAATCGTTTACTAGATGCTGCACAGAGACTGAAACACATCAGATGTGTCCCTGAAAATCACAGACACATACTGTGCAATATATAGAAGTTTTTCAATTTCTTTATATTATTTTTTCGCACATGAAAATCACTGGTGATAAAAACTGACACAGACCAAACACTGAAGGAACAGCGGTCCATATTGTATGTATGAGGAATATCACTGAGGTCTGCATAAGGACTTTGTGAGCAAGTTAACTGCTGGAGTGCACATCAGGAACTGGATGGTGAGGTGGGCGGGGAGATTCAGGGGAAGCTAATCTAACCCTGCTACTGGTGGTCCCTAGCTCACCCTGTTCTCTGAAGGTGAGGAGGTCCAAGCCGCCACCCTCTCTTCTGAGCTCCTGAAAAGCCTTAGGCACAAAGCCCCTACCTCCACCCACAGACCAGGGAACCCAGCACCTCCAAAGAACGTCTGCACACCCAAATGTCTCAGATCAGGAATGAGCTCAATCAGCGACATCTGGTGGAAGGAAGCTGAATTATTTATAAATTGGACAGCATCGGATCCAAACTGATCCCTTCAATCGGGATTTTGCAGGATCAGTTTGGGCTGTCACCTAGCTCCCCCTCCCCTTGCCTCCTGTCATCTTGCTGTCTCCCTGTTGTCCCCTACTGTCCCCATACTGTCCCCCTGCTGTCCCCCTTTTTTGCCCTGGTGTCCCCCTAATGTCCCCGTGTTTTGCCTGGTGTCCCCCTACTGTCCCCTGCTGTCCCCCTACTGTCCCCTTGTTTTGCTCTGGTGTCCCCCTGCTGTCCCCCTGTTTTGCCTGGTGTCCCCCTGCTGTTCCCCTCTTGTGTCCTCTCCTCCTGTCATTCCAACATAACAAATCTTTATTCTGACCTGCCAGCGCTCCCCCGGCGTCTCCATAGAGCTCCCTCGGTTTTACAGGACCTGCGATGATGTCAGAAGCATCATCGGGTCACATGAGCGGTTACCACGGTAACCGCTCATGTGACCCGATCAGCTGATCAAGTTGTGACATCATCACAGGTCCTGTTACCGAGCAGCTGCAGATGGAGACACCGGGGAGCGCTGGCAGGTGAGAATAAAGATTTTTTTATTTTAAACACTTGATTTGACTTATATTTAACTTCTCCAATGTATGTATATAGTGTGTATGTATATACATTGCAGAAGTTAAATTAGGCGGCACACAATAGTTTTAGTGTACTGAGCATGTACTGAGCATGCTCAGTACACTAAAATCGGGTCCGAGGAGACATCAGATGTTTCCTTGGCCCTGCTCCATAGGGTCCCATGTTACTTGAATCGGATCGGATCGGATTTGGCATAATTGCCATCCGATCGGTCAGATCCGATTCTATCCGGTTTTTGATTCGGATGCAAAAATCAGAACAGTCTCCGATTTTTGCATCGGAATTAAATTGGACAAAATCGGATCGGACGTGATTCGGATGGCAATTAGTGCACATCTGAATCAGTCTGATCCCCATAGGTTATATGGAGCCAAATTCGGATCCATTGCTGTCCGATTTCTATCAGACAGCGTCGATTTGCAAAAATCGTAGTGTGAAACCAGCCTAAACCGCATGGGATTAATATTTTTAGATTTTATTACTTCAAACAACTGCATACACGCCATCATCAAATTTTTGTTTGGATTTTGTCATTTGTATTATGGGAAAGGAGATTATTGAAACTTTTATAAAAATATTATTTTTTAGTCCTCATAGAAGACTAAAGCAATGGAGTATGTAGCTTCTCATGTCTGCCAGCACGATCGAGATACCCAGTACTTCACTTTCTGCCCCTCTGTAACACTTTGCCATCATGGCCTTTGTCGTCGTCCTCAATTTTATTCTGATTACTGTTCCATGCCTTTGTCTAGGATATCTCAATTTCGCTCACCATATCTATCTGCTAGTTCTTTCCTCCTCAAACGCTGCATGTGACATTGCCCTTGAGGGTACCAAACTGCCCCAGGGCGGTAATTAACATCTAGAAGTTGTAGGGCAGGTGCTGGCTGTGGTATTCAGCCGGCACCTGCAGAAAACGGAGCATATACTGCATAATGCTGCAGTCAATCTTTGACAGGAGCATTTAAATGTTGGTAGAGTCGGTATAAATGGACCAACCACGACTCCCAAAATATAGAATACATTTAGTACAGTAGTGCAATGCAGAATGTGCTGAATATTATTATTATGTTCTATAGAAATGTATTCATTACTGTATCATAATAATGATTAAAGCCATACAATAAACTGATCACATAAATATGAGTCATGGAGGAGGGGGTCGGAGTCAGGGAAATGAAGGAGTTGCAGTCGGAGTCGGTGGTTTGGTTTACCGGCTCCACAGCCGCGGTGATGTAACACTGCAATGCTCCAGATCTAAAGCCATCAAATAATTGTGGAACTTCAAGGAGATCAAAAAATTACAAAAAAAATAAAATAAGAATAACATTTTGTATGGCAACACAAATAATACATAGATACATATATATATACACAGTCTGTCAATGCAAAAATAAAAGTTATGGCTCCCAGAACAAGTTATGGAAAAAATAAAAGGGTTCAATCACACATCCCCCTGAGTTCTGTACTCTATCCTCTGCCTTCTATGCTCTGTACTGGATCCTCTATCTTCTGTCCTCTATCCTCTGCACTTTATCTTATCCTCTTCCCTCTTTCTTCTGTCTTATATGCTTTATCCTATGTACTCCATCCTCAGTCATCTGCCGTCTATCTGCTGTCCTCTATCCTCTGCCCTCTATGTTCTATCCTCTGCCCTCTATCCCCTGTTCTCTATCCTCTGCTCTCTCTCATCTACCCTCTGTTCTATATCCTCTGCCCTATATCCTCTGTTCTCTATCCTCTGCCCTATATTCTCTACCCTCTGTTCTATATCCTCTGCCCTATATCCTCTGTTCTCTATCCTCTGCCCTATATTCTCTACCCTCTGTTCTATATCCTCTGCGCTATATTCTCTACCCTCTGTTCTATATCCTCTGCCCTATATCTCCTGCTCTCTATCCTGTACTCTCTATTTCTATCCCCTGTTCTCTATCCTCTGCTCTCTATTCTCTATCCTTTGTTCTCTATCCCGTTCTCTATCCTCTGCTCTCTATTCTCTATCCTTTGTTCTCTATCCCCTGTTCTCTATCCTCTGCTCTCTATTCTCTATCCTTTGTTCTCTATCCCCTGTTCTCTATCCTCTGCTCTCTATTCTCTATTCTCTATCCTTTGTTCTCTATCCTCTATCCCGTTCTCTATCCTCTGCTCTCTATTCTCTATCCTTTGTTCTCTATCCCCTGTTCTCTATCCTCTGCTCTCTATTCTCTATCCTTTGTTCTCTATCCTCTATCCCCTGTTCTCTATCCTCTGCTCTCTATTCTCTATCCTTTGTTCTCTATCCTCTATCCCCTGTTCTCTATCCTTTGTTCTCTATCCTCTATCCTCTGCTCTCTATCCTCTATCTCCTGTTCTCTATCCTCTACTCTCTATTCTATATCCTCTGCTCTCTATCCTCTGCCCTATATCCTCTATCCTCTGCTCTCTATTCTCTATCCTCCTTCCTCTGCTCTCTATCCTCTGCCTTATATCCCCTGTTCTCCATCCTTTATCCTCTTTCCTCTGCTCTCTATATCCTCTGCCCATATCCTCTATTATCTATCCTCTGCCCTCTGATCTCCTTTGTCTATGAAGTGTGAAGTAACAGTGAGAGTGAAAAAGGGGCGGAGCCCCACAGTACTTATCTGTATCATGTGACAAAGCTCTGCCTGCACCAACATCAAAACATTACAGTCCCCGCCTTTTCACTTGTCAATCATCTTATGACCGCCCATCGCCACGCCTTCCATTGTGACGTCTTCGTATCCGGCCCTCTGATTGGTTGACAAAATTCTACCCTCCAGGCTAGCAATTCTGAGTGAGCGCTGTTCTCAGCCACAGCGGCACTGACATTGACCCGCCCCCTTAGCAACGCAGCCCTCATTTTGATTGGCTGCTTCATCTGTCAATCGTATCAGTTCTTTACTGTGATTGGATTCACTTTTAATCCTTTCTTCCGTTTCCGACTTGGAGTCTCTTTGCAACAACAATACAGTGTAGACACAGCGGGGGCTGTGCTGGAGACGGGAGCGGGGATGGAGGCTGCGTGTGACTGCAGGGGCCGAGTGTGAGTGCTGGAGACATAGGAGCCTGCAGCCCCAGGTGAGAGGGCAGGGGATGTGCAGCTTGTCTCCCAGCAGACTCCTAAATGGGGAGTTACACCTGGGACTTTACAGCTGTTGAAGAACTACAACTCCCAGCATGCCCTTAGGTGGGGACTTAAAGTAACACAGTGTGGCTTGCATTGAATCCCACTCTGCGGCTCTCGGAGCATGCTGGGAGTTGTAGTTCTTGCAGATGGCTTAGTGTCAGTTCCAGGTGCAGGGGTGGGTTGCACTGGTACCCGGGCCTGGAGCCTAGGGGGCCCCAAAACTCCCTTTGGCCAATTGATATATATACTTCTACCTGGGGATACCTACTTATCCAGTTTCCCTTTACACACTTGTCTTCATCCTTTGGGGACAGGTTTTTTCCCCCTTTAATACATGTAATTTGGCCTAAAAATCATTTTTGTAACTGGGTTTCAGACAAAATATTGCACCGTGTACCTTCTATAGCCTCTATGTTGCACTAACTATTGCTAGATGCAGAATGAGCAACTGAGACTCCATCAGTGAGCTCCTTCAGGTGACTGGTATACCAGCAGTGGGGATTATAATGCAGCAATTTACCCTAGGTGGCTGGGCCCCCCAGAGCATTGGGCCCGGGGCGGCCGCCCAGATTGACCACATTATAGTCCGCCATAAATACACATAGCATTCTGAAACAAGTGGAGCAGAAAAAAATGACTACAAAGCTGAGTATATTTGTCTGAGACACTAGATAACAAGAATTTTAAAAGGGACATTGTCCGAGTTTACTGCGTGGAACATGTGGGGAAAAAATGGGGAACTACACTTGTTCGCACAATGGCAGAAGCATCATCAACTGAAGAGCCGCTGTAGTATCTATTGATCATTCTAGAGACACAGCAATGTATTGTCAATCAAAGCGTATGTTCCCAGCGGAGTAATTTTTAGCTGTCTCCTCAAATAACTTATCTTAGTACTCTACTACACCTTTACGATTTCTAAGCTGCCAGCTTTTCAACTTAAGACCACAAAATTAATGAAGCAGTTAAACTTCAATCATGCACACAGCATCATTATATTATACATAGACCAAGATCTATGGAAGGTGCCATCCTGGAGGATACAGACCTCACACATAACAGAAGAAGTTAGTGTAGCCCATAATAATATCAGATCAGTTCTGCCGTCTACACTGCGGCTTTGGAAGAGTAGACAGACGGGATACACGTCCGCCGCGTTCCTACACGAGGGCGGCAGATGTCTCAGGCCTGACTCACAACTCGTGATACTTGAGACAAGGGAAACTGTCTGGACAATAAATATTAATAATAAATCTTCATATAGCGCCAACGTATTCTGCAGCGCTGTACAATTCAAGGGTTCATATACAGACGGTCATACGTAACAGTTATAAAAAAAAAATACATGATTAAAGCAAAAGGATGGAAGCCTTGCTCATAAGAGCTTACAATCTACAACGAGGTGGGGGTGACACACAGTACAGGGGCTTATTTACAATCAGAGTCTAGCCATCTTGAGGAGAAGGGGAATAGATAAGAGCTGCATGAGTGGCCACCAGCCATTCTTTTGGGTCTGGTGGAGTGAATAAGCTATGTCTGAGTGACTGATTAGTGAGGATAATAGATGTGTTATTAGGGATCGCCTGAAACGATGTAAGTTTTGGATAGTCTCAATTTCTTGGGGGAGAGCATTCCAGAGAATTGGTGCAGCCCGGGAGAAGTCTTGGAGTCAGGATTGGGAGGTTCAGATTAGTCTAAAGTTGCTTCCAGAGCGTAGAGTGGGTGGGGTGATAGACAGAGATGAGGGTAGAGAGGTAGGGGGGTGCTGCACTGTAAGAGCTTTGTGTTGTTGAATTGGATCCTATAGTGTGTCAGCCAGTGCAATGTCTGGCATAGAGCAGAAGCATCAGAGTAATAAATCTAATGCTTCGTCTGTATAGGTCCTAGAAAAACAATAAAAAATACCTGCCTCATAGTGATCTGATTGGCCGGCGCTGAGTTATTGGGCTGTGTAACCTCCTGGAAGTGCATTGGGGTCAGAGATAGATGTGTGCTAGCACTGATGAACAATGTCCTAGATATACCCCTTAGGAAACAATTGGATCCTTTTTGTCTTGAACGGGCAAAACTAAGGACCACGTCACACCTGGCGACTTCGGCGGCGATTTTTTTTTTTTTTAGGCGATGCTGGGGCAGGGCCTATCGCGACCGGACTCGCCAATGCATCGCACAATGTAAATAGGCGAGGGCTACTCATTTGAGTGATCGCCTGGTTTCACAGCAGCGCTGTGAAACCAGGCGGCCGATCTGGGCGATGTGTACACATCCCCATGTAAAACGGCGACTGACGTTTGTCTGCACCTTGTGACAAGGGCCGTTGTCAGATCGCCGATGCGTCGCCGGAGGTATCTCCGCATGTAACCATGTGGCGGTGACGCTGGCGGGGCGCCAAAAACGTGTGCGCTTCCGCCAGTCTCCGGCGATGTCCCTAGTGTGACGTGGCCCTAAGAGTTCATATATATGTAATGTATTTTGCATGACTGCTGGACAACCCCTTTAAAGGGAACCTGCAGTTTGACCCATGGATATAGAGGAGGAAGAGCTGAGCAGAATGGCATATAGGATCGTAGGAAATTCAGATTCAGTGTAACTTGTATTTTATTCATTAAAATTCCATCCCTGGTCTCTGTATGCATGAGTCCAGTGGGCGGAGCTATTAGTGATTGACAGCACGCACAGTTATACAGGCATCACTGAGTAGCACCGCCCACCGGACGCCTACAAATATGAATGAAATGCACGTGTTATTGATATTTAACTCATCTGCTGTATATCGCTGTGTCTGCAGATCAGACCATGTTCATTATGACAGTTCCCCTTTAATGAGCCATCTATTTGTCATTTACACATAATAATCATTATCCCGATGATGGAGACACTTGTAGGTTTTTCTGATTAAAGGGGAAGGCGCAGATATTAGTTGGTATGGGTCCGCCGGTGGAGGCAGGCGCTCCTGTATCCTCTGCTCCGTCTGTAGCGGTGTGAGCCATTCTCATGTGTCTTTGTGCATCTGAAGGTTCGTCAGAGGACAGATTACCGGCATTAATTGTGTCATTCTATGAGTCAGTGTGTATGAGCCATGTATGGGGGCTTGTGGTGCTGGCAGATGGGCCGAGCGAGGTGCGGCCATGATGGGATGGCTCTGATCTCTGCAGATTATCACAGTGGGTGGTGTATAATAAGGAACGAGGTCAGCAGCTGTCATAACACGGGGACAGCTCCATTGTTCAGTTCTAGTGAGAGCGGATCTGTACAGGAATGTGATCAGCACCATGTACAGTATTGAGGCAGAAAACCCAACATGGACACTATTATGGGCCTGGATCTGGGTGGGGTCTGCAGGGTCCTGCACCTCATGATTGCTGAACGTCCTTCATGTTTGATCAGAGGTGTCAAATGGGTATGAACTAGTGATGAGCGAGCTCTGCCACGCTCAGGTCCTCGGTACGTGTAACTGACACTCGGACTGGCATGCTATTGGAAAATGCTCTTGACTTCCATTATACTCTGCACGAATTGCGCCCATCTGAGCGTCTAACCTGCTCAAAACGGGTACTGAGTACCTGATCATAGTAGTGCCCGCTCATCACTAGCGCTAATGTATCACCGTAGTGACCCCCCTCGGAAGAAGCTTGGCGAAACGCGTTAGGGGGCCACTGCCACCAATAGGTAACACTTTGACCCATGTTTTGAGCTGTTTATATGTACCCTGTGATCTGTGTATTTGTTGTGCACCCGTTTTTGGGGCAAATTCACTTGTACTGTATTGTACTGTATTGATTGCAGAGGTCATATCTGAACTTGGCTCGTTTATTTGATTATATTCATGTGGTCACCTATATGTGTGTGCAGTGTTGCATCACTTTTTAAATACAGCTGGCGCTGTTAATTTTAATAAAGTGCACTTGCTTTTCAACTGTGGCCTGACTCCTGGTTGTTTTATATGAATTATATGTATCACCGTAGTGGTAGGATAGGTGATTACCTGCTGATCACTGGGATCCCAGCTGGCGTCACAGATCTGTAGAACTGGGTTCTTCATTGTCTATGAGACTGCTGTAGAAATCCTACTCTATCTCTGGCAGTCCAGTAGACAGTGAATGGACTGGTAGTGTACAGGCTAAGCCATTAAGACAGATCACTCCACAGCCCGGATCTCAGGGTCGGTCAGATCCCATTGATTAGCAAGTTATCACTTCTTTTGAGGAAAGTTGGAAGCTTACATTTTTGGGACAACCCTTTTACAGGGGAGTCTGTCATCACAAAATGACTGTTCAAAACAAGCACAGCAAGCACTCTGTGCTCCCGCATGGGGCCCGTCCGGCTCTGTGCTCCCGCATGGGGCCCGTCCGGCTCTGTGCTCCCGCATGGGGCCCGTCCGGCTCTGTGCTCCCGCATGGGGCCCGTCCGGCTCTGTGCTCCCGCATGGGGCCCGTCCGGCTCTGTGCTCCCGCATGGGGCCCGTCCGGCTCTGTGCTCCCGCATGGGGCCCGTCCGGCTCTGTGCTCCCGCATGGGGCCCGTCCGGCTCTGTGCTCCCGCATGGGGCCCGTCCGGCTCTGTGCTCCCGCATGGGGCCCGTCCGGCTCTGTGCTCCCGCATGGGGCCCGTCCGGCTCTGTGCTCCCGCATGGGGCCCGTCCGGCTCTGTGCTCCCGCATGGGGCCCGTCCGGCTCTGTGCTCCCGCATGGGGCCCGTCCGGCTCTGTGCTCCCGTTTACCTGCTATGTTACTTTTTGCAACAGTAGATTATGATTGCTGTGACTAGCTGGCGTGCAGGCACTTGTCCGGCACGCTCCCTGCAGTGAATAGCAGCTCACTGTCTATAGACTTTGTTTACAGAGTCTGGTGTGAGCACGGGCAACTCTTTCAGCTCTGCCGCTTGGCTATATCTAAAGACTTTGTGTCAAACCCACTGCACCCAGTAATGCAAGTGATATATCTTTGGATTCAGGGTCTCTGACTACATCATGCTGCTCTCAGATGAGGGAGCAAAAACCTGCTGCCAGAGTCCCTTTAAGAATGAGGCTGCAGTAACGATTCATGTAAATGTGCCACGTGGGAACCGGGAGGTCGGGGTGTGCACAAATGTCAGTTAATAAGGGTCTCTATTGTATGACTGTACCACGTGAGTTATCTGGAGCTTGGATGGTCCCGGTCATGAGGTGTGCCCCCGTCCCTCCATCCCTCGGTCCTTCCACTCCTGACTCATCTCTCTCCGGAGTCCTGTGATGTTCCCACAATGGGCCGGGAGGAACCGTCTGTCTGCAGCATGAGCCCTGGTGTCAGGAGTTCAGCCATGTGAATCCCTCTTAGCATTGAACACATGCAGACAATTCGCTTATGTGACATTTTTGCCTCTGGACACGTCACCATTAATTCTCAGATCTGCTTATTCCCGGGCCCATAATGGAGGAGCAGGATCCGGACACCTAATGCGTCTGGAATGTGGGACCTGGCACCGGACCCCGGCGGAGGCCGCACAGGAGCGCCAGCTGCTACAATTACAGGCTCACTTTGGTAGATGGGGTTTCTTTTTTTGGACCCTTTTTAGTCTTATTCAGCCGTTTCTTAGTTTTATCTGTTTATTCCCTCGTCTGATTAAATCCTGTTGGAATAGGGACTCCAGCTCCCCTCCTGTGTCTACAGCTCCTACACTGACCTCCATGGTTACTAATGGCAAACCCCGTGTAGTCGGGTAGTAAAACTTCTAAATTCTAAATAAAAGACAACAAACTCAAATTTTGTAACATATAAGAGCATGATTTATGAATGTGAGAACTCGCTATATCGCCAGGTCTCTGCTATGTAATTTCAGAGCTCTATAATGTAGGGGCAGAGACCCTGATTTCAGTGATGTCACTCACTGGACTGTATTTTTTTGCTTTTCATAAAGTCAGTGTTTTATCAGCAGCGGATTATCACTACAGGACTAGTGTCTTGTGCCTCCTGGTCCAACCATTTCCCACCATTAATTAAGAGCTTTATGTCAATCTACAGATCAGTGGTGTGGGCAGGGTTATACACAGCTCAGGATCCTAAGCTCTTCTAGATCTGCAGCAGAGAAAACTGATTGTATCACCCCCGATGCACCCAGTACACTAAGTGACACATCGCCCAAATCAGAGTCTCTGCCCCTACATCATTCCCTTTAAGGGTACCATGCGGCAAATATGACTTTCCCCTGCAGGGTTGTCGTGGAGAATCCTATGCATACTACAGTAACACCCTTATGAATCTGGTTTTAGCGGGAATCGGTCAGCAGGTTTTTGCTATATAACCTGAAGACAGCGTGCTGTAATGGTACCTTTACACGCCGCCACAACAGGATGGATACCAACGGCAACTTCACGTGCACGAGCACAGCCGAACGGTTACCAACGGGAACCGCACCCTCTTTACACGCCGCCACAAGGTGCGCTACGCCACGCTACATCTACAGCTAGCTACATCGCCGGGTGTCGCAAGTAGCCATCTGTAGCTCAATTACACACCGCTATAACCAGCTACTATGGGCGGACCTGGTGCAGCAGGGACAGCACATAGGCGTGCCACAATTGAGAGTACGAGCCGTCCGTACGCTGATAGGACAAAGCAATAACATCCTGATTGGGCAGGCATCGCAGGAGGCTGAGTAATACAGCACGCTCGAGCGATTGTGTAGTGTGACTCGTCAGCTCCTTAAATATGCCTCCCTAGGCAGCGACTACCAATCGTCATGCAGCAGCTTCCACCAATGATCGCACATGGGGCGCGGTAACACGGAGCCAGGGTCACGCCTTAGCTACATTGCAGGCTGTCCCGAGTTCCCTTCCGTAACGTCTTTACACGCCGATACAGCTCGCTACAATCGGCGATGTAGCCATATGTTTATGGGCAGTGCACGGATACAGAGGTATCTGTAGCCGGCTGTGTCGTCCCGTCTTCACACGCCGCTACTACGGGCGATATTGGCGCTACAAGCTACATTTGTAGCCTGTAGCGGGTTGTATCCATCCTGTCGTAGCGGCGTGTAAAGGTACCCTAAGAGTTAACACACAGAATTCAGCAATACCTCTCTTATTGCACTATGTTGTTTACATGCAATGTTAGTTTATGCACCTTAGCTTATTCTTGGCACATCCCTTGATTAGCATCTCACTGTCTATAGACATTGTGTACAGAGCCTGTTGTGGGCGGGGGCAGCTTTCTCAGCTTTGAGGCACTGCCTAAAAGCTTTGATTTAAGTCACAACCGCTGCACCCAGTAAACTATGTGATACATTGTTGGATTCAGGGTCTCTTTGACTATCATGCTGCTCTCAGATGCACTTATTATCCACAGCACTTCCCCATATCAGCGGCGTGTGTGCTGCCGATAATGCCATCATTCTGTCCCCATATGGCATCACGTGAGCAACTCTTCTGTTCCCTTAATTAGTTGCTGGCCAGTAAACGAGCACCGATCGTCTTGTATATGGCTGATTAGCGCTCGTTTACGGGCCAGGATCACATAATTGTTGTCGTCTGTGCTTGTCCTCTTAATAGTTCGGCAGTGGTGATCAGATGGGGATACCGTTGATGTTTGAAGGGTCACAGCTTAACGTTTCCTATAGGCAGACATATGCAAAATCTTTCTCCTGTGTCAGAAGACAATTTGTTCAATAAAGAATTATTTATTTATTTTTTATTATTATTATTATTATTTATTTATTTCTGTTTCGCTATAAGAAAAAAAAAATTGGAAAATGATAACGGGCATCTCATGTTTAGGATCTTGTTGGGATCCTAGATGGATGTATAGGGTTACCATCTGTAGGAGAGTCACCTTGCCTCAAAGTCTTCTTCATACTGTTCCTTCTTCCTAGGTGACCATGCCTCACTGTTTTGCCTATGGCTGCACCAACCATAGTGGGAAGCTGCCCTCGGCGGTCTCCATGCACTCGTTCCCCGAGGAGCTGCCTCTCGCAGAAGCCTGGATACATCACAGCCGCACGGATGTGGGCAACGTGCAGGAGTTTGTACGGGACACCCTACTGAAGAGCCCGGGGCACTTTGTTCTTTGCTCAGAGCACTTTGAGGAGGACATGTTTGAGATGATCGGCGATTCTCCATTAATTCCATCTGAACCGAACCACAAACGAACGAGACGGAAATTAAAAGCAAGTGCGGTGCCCACTCTCTTCCTTACCGGAGCTTCCAAGCTACGTAGACAAGAGGCTCAACACTGAGGATCCACGAACGAAAGCAGGTGATGAATGTAAGATCATCTTGGTTGGTTTCCAGGTTTCCTTCTCCCTTTTTTGTGTTGGTGTCTACATTGGACACTATTTTTTTCCCTTCTCTGTGTTGGGATGTCATGAAGGGGCCTGCCTCATTTCATTAGCTGTTTGTAGAATTAAAGAAAAAATGGCACTCACCAGGTCTTCACCTCATAAAATTCTCTTTATTTCGTCTTCTTAAAATTACATGCGATGGCAGGTGGACAAGCATAGTATCAGGATGACAGCTGTTTCCTACAGATCCTTCATTGGACACGAAACAGCTGTCATCCTGATAGTATATATGCGATGGCAGGAGGACAAGCACAGCATAGTATCAGGATGACAGCTGTTTCATGTCAGGTCGACGCTTCTACAGATCCTCTATTAGACACGAAACAGCTGTCATCCTGATAGTATATATGCGATGGCAGGTGGACAAGCACAGCATAGCATTAGGTATGACAGCTGTTTCATGTCAGCTCGACGCTTCTAAGATCCTTCATTGAGGACAGAAACAGCTGTCATCCTGATAGTATATATGCAATGGCAGGAGGACAAGCACAGCATACATTAGTATGACAGCTGTTTCGTGTCAGGTCGACGCTTCTACAGATCCTCTATTGAGGACATGAAACAGCTGTCATCCTGATAGTATGTATGCAATGGCAGGAGGACAAGCACAGCATAGTATCAGGATGACAGCTGTTTCGTGTCAGGTCGACGCTTCTACAGATCCTCTATTGAGGACATGAAACAGCTGTCATCCTGATAGTATGTATGCAATGGCAGGAGGACAAGCACAGCATAGTATAGTATGACAGCTGTTTCGTGTCAGCTCGACGCTTCTACAGATCCTTCATTGAGACACGAAACAGCTGTCATCCTGATAGTATATATGCAATGGCAGGAGGACAAGCACAGCATAGTATCAGGATGACAGCTGTTTCATGTCAGGTCGACGCTTCTACAGATCCTCTTTGAGGACACGAAACAGCTGTCATCCTGATACTATACATGCGATGGCAGGTGGACAAGCGCAGCAATTGTAAGAAGATGAAATAAAGGGGATTTTATGAGGCGAAGACCTGGCGAATGCCATTTTTTCTTTAATTCTACAAATGGATATGTCTTAATCTTGAGTGAGCCCTAACTAGTATGCCCATTTTTTTCACACACAACACTTTAAAAACCAAGTCTGTATGCCCAGAATAGCTTTTTCTTAAAAAAAGAAGAAACCGTTATGTACCAATCTGTTTTATTAGTTGTTTTGTCATTTCATTAGCTGATGCACCTCTGAGAAGGGTGAGAAGGGCAATGGCTTAGATACCGAAATGAAGCAAGTTGACTTGTGCTAAATAAAATGACATCTACCTTCAGCAGTAATATGTTATGATGGGTCCTAACTTTTCAGGGTAGACAGACCTATGGCGTTTATTGGTAGCACTGACCTTTGCATGTTTTATATAACTTGCGTGCATTTGTGTTACATTCCGTAGCTTAAATGGTAAAACCACTTGTCCTATACTTAATTTGATGTATTATTCTTTCCTTTAGCTTTTGGACAATCTTCTTGAGCAGCAGAAACGTCCACAAGTAGAAGCAGACCAGACGAGCAGTCCATCCACATCCCAGGAGTCTGCAGCACAGACGGTACTTGAGAACAATTGTGACCGTTCTTGTAGCACAAAATATCACTAAATGATGAATGTGTAAAACGTCTCTCAAATTAAGAAAGAAAGGAGACACTTTAAAGGGAACCAACCAGCAGGATTTAGGGCTACAAAGTGAAGCCAGTGCCTTACAGGCTCTGGGATGCTGAATGCAATCATACCTTTACTTCAATAATTACATGTGTGATTGCAAAGAAAAGTGTTATAAAACTCCTGGAAAACAGGGCAGCAGATGATTGATGTGTGCAGCACTGCGTCACTATTTGGGTTGTTTTTTTTTTTTTTTTTTTTTTCTCCTTATGGGCATGCCTTTTGGCTGTAAGCCAAGCCCTCCCTCCCCTCCCCCCCTCCTTTCATCTCTACTTTGTTTTGTCAGGCACCCTGAGTCTGGGTTATAGTGACCGTGCACAGGAGCCAGAAACTGAAAAAGATAAGGAGTGGGGGGTTGGCTTACAGCTGAAAGCCATGCCCACAGAGGGAGGAGAGGGAAAAAACAACCTCAAATAGTAACACAGTGCTGCACCCATCAATCACCTGCTGCCCTGTTTTCCAGGAGTTTTGACTCTTTTTCTCTGCAATAAAACATGGAATCATTCAAGAAAAGGGTATGATTGCATTGAGTATCCCAGAGCCTGTAAGGCATCCGGCTTCACTTTATAGCCCTAAATCCTGCTTTGGGTTGGTTCCCTTTAACACTTTTGCTCATACAGGTACATCAGCGACAGGCGTTACTGTATGTGGAGGAGCTCAGGAGCAGAGTTCTCCTTTATTATACAGCTGGCATCTGTAGCTGGAGCTACTGTTAACCATTTACATGCTGCTCCATTTTCTTCCAATGCACGCACAAGTTTACATTGCCCTTCCATGTCACGATTGCGGAACACCAATATGTTACCAGGGCACCCCTGCCATCTTGGTAGAGTACTCATGGAGCAAAGAGAGAGGTAAAGCTGCGCCACCACAAGGAAACCAATCCAATGAGTTTAAGGAAAAGTAATTTTATCAATGTCGAACCGTTTCAGAGAGCGATTTGTCCTTTCTATGGGCTACAAAATCACATCATGTCATGGTGCACTACAACAATAGAACTTACATTCACAATGTATAGTATAAAGTCTAAGGTTTTCTGCTGAATATCCTTTCTGCATCCCCTATATACAATACAGGAGGAGGACACTGAACCTCAACGTCCAAGAAAACTCCAACTCTGGAGACGAAAACTGCTTCCTCTGAAATCCCAGTTTCTGAAGGACAGATTCAGCCCTGTTCCCAGAGCATTGCAGAGAAAGGTATGTCCACTGCCTCATATGTTTGTACTTTCCAAGCATTGTTATTATTATTTATTATTTATAGTTCCATTTATTCCATGGCACTTTTCATGTGTAAAGGGGCATACATAGACAAGTACAATAATTATCAACAATACAAGGCACAGACAGGTACAGAAGGATAGAGGACCCTGCCCACGAGGGCTCACAGTCTACGAGTGATGGATGAGGAGACAGGACCCTACCCTCGAGGGTTTACAGACTACAGGGGATATGTGAGGATACAGGAGTAGTGATGGGCGAAGCCCCCGATACTCGGGATCGGCGGCATCACCTGAATTTTTTGTAAAGTTCGGGCTCGGGAATCCGAATCCCCCGAGCTTTAACTTTACCGACATGGGATGGAAGGGGTGGGTGCTGTAAAAAAAAAAAAAAAAGACATAACTTTAATAAACATCATAATCATCTTTACTGCTCCCGCAACGTCTCCTCTCACGCCGCTTCTGCTTCTGGGCCGCTCATTAACTTCCGGTATTATTCGGCTTTTTCCGGCCGGCACTCGGCAGTGTTCGGGCTGTGACACTAGAGTTCATCCGCGGTCATGGCCCGGGCTATAAACTCGCTTGAACCCTGACTGTCACAGTGAGATTCAGCCTGCTCTCACTCTGCATAGACGTGTGTCGTCTATGCAGAGCAATGTAGCAGAGCGGACATTGCTTCCCTTTTGGACTACGTCGGACTGAAGGTTAATTGTTTTAATAAAGATGTAGTTCTAAGTGTTTTTTTGTTTTATTTCTAATACAATATTTTTTTTCTGTGTTTTTTTCTTTAATACTTAACTAGAAATTCATGGCCGTCATGTCTAATATTGGTGTGACCCCATGAATTTCAGGCTTAGGGCCTGCTGATAATACAAAGCTGGCCCTTACCCATTATGACCCAGTGAGCCACCGCACCAGGGCCCTGGATGAGTTGGGTACAGCGCCAGAAAATGGCGCTTCTATGAACGCGCCATCTTCTGGGGCGGCTGCGAACTGCAATTCGCAAGTTGGGCCTAGAAAGCTTGGGCCTCCCTGCGCTGCGGATTCCAGCCCCAAGCCGCCTAGTTGTACCTGGCTGGACTCAAAAATAGCGCGAAGCCCCACGTAATTTTTTTTTTTTAGTATTATTTCATGAAATAATTTAAAAAAAAGGGCTTCCCTATATTTTTGTTTCCAGGCAGGTACAAATAGGCAGCTGGGGGTTGTGGGCAGCCCGTTCCTGCCTGCTGTACCTGGCTGGCATACAAAAATATGGCGAAGCCCACGTCAAAGTTTTGGTGAAAAATGCATTAAAAAAACAAAAACTAAAAAAACACATTTTGGGACTGCAGCCGGACGCTGTGAGCAGATTTTTGCTACTTTATAATTTTGTTGCACTGTTCTTGCCTGCACACCCTCCTCCTAAACGTGCCTAGTTTTCGCACCATGTTTATGGGTTCTTTTAGGGTTCACCAGCCTTGTTGGGTTTCTTTCTCTGCACACTATCATTCTGGCTATATCGTATGACGGTGCAGCAATAGGTCTTAAGCTGGGTGCTTGCTGTGGTGTAAACCTATAGGACAGTATGATGAATGTGATGTGACGCAGGGGTAATCATAAATGTCTGTTCTAGACTCCAGCCACTCTGAATCGGATAGCTGTTTATTTCTCGGACGAGGAGTGGGAAATGCTCGAGGAATGGCAGAGAGACCGCTACAAGAACATGATGAAGGAGAACTACGAAGCTTTAATATCACTAGGTAAGAAAAAACATTTTATTTTTTTTCTATCTGCAATAAATGTAAAGAAGCACTCCAGCATTATAATGTCACGCCGGGCAAGGCAACACCTGGCATGTGGCACAATGCAACTCCTAAGCACTCTCCTGAGGCTAAGCCCTGCACTCCCTAACGTCCCTATCTGGATCCTTCCCCTGTAGCTGTCACCTGCCTAGGTCCTGAACTCGCCCTGACCATTGCGCAGGCCAGCAAGACATTAGTCTCGCTGCTAAAATAAAACAACATGAGGAAGATAAGACAAATAGATCTGAAAAGACACAACAAACACACTTAGCTGCTGCAACAGAAACGTCTCTGCAGCTACAGCAACAAACTTCTCAGCTGCTCCAGAGACAGGCTCCTTCAAAGTGGTCAGTAATACAGAATATTACTGGCACTGAATAAGGAGCCATGCATGCGTGTATATAGTGATAGGGTGCGGTCATAAGGTGCTAAAGCTGAGGTAGAAACTATTAGTTCTCAGCTTGAGGGAAAGGGACCTAAACCCTTTTAGCAGTAAAGGAAAGTAAATCCACTCCAATACATGATAATAGTCCATATGGCAGCATATTTATTACACATACATGCATGCATAACATACATGCATACACACACATATATGGTCCAGTCCAAGCAATGGTCCAGTCCAGTTTGCTAACGATATCTAATGTGTCTGGAGGCAGTTAGTATTTTTCTGGCCATGTCTTCTCTTACGGAGAGGGGCCCTAACATGTAGATGTCGATGGTGAAGTCTACAGCAGCTGGCTTTGAGCGTAGAATCCTAAAAGCACTATGTGAAAGAAGAAAGCCGCAGGAGATCTCACGTGTCCCAAGATATTACGGAGGTTCCCGAGAATGACGTGTCTCTGTCCGCTCATTTTCAGCAGTCTGCTTATATGTGTGTGTTTTTTCGTTAGGTTACCCCACCGTTAATCCCAACATATTAATGAAGATCAAACAGGAGGAAATCATGCGCTACACCGATCAGTGCTCTTCTGATGACTTGGTGGAGTTGGGTGGCTCCATCACAGGTGACTTTATTGCAATTCTCATCATACACTTGTTTTCCTTTTGTGCTTATTTCTACATGTAGACAGCGGTCAGTGCGGAGCTGCAGGGTGTCGCGCATGTACAAGGAGATGTCCAATGCACGGCACAATACAATAGATACCCTTTTCCATCTGCCGTTGTAAGACGGCCCTAACTATAGGGAGAGGGGAGACGGGACTCTAACCTGTGTCTGCACCCCAACATCCCTAAGCGGGTCCTTCTCCCTGACAGCATCGCATGTCTAGTTTCTGTGCTCACCCTGGCTAATGTGAAGGCCCGGTGAGTGCACTAGATGTCACCACTACAATAGTCCAACATAGGGGAACATAGAGAATAAAGGGTATGACTCCAGGAATACAAATGTGACCATACCAGACTCTATATCTGTGTGAATGGTGCTCTAAGCAGGCTCAGTGTATGCATGGCAGATCGCCTCCCACATCTTGCTGGTAGAGGTGATTTATCAGCCTGCAGCTGGGCTTGCTTCACATATGGGCTCTGACTGCAACCTGAGAGTGCATTTTGATTCTGCTTTTGGCATACATGGTGAGCCATACCAGACTCTTCCAGCGACTTTCTCAACCCCGAAATGGTCAACATAGAAATGATTCTCTATAGCCGGCACCATGTGATGGAACATAAAAGGTGGAGGGGAGTGGTTACGAACCAGCCGCACCTGACATTGGAGTAGCAAAGAACAACCTGAAAGGAAATAGTCCTTAACTCTTTCTGCGTGAAAAGAATGCAAATACATTAAAAAAAAAAGCAGACTTTCACAAGGCAACGTGAAACATAGATCCCAGACCTGTTAAAGGTGTCCTAAGGATGGAAGACACTTGTGACACTGGGTGGTTGCCAAATTATTCGCTCTGCCCACAGACTAGTTATTCCATCGCCTTATTTATCAAGAAAATAAAAATGTGTATTTTACACTTTGATACTTAAGACACCCCTCCCCCGGTGCAAAATACCAATGAGACAACCACTCTCAGCCTACCATAATATGAAGCGGGGATTGCTCTTATATATGCACAAAGATGAGGCTTGTATAGGACACCCGGAGGAAACCCACACAAACACAGGGAGGACAGACAGACTCCTTACAGATGTTTTCTATGGTGGGATACCCAACGACTGCCTTTTATTGAATAGTTGTATTGATTGGAAAGTGAGAAGAAAAGTTACTATCCAGTAAGGATATTGGAAATGTAGAGTTGGTTGGAGGCCGAACATCTGTGCTTTTCTGTTTTGTAGATTATACCAATGAGGAGGCCGGTGTGTTATCAAAATTTAAGCCTGATGAAGATCGCTATGTGAAGGTGGATCTGCAATCACACGAGGAGGTGAAGGGTTACCGCAACTCATGTGAGTGACAGATGATCCGGAGGGACCAATCCAGTTGGGTTTGGGTCTTTTAAATTGCTGAGATTTTTTTCTTCCCCCTGAAGGACTCGGTCTAGATAAAAAAAAAAATAATAAAAGCTTGTGTTCAGCCTCACCACGATACTGCTTGGGTGCAGGTCTCTACCTCGTAGCTATATTACAATAGCAAATCACTGTCCTGTGGGTGTTAATGAACAATCTGAGAGACACGGCCGACTCCCTGCTGTGAGAGACAGCAGCCGGAACGAGTGAGAGCCACTCAATTCTCTTAATGGCGCTCACGGGGCGTAAAATTCTAGTGTCCGGCAGACGAAACCTCCTGTCCGGACAAATCCCGCCCACCCGTTAATATTATTGACTGATTGCAAGTGGGCGGAGATTTGTCCACAGGTGCACAGGGTTTCGGCCAAATTAACGTCACCTTAAATGTGCGTTCATTTAGGATCTGTCTCTTTTTGGTGAATGGAGCCAAGTGAGCCACATCACCAAATTAAGCCGGGCTGCCCAACTCCTGTTTGGATCAGTGAGGAGGAGGATCACATTTTTCTATATTAATAATATTAATATTAATAATAATAATTCTCAACTTCCTTAGTGAAGTGCAAATTTGCATATAATAATAATATATTTTTTCATTTATATAGCGCTCTTAATTCCATAGCACTATACATACATCTGTAATGCTGTCCCCATTGGGGCTCACAATCTAAACATCCTATCAGTATGACCACTGCAGCCAATCACTGGCCTCCTGTTGTCTATTAATGACTGTATTTTTACCATGTGGGTATTTGAGACGCACGCTCTTTTCTAGCTTCTCTATGTCATACATGTTTCATGTCTCAGCAGATAACCTTTCTGTAATAACCAGCCTTGAAGGCGATAGTGTGGACATGCTGGACGGGCAGCGACAGCCTCTTTCCATGACGTATTCTCTTTCACAGCGTTTCAATGACGGATTCACCAGCGAATTGTATCCAACATCCAAATGGAATGGAAGAAACATGGCATCCAATGGTTTTGCTACTTTTGGTTCTGACCAAAGAACTTTGGGTCCCATCACGCCGGTCCAGCAGATGGACAGTCAGTACGCCTGGTTCTTTTGCGAAAAAAATCTTTCCCGTACCGGCTTGGCATCAAAACGCGTCAACTGTACGGAGCCGAGACCATACAAGTGTTCAGAGTGCGATAAAAGCTTTACCGTCAAGTCTAACTTGATCAAGCATCACCGTATACACACCGGGGAGAGGCCGTACAAGTGCACGCTGTGCTCCAAAAGCTTCAGCCGCAATTCACACCTGATCACGCACCAGCGAACTCACACAGGGGAGAGGCCTTACAAGTGCAACGAGTGCGACAAGAGCTTCATCCAAAACTCTGTGCTGATCCAACACCAAAGGATCCACACGGGAGAGAGACCCTTCAAATGTGACGAATGCAATAAAAGCTTCAGCCAGAAGTCGTGTCTGATACGTCACCAAAGAACTCACACCAGATAAGGGCTGTCGGAAAGCGGCCACATACATTAAATAAATACAGGGTCTTTTATTGGGGATTTTAGGACATGGCGAAGACCTAAACCAAACTGGATATGACACGGAAGCAAGCAATAAAAGGTCTCGTTGGGTAGTGTAACCAGGTTTGCAGCAGACCCGGTACATGCTTCCGCCGTCACGGACCTCCTTGCGTACTGCCACTTTGTATCTTTGAACACTAGTAGACTTTCGTATGAGTTTCTAGAAAGACGTCTATTTCTTTTTCAGTATTTGTGCCTTGTCCATTCTCTGTGTCTGATATTGTAGCTCAGCCACACTTGTATAGAGCAGAAGTGCAATATCGGACACGGCCACTGGGCAAGAGTGGCGCTGTTTACTGTTTAGGGGGCAAAAAAAGGCCCTTTTTCTAACTGAAAAAAAAACGTCAAGCATGATTTCCCCCCACCCCCAAAGAATACTTGAAAAATACTAAAAAAGAAGACGTTTACATCTCAGTCGTGACAAAAGCACTTAGCTTATTATTATTATAATTTTTATTATTTTTTTGTATTAACTAGATATAACTCAATGGTTATGGGAAACACTAGCCACTATGCAATTACCTTACTAGGATTGCATATGGAAATATGTATTAATCCTCTAAGGCAGAGGAAAACATTCTAAGGGTCGAGACCAAAATGGGGGGACAAGCGGTCTGTGTTTGACATCCGCCGATGGATATGCAATAGATATTCAATGACAGACCATCCTTTTGGTCGCCTTTTGATAATAAGATGCTGAAATTTTGGGAATTAATAATTGCTTTCAGCCCCCCCCCCCCCCCCCCGCCAAAAAAAAATACTTACAGGTTGAATTTTAACGTAGCTCTTTTATGCAATTTAAGGAGTTAAAACTTGTTGATAGGTTTTTGAAAGTATTTTTTATTGTTTATTACCCCAATTGGGGGGAGTCCATAAGGAAATGGTCAGTGTTCTCGCTCTTAGTAAAGTTGACGTTTTCAGTGTTCTTTGTTAAAATGTAAAACAGAAAACAATGGCGTCCTAGCGGCGCCTCTTTACAAGTATTCTTCGACAACTGCAAAAGTAGTTCTACTTGCAGGATTGCCCGATCATGTTATACCAGCCGCTATAGGAACTAATCTGCTTACAGATACATCATAAGAATAAGGAAATGTTGTTGATTTCTGGACCTTCAACATGGAGAGTGTTGGGTCTGTACTTGTATTACAAAGGTGCTTCATGTTTTACATTCCAGGTAGAATGTTTATAGCCTTTTTTTCCCGTTTGTTTTATCATTTGATGAAACCGGCGCTGTGCTGTTTGTAGGTCGGTAGCCGTCATATCCTTTGTACATAGAAAGGAAGGATGAAGTTGGTGCGCTTATGCATTACAGCGAACCTGTCTCCAGGTTTTTCCCCATATAAGCTGCAGCCATTACCAGTAAGCAGTATTCTAGAATGATGTATAGAAGTCCCCAGGCCAATCTGTATAACATAAAAAATATCTTACATTATACTCACCCGCGGGATGTCCTGTCCAATGGGAGTTCAGGTCTTGATCCGGTGCCTCCTCTCTTCTTTCTTCGTGTGGATGATGCATCCTACATCATCCCTACAGAGTCCTCCATTGCGCTCCTGCGCAGGCGCACTTCTCTCCCTGATGGGTGTAGTACGCATGCGCAGGCACTCTTTGGCCTTTTCTCGCGCATGTGCATTACAATAGTTACTTCTATATGCCCTGCCTAGCATAGAAGCTATGGCTGCACAACGGCTCAATGGGGGAGACTGTGTGAATGACGTAGGACGTGTTATCCACAAAGAGAGAGAAAGAAGAGGGGGGGACAAGAGGCGCAATAGTGCCCTTATCACTAGACACTAGCTTGTGTTAAGGTGAGAAAAGTGAACCACTCACCTATTCCAGTTGTGAGACCCACAACTGGTTTGTAGACCTGTTTGGATAAATATCCTGATGGCTGCTGCTGGACTTCCACCGGTCTCACAAACGTGAAGACGAAACCAGAAGCTTAGGGAAGAGAGGTGTACCACAGTCCGTGCTGCCAAGTTCACTCACATCAAAGAAAACGAGTAGACGATGTCCAGTTCAATCCTTCTTTATTCTCCTACGCGTTTCGGCGCCTAGCCTGGCACCTTCATCAGGAATATCCCTGATGAAGATGCCAGGCTAGGCGCCGAAACGCGTAGGAGAATAAAGAAGGATTGAACTGGACATCGTCTACTCGTTTTCTTTGATGTGAGTGAACTTGGCAGCGCGGACTGTGGTACACCTCTCTTCCCTAAACAAAGAGAGAGAAGGCACCGGATCAAGACTGGACCGCACGGTAAGTGAGTATAATAAGAGAAAAGAATTGCTATGCAGTGCAGATTGGGGACATATATACAGTATTCTACAATGCAGCATATAGGGGCTTAATGGTGGTGGCCGCACTTCACATGGGAAAAACCTGGTGACGGGTTCACTTTAAAGGAGTCTTCTCAAGTTTGGGATATTTCCCCAGTTCACTGAATAGGAGATGACTTTTCAATCAATGGGGGCCTGACCAACATGGTCCAGAGAATTGGGTCTTCAGAGCCCCAGCTGAATGGAGTGGAGGTCGATTATGTGCACTGTCGCTCCATTCATTCTAATGGGAGCACCATGGAGTGGTAGAGATGGACCCCCGGCTCAAAGCAGGAGGCAATCATCCCAATAATAAGCTGTGGAAAGAGAGAGCGCAAATAGGGTCTTACCCAGCAGGAGAAGGAGTTAACTGGGAAGCAATATAGTGCTCACCTTGTAAGGTTGTGACCCACAACCAAATGAAAGTACTAAAGGCAGCTGCTTCGGTAAACTACCTGCACCAAGGCAAGTCGATTATGGTATCATGACTGCGCTGCTGCCAAATAAGCCAATCTAAATTAATCATCACAATATATGGTGGTTTATTCTACATATTTCGAAGCGTCATCATCAGGACATACACAGCATTCATTCTGATGGAAGAATCATAGAATGAGTAGAATGGTGGAGTTGGAAGTGACTTCCTGGGTCATCTGGTCCAACCCCTCAAAGCAGGATTCACCAAATCATCCCAGACAGATGTCTGTCCAGTCTCTGTATGAAGACTTCCATTGTAGGAGAACTCACCGTATCTCATTGCCGCCTTTTCCACTAGTTGATCATCTTCGCTGTCAAACAGTTTTTTCTAATATCTAATCTGTGTCCCCTCCCGTTCAGTTTCATCCGATTTCTTCTAGTCTTCCCTTGTGCTATAAGAATAAAGCTCATCCCTCTACAGTGTGACAGCCCTTGAGGTATTTGTAGATGGCTCTTCATTCTCAGTCTTCAAAATCAGCCAAGCGCAACAACAGTCAGCAATCTGACGTTCCCATTAAGAATGAATGTAGCGGCAATACCTCCACAATCGGAAAGCCATCAGTGGTTATTCAGAGGATTGGCGATAACTTGCATACTGGAGAGCGCCTTGTTATCGGTGTAGACCAATGGTCAATGCAATATATTGTAGAGTCTTCAAGTAGTCATTGGACCTAGGTGCACAAATGGTTTTTAGTCAGGACTGACTCAAGGGTTATGGGCACTTTTTTGTCGTTTCAATTTCCACTTGTTGCAAAAACCCAATGCCCCCACAAATGGAGGACCAGTTCTTCTATTGCTTAAGGTGGGGTAGGCTCTCGGCATACAGGATGCTTCATGCCAGATTGTTTTTCCGGATAAAGGTAGCTCCATAAAAAGTTGACCACAATTTGGGTCACGTTTGCCTCCGGCCGACAAATTGGCCATCACTGGGATATGCTACGGTACGTCTGTTTGTGTTGCTTTGCCGGGCTTTTGCTTTCTACCTTGTCTTGTCTTTGTGTAGGTGAAGTGGCCACAATCCTCCCGGTTTTAGGTTCTCACTGCTGATATTTGTGTATATTTTTGTGACGTTTGTAAGAACTTTTAGATCATGCACTTAATGTGTTCACGACATTGCTGTGTTCCAGCTGCACCGTTTCGTTTGCTTAATGCCACACCATTCCTTTATTTCAATATGTTTTCTTTGAACTACTAAGACTGGAATGTCAGGTTGTATGGTAAGAACCTTCTTTTGCACTATGTGTTGTTATATTTGCTTGTCTGTAACTTAGAAAATCTACACTTACTTTTTTTTCTCTAAAGTGGAAGTATAAGAGAAAATATTTCTTCTATGAGAAAAATATATCTTTCTCCCTCATTCGTTACACTTCTGCCAACACTCTCCAAACTGTCTACAAGTCTGTCTTCAGTGAGAGATCAAATTACAGCAACTGCTGCCTATAGAAGCCTAGTAGGAGTGAGAAAGGGACAGGGAAGGCTGAGAGAAGCTGCTGAGGCTTCTAGTACTTGGGAAAGTGTTGGATACAAGTTATACAGTAGTTACAATTAGTGTTATTCCTCATGTACTCGCACACGACAGCTTATTCTAAACCAGGGGTGGGGAACCTTTTTCTGCCGAGGGCCATTTGGGACATTTCTACCATCCTTTGGGGTCCGTACAAAATTATCCGCTATATTTGGTTAAACAATCAATTCACCCTACTGTGTGGCTGGCGCTCTTCTCTTTGGCATGACTGTGATGTTAGATGTTATTGATCATGTTGCTTCTCAACTGCTTTTCCAGGTTGGCTAGGGCCATAGACATCACAGGGGAGGCTGGGGGCATATACCTCACTGGAGAGGCTAAGGCTGGGGCATAGAGATCACTGGCGAGCCGGATTTAAAGGATTGGCAGTCGGTAAAATGTCTGCCAACCTGAACACTGCGGTGCCCAGGAATTTGCCCAGAAGAGGCCCTGGAGCCTGAGGTTCCCCACCCCTGTTCCAAACCATCACCTAAAAATGCAGGAGTTGTCTTCTGTATAATACCCATTTCAGATCCCCTATGGTATTTTGGGTTCATAGTGACATCCCCTTATCCATTTCTATGCTTATCTTTTCCTTATATGAAGAAATAGGAAACAGTTCGCATGTAAAGGGAACCTGTGATGAGTTTTTGTTTGTAAACCGCCCTCCATGTTATTTAGGTCAGGCACTGTGCATTACTTAACTGGTTTAAAAAAAAAAAAAAAAAAATATTAGGCTATGGGTTGGACTAGATGGACTTAACATCTACCTTCAACCTTAAAAACTAGAGAACTGTCCAGAACAATAGTGATTTAAAATCCAAAATCGGGGGAAAAAACACCTTAGTATGAAACATGATGAAACCTGACGCATTTCGGATCTTAACAAATTTTGATCCTTACTCATTGGTACCTGCACAGACAGTCATTGGGGTGGATACTTCAGCCGGTATCAGTCCAGTGCAGTCATTCACTTTTTTAAATTTAGTCACTCCCCTGCATTGTAATACATTAACATCACTGAACCTTCAGAAATTCTCTAATGCTGTAGTAGGAGCTGTGGTGATGTCACGACCATGTGACAGTAATGGTCGGAGCTAAGCCTAACTCCACCTATTATGTTCATATAGTTAGGATATAACTACAGGTCCTTCTACAGCATTAGTGAATTTTTGAAGGTCCTTAAGTGATAATATATTACAATGCAGGGGGGCATGACTATGTTTTATAAAACTGCATGACTGCAGAGGACTGATGTGACCTGATACCGGCTGAAGTATCTACCCTGATGACTGTCTGGGGGGGTGGTGTAAAAACAATAACGACTTGACAGGTTCCCTTTAACCCTTGACCCCATGGTAGCACATTGCAGATGTAACGATTTTTATTTTCATGCTACCAGACAAGGGTTAAAGACAACGGTGTTACTTGTAGGCAGAGGTTAGGCTTGGGCCAATATGCCCTTTACATGAGTTCCCAATCCTAAATCCTTTAATGGTATTAGACTGGAATTGGACTGATTTTGACTTGACATATTGCACTTACATTTTTAAAAGAAATCTGTTTTTGATTCCAAATTTGCAAATTAATTAGCAAATTTGATTTTCTGTGCATCTAAAATTTGACAAGCCGATCTTCCATGTTGGAAGCAAATTGTTCTGGAGGAAAGCTTGATGCCGACGAGGTACTAACCGGAAATGCTATTAATTGTGAATTACGAGTTACACGTTTTTGAATAAGAATATTGTCATCGTCCCATCATCTTGCGTTGTTGTATCAGGATGATCCAATTTAGACAATCACGTTTATGATCATTCTTATTTGTTAGTATGATATAGTTTTATTTGTGATGATATTGATCTCCTAAACTGCAACCATGAAAGCTGAAATCATGACCTATGTAACCAGTTTACTTAAAAAGAAAAATAATGCGTTCTGTGCTGTACAATCTGGAATCGAAACTACCGTAACCTGGCCACTTTTTGTCCTGTTGGCTTTTTTTTTTTGGGTTGCTGCATTTTTGCACCTTGCTTGTAATTACTTTGGGTATGATGTACATGGCCGATATATGTGGACAAAAACAAATTGAAATGGAAAAGTACTGTAAGGATGCCGTATTATGGCTCGGCAAGTCTCAGTGGTTGTACAGCCATAATATGTTCTTGTCCATGAGTTCTCAGACTCAGCTGTTTGTCCCATTAACCAAGGATTAGTGATGAGCGAGAACTACAATGCTCAGGTGCTCAAAACGGAACAGGTGAGATGCTTAGACGAGTACAGACTATAAAGCCCCCGTCACACAGGGCCACATCGCCGCCGATTACATAGGCCAAGCCCCCACGTTGCCTATCGGCAGTGACATCGCCCCTACATCGCCTCGTAAAGGGGTGATGTTGGCGGGGCCGGGCGGTCGCCTGGTTTCAGAGCAGTGCTCTGAAACCAGGCGACCATCATGGGGCGATGTCTGCACATCGCCCCATGTAATCGGGTGCCAGCGACCTGTCAGGCGATGGGAGCCATAGTTTCCCATTGTCCTGCATCGCTGCTGGGGTTTCCAGACACCCTGACAGCTCCCTGGCGTGGGGCTGGAGGTGTCGTCCCGTGTAAACGGGGGACGGCGAAGCTGGCGGGGCGCCAAAAACGTGCGCGCACCCGCCAGTTGCCGCCAATATCTTTAGCCCCGTCGCCAGGTGTGACTGGGGCTTAATGGGAGTCAATGGGAAACTGTAGTGAGTATTTTTATGGAGGCTCTACCAGAAAAAATACTAGTTTCCCATTGACTTCCAGTATACTCAGTACTCAAGTTGTGCCCGTCTGAGAGTCCGACCTGCTCGCTTCGAGTACCGCGCTCCTGAGTATGGTAGTGCGCGCTCATCACTCCCAAGGATCGTTACAAGCCAGTAATGAGAATTATGTATGTAATTTATTTTTCATTTGTGTATTCTTTTTGGCAATGCTGCCATTATTTTGTAGGACTTGTTTACAGATGTGCGTAGCCCCATAGACTGATCGATTACTAGGTGCTTTTTCTTTGTATGCATTTTTTTGTTTTATATTTGACCAAATTTCAGTATTTTGGTAAAAATAAAATGTAACAGGATGACAAATTATTATTGTTTAGATATTTCCATCTTGTATTTTTTTTTATGCTCCTTTTATGTTTTATGTGTATCCACTATAGACAATGCAGACGGAAGTACTTAATACTTATAACAAATATAAAAAGAATGACACCATTTCCTGTAATTGTTATTGTGGAATTCAAGTTATTTATTTGGTTCTTTTGTAGCGACATCGTCAAAATGGCATTGTTTTTAAAATCCTCCATTAATGTAAATGAGAAAAAGAAGATTTTTGGGTACTCACCGTAAAATCTCTTTCTTGTAGCCTTCATTTGGGGACACAGGAAATCATGGATGTTTGCTGCTGTCACTAGGAGGCAGGCATTATGAATAAAGTCAGCTCCTCCTCAGTAACATTATACACTCACTGACCAGAGCCAGGCTGGTCAGTTAGTGTGAAAGCAGTAGGTGAAACAACCTGAAATGAATACAGAATGAGTCAACAGAAGCATTCATAAAGAAGAACGTGTGGGTGCTGTTTCCTCAATGAAGACTCTGGGAAAAAGATTTTACGGTGAGTACACAAAATCATTTCTCTATCGCTTCATTGGGGGACACAGGAGGCCATAAGATGTCTCAAAACAGTCCCCAAAGGTGGGAAGAAAGGTACATGAGAAATAGAAGAGCATAGGTGAGATTCATAAGTAAAAAACTGTCCAATATAAATTCCAAGATCTTGCTGCCTAGGCCTAAATCTGGCCAGAAAATGGAAAGAAGGGCATGTATTCTGTAAGACTTGGGGAAAAAAACAAAGGTAAGTAGAGAGCTATCGAATAGGGCCCTGATGACAGATGGCCCAGGGGGTCCCAGTCCCAGGTGAAGTGCCAGAACCTCCAGATGGTGTAGCGCATCCAAACCGGAAGGCCGTTATGATGACTCTCTGTATCATGAACGCTGAGACTGGGTGACCAGGGAACCTGTCCTAGATGGGGGCGCTGAGATACCTAGTGACCAAGTACAATAAATCTTAGAGACCAGTCAATAGGACGAGAAGAAGAACGAAATGAGATTAAGTCATTTCACCCAAGGGAGGAGAGAGGGAACCGGATGCAGTTTTTATATTTCATAAACCAATAAAGATATTTGACGGGCACTGGAATCTTTCATTATGCAACCAGATGCAGGACCACCTTGTTCAAGTGAAGGGAAATCATTGATAACAAAACAAATACACACTTAAGATAGAAACGGCTGAGTGCAGACCCATGTCCGCCTCCTACAGACCCTAAGCTTAAACTGACTATCTTGGCTCTGAGGAGGAGACAACATCAGCCTCCTAGTGGAAGCAGCACACACTCATGTTTTCCTGTGTCCCCAATGAAGCAATAGAGAAACTAAAGTTTAAAGGATTTTTCAAATTATAATGGTATAATTGCAAAGTGCTAATGGCCGTGTACAAATGTATCAATGTGTCCATGATTTCACTGCAACCAGAGATCTGCGAACAATCTCTGCACAATTATCTGTGTGTGTAACTGGGCCTTTAACAGTTTGCTGCTGATTCTTCCGGGGCCGCCTGTTAAGCTAATTGCATATTTACTGCACTGTCAAACAAACCACCAATCACAGAAGCTCACCCTCTTTGAGAGCCTCTGTGATTGGCTGTTGTAGTCAGACTGGATTTCCACAATCTGGACAGTGATTCTGCTTGATTACCACACACAGTGTACGGCAACCAACCTGTCGTCACAGGATGTTAAATAATTAATTAAGAAAAAAACACGCGTAGGGCTTCGCAGCATTTTTAAGTCTAGTCCGATGAAAGCCGACAACTGCAAGCTGCTAACCTCAGCTGCTTAATTTATCCTTAGCTGGCAAAAAAATGCACGTCTCCGCCCTATTTTTAGTTGCCATCCAAGGTAAGACTAGGCAGCTGAGTGCTGGTATTCTCAGCGGGGTGAGGGCCCATTGTTTTAGGGCCCACCCACGCTAAAGAATAGCGGCCTGCAGCCACCCCTGAAAATGGCGCATTTACAAGAAGTGCCATTTCTAGGCGTCTTACCAGGCTCTTCCAGTGGCCCTGGAGGTGGGTGGCATGCTGGGTAGGGGTTAATACCAGCTTTGTTTTAACAGCTGGTATTAAGCCCTGAGATTCTTACTGGCAGGCCAAGTTAGACCCGGCCATTAAAAATCTCCAATAAAATGTTAAAAAATAAAAGACCACACTGAGTTAAAAATCTTTATTAAAAATAAAGAGACAGACATGCTTAAGGACTCTTATCTGTATTACCCCCAAGCATCCCTCCAACGATCCTGGTCTTCTGTCTTCTCCTTTAAATGATGCAATCAGCTCTGCTACATCACACAGCAGGGGGAGGAAGTCCAGCTAAGTGTCTTCAAGTTGCCCTTTCCTCATTCTGAAATGTTAAGAAATGGCAGGTAACAAGAACAGTGGAGGTCTCTAAATAAAAAGGTCAGTGTCTCTGGAACTGCATAGTGGATTTAAGAAAAAGAAAAAAAAGACAATACTCAAAAGAGCAGTGGAGGGGGCGTAGCATGGCTGCTGAGGAGTGAGGACGCTTCACACCACGTTTTGGAGCTGTCAGGTTCTGTCCGGTGTTTTGCAGGATACAGCAGACAGAACCTGAGCGTCCCAGACGAGCAGAAACTGAGGGCAAATATGCCCTCCAATCCAGTGTTTTGCAGGATTCGTTTCTGCTCGTTCCCGCTGCTGTGTAATGCTGAAATTTTAGCACCATGTGTGCAGGGGAGCTGCCAGCAGTGCTGAAATTTTAGCCGTGGAGCTCTCCATGGTGCTGAACTTCAGCACCGACTCTGAAATGCTGCTCTGTCTATGGTGCTGAATGAGTGCGGCTGCATTACAGAGCCACCACTTTTCAGTAAAAGGCATCCGGGAAACAATCCGGTTTGTTTGCTGGATCTGGGGTAATCTGGCATCCATACATTCCCATGTTATGGGCGTTGGATCACCCCGGATCCGGTTTTGTTCGTTTTTGCATCGGACACAAAAATTGATGCAGACTCCGGTGCAAGCCAGACAGAACCTGACACCACAAAACCGTGGTGTGAAGTCGACTATAGACTCATTACCTGGGAATCCAATATCCAAAAAAATACAAAAAACAGTAAGTTTGTTCATTTAAGTTTATACTTGATCTCTCCAACTGGTCAAAAAGTTATATAATAATACTAAAAAGCTAAAAGAATCCACTCGCTTATCTTTATAGTCAATATCAACAATAAAGGAATAAAGGTTATATCATATTCAATATGTATATTCTGGAAATCGCCTTATAATATTTACTCAATTATGATGTAATTCTTCAAAATCGGGTAATATTTTTATCTGTTTTAAGAATTAGGATTAAACTGGATAGCAGCCTGATGGGTGGTGACATCATGACGGGGGTGGGCATCTCTCCCCATGTGCTGTTTCTCCATGTCCACTGTTTTTTTCCCCCTCGCTCTCTGCTCCCCCTTGTGGTTGCTCTCTGCCCCCCTGTGCTACCTCTCTGCGCCCACCCCATGATGGTCACTCCCAAGTGGTCATATTTTGGCCCCCGTGCACACTCTACCCCTTCCCCCCTGGGCTACCTTACTACCCCCCTGCCGAGTTTGCTCTCTGCCCTCCCCCCGTGCTGCCTTTCTGCCCACACTGAGGTCGTTCTCAGCTCCCCCCACGCTTGTTGTCATGCGGCAGCAGCATGAGGAAGATGTTGACGCCATGAGGAACTGGCACAGTTCTTCGGCAGGCTGCAGAGTGAGCGCGGTACGGTGGGTGTGAGGACAGGCAGAACGAGTGCAGGGATATCAGGATGGGCAGAGCGAGCGAGAGGGATGTGAGGATGGGAGTGCGAGCAAGCAATATCTTTTCCCCCATCTGTGCTCTCTGCCCCACCCACAGCCAGAGCATGGGGGGGAGAGCAGTGCGTGGGGGAATGCAGAGCATGGGGGAAAGTGCAGAGCACAGGAGGAATGGAGAGAGCGGGCAGAGCAGGAGGGCACTATCTGTCCCCCCCCCCCCCTCTGCACTTTCTGCCCCCCATGTCCAGAGCACGGGGGAAATGCAGAGAACGGGGGGAGTGCAGGAGCAGAGTGAGTGCGGGCTGACTGGTGTGGAGTGAGAGTGGGCTGCAGCTGCATTACCTTGCTGCTCTCTGCTACCCCAACTGTTCTGCTTAAGATCCTGTGGTGACATCATGGTCATGTGACTTGGCCCCGCCCATGATAGTAACGTCCTGTAAGTCCCAGCTTATTGGCGGCAGCGGGGGGATAGCTAGCAGGGGACCAGGAGGGGATGATCGGGTGGTGGTTCACCAGGTGGACTGCTGGGAGTGGGCAGGGAGAGCATGCAGTGGCCTGTGGCTGCCATATGTCCATACCCATCACTTGGGTGTGGAAATATGGTGTGGCCGGAAGTGACATAGGCGGACAACCAGATGGAAATGGATGAGTCACTTCGCAATTATATAGTAAGATTGGTGCCATCTTAATGCTTTTGCAAAAATAACTTGGTAAAATGTTTTGTGACGCGAGTCAGTTCTGTAATAAGGACAGACACAGGGAGTGTAGGGTAACAACAAAAAGTCAGAAATGATAAGTCACTACTTACTGGGGTAACGGTAAAGATTGGTCTAACAGTCTATGGGCAGTTCCAGGAAGTGGGCGTGGTCCAAAAAGGATTAGCCAGAGTCGAAGTCCAATATATGAGCCGATATCGGGTAAACCAGGAGGACAAAGCAGAATTCAGGGAGAAGGCAAAAGTATAATCAGGTCACAGGAAAGGTGTCAGAAAATCAGGCAAACATGAGGTCAGACCAGGTCAAGCAACAGAGCTTGGATGAACCAGAGTCTACACATCAAATGCAAGTGTACTATTGACACCAGCTAGAGCAACCAGCATACTTAAATAGAAAATTAATCACAGGGAAGTGAAAACACCCATGACTCCAACACTTCAGACCCAACATGGAGAATAACACAAACAAGATAGACAGTTCAAGCACACCCATAGCAACATAAAACAAAGATGAGGAATGGTATAGAGGTCATGACGTGTTTACTATGTTCCTAGTTTGCATGTTTGCTTTTTGTGAGGGTTTAAAACACTCCTGGTGTAGTATCTGAGCATCACGAACAAGCAGTCCCAGAGGATCTGTCCGTAATTTACCATTCCATATATAGATGAGAAAACCCCTTTTAACAAATTGATTGCAGTTTTATCAGTGATGCTATTATAAGAATATGAGCTGAAAAAGATCAGAGGATATTTGAACAGTTGTATCTTATATATTTTATAAAGTATGTTCCCTAAAAGATGTGCCAGTGGGTTTGGTGCTAGTGGATGTCGGCGAGGAGCAGGGGGGGGTGGGGGGGTAAGGTGCTGTAGGTGATGTGGCTCCTACCTGCGCCTGGCCACGCATTGCAGTTCTGGGAGCCGGGGCGGCAGAGGAGGGGCAGGATCAGCCAAGGGAAGCAGGAAGCTTCCCTCAGTTAGCCTCCTCTGACACAGGGTCACGGGGTCGGCTGGAGGCCCCCCTGCAGGCTTGAGGGGCCCCCTAGCTGGTCGGGGCCCTGGTGCAGCTGAACCAGCTGCACCATGGTAGGTCCGCCCCTGCACCCTGCACAATATTGATAAAGACTCGAAGTACAAGGGTCTTGGAGATCAACTCATGTTTGGCCGCAGTTCTACCTCAGTAACTGAGATTGCAGAAATATGTCATCATTAATCATCAAATGAGATTTAAGTGTGTGCTGTCAACATATCCGAGAGGATTGTAGTTATATAAGTATTACATTTCATTGTGATTAAACAATGCCCATTAGGGTCAGGCTAACCTCTTCATCAGGTTCCACATTCTCACAAATTTCTGCACAATTAGTGTTCTCCAAGCTATTGGTACAATCAATGGGATGTATTGGGACTTCTCAAATATTCTGTACACTAGTGGTCTATCATCACGTTTGATTCATTTGGTCTGTCGAATTAAAAAAACAACAGTAAAACATCATTAGTCATCTAGCTCCTCGCCTATCCCAGCACTACAGCTTCCTCTGCTGCTCTCTCTGCTGCGGCACTTGTCTTTTCTTCACATTTTACTGGTGACATCATAACGTCCACTGCTCCATGTGACCATGTGGAATGAAACACGATATTACATTAGAACATGCATCAAGGTAGGTAATTATTACGAGTGAAGCGGAGACCAGAGCTGGTGCCTTAAGAATGAAGTGGAGGACTGACTGGGATCTGGTGTACAGGATGCTTTATTGGAGTGGTTTTCAACCTTTCTGACCTTGAGAGTCACATTGAGCTCTGAGTGAGGATTGTGAGCCACATCCAGCCCTGAGAATGGTTTGCGAGCCACATTCAACTTATTAGAGAGGTTTGTGAACCACATCTAACTAAAGCCCCCGTCACACATAACGAGATTGTTAGCAAGATCGTTGTAACGTCACAGGTTTTGTGACGTAACAGATCTCGCTAACGATCTCGCTACATGTGACACTTAGCAGCGATCAGGCCCCTGCTGTGAGATCGCTGATCGATACAAAGTGCTCTGGATCATTTTTTGGTCATTGAACTCTCGCTGGAAACGCTGCATCGCTGTGTTGAAAGGGACAACGACCAACGATCTCTATACTATGCCCGAGAGTGACAATTCCCAACGACCTCTGCATCATTCTGGATCATTGCTGAAGTCGCTGATGAGATCTGACTGTTTGACATCTCACCAGCGACCCCGAAGGGACGTACCAGCGATCCCTATCAGGTCATATCATTGTCGAGATCGCTGGTGCGTCGCTACGTATGATGGGACCTTTAGGCTGGAAACGTACTGGCGAGTGGAAAAACGGTCCGATTGAAGGATCCGAGAGTTGGAAAGTTTCCTCTGAGTTTTGCTCCTGTTTTGCATCCAACTGCTATGCGACTGTCCGACATTTTCTTGGATCACATCCGAGTGCCGTCCGTGTATTGTCCATGTGTAATGCGTATTTACATGGCATTTCTTAAGCTGTATAAAGTGAGAAAAGAGTTGAAAGACTAGAGTAATTGAATACAATAGACAGATGCTAGAATAGCTAGATAGTGTTCACCTGTCTCCCGCTGCTACTTCCGGGGCCACCTACCGTATTAGGCTAATTACATATTAACTGCACTGTCAGACAAACAGCCAATCAGAGAAGCTCAGACTGTTTGAGAGCTTCTGTGATTGTTGTAGTCAGAATGCTTTTCCTCAATCTGGACAGTGATTCTGCTTGGTTACCATACATATTAGTGTAGGGCAACCAACCTGGCGTTATGGTGTGTGAAATGAAAAAATATATGAAAAAAAAATGCATGGGGCTTCGGAGCAATTTTATGTATAGCCCAATGAAAGCAGACAGCTGTGAGCTACCACCCTCAGCTGCCTAATTTTCCCTTCACTGACAAAAAAAATGTGCAGGATTCGCCCTATTTTTCAATGCCAGCCAAGGTAAAACAAGGCAACTGAGGGCTGGTATTCCCAGCGGGGTGAGGGCCCATTGTTATATCGACCCTCCACACTAAAGAACAACAGCCCACAGTCGACCCTGAAAATGGCGCATTAATAAGCGCCATTTCCAGACGCCTTACAAGGCTCTTCCAGTGGCCCTGGTGGCGGTGGCACGCTGGGTAATAAAGGGGTTAATACCAGCTTTGTTATACAAACTGGTATTAAGCCCGAGATTCTTAATGTCAGGCCAAGTTTGAACCGGCCATTAAAAATCTCCAATAAAGCTGGTATTAACCCCTTTATTACCCAGCTTGCCACCGCCACCAGGGCCACTGGAAGAGCCTGGTAAGGCACCTGCAAATGGCGCTTATCAATGCGCCATTTTCAGGGGCGACTGTGGGCTGTTGTTCTTTAGCGTGGAGGGGCCCTATAAAAATGGGCCCTCACCCCCCTGGAATACCAGCCCTCAGCTGCCTAGTTTTACCTTGGCTGGTATTAAAAATGAGGGCGGAGCCCACACATTTTTTTTGCCAGCCAAGGGAAAATTAGGCAGCTGAGGGTGGCAGCTCACAGCTGTCTGCTTTCATTGGGCTAGACTTAAAATTGCTGCGAAGCCCCACGCATTTTTTTTTTTTATATTTATTAATTTGACACTATATAACGCCAGGTTGGTTGTCCTACACTAATGTGTACAGCAACCAAGCAGAATCACTGTCTAGATTGAAGAAAAGCACTCTGACTACAACAGCCAATCACAGAAGCTCTAAAACAGTGTGAGCTTCTCTGATTGGCTGTTTGTCTGACAGTGCAGTGAATATGTAATTAGCTTGAGGGACGACCCCGGAAGTAGCAGCGGGAGACAGGTGAACCCTATCCAGCTATTCTATCCTGTCTATTCTTATCTCTGCAAGAAACACCATGTTAAAATCGCCCTCCCAACGCTGTCCCTGTGCTGCCTGTGTGCGCGGTCCTTGATTTTTGTCGGACCCATAGACTTGCATTGGCGAGTCTAGTCCCACACTCGCATGAAATGTTCGACTGACTCGTCATCCGAGTGTCGGACGAGGAAAAAAAACGTCCGACACTCGGAAATGTGCTCTCGGACATTGACTAACATTGGTCCGACTGCAATGCGATTTTAACTCGCATTGCGGTCGTCCTAGTTTCACGCCAGTGTGTCTGAGCCCTAAGAGAGGTTCACGAGCCACATCCAGCTCAGAGAGGTTTGCGAGCCACGTCTAACTCTGAGAGGTTCACGAGCCACATCCAGCTGTGAGATAGGTTTCACGCCAGTGTGTCTGAGCCCTAAGAGAGGTTCACGAGCCACATCCTGCTCAGAGAGGTTTGTGAGCCGCGTCTAACGCTGAGAGGTTCACGAGCCACATCCAGCTGTGAGATAGGTTTGTGAGCCACATCAAGCTCCCACTCCCTCACAGTAGTGACACCCAGAGACCCCATTACCGGTTTAATGACAGCCAAAGCTTTTCCACATAAGTCACACTGAGGCAGTATACCAGGATCAAGTAGTTCCTCACAAAAATCACCGTTTGGTGACCTGTTCATAGTTTGTTTGCTAGACCTGGTGCTAATGCAACAAGCTGGCAGAAAGTCGCGAGCCACACTCCACAGACCCGCGAGCCGTATGTGGCTCTTGAGCTACAGGTTGAGGACCTCTGTGTTCTTGTTTATTAAACCAGAAGACCTCAGAGCATAATAAATTACTTTTATTTAATGACAATCAGAGCTAATTCAATTCACATCTAATGAATTTGAAGCTTATTAAATTTTGGGTATGAATTCAAGCACTGTAATTCTGCTGAATACGAATTCTGCCATTACATAACAAAGGTTCTTAGAAGTGATTCCTACTATAACAACTAAAAAAGTAACATTCCCAATATGTAAAAAATGCAAAAAGGTGTAAGATAGGAAGTCAATACTATGGGTTTTAAAGGTTTAAGACACAGAGTCAATACCATAAACATAAGAGTAAATTTTATTGAGGCATAAAAGCCATATAAAAATGACATTGCACAACGATGAGAGACGAAAGGGAGGAATACGATAACATCATTACACATTAAATACAAACTAACATAAAGGCAGATTCTGACAAACAATACATATAAACCAAAGTGATACTAAAGCAAATATATTAGTAAATGCCTTTACCAGGCAGGAATAAGTGATGGTATTATTTTATAGAAGGGGACAGTGAAGGCACTATACACTGTGTGCAGAATTATTAGGCAAGTTGTATTATTGTTATTATTGATCAACAATCATGTTCTCAATCAACCCAAAAGACTCATAAATATCAAAGCTTAATATATTTGGAGGTTGGGGTGTTTTTTTTTTAGATTTGGCTATCTTAGGAGGATATCTGTTTGTGCAGGTAACTATTACTGTGCAGAATTATTAGGCAACTTAATAAAAACCAAATATATTCCCATCTCACTTGTTTATTTTCACCAGGTAAACCAATATAACTGCACAAAATTTAGGAAAAAACATTTGTGACATGCAAAAACAACCCCCCAAAAATTAGTGACCAATATAGCCACCTTTCTTTATGATGACACTCAGCAGCCTCCATCCATAGATTCTGTCAGTTGCTTGATCTGTTTACGATTAACATTGCGTGCAGCAGCCACCACAGCCTCCAGACACTGTTCCCAGAGGTGTACTGTTTTCCCTCCTTGTAGATCTCACATTTTAGGAGGGACCACAGGTTCTCTATTGGGTTCAGATCAGGTGAACAAGGGGGCCATGTCATTATTTTTTCTTCTTTTAGACCTTTACTGGCCAGCCACGCTGTGGAGTAGTTGGATGCATGTGATGGAGCATTGTCCTGCATGAAAATCATGTTTTTCTTGAACGATGCTGACTTCTTCCTGTACCACTGCTTGAAGAAGTTGTCTTCCAGACACTGGCAGTAGGTCCGGGAGTTGAGCTTCACTTCATTCCTCAACATGAAAAGGTCCCACAAGTTCATCTTTGATGATACCACCCCATACCAGTACCCCACCTCCACCTTGCTGGCATCTGAGTCAGAGTGGAGCTCTCTGCCCTTTACTGATCCAGCCTCTGGCCCATCAAGAGTCACTCTCATTTCATCAGTCCATAAAACTTTGAAAAATCAGTCTTAAGATATTTCTTGGCCCAGTCTTGACATTTTATCTTATGTTTCTTGTTTAAAGGTGGTCGTTTTTCAGCCTTCCTTATCTTGGCCATGTCCCTGAGTATAGCACACCTTGTGCTTTTTGATACTCCAGTAACGTTGCAGCTCTGAAATATTGCAAAACTGGTGGCAAATGGCATCTTGGTAGCTTCACGCATCATTTTCCTTAATTCATGGGCAGTTATTTTGCACCTTTTTTGCCCAACACGCTTCTTGCGACCCTCTTGGCTAATTGCCATGAAACGCTTGATTGTTCGGTGATCACGCTTCAAAAGTTTGGCAATTTCAAGACTGCTGCATCCCTCTGCAAGACATCTCACAATTTTGGACTTTTCAGAGCCCATCAAATCTCTCTTCTGACCCATTTTTCCAAAGGAAAGGAAGTTGCCTAATAATTAAGCACACCTTATATAGGGTGTTGATGTCATTACACCACACCCTCCTCATTACAGAGATGCACATCACCTGATTTACTTAATTGGTAGTTGGCTCTTAAGCCTATACAGCTTGGAGTAGGACAACATGTATAAAAAGTATCATGTGATCAAAATACTCATTTGCCTAATAATTCTGCACACAGTGTATAACATAGGAAAACCAATGTGGGAGTCATTTTTTGTGCAGGGAGCTCAGTGAGAGGCAATTATTTATCAATGGACAC
Organism: Allobates femoralis; assembly: GCA_033576535.1. NCBI lineage: Eukaryota > Metazoa > Chordata > Amphibia > Anura > Aromobatidae > Allobates > Allobates femoralis. Next base: position 157,033,121 of record JARQOC010000008.1, read on the forward strand.
AACATAGGGCTTATTAAGTACCCAGAATGGGTGGTTATTTTTATTCATTGTCATTTGAAGGACACTGTGTCAGCATTGCAGCAGACTGGAGAAAAGGGTCAGGAAACAGAGATGAGGTCTCACTAAAAAAATGTCATCATGGCATCAGGACCAGATGAAGAAAAAGAATGAGAACGACTCCAGTCAGATGTCAAAAACAGTATTGTTCAAAATAATAGCAGTCCAATATGATTAACCAGATTATTCTCTGTTATTGGTATAAATTATATAACCACATATCAAACAATTTACCAGTTGTTGCAGTAGATTCTTAGAAAACCATAGACTCAGCATCTGCATGTTTTTGAGTCTGTGTATCTGAATAATTAATTTAAAGGGGTGTATTCAAAATAATAGCAGTGTGGAGTTCAATCAGTGAGGTCAATCATTCTGTGAAGAAACAAGTATGAATCAGGTGACCCTTATTTAAGGGTGAAGCCAGCACATGTTGTACATGTATTTCTCCTTGAAAGCCAGAGAAGTATGGGTCTTTCGAGACATTGTTCAGAAGAACTGCGTACTTTGATTGGAGAGGGTAAAACTTATAAAGAAGTGCAGACAATGACAGGCTGTTCAGCGAAAATGATCAATGCTTTAAAATGGAAAGTAAAACCAAAGACAAGTGGAAGAAAACGTAAGACTATCGTTAGAATGGATGGAGGAATAGTCACAATGGCAAAGGCTCAGCCAATGATTAGCTTCAGAATGATCAAAGACAGTCTCAAGTTACCTGTAAGTACTGTGACAGTTCGAAGACGCCTGTGTGAAACTATTCTATGAGTCCCTGGAAAGTCCCACTGTTAAATCAAAGACTTGTACTGAAGCGGATACATTTTTCCAAAGAACACATGAACTGGCCTAAAGAGAGAAGGAGAAACATTTTATGGACTGTTGAAAGTAAAATTGTTCTTTTTGTGTCCATGGGCTATAGACAGTTTGTCATATGACCCCCAAACTCTGAATTCAAGCCACAGTACACACTGAAGACAGTGAAGCATGGTGGTGCAAGCATCATGATATGGGCATGTTTCTCTTACTATGGTGCCAGGCCTATTTACAGCATACCAGGGATCATAGACCAGTTTGCATATGTCAAAATAATTGAAGAGGTCATGTTACGTTATGCTGAAGAAAAAATGTCCTTAAAATGGGTGTTTCAACAAGACAACAACCCTAAACACACAAGTGTAAGAGCAAAATCTTGGTTCCAGTCCAACAAAATTGAGGTTATGGAGTGGCCAACCCAGACCTGATAGAACACTTTTGGGGTGACATCAAAAATGATGTTTCTGGGGCAAAGTCAACAAATGCAAATAAATTGTGGTTTAGCCAAAGTATATGATAATATTTACGTAAACGGAAAAATAATTTCACCCTTGCTCATGCATTGAGTGATTGACATCCTATTTAGAATGGCCAATCATCAGTTTCTGATTGTCAGCCATGGTGTAAAATGGACCTTAAAGAGCACCTTTTTGAGAGTTTTTTTTTTTTACTTGTTAGGCCCATTAATTCTGAGAAGATCATTTAGGGACATAGTACTGAGACTCCAACTAAGAGCTCCAAATGCAAGTGTAAAATGCTTCAGGTGATGTAGTTACGTACTGACAGTGTTTTATTAATCATGTACTGATGGTCCTTCAGGTAATGTAGTCATGTACTGAAGGTGGTTCAGGTGATGCGGTAGTGTGTCGATGGTGCTTCAGGTGATGTAGTCATGTACTGATGGTGCGTCAAGTGATGTAGTCATGTAGCGATGGTGCTTCAGGTGATCTAGTCCTATTCTGATGATGGTTTAGGTGATGTATTTCTGTACTGAAGGTGCCTCAGTTGATGTAGTCCTGTACTGATGGTGCTTTAGTTAATGTAGTGTTGTACTGACCGTGCCTCAGGTGATATAGTCAACTCAAAATACACCCATTGGAATGGAGCCACATTTGTCAGCCAAACAAGTGGTTGATTAAAGTCATCATACATTTTTGACAGCTGTCCGATCTCTCCTGACTGTAATATACCGGTGCGCTCACTCTGCTGATCTCTCTTGTGTTTTCTGTGAGAGATCTTCTGCCAGACTTCTGTGGTGGAGACTTATCTATTAGTTAACAAAAGTATCTATAGGCTGAAATTGGACACACCAGTTTGCCGATAATCATCAACCGGAGACAACTGTACACATTAGACTGTCAACCGAACCCATTGATTTTGGCTGGTTTGGCCAATTTTAATGTAATGTGTATGAGTGCCTTAACTACTATGTAAACATGATATATCTTTTGACATCTGTAAAGCCAACAAGTTTTTCAGGTGAAAGTCTTATCAGGATACGCCGGAGACTTTCCTCCCAAAGTGACTTTTTTCTGCTTCTTCTCTGTTTTTCCAATATCTTTTGGCCACCAGTTTTATATTTAATTTGCATTCAATAAACTGAAGTGTAGACTGTTCACTTCTTTTAATTGCTTTTCATATTTTGAAACTGACGTGTTAAAGAAGCTCAAAGGCTGAACACATGCCGCAAGTTGTTTTTACACTTTAGTATATATGTTCGATTATTCAACGCTTATTTAGTGGTTTTCAATGGGTTGCAGAGCATCTGAAAAGAGGTTGTGTGCACATATTCTTAGTCGAGAAGGTGTAGCCACTTAAAGTGCATAGAGCAGCATGAAATTGGCCAAATATGGCCCTGGCCATACCACTACCTCCAGAGGTAAAAATATGCTGACAAGTTGCCTTTGGGTTTAAAGCTTGTATTTATCTGTGTAATGATAGAAATAATTATTTTAAAGCCAAACGTTAATAATGTCTCATAAAACAGCAATCTATACTTATGAGAAAAGGTTATGTCCTGTGGGATGTCGGCCGCATCGGGAATGTAATGATAGTGATTATCATTGCTCTTCTGCTCCTGACCAAACATAATAATTATCTCCCTGATTTCATCCACGTTGTAATAATGTACATTTACTCCAGTCTTACATATTCCTCTCCGGAGGGAATGGAATTCAATTTGCTTGTTAATTCAAAAGTGGGCTAAGGTATTATTAATGAACGCTCTTGTAAGCAGTATAATCTGTTTACTATAGTTTATGTCACAATGAAGACTCACAAACACGGAAGGTCAAACCTGATGTTGTTTTTCACACTATTTTCAAAGATTTCCATATACTAGTGTATCTCAATGAATTAGAATGTCATCAAAAGTTCATTATTTTCAGTAATTCAATACAAAAAGTGAAATGCAAAAATTAAAGTAGGGAGGATAAAGGGTTCAAAACTGCTCTGCCGTGTTCTACGAGACATCAAAGGGGGATTATAATATTGATTTATTAGACTGGCTTCACACCACGGTGTGATCCGATCCGGGCTGTCCGGTGTAAACCAGAACAGCCCCAGACCGGAACAGCACAAATAAACCGGAGGGCCAAACGTGCCTGAAAAAACAGCGGCGTAGAGCCGCCGGTATCTGGTTCCCGGATCCTCCCGGACCGGGGCAATTCGGCCCCATAGGCTCCCATGTTAGGGAGCGCCGGATTGCCCCGGATCCGGGAGAATCCAGGCGAATCCGGGATCCGGCAAGTTGGGGAGATTTTTCTCCCCGGATACAAAAATGATGCAAGCATCACTTTTGTGTCCGGAGAGAATAATCCGTATTCTCCCGGATTGTCCCGGAGTGATGAAACCGGATGGCAGAGAGCTGCCATCCGTCTCCATCCGGCCCCATAGGCTGCTATGGGGCCAAAAACCGGTCCGGGGCTGCCTGGTTTACACCGGACAGCCCCGGATCAAAAAACTGGTATGAAGCCAGCCTTAGTCAACGTGTTTCAGGCATCCCTGAAGCATGGCAATATGATATTGATTTGTCCTAAGGAAGGGCCAGGGAGCCCTGAAATGTATTGAGTAATAATCAATATTATATTCACCCTCTGATATCTTGTGGAATATCAGAATAAGAGGTGATTAGCGGTTTGGGGGGGCGCTACAAATCACCTCTTATTCTGTTGTCTACACGCCGGCATGGCAAGCGGTGAGGTGCAGCACTGAAGGATTGGAGATTGAAATTGCCTGTAGGAAGAGAGAAAAAGACCTGGCAAAAACGAAAGAACCTGCAGTGACATCAGCGGCACGTGATACCACTTGTGACCAGTCTTCCTGGCAACCAGGAAGCTACAACACAGCGCGCGGTGCGCGCAGAGCACCGAAGGTCTGAAAACCGGGTTATGCAGGCTACATAACCACTCAGGTTAGTTCAAAACCCCCCAACTAGCCTGTCAAAACTGCCCCCAGATATAATCCTAGGAGCGCCTACTCTCATCTTTTTTTTTTTACATCTTGCGGAATATGACAGCGCAGTTTTTACCCCGTCATCCTCCCTTCTCTATATGCACCATGCTGGGGACTGCTTTTATGGTGGTTGTGACTCTACAACCACACAAGGTGAATCCTCTGATATTTATTTAGGTAATGTTTTATCTCTCAGACCCTTCATCCTCCCTACTTAAATTTTCTGAGATAATGACCTTTGTTTTTCATTGGCTGTAAGCCATAATCAACAGCAGGAGGCCACACACATCCCCCAGTATACAGCAGGAGGCCGCACACAAACCCCAGTATTACAATGGGAGGCTCCACATAGCCTCTGTATTACACCAGGAGCTCACACACAGGCCAGGGTATTAGAGCAAGAGCTCACACATAGCCACCTGCATTATAGCTTGTGCCCACACATAGCCCCTGTATTACATCAGGAGCCCACACATAGCACTTGTATTATACTTGAAGCCTCACATAGCCCCTATATTAGAGTCTGTGCCTCACATAGCTTCTGTAAATTACACCAGGAGTCCACACATACTCCCTGTAATACACTTGAAGCCTGTGTATCTCAGCAGAGAGAAGCAACACTTTGTTAACCCATTCTATTTTGTTATAGCTGACAACAGTTTGTTATTATCCTGGGCAATGCCGGGCACTACAGCCAGTGGATTATAAAATTAAATTTTTAAGATCACCGTTGGTCCTGTACTCATTTTCACAACCTTTACATAGAACAGTGAAATCATATTTAAAATAAAAAAAACTTAATGTTGGACCTTGGCAAACAGATGGTTAATGTTATTACTGTAATAATAAAGTATTATCATATTATTAATACCGTACCTTAATTATTTCTTTGGGCCTTTAAACACTGTCTCGTGTATGACATCAATATATATTGCTTCACCTTTTCAAGTGCACAATGACCTTTTATTTCTTGGCTTCACTTGCTGGGTCATAAAAAGAACAATACCAATAATACTTGCTCTATACTATAGGTATATCATTTGTTGTATGGTTGGTCATGAATTAGTTGTCTAGTTGGTTTGCTCTCGAATGCAAAGAACAAGAGAATACATTCACCATTAGCAGCATAGCGTAAGTACATAGTAATAGGGGTTCTATTTTCTGCAATGCTGTCTGCATAGTCCCTAAACATTGTTGTTCTAGGTTACCGTTACTCTGCTGCTTTTGAGATTTATCTACCACCTTGTTGAAAATTGCTATTTCAGTCTGCCAATGCCTTATTAACAATATACGATGTTATATGAAATGCAATGTGTTATACTATGCCATGTGTTATATACTCTCTAACTTTGCAATTCATTTAGTAAAGTGCTTTGTGTATGATGAGAAGGATTTGTCACTAGTGACTCAATGGATTTGTGAAGAAACACTCCCTAACTGTTGTAACTGGGACTTGGCACTTTAGGGACTCCTGAGGACTTTTTGGTGTTCTTATGGATGTCAGGACTTGGCCCGCAATATTCAACAAATCATTGATTTTTAGCATTAGATATCATGGAGACATGGTAATACAAAGGTTTTTATAAATGGTGTAAGTATGAGAAATTCGACATTTTATCTGTTTATTCTCCTGAAGACGACAATGCATTTATGATCATATTCTTTATCCACTGAGAAACCAGAACAATGTTTAAGGTTAAATAACCTTCTATACATACTGTAGCAACATCAGCGAAATGAAGTGAAGCAGCACTCTCCGTACGAAAGTGGTTTCTCCTCTTTATTAAATAGCAGTCATCAGACTTACAAGGTGGGGTTATGGAGGGACGATGGGGAGTCTTCACAACGAAGGCCATTTTGCGCCCCCTAGTGGCGCTTCCACGGATTTCAGTGTGCACTTTTGAACAGTGAGTGCTGCTCCACTTCATTTCGCTGATACCGGATGTGCACTGTATGACCCGGAAGTGTGCATCACCAAGTGGTACACAGGTGGCGGCGTGGAAGCCAACCGACGGTCTGATCATGCAAGCTCTCCTATAAAGCCGGTCCCGGAGCAATGGGTAATCAGATGGTGGCCGACAGAAAACTCTGCAACAAACCGTAAGTACTGTAGTAACATTTTACTATTCCACAAGGCAAAGCAAGTTTTTGAGACACTATGGCCTCTTCATCAGGCTTAATGATGCAACGTCTGGAGAAACACATATACTGTATATATATATATATATATATACACAAATATGCAGGGTGGTATACTGCAGTACATAACACAGGTGATGTGAACCATATAGTGGTCAGTTGGGAGGGGGAAGGAGCAGCTGGGGAAGTAAAATCATAGACAACAGCAACATACAGTTTTATAGTCCTTTTGATAAGTGGTTTATCCAAGAACAGGAATTGGGGGGCGGGTGAAATGTCAATAAGCTTGGACACTTCTTACGTGAACTGTTACCAAAACCATTTCACTTCCCCCTCGTTCCTGTTCTTGGACAAACCACTATTCAAAGGACTATAAAACTGTCTGTTCCTGTTGTCTATGATTTTACTTCCCCAGTTCCTTCCCCTCCCTACTGACCACTATATGCTTCACATCACCTGTGTTATGTATTGATATATATATGTGCTGTGTTTCTCCAGACGTTGTATCATTAAGCCTGATGACGAGGTTATAGTGTCTCGAAACCTTGTTTGCTTTTTCTTACCATCTTTTCAGTTAGCCATTAAAAGGTATCAACCACTGAGGACTCTCAGATTCTAATATTTTTCTATCTACTGGCTAACACGGTTCATATATTTTTGACTTTTCCACATGTATTTTCCTTCTTTAAAGATGCTGTCTCTTTTAATTTCAGATCTTTTCATTAAATTCCTGACGGAACAATGATTTTCATATTTGCCTCCTCTTCACATTATTTGGTAAGCTGTGTTTTTAGGTATAAACACTTTGACAAAGGTTTTCATTTTTATTAAGATAATTACAGAAAATTAATTTAAGGGCTATTGACCGCTGCATTCCTGAAATATTCTGGAAACAAATATTAAATCTGCTACTATAACTTTGGCTTTGATAACTGTGGTATTGTCTTCTCTCCAGATGTCATGGCTATATGAACACAAAGGTTTTTCTTTTGAGGTGGTCAAAAAGGAGATGTTTTGTAGTGGAAATCACTTTGGGAAACACTCCTTTTGGAAGGTGATTTTAGTTTCATGTAACATTTGCTTAAACGGTTTTGAAGAATTTTTGAAGCATTTCAGGAGTTTTTTTGCTCCTAAAGTGTTTTTTGTTCTGAAGCCTTTTTGATTGGACAATGTTTCATGTGATTGGATTCCCCTCAAGAACTGTGTAAAAGAACCCACTTTATTTTCTTCCACCGGGCATTTTTCAAAACATGGAAGCTGATAAAATTGCTCAAAAAACTGAACCTGTGACCAGAAAAAGTTGTTTTACAATAGAAAACTTATGAGAAAAGTCTTTAAAATAGTTTTGAAGTTGACTTGCTTCAAAGAGACTCCTCAAAAAATCAGTGTGCACAAATCCTTATGATTCTTTGTGATTATCTTGTGACTATTTTACCTCAGGATTTGTAAGACAAAACCAGGTGATAAATACAGAAGTGGTGACGTGTTTCTATTATACTTTTCCTCTGATTCTTCCACTCCTGGTTTTGGCTACAAATCCTGAGGTAAAAAACTCACCAAATACTCAACTGTGCACGTGGCCTAATGTGTGGAATATACCCTTCAGGCCATGTACATTCTATGAGTATTTTGTGAGTTTTTTACCTCAGTACTCCTGGTTTTAACTACAAATACTGAGGTAAAACCTCACAGAATACTCAACATGTGCACAGGGCCTTACAGGGATCCATTGTTGGGCACACATTGACTATTTGCTGAGTTTTTTACCTCAGGATTTGTAGCCAAAACCAGGAGTGGGTGATAAATACAGAAGTGGTGATGTGTTTCTATTATACTTTTCCTCTTATTTTCCACTCCTGGTTTTGGCTAGAAATACTGAGGTAAAAAACTAATCAAATACTCAGCGTGTCCACGAGGCCTAAGTGGTCGGGTGAGGTCCTATTAGGCCTGTGCACACGTTGAGTATTTGGTGAGTTTTTACCTCAGGATTTTTTAGACCAAAACCAGTAGTGGAACAATCAGAGGAAAAGTATAATAGAAACATGTCACCTCTTCTGTATTTATCACCCACTCCTGGTGTCTATTAGCCCTGAAACGCGTTAACTAATAAATCAATATTATATTCACCCTTTGATGTTTCGTGGATTACGGCAGCACAGTTTTTAACCATTCATCCTTCCTACTTTAATTTTCTGAGATAATGACCTTTGGGTATTAAATGGCTGTACGCAATAATCATCAACATTAACATAAATAAATGCTTGAAATAGATCACTCTGTTTGTATTGACTCCAAGTTTTTGTACGGTAATTAACTTTTTGATGATATTTTAATTCATTGAGAAGCACCTGTACACACAGACTATAGGACTTAAACAAAAAAAACTTAACAGTATACATACGGTAGTATATGAACATAACTGACAAAACACATGGTTTTGTCAAGGACAACAAAAAACTGGAACTAAAACAAATCCCAAAAGTCAGTCTTTGGCCAAAATGCCAACTAAGGGACGGATCACTGTCTCACAGACCCACCAACATGCCTTCCTTTAGTAAGATCCAGTGAGATTGTCTCTTGCCATTCTCAGCTATTCTTTGGATTGTTGTTGCAGTTTCTCCTCGTACTGCGCTGCCGGACGGTTTTGGGGTATTGCATAGGCTACTCCTCTAGGCGCATTCTCTGCCACCACCTGCCCCCAGCACACTCTATCATTGCCACTGCTGCAGAAGATGATGGAGGGACTAGGGGATGACCACCCCCTTTAGGATAGATCTGACCAGGACCATCTTTGGGAAGATCGACATGCCCTGTGGGTTTGGGTGTATTTAGCTAAACAAGCAAGATACACATTGGACGCCAACTTCTTTCCAGGTTAGCCTCCTCCTGCCCCTTCTTAAATTGGGTGGTGGTGCCAACCTGACATTCACCAACCGCAAACAAGCCCTTCATGCCCCCGCACCTTCATGAATGTGACCTCATCCCCAAGAAAGATGGTACATATTCTTTGGGGAAGATAATCACGCAGTAGGGCAGAGCAGTTGACGTAGCACCGATGTTTAGTGCCATGTTCCACTTGGAAGCCATACCCCCATCCTGTTTGAATACCACCACCTTGCCTTTCATGCCAGACCCAGGTGATGACATCTGCATGTTGAATCTCCTCAACAAATGATGTAAGAGAATAGGGAGGTTGATGCCTTCTTGGATAGGTGCTTGGAGGGGTAGAGGTCCCCACATGGCATTGCCCCAGTTGAATGCCCCTGGAGGTGGTGAGGGTGATCTTCATAGCTGGGAAACATTGCCTTCTAGGTGCTCCTTTTCCTCGGACTGGTCCTGGTGCTCTTGGGGAATGGGATCCAGTAGCTGTGACTGCGACACTGGTTGCAGCTGGAATCTGGTCAGACATACTGCTAGATCATCAGCAGTCTGGCATGTGATGCTTCTGGTCCCTGATGCCATTGGGTAAACGTCCCTTGACTGCTGGCACTTGCTCCTCAGGTCTGCGGGTTGCATCGGAACCCAGGATTGGATCCGCACCTCATTACAGATGATGCCCAAACTGGGAAGTGCAGTGGAGCTCCAGGTGACATAGGTCTCAGTTTCCATCTCCTCTTCATGATGCCACTCTGGGTCTGGTTCTCCCAGCACACCTTCTGCCCAATCAGGTAGATTATATTATTATCTGAGTCGATGTCAGCCATGCCTTGCCGGGGATCCATATACAGATGATTGCAGTGTGGAATCCAGACAGTGTACCTGCATGCCACTGGGAATGCAGACAGAGGTAAAATGGTGGGAGACACTGTTAAGGAGGACCTGTCATCCCCCTGTTGCAGGCCAATCTAAAAGCACCAATGAATGCAGCATGTTTGCTGCATTCAGTGAAGGGGTCTCCCATGTCTCTACCCGCCCTGTGCGCTGAAATATAGAGTTTATAAAACTTACATCTAGTGAGTCCAGAGGCAGTGCTGGTATGGAGGGTCTCCCCGCCTCTGGCGACTCTGCTCTGGCTCCTGCTTCTCTTTTTCTCCTCTCCCCCCCTCTTCATGGTGCCTACGTGAAAGCTTCAGATCTCAAGCAGGCACACAGCCGTCAGCTCCTGCTCCTGACGTCACGGCCTCGCTGTGCGCCTGCGTGAGATCCGAACCTTAGTCGCAGGCACAGCAAGGAGGGGGCGAGGAGGAGAAAAAGAGCAGCAGGAGGCGGAACAGAGCGTCTGGAGGGAGTCCCTCCATGCCAGCACTGCCTCTGGACTCACTAGATATAAGTTTTATAAACTCTATATTTTAGCACACAGGGCGGGTAGAGACATAGGGGACCCTTCAAAGAATGCAGCAGGCATGCTGCATTCAGTGGTGCTTTTAGATTGGCCTTCTCCAGGGGGGTGACAGATCCTCTTTAAAGTTCCGCAGCTTTGGTGTGTTTTGTTTGCTTTCCCTAAGGGGTCCGCCTCTTGCATTGAATGCCACGTTTCAGACCTGATCAATCGGTACTGGAGTTAAATATTGCCTAATGCCTAGCTGCTAATTAACACCTGAATGTCAGGTCACAATCTATTATATAATTGCGAATGGGTTTTTTGCCCCTTCTGAGTCCACTCGCACTGCGAGTCAGTGTCGTCATGTGGATACGCCTGAAGCATTGGCCGCGCAGCGGCCATTGCGAGCAGTTCTAAGGCGACTCGCTATGCCCGCGCAGCGGGCATGGCGAGTCGCCTTAGCAGCGCGAAGCAATGGCCGCGAAGCGGCCATTGCGAGTCAGAGACTCGCTCTTCTAGAATCCCGATGCATGTGCATCGGGCACCCAGCTAGTATATATATAAACTGGGTTGCGATAATTAGTTGCAGTCATTATTGAAGCGTGACATCTTTCTAGGAAACAAAATGATGAAAATAAATAAGTTTATTCAGGTCACCATTCACCACCAATTCATCTGGAATGCTAAATAGGGCTAGTGGGAACTGGGCACTGCAGGAATGCCAGTAAAACAACTGTAATATGCATTATACATGAAATGTGATCCTCAATGGGGAAGGTGTTGCAAATGTATGTAAAGCGCTATGGAATTAATAGCGCTGTATAAATGAATACATATTATTAGTAGGAGTATTATGATTATTATGACTAGTGATGAGCGAGTAGCGAAGTATTCGCATTCGCTATAATTGTAATGAGTAGTTTTTAATACTCGCATATTCGTCCGAATACCGAGTATATTAGTCAATTAGTGATAGCTCCGCCCACACACATCCGGCTACAAAACGAGTCTTTCTGAGACATGGCGGGAGGGTGGGCTTTTTTACGAATTCAATGCCTAAAACTTCTTGCTGTGCCCACGAGAGAGACCCTAAAATTCAAGAGGCTCTCACTGAGGTGCCATCTCACTTTGTGTACTGAAGGGAGCTGTCAATTTGTGGCAGATCGTTCAGGATGGACACATCACTCACAAGCACCAGCGTTACTTGCCAAGTATTGAGTATCGCGAATACTGTACTATCTATGCGAGTAGTGAATAAAAACTATTACATTCGCTTATCACTAATTATGACGTTAAATAGTTATTGCACATTTTTAAGAAGCAATACCCATCTATAGGGTTTCATCAGTGTGAACAGACCTATAGGATCATGCATGTAAAGCCATTAGGCCCTATTCTAATTGTTTATATTTTGCTTTCACATAAGTGTAGAACAGATGGCTTAAAAAATTAAGCTTTCTTAAACTGATGTAGGCCAGTACATCAGCTGGTTGGGGACACTTCTAACCTTTGGTTAGGTGTTGTCCCTGCCAGCGGGTCTTCCGGCGAGAGTTTTGGCCTCAAATACACAGGTAAAGTATTAAGGCCATTTTAACTTTCAAACTTTTTACCGAACCTACCCGGAATTGTTGACTTTTGAGGAAAGTGTTCAGGTTTCCGATCACCAAACCAAATCAGACATGTTCTTGCCGAATTTGAAATTGGCGAACATGTTCGCTCATCTCTAATTATGAGTCGGTCCTTATGGTCTAAAATCGTTATGCTGAAACTTCTAATTACATAGCCCTATGATGTTTAAGAGTTGTTTGAAAATCAAAGTTTATGCTTCGTTTCCATTCCGAAACGTCTGGTATTATTTTATTTTTTTATTTTTTCAACTAGCTGTGAGCCCGATGCAAATGCATCGGGATTCTAGAACGTGCATTAATTTGATTATAGTAGTTATAGCTGGTGTGAGTACTTTTTGGGGGGGTTTGAGTATTTTTTGGGGGGGTGTGAGACTTTTTGGGGGGTGTGAATACTTTTTTGGGGGGTGTGAATACTTTTTTGGGGGGTTGAATACTTTTTGGGGGGGGTGAATACTTTTTGGGGTGTGTGAATACTTTTGGGGGTGTGAATAGTTTTTGGGGGGGTTCAATAATTTTTTGGGGGGTTTGAATACTTTTTGGGGGTGTGTGAATACTTTTTGGGGGGGTGTGAATATTTTTTTGGGCGGGTTGAATACTTTTTGGGGGGGTGTGAATACTTTTTGGGGGGGTTGAATACTTTTTGGGGGGGTGTGAATACTTTTTGGGGGGGTGTGTAATATTTTTTTAGGGGGGTTGAATACTTTTTGGGGGGGTGTGAATACTTTTTGGGGGGGGTGAATAGTTTTTGGGGGGGTTCAATACTTTTTTGGGGGGTTTGAATACTTTTTGGGGGGGGTGAATACTTTTTGGGGGGGTGTGAATATTTTTTGGGGGGGTTGAATACTTTTTGGGGGGGTGTGAATACTTTTTGGGGGTGTGTGAATACTTTTTGGGGGGGTTGAATACTTTTTTGGGGGGTTTGCATACTTTTTGGTGGGGGTTGAATACTTTTTGGGGGGGTGTGAATACTTTTTGGGGGTGTGTGAATACTTTTTGGGGGGGTTGAATACTTTTTGGGGGGTGTGAATACTTTTTGGGGGGGGTTGAATACTTTTTGGGGGGATGTGAATACTTTTTGGGGGTGTGTGAATAGTTTTTTGGGGGGTTCAATACTTTTTTGGGGGTTTGAATACTTTTTGGGGGGGTGAATACTTTTTGGGGGGTGTGAATATTTTTTGGGGGGTTGAATACTTTTTGGGGGGGTGTGAATACTTTTTGGGGGGGTTGAATACTTTTTGGGGGTGTGTGAATACTTTTTGGGGGGGTGAATATTTTTTTAGGGGGGTTGAATACTTTTTGGGGGTGTGTGAATAGTTTTTGGGGGTGTGTGAATAGTTTTTTGGGGGGTTCAATACTTTTTTGGAGGGTTTGAATACTTTTTGGGGGTGTGTGAATATTTTTTGGGGGGGTTGAATACTTTTTGGGGGGGTGTGAATACTTTTTGGGGGGGTGTGGAATATTTTTTTAGGAGGGTTGAATACTTTTTGGGGGGGTGTGAATACTTTTTTGGGGGGTTCAATACTTTTTTGTGGGGTTTGAATACTTTTTGGGGGGGTGTGAATACTTTTTGGGGGTGTTGTGAATATTTTTGGGGGGGTTGAATACTTTTTGGGGGTGTGTGAATACTTTTTGGGGGGTGTGAATAGTTTTTGGGGGGGGTTGAATACTTTTTTGGGGGTTTGCATACTTTTTGGTGGGGGTTGAATACTTTTTGGATGTGTGTGAATACTTTTTGGGGGGGTGTGAATACTTTTTGGGGGGGGTTGAATACTTTTTGGGGGGGGTGAATTCTTTTTGGGGGGGTTGAATACTTTTTGGGGGTGTGTGAATACTTTTTGGGGGGTGTGAATACTTTTTGGGGGGTGTGTGAATACTTTTTGGGGGGGTGTGAATACTTATTGGGGGGGTGAGCGGGAAATCGCTAACTTTGTGGCCGAAAATCGAACCAGAGGCTCGGCCACAAAGTTAGCGATTTACCGCTCAGGCAGCGACTCGCTACCTGAGCGGTAAATCGCTAACTTTGTGGCCGAGCCTCTGGTTCGATTTTCGGCCAGCGACTCGCAATGGCCTCGCGGCCATTGCTCGCGCAGGCTAACGACTCGCATTGGCCGCTACGCGGCCAATGCTTCGCTCGTGGTGACGTCACAGAGTGACAAAGCCACGGCGATTTCGGGGTCCGACACGAAAATGCCTACGGCAATTATAGAGTAGATATACTTGATGTACTTGATGTATGGTGCAATACTCCAGGTAGTTGGCTGTCAAACAAAGGTTGGCTGTCTTACAACTTTTTTTTGCCTGCAGATTGTTGCTGGATCTGTCCTGACGGAACTTACTGGACATGTAAACTTAGCCTAAGACTAGAAGAAATGACGTGTGATATTCATTACATTTTGTTTTACTTTCTTACAGGTGAATCTAAACCTTTCACTTGTGATTGCAGTTATATAGAAAAAGCAGGATGTAAAGTTACCACATCTGCTCCCCATGGACAAGCCTGCCGCTGTTTCACTTTCAGCATTTTCATGGTAAATTTCTGTTTTGGACAAGACGTGGACTGTGATTCCAATAATTCACCCTTTTGCCGAAGTCCAGATACTTCATTTGGAAGCTGTATGCAAGGAGGTGGAGATTGTAATGGATATGATGCCTCCTGTGATTGCAGCGTAGTTTATCCAAAATTAGGTTGTACAGTGAGTACACCTGCCCCTAGTGGATCAGCTTGTAAATGCTCCTATTATACATTATTCTGTACTGGAAAAGTTATAAAATGTCAAAATTCTGGGTCCAGCGAATGCATTGCACCAACATTAAATGAAGAGACATGTGAGCAAGGTGGGGGAAACTGTAGAGGTTATTGATCTTATTTGTAAAATACTTTTAGCTTGGCAAATTGTAACGGTGTGTATTGTACACACTGATAGGATTCAGCTCTGCTAATTGGCTATATCGGTTGTCACGAGACCACAAGTATGTGATGTGAATAGCTTTGGTCACGTTCAAGAGCCTTTCTAGCTTTTTTTTACTAGATTCCATTGACAAGTGGCTTGTGATCTCATGATGACTATTGGAAATGGGGCAAGAGGAGTTGATTCCTTCTGGTATGCATATTACACACCATTAGGATTCGGTTTGCCGAATATTTCCTCAGGGGTGGCATCTCATATTGGCAGATTAAATGAGTAATGGCAAATTCTACTTTTGACTTATATCCAATACTGCGCTTTATTAAAGGAAAAATGTCAGTCTAATGAGTTTTCTGGCTGCACTAAATTAAGTAATTGCCTGAATCTGTTTTGATTACTGCGGAAAGGGGGTTTCCTACCATTAAAGGACTAATGGCCACTTTACACACACCAACTTATCTGTCCAACTTCTGAACAGATCTCTGGTTGCAGTGAAATCATGGACACATTGTTCCATTTGTACACAGCCACAACATGGAGCAATGTGTCCATGATTTCACTGCAACCAGTGAGTTGTTCAGAAGTTGGACAGATAAGTTGGTGTGTGTAAAGTGGCCTTTAATGTTCAATTAATACATGATTGGGGGGAGTGTGAATGCAGGGACCCCCGCTGATCGTTGGAATGATGGATATACGTAAGAAATAACATTTCCAATCATCATGTCAAAATATTCTGGATTCTGCTAAGAATAACCCTTAAAGCTATGTTCACATGTTACTTTTTTGCTGCGTTTTTTACGCATTTTATGCAATTTAACACTAGAGCTACTGAACTCGTGACACCTACATAGAAATACATAGGGCAAAGTAGTCAAAATGACTACCTCAGTAGTTCTAGTCTGCTTTTTGTAGAAACAGCAAAAGCTGTTTTTCTTTTTTCATTTGACTGAAATGGAAAATGCAGTGTTTTTGAAAGACGCAACATATCAATTTAATCAGTATTTTCAGTGCTGAAAATGGGGAAAAAAATCTCCATTCAAAGCAATGACAAAGTGCAAAAATTCATTTTTTTGCTGCATTTTTACTGCTTTTGTGGTGCATGAAACTAACTTTATTCAAACATGCACTGTAGAGAAATGACTCACTGAAAATGCAACAAAATAAACAGCAAGACTTGCATTTTGCAGCTTTTTCACTCCCAAGAGGGCAGGTTTTGTTGCAGAAAAAAAAAAAAAAACAACATGTGAACATAGCCTTACAATAGTTGTTTTATTCTCAAATACCCTACTAGAAGATGCTGGGGAAGAAAGGTGTACTACAGTCCGCACTGCCAGGGTGCCTCACATCAAAGAAAACGAGTAGTCGATGTTCAGTGTAATCCTTCTTTATTCTCCTACGCGTTTCGGCGCCCTCCTGGCACCTTCATCAGGGATCGACGAAGGTGCCAGGAGGGCGCCGAAACGCGTAGGAGAATAAAGAAGGATTACACTGAACATCGACTACTCGTTTTCTTTGATGTGAGGCACCCTGGCAGTGCGGACTGTAGTACACCTTTCTTCCCCAGCATCTTGTTGCATATCCACGTGAACGTGGCCGGTGGAAGTCCAGCAGCAGCCATCAGGACATTATTACAAGCTTTCAAGCCAGTTGTGGGTTACACAACTGGAGCAGGTGAGTGGATTGTATTTCTCACTGTTGCACAGATTAGTGTCTAGTGATAAGGGCACTATTGCGCCTTTGTCCCCCCCCCTCTCTTGTTTAAATACCCTACTAGGGAATTTTCAGTAAATTTTAGGGGTTTTCTCAACTTCATTAATGGGTAAAATTGAAAAATGCTTCTAAAATAGGCAACTTTTCAATTTACCTCTTCTCAGGAACTGAGCGATTTTTATCCTATTTATTCTATGATGTACTGCTCATTGCAAAAGTTACGGGTCACCGCTATATTGTATCAGCGGTGTCTAGTTTCCAGGGCAAGGCGCGTACACTTACAAACTCTTTTCAATATAGCCTTGCCATGTAGATGGATTCAGTCAGTTCCAGTCCCTCTGTCCTAATTTGATGCAACAGTGTCAAATTTGCATCTGTTTGCAATATGGTAGAGTACACAGTTTTGACCAGTGGCACTACCATCAATCATCAAAAGTGCATCAGCCTCCACCATCCACCGCAGGTTGGAAGCTTTAAGGCAGAGAAGCTGTGGGTTCCTGTAAGGTTGGCTCAGGGTGGTAGTCACGGGTGAGGTTCTCCCTCCTTTTGGGACAGTCGGCGCCCCGACCACATCTACAGAGAAAGGAGGAAAGATTTTGTTGTGGTGAAATGCTAAGTGTGTGGTCTTTAGGTTCCACTGTGGAGTTACGGACACAGATGCGGGTTCCTTTTTTAACAGTCTTACTTACTGTTCTGCACTGTACTGGGAGCACAACACATTTGCTTTAATGGAGTGCTTTGACTTTAGGCTGCTCCATTACTCCTGTTATTACCACTGTTGTTAATCCGTCCTTCTTACTACTGCTTAGCACCACACTCCCACACATTAAAATCATTTAGTCCTTTTCCTGACCAGGATCTCATCCCAGCCAGAGGGACCCATTCTCTATAGCAGACAATCGACCGGACTCTCCTTGCCTAATTGGAAACAAAAAGCTATTGCGACAAAAAACAACAGTACACTGCAGTAAAAATATTAAAATGCAAGTGCAGTATAAAAATGGTATAACAAATACAGGGTACTTAGTTAATCCGTTTTTTTGCGCAGAAAAAGTTATTTTAAGCCACGTCACTATCTTCAAAGTGTACCCATCTCAGACGCGGTCCTAACTGTTGTATTAAAAACCTGACTGGTGTGAATACTTACCAGTAAAAAGGAGCCAGCATGACCGGTGTCTGAAGTGGAATGAAGGCGACGGGGCTATGTGTGTGCAGGGCCCAGAGAGGGGCGGGAACTCCATCTCTTGCATGGCAAGAGGCAATTAATTATAACACAGATGAGTCCTGCACACAGAGAACAGGTCTGTAGGAACCTGTTCACACCGCCAGCATAATTGGAAACAAAAAGCTATTGCGACAAAAAACAACAGTACACTGCAGTAAAAATATTAAAATGCAAGTGCAGTATAAAAATGGTATAACAAATACAGGGTACTTAGTTAATCCGTTTTTTTGCGCAGAAAAAGTTATTTTAAGCCACGTCACTATCTTCAAAGTGTACCCATCTCAGACGCGGTCCTAACTGTTGTATTAAAAACCTGACTGGTGTGAATACTTACCAGTAAACAGGAGCCAGCATGACCGATGTCTGAAGTGGAATGAAGGCGACGGGGCTCTATGTGTGCAGGGCCCAGAGAGGGGCGGGAACTCCATCTCCTTGCCTAATGCTTGTCCCTGTGCTGACCTGTTCATCCAGGTCTACGCCAAGCCTTCTCCTTAGGACATGCACTACTGGAGACAGTCCACTGACAAGGAAACCTCTGTAGAGTTTGGGCCTGGAGCTCACAGATGAGGGATGGAGGTAGTTCTCTGTACGTTCCCCTACTGAAGTCCTTCCCAGGGGCTTTGTTCCCACTGTCAACTGATTGTGAGGGGACAAGTGCCACAAGCACCCACTTATTGCAACCTGTTTACCTATTTTCCTCTGTGAAAGTTAAAAATTTGATGCTAAAACAACATTGTAATGGTAATAATGTATTTATTTTTGTCTTCACAGCCCAATAGTGTAACATTTTGTCAATATTCTCCGTACACCCCTAGAAAACTTCATTATGGGGGCAGTTTGTAAAATGGGGTCAATTGTGGGCTTTGCCAATGGGACTTGGCACTCCCAAACTACGGTATTCCACAAAAATATGCACTACAATATGGCGCTCATTGCCTTCTGATATTTGCACTCTGCCTCAAATATAGATCCTGATTACATGTAGGTATTGGCGTACTCAGGAAGAATTGCACAACAAACTGTATGCTCCATTTTTTCTTATTGGCTCTTATTAAAAATAAAAATTTGGGGCTAAAACTACATTTAAGTAAAAAAAAAATATTTCTTCTTCATTGCCAAATGGTGTATAATTCTGTGACTCACCTGTGGTATCAATATTTTCCCTGCGCCCCTAGATGATTCATTGAGAGGTGAAGTGTAAAGTGTAAAATGGGGTCACTTATGAGGAGTCTGATTTTCTGGCAAGTCAGGGGCTTTACCAATGTGATATGGCAGCCCAAACCATTCCATCTAAATCTGCACTCCAATATGGCGCACCTTTTATTCCGACCTTTGCACTGTCCCTCAAAAGTAGCTTTTGACCACATATGGGGTATTGGCAAACTCAGAAGAAATTGTGTAACAAACTGTAAAGTAAATTTTTTCCTATTTTCTCTTTTCTGGTTTAAAAAGGGGCCAAAGCAACATTTCAGGGAAAAATGGTAATTTTTCATTTTCACATGCTATGGTATACCACTTCATAAATCACTTAAGGGTTAAAATAGCTCGCTGCACCCCTAGATGAATTCCACGAGAAGGTTTCTGCTGTTTTGACATGTCAGGGGCTCCTCAAAGGTGACATGGCATCCATTATCTATTCCAATCTTTATTCAAATAAGCAATTTTTTCCTGGTGTGTGTTTTTTTAACAGTACACTGACTCGCAGGGCTGTGGAGTAAGCCAAACCTCCAACTCCGACTCCTCAAATTCCCTGAATCTGACTCCGACTCTACCAAAATGCACACCGACTCCAACTCCACATCCCTGGTGTGCAGTCAGTAAGCCAAATCTCTGACTCCAACTCTGACTCCTCAATTTGCCTGAATTTGACTCCAACTCCACCACAATGGACAATGACTCAACGACTCTGACTCCCCAGCTCCCCAGCCTACTTACGCAGTTAGTAATGGGGGTGTCTGATAGACACTGCTCCAATAATAAGACCAGTGCTTGATGCCAATTGACACTACACAACTGACATCAGCCCCAAAAATACTACTCCAATGCCACTGCTCCAAGGCAATCCAGAAGAAACGGGTAAAGCACCAGAATTGGCACATCTAATGTGAATTGCCACTTCAGGTGCTGCTGCGGGCTGGAAGGGCCAAATAACCATGGCCTTTCCAACCCTGATAATACCATCCCCCAGCTGTCTGCTTTAGCTTGTCTGGTTATCAAAAATAAGGAGGACCCAATGCTGTTTTTTTCCTCTCATCCTCTATCCACATTTGTTTGCAAGGCAATTGTTCTGTTCTCCCTCCTCCCCGTTTTGTTTACTTTTGCAGCCCCCTAACCTATACAATGTCCATTTTACGTCACCAAAGCTCAGGTCCTCCTTGTCTTACTGAGGTCCGGGGTTAAATTGGGGTCAAGTCCGGGTACTGATCTGGACTTCTAACTAAAGTCCGGCCGAAACCAAACATCCACGAGTCCGCTCATCTCTACTACTGATCAGTTATTTGTGGTGGGAAAGCAAATAAAGCAGCCATTGTAATAGGTGATATTTATGCAGTGTATGATTAATTTTATTAATGAGGGATGAAGCTGAGCACTCTCAAATCCAATAAACAAGCAGAATTTACAGAGATTGTAGTCAAGAATATTTAATTTTTTATTGCAATAATTTACCAGGTTTTTAAATTAATCTTTGAAGAATTGATTTTGAATTAAAAATATTAATATCAAATTCTACAAATACACTATAACGTCATATATGCCTTATTGTAAATCACGCTTAAAGTAATAAAATGATGAAACAGTCTATTTCCTTGGCACCTGATGGTCTGGAAATACCACTGTTCTAGAGTTTGTCATAGGTTTATCTTCAGTCTTGAAATGCCAATTATTTTTATAAACTAAACTTGAAAATTATCCCAAATTGCCAAGGATTTGGTGTTCCACATTAAAACATAATAAACAAAAAGGACATACAACGCGTTTCGGCTATATTCTTTCTCAACAATAGCCTTCCTCAGGTATGATTAGTAGCATCTAAAAAAAGTGATATATACACAGAATAATTAACTAATTGCACTAATTGAGAGTCTCAGAAGGGAGTCTCAATTAGTTCCCCAGGATACACCCTAGTATGCTACTAATCATACCTAAGGAAGGCTATTGTTGGGAAAGAATATAGCCGAAACGCGTTGTATGTGCTTTTTGTTTATTATTTTTTAATGTGTAATAAAACTTTCATCCCCTTGTCTCTGGGAGCGCTTTGTTACACCTCCGGATGTTGTAATCTGAAATCACCATGATGGACTCACTGGTTGGGACTTCCAATTAATCCGGGACAAAAGTGCAGACCAGATCAATCGAACATCTCTCCAACACACAGAACTGGGTTGATACGCATCCTAACAAGACACCGCAAAGGTGAGAAACCAAGCTCTTTACATTACTGCAATTGATATATCCTCTGCACTTAGGCTGGTTTCGCACTGGCGTTTGTGTCTGCATGCGGAGGGCTTGCAGACGCAAATGCAGTGCAAACGCTGCCATACTGATGTGAACGCAGCGGAGAATTTCCGCATGGGTTAACACCAGTATGGTGCCCGGACAGCCAATCAGTGGTCTCGACGGCAGCCGGGAGATGGAGATCAGCAGCGGAGATCTCCTCCTCCCGGCCACCGCTGATCTCCCGACGGTGTCGGCGCAGGAGATTTGAAGAAGCAGCTGATTTGACAGCTATTTAAATCTCCCGAGCCAACATCACCTATTTGGAGACGGCACGGGAGATTTAAACAGCTGTCAGATCAGCTGTTTCTTCAAATCTCCTGCGCTGACACCGGCGGAAGATTAGCGGCTGCTCAAGGTGATCTCCCTATGGCCACCACTGATTAGCAGTGGCCACCGGGAGAGATTTCAATGTGATCCGCAGCGTTCTCCTGCGCTGTCATGCGGAGGACACTGCAGATCCATTGACTTCCATGCATTATTTGTGCGCTTGCGGGCGCTTGCTGATAAAACAAGCACCTGCGACCGCACAAAAAACGCAATGTTCGAAGGGCGGAGGAGGGTGCACAAATTATGCGCATCCGAACACAACTGCAACCGAACACAGCCAAACGCAGGTACCATGCGTTCCCATGTTAAACATAGGAATGCAGTGCGCATGCATTTGGCTGCATACGGTACGCTGCGTTTACATACGCAAATGTGAAACCAGCCTTAGGTCTGCACCCATTTTGTTTCCCCCCTGCTCTTTAGACTCCACAGCCCTCAGAGGTCATTTTTATAAGCATTTAGTGTCAGATTGTTGCTGTGAAAATCACATATTATTTCCATAATTGGATACATATTAGGCGGCGTCACACGCTGAGATATCGCTAAAGATATCGTAGACGATGTTAATTTGCATATCGTCCGAACGACGCGCAAATCGCTCATCACGACGCTACACCCCAAGACATCGCTCAGACGATTCCCGATCACCCATCCAGCGATCGTCTGAGAGATGCAGTTATCAGCAGTGGACATCGTTCAGCTAAAGTCACACAGAAATCTCCTAAACGATTGGGAGCAAATGTGGGCGTAATTGGAGCCGATAGGCGTGGTACATGGGCTCCAAGCTGCGCCCCTCACTACACCATTGGTGCTCAGTACTGCGTCCTCATTGGGTCAGATGTCCTTTGAAACATGGCGGCCTCATCCCCACAATGTCCTGTGATATTGATCGTAATGTATATGTGTGCTGTAGCACATAACTAAATTGCAATGGGCAAAACGTACAGCCGCGTTATGTGTGCCGCGCCCGCCAACATTGTGTGGGTATATGACAAGGTGGACACTATATAGCAGGGTCGGGGACCACGCAGAATCGATTATCAAGTCGACGCAATTGGGTGCACAGTTCGGAGATATTGTGCAGCCGACGCCTATGTGTGGTGCTGAAGACAGCGCTTTCAAAATGGCGCCCTGTGAGGGCAGCCAATGGCAACGCATCATCTTCCACCAATGCGAGCTAGTGGTGAAGCAGCCAATCCGAAACCATTTCGTTGCACGAATCACCACTGAGGAGGTCAGGCAATAGGAAACTCCTGACACGCCTACGTGATGGATTTTGCCATCGCTGAAATCACACGTTTCGTGTGATGTGGGAATTTACACGTGTCGATTGTGCGTATTTAATTGGCCGATATCGTCAGATCTGAGAACCGAACCTCAGATCACGATTTAGAGATTTGATCAGATATCGCTCGTCGTATCTGGCCGTCACACGCACAGACATCGCTTACGCGATGTTTAATCTGCGCTTTCAAGCGATATCTTGCACGATATCTCAGCGTGTGACGGCCGCCTTACAGACATCTTATAATACTCCAGTGAGCCAGCTAATTTCATTTTCCAATGATAGTTAGGCTGCATTCACACTTTGCGTTTTTTCATCACAAAACCATCATTTTACACAAATTTTTGAAAATCACAGAAAATTCACATAAATGCAACAGGATTGAGATATGTGAATGGAACCTTACACTACATGGTTCCTTTCAATACTAAGAACTTAAGAAGAAACAGCGGCACTTCGAGATCCTTTATTTCATGAACAGCTTTATTCCAAAAAAGTTTACATCGGTGGGTGCAGGGAAGGGAGGACGGAGGGACGACGGTGACTGTTTCGCGTGCTCTGCACGCTTCAGCGGGTACACAGGACCCTGCACCCACCGATGTAAACTTTTTTGGAATAAAGCTGTTCATGGAATAAAGGATCTCGGAGTGCCGCTGTTTTCTTCTTAAGTTCTTAATTGATCCCTGCATCTACAGCTGAGCAACCCAGATCCATGAATGCCTCTGCACACAGGACTTCAATGCAACAAGGTCAGTGCCGGTTTCTCTTCTCAACTAAGCTTTCAATACTAAGGTTTTCTTGTTTTTATGAGGTTTTATCAAAATTATGTAACACTTTGGTGCAAATATGGAACATAACATCCCAGAACTGGAGGCTAAAATGGCGAATACCTCAACAGCCACCGTGGACGTCCCTTTAGCACTCAGATAGGTTGGAATGAAGAAAACCCAAACACTAAAGAAAACCAACATACTGAAAGTAATTAATTTAGCATCGTTAAAAGTGTCGGGTAATTTTCTTGCAAAAAAGGCAACAATAAAACAAACTGAGGCCAAAATACACAAATAACCCAAAATGATATAGAAAGCGATGGCCGACTCCTTATCACACTCCACTATGATTCTCGCCACTTCTGACTGTTTGTTATAATAGATGGAAGGGGGTGTTACAAAAAACCAGGCAATACATATAAGAACCTGTATGAATGAGCAGGTGAAGACAATGAATTTTGGAACTTTGGCCCCCACCCACTTCCGTAAGTTTTTCCCTGGTTTGGTGGCATTGAACGCTATCACCACAATCAATGTTTTTGCTAGAAGTGATGATACAGAGATAGCGAAGGTGATTCCAAAAACTGCTTGTCGTAAAAAACACGTTGCTCTTTGTGGACGCTCAATAAAAATAAGACAACAGAGACAGGAGAGCATGAGCGATAATAATATAATGTAGCTGAGGTCCCGATTGTTGGCCCTGACAATTGGCGTGTGCTGATTCTTGATAAATGTCGCGAGAACTGCCGCTGAGACAACAGAGAATAAGATGGCCATGAAAGTCAAGACGACTCCGATTGGATCTTCGTAAGACAAGAATGTTAAATCTTTCTTGATGCAAACTGTCTTCTTCTCATTGGGCCATTCATCCTCAGGGCATTTGATACACACATCTACATCTAGAAACGATTCAATTATTATTTTATAAAATGATATTTTTACAAGTACAATGATCAGTGCTTCAGTGATTACTGATGCACTGTAGACTATGTAGCAAGTCAATAATTAGGAAACTATAAATGGTCAAAGTACGGAACTATATTTTAATTTATGATACAACAGATGCTGGGCCCTATTCCTTAAAAAAGTAGTAGTAGTTTTAACATACTTTAAAGGGTATAACTGGGATTTCACCTGCTAAAAAATGTGCCTAAGCAGTAACAGGCAGGTAGTCGCCACCTACCTGTCATCTGTTGTGTCCAGCGCCGTTCACCATCATCATGGAGCGATCGGTCTAAGACTTCTCCTTTCGGCGATTCTGCAGCTTCCACTGATATTGTGTTGATAGAGGGGTGTCTTGTCTGCTCTGTTCATCGGCATCTCAGCCAACATCATGCTTATTGACAGCCAACTCCCCTAGTTAGGCAGGGGTGAGCCGTCAGTTAGCATGACATTGCCTGTCCTGCCCCTTATACAGAGCAGAGTGGAAAAGATGCTGCCACTCTGTTGATGAAAATCACTGAATTGATACATAGAAAATATATAGAAAAAAACTCACCAAATTTGGCCTCTTACAAATACCATTGCATTTAGCAGGATACTATCAGCCACCTCAGAAGCAACCCATATAGGGGGCGTCAGTCACTTGTGTTGCATATTTTGTTGCAGAGCGGCCCGCTTTGTCTAATAGCTGGGCGTCATTAATAGGCTGCTTTCTGACTTTATGCTTCACTTTTGGAGTGGCTGCCGCCCTGTAGTGATCTCATGTCCAGTGATACCACCTGTCTCCTCCTTGTGGCACGGCTGGTCGCTGGTGCCACAATCGCCCCCATGTCAAGGTTGTAGGGGATGGAGCATCGGTGTTGAGAGATATGCGTTGCTTCTGAGGTGGCTGATAGTATCCTGCTAAATGCAATGGTATTTGTAAGAGGCCAAATTTGGTGAGTTTCTTTCTGTTGATGAAGCCATTGTATTGCCGTCAGGATCGATCTGTGACCACACTGTGCTGACGGTGACCGGTAGGTAGCAACTACCTGCCTGTCAGCGCTTGGACACATTTTTTAACTTATTTTTTTTAAATCCTGGATATATCTTTTAAATGTTATTCCACATTTCCTGCACTAATTGTGTGAAAAACTGATTTGAACTTTTTAAAACTTTTATTCTTCCAAATTCATTTGTAAGCATCAAACAATATCTGGAATGTGCCTATAGATGAGTCTCAATGCTCAAAACCTTACTTTGTGGACCTGTGAAGTGCACATTAGAAATGTTCGCATGTGATGATGCAACGCATACCTGCCCCTGAATGAGCAGATGTTCAGATTTCCTTTGTATTACAAAAAATATTGGTAGATCCTGAAATCTGAAGCATAATGAAGATTTCTGTACATTAATGATCAGGAAATTTATAATGCGATTAACCAGCAGTTGCAGGAAGTAGTAAGTGAAATCCGAAAGATGCTCTACAGATTACAGGTCAGTAATGATTTGGATGGTTTATCATTCCCGGCAGCAGATTATCCAGCGTAAGTTCGGTAAGTTGTATGCACACAGAACAATCAAATTAATGATCATTTTGTATGCATAGAAGATTTGTTGGCTTGTCTAAACAAGTCATTTTATGATGACTTATGGGCTTGCAGGTAGCTGCTATATGATTGTTTAATGGCGGTGGTCCTAACATGTAAATGTGCCCACATTTGCTTCAATCATATTAATTAAAGTTTATTAGGACTGTATGTTTTTTCATGGACTAGATATCCTCTCTGGTGAATTATAGCTGTATACCTGTTTTGTTGGAAATTTGTCCTTCTGGGCAAGGTAGACAGTCATAGCAGCATGCTGGCTGTCCCTCTCGGATAGATTTTCTGTTTCCTGGCAGGCAAGTATCACTGCACACAGATTGTGGTATCTAGATGATAAAATGTTATACTTGTATGAATCATACTAATTTTATCCATTTATGCAACTAGAAACTATCAATGTGCATTAGATCGATTTTTGCATATCTGTGTTTTATAGTACAAGCATGGACTGCAATGCACAGACTGGCGGTGGGTTTCCATACCTGAAGTAAAGGGATTGTGTCAGGTCATTATTCAGTTTGATATTAATATTACCCTTGAATAGTGCCTGGACAGTCCTTTTAAAAACATGTAAAATCATTATTGCACCATATGTAGTTTCATCTATAAGTATTTTCACACCCTGCAGGGAGCCGGTACATTAGTCCTCTCCATTACTTTCACAGCCGAATAGTCCAGTCTGTGTAAATGTTATTTAAATATCCACACCCACCCAAGCTGGTGTTCTGTCCCTCCCCTCTGTGTTCTGGAGGGGGAGATGTTTTGTTCTGGACTGTGTGTGTTCTATCTGTAAGAGATTTTTATTATATGAACATTGTTTTTTCTGAAGACATGTAATATGTGTATCTGCTGAGCAAATGATGAAAATGTTCTTATAATCACATAGAAATATTTCAGACTGCACACACTACCCACATGCCTGAGATACACACAATGACATTAAGAGCTACAGCTAAGAGCAAACATCTCCTCCCCCCTCCTTTCTGCTCTATTTGCAATGAATAAGTCACACAACATAAAGATCACAGGAGGGCAGGGCTGTGTAGTGATGTATCAATATTCATTCCTTGGGGAGTGGACAGCGGAGAACTCACTTTGGTTGACAGCTGGAATTAATGTTTTATTTTGAAGTTTACACAGAATGAGAAGGAAGAATAAATAATAGAAATACATGAATAGAGAGAGCTTAGAGAAAGGAATTAGAAAATGGTAGCAGTTACATATAGATTTTAGACCTGACAGATTCCCTTTTAAACAGCCTCATATACGCCTATATATGCATATATGCTGCAGTAGACCCCTGAATTATGAAACATAGGTAAGTGAAATGATACTTATAAGGGACATTGTCAGGTCATTTTTCAATATGATACTAATATCACCCTTGAATAGTGCCTGGGCAGACCTTTTAAAAACTTGTAAAATCATTATTCTACCCTTTGTAGTTTCCATGTTATCAGCATCTTCACACCCTGCAGGGAGCTCCTGGATTAGTCCTCTCCATTATAAGCAAACAGGAATACTCCAGCTGCTGTATAAACTGTCATGTAATTATGCACTCCCTCTCAGTAGCTCTGTCCTCCCTCCTCCCTCTGCTCTCAGTGCTGTGTGGTTTCACTTTCTGGAGCTACTGCTCTGTTCAGGACACGGAGGGAAAAAGCTACAGGTCTGCCTTATCTGATCTAGACTTCATTTGTTTCTGTAAAAAGGAATCCCTGTTGGGCTCTGAGAGCTCCTGTGTTTATCTGATCTCTTAGTTTTGCTGCAAAGACAGGAGAGAGAGTTTACAGCCTTCCCACCCCCCTTCTGATCTCCTGTGCAGTGATGTGGTGTGAGTATGTGACATGCATATTCATGCATGGGGAGTGGACCGCAGAGGACTAAGTGGATCATTCACTGTGAGTGACAGATGGAATGAATCTCTTTATTTGAAGTTTACTGAAGATATGAAGGGAATATAAATAATAGAAATACATAATAGAGAGAGGTGGATGTGAGCTGACCCATTTATGGCCCAGGAATGCCCCTCAGTTCACCTAAGCATGAGTCATATCCATCACACACACCTGCAGCAACCTCACCTGTAGAGGCACACACTGCATAGCAGAGAAAAAAAAAGGCTTAGTTTAAACCACAGCAGCAGCGCTTCTAGACTGCAAGGCAGTCAATACGTGACAGTACTCCCCTTTGTGAGAGGCCTCCGGACTCTAAACCAGACAAGTCCGGCAATGGTCTGAATTTCCTTAGCGACGACCCATTACAGATATTAACTTCCCGTACAGAGCACTGGGGAGATGGCTAGCTGGAACAACACTGGGCTGAAATTTCGAATGGCCAAAATTTTAAACAGACCAATTACTCCAGTAGTAGGAGCTCCACTTCCACCTTACGTGTTTTGACAGCACCCAAACATAGTCATCCACACTCAGACTAAGAGGAGACTTAATAGCAGTCTACAAATACCTCAAGGGCTGTCACACTGTAGAGGGATCAGCTTTATTCTCATTTGCACAAGGAAAGACTAGAAGCAATGGGGAGAAACTGAATGTGAAGAGACACAGATTCGATTTTAGAATATACTTTTTGACAGTGAGGGTGATCAACGAGTGGAACAGGCGCCACGAGAGGATAGTGAGTTCTCCTACAATGGAAGTCTTCACACAGAGGCTGGACAGACATCTGTCTGGGAGGACTTAGTGAATCCTGCTTTGAGCCAGGGGTTGGACCAGATAACTTAGGAGGTCCCTTCCAACTCTACCAATCTGTGATTCTCTGATTCTATGTCCGAATGAGTTTATGTGTTTGGGTTTATTCTAAGTTGGGTTTATTATACGTGTAACAACAGGACATCTTTACTGTATCTTTACTATTGTTGTTCTACTCAGACTCTTTTCTGACTGTAGATCCAACTTAATGGTACTTTACTAAAACTAGTTATGTATTTCTTCTGTTTTACACTGACTGTATTAGTTTGTTACCAACCTGAGAATTCTTTTTTTCCCAAACTATGCTGAATCATTTAAAATGATTTGTTTTCCTAATGGAGTGAGGAAATCAAAACTTCCAATTCTTTGAGAATTAATGGTCCAGTTTGGATAGTGAATAAGATTATAGATGTCATAGCCAACTGAAATTTCTCCATCGCTAAAAAAAATATCTTGGCCCAATGGGTTTGTGAAATTGACTTTTCTGAGAAATCTATGCAGCTGTAAAGAATAGAACATATAGGAAAAAAGTTACAGAAGTTTATTTTTACAATATATTTTCTAAAAGTCAAATTACACCAAAAAGTTTTAGAATACCTGGTAAAATAACCTACTTTTCTTATAGTCTACATTTTCAGTGACTTGTAATCACACAATGCACTATTGCACACAACATGTAGAAACATGTGTGGAACATTGACTATTTTTTTTGGGTAATGAGGGTTTTTGACCAAAGTGACCCTCTATAGCAATGTTCCCAGTGGTGGACCTGGACCCCCAGGGGCCCTGGTTCAGCCATGGTGAGGTGAGGAGCTGTGGGTGGGGGTGCTGTTGGCAGTCGGCGCGGTCCGGGGGGGGTGAGGGTTGTGCTGGCGGCCGTCGGAGAGGTGTGGAGGGGGACGCTTTCTGCTTCCTTTGCCTGACCCTCCTCTCCTCTGACAACGTCTTACAGGGGTCAGCTGGGGGCCCTCCTGCAGGCTTGAAGGGGCCCCCTAGCCGGTCGGGGCCCTGGTGCAGTTGAACCAGCTGCACCACGGTAGTTCTGCCCCTGAGTGTTCCCCAATTCCAGTCCCCAAGAGCCACCAACAGATCCCGTTTTAAATATCTCCTTAGCATTGCTGAGCAATACTAAGAAAATCCTGAAAACGTGATCTGTTGGTGGCTCTAGAGACCGGGGTTGGGGAACACTGCTTATAATACTCAGCTTTACTGTTTGATACCAACACCTGCTCCCATACAGAAAAACTCCATATTACAAGATCACTCTTATGAGTGTAATCCCAAATATGTTCTCACTTGATCCAAGCAATAATTGATCGCCAAAGGGGTAAGAGTGTCACCTTTGAGGTCTAACTCACAAACTGAGTTGTCTACAAGAGTAGCTATAGACTGTACAAGTCTTACTAGCTGGCAATGGTACATAATGTGACTCAAAGGACATAAGAAGTCATCAGTATTATTCATGAAAAAAGTAGGTTATTGTCAGCTCAACCTATATGATTTGGTGCTCAGAAAATGAAAGAAAAGTAATATAGAAAATATAACTACGGCAAGCAATTGACACAAAAGAAAATGAGGAAATTCAAA
Organism: Allobates femoralis; assembly: GCA_033576535.1. NCBI lineage: Eukaryota > Metazoa > Chordata > Amphibia > Anura > Aromobatidae > Allobates > Allobates femoralis. The sequence continues at coordinate 157,064,007 of JARQOC010000008.1, forward strand.
GGTTCTTGATGCTGTGTTTCTTTTGCACATAGTGAAGAAATCAAAATACAATTAGGGTACCGTCACACGTGGCGACAGTACCGCCGATTTGTTAGGCAATGCAAGGGCATGGCTTATCAGCACCGATATCGCCCCTGCATCACCTAATGTAATTAGTCGATGGCGACGCCTTTTACTGGTCGCCTGCTTTCAGAGCAGTGCTGAAACCAACGGCCGCCGGCAACCTATCGCCCCATGTAAACGGCCGCCGGCGACCTGACGGGCGGTGGGAGGCAAAGTTTTTTTCAGTGGAATATGAAATAGTCAAATTGTCAAATTACTTTTTTTTGCCTTTGTTTGGAACTGATGTATTTTGTTGAAGCCTGCCCTGTAAGGTCCTTCTTACCTTCCAACCTTTTAGATCCTGGAATTTGAGTTTGTTTCTATCACTCAATCGTTCGCTCATTGGCATCTGTTGATACATTTCACGTAGAGCGTAAGCCACTGCGTAGACAGAATTATACACGTTATAACTCATGCCTGTGAATCGGAGATTGCAATGTGAGTACAATATTTGCCTTCCGCTCTCCACTCCTGTGCAGTTTCTTCTCCTTGGGTTGGACGGACATCGGTTTTCACACAATTCATCCCACCACGTTGTAAATGTCCTTCCTGGGGGGAATCTACTAGGATTAACTTCTTTGATAAATTTAATAAATTCTGGGTTCTCATTTTTCTGCATGATAAATCTTAACGACCCATTAATACTGGTGTCATTTTCTATGTTGAACATTCTAAAACTTGACTCTGCCGTATGGATCCACACTTTCCCAGGGATATATGTTATATGGACATTTAATTCCAAGTAATACACATAATTCTTGGATCCATAGACGAGTATGACATTTGCTGTTGATTTCTCAATGGTTTTTTTAATGTCTTCGATTCTTTCTGGACTAAAGTCATTAATGGAGGGTACAAGCTTAGTAAATTCAATGCAACCTCCATTTTCCACTATCAAGTTTTTAATACTCTTTATAGCATTTATACTGCCGTCATCATCTGGATATATGATACCGACCCACATCCAGCCAAAGTGCTTCAATAATGCTATTATCGCAGAATATAGAGTCTTTTCACTTGGTACTGTCCGGTAGAAGAACGGGAAATACAGCTTGTTACTCTGCAAAGGTTCTTGTGACATAAAGCTGATCTGCAAGATAAATATATGAAGTAATAATAATCATAATAATAATTAATAATTAATTAATTCATAATAAATGCACCTCTTAATAATAAAGTGCATGGCTATGGAATTTTTTTCTGTATTTTATATACTAACGACAAAAACTATAAGGGTGTTTTCACATCTATGAGGTCCCTGCGCTAGGCAGCTCTGCCTGCCCTGCGCCAGTGCAAATGCAAGTGCAGGGGCATTTAGGGGCTTGCGCAGCCTAGCACAGGGACGCATAGATGCCCTGCATTTGCGATCAGCTGCACTCAGTGCCCCCATTATATCCTATGGCCGAGCACAGCTGAGCGCGTGCTCTGATAACTGGGAATCGCAAGTGAAAGTGGCAGACGCCAGGGCGCATGCGCCTGTCACTTAGCATCCGGAAACACCTAATCGGACGTTTTCCGGGTGTGTCTGACCAGGCGCATGCGCCCTGGCGTCTGCCACTTTCACTTGTGATTCCCAGTTATCAGAACACGCGCTCAGCTGTGCTCGGCCATAGGATATAATGGGGGCACCGAGCGCAGCTGAGCGCAAATTCAGGGCATCTTTGTGTCCCTGCACTAGGCTGCCCAAGCCCCTAAATGCCCCTGCACTTGCATTTGCACTGGCGCAGGGCAGGCAGAGCTGCCTAGCGCAGGGACCTCATAAATGTGGAACAGGCCTAATACTTGGACGTCACCTAATATTTTTGGAACCCGTTGAAGCGCAGTGTAGCATGAAACAGTTGTTGTTTGTTTTGCTGTCATTCTCCTGTGTCCATGTGGTTTTAGCCGTGTCTAATAAATGAACTAATGCCCGTCATTCGTTAAGTGCTGTCTGTTTCGTTATGAGGCTGGATCTGACTTAAGACTACTATACCAAGGAAAGTGTACCTGGAGACATAAGAGCGACTTCAGGAGGTTAAATCTGGCGGTATCCGTTGATCCCATTGATCCCGAGGATTAATGGTACCTTTACACGCCGCCACAACAGGATGGATACCAACTGCTACTTCACGTGCACGAGCACGCCCAAACGGTTACAAACGGGAAACGCACCCTCTTTACACGCCGCCACAAGGTGCGCTACGCGACGCTACATCTACAGCTAGATACATCGCCGGGTGTCTCAAGTAGCCATCTGTAGCTCATTTACACACCGCTACAAACAGCTACTATGGGCGTACCTGGTGCAGCAGGGACAGCACATAGGCGTGCTACAATTGTGGATTACGAGACGTCCGTACGCTGATAGGACAAAGCAATAATACCATGATTGGCCACGCATCGCAGGAGGCTGATTAATACTTGACGCTCGAGCAATTGTGTAGTGTGACTCGTCAGCTCCTTAAATATGCCGCCCTGTGCGGCGACAACCAATCGCAACGCAGGAGCTTCCTCCAATGATCGCAGATGGGGCGCGGTAACACGGAGCCTGGGTGACGCCTTAGCTACATTGCAGCTACATCGCCGGGTGTCCACAGTTCCCTTCTGTGGGTTCTTTAGACGCCGATACAGCTCGCTACAATCGGCGATGTAGCCATCTGTTTATGGGCAGTGCACGGATACAGATGTATCTGTAGCCGGCTGTGTCATCCCGTCTTCAGACGCCGCTACTACGGGCGATATTGGCGCGACAAGCTACATTTGTAGCCTGTAGCGGGTTGTTTCCATCCTGCAGTGGCGGCGTGTAAAGGTACCTTAAAAGTGTGCTATAAGGTAGTGCCTGACCTTTCTATTTTTACTGGATCAGACCTCATCTGGATACTGTGTTCAGTTCTGGGCACCACATTATAAAAAAGACATCAACAAACTGGAGCAAGTTCAGAGAAGAGCAACCAGAATGGTGACCGGTCTGCAAACCATGTCCTATGAGGAACGGTTACAGGATTTGGGAATGTTTAGCTTGTAAAAACAGAAACTGAAGGAGACTTAAAAGCTGTCTTCAAATATCTCAAGGACTGTCACACTGTAGAGGGATCAGATTTATTCTCATTTGCACAAGGAAAGACTAGAAGCAATGGGATGAAACAGAATGGGGGAAACATAGATTAGATATTAGAAAACACTTTTTGACAGTGAGGGTGATCAGCAAGGGTAGTGGAACAGGCTTGCCACAAGCGGGTGGTGAGGTCTCCTTCACTGGAAATCTTCACACAGAGGTTGGACAGACATCTGTCTGGGATGATTTAGTGAATCCTGCTTTGAGGTGGGGACAGGACCAGATGACCCAGGTGGTCCCTTCCAACTCTACCATTGTATGATCAAATATATTGGCATTGCAACTGTAAGGACCTTTGATGTAATTACTTACCTGTGGGTACTTATACATTCCAAATATATTGGCATATTGTATCGAGAAACTAGATGCCATCCCGTCAATAACGGCTGCAAGAACTCCATATTTATCACAGTTGTAATTTGGATATTGTTTGGTATTTCCTGAGTAGATGCGGACAGCCCCTTGTATGGTTCTGAAGAGGTCGACATAAGAATCGTACACGTTGTAGCCCAGAGTCACATTGGGTAAAATGTTCGGGTTACGATTGATTTCATCCACCGCGAACACCAAATTTAGGAAATGATAAAAGTCTTCCAGGAGCATGCTGAAATGTAAAGTACCACAATTGTCAATATGTTTAGTGAGTATTGTACCTGTGACTGTATTACACACATTGTAAGCGTATGGGTGCATATTGAGTATTTGCTTGCTGATGTTTCTGCACCAAATCTGCATCTCCTGGCAGGAAAAACACACCTTTGGTGCATTTTTTATGTGTTTTTTTTTTATGTAGTTTTCATGCATTCTGGGGTGGAAATGCGTAAAATTGATAGGCTGTAGACTGATTTCTGCACCAAATCTGCGAGGGAAATAACAATTTGCTCAAAACTTCAGAATTCTCATTGATTTTGCTGGCATAAGGATTGACATGCAGTTTTTGATAAAACTGCTCCAAACAAAAAAAACGCATCAAAATCACCCTGTGTGCACAAGGTCTGACAGCAGGACTTACCTATAGGGGTATGTTCCCATGATCAGGAGTCATTGAGATTTTAATGGTGCAGAATTGTTGCACCATCTCCATGTGCATTTTTGACGCTGTATTTTTTGTCTGTTTTTACCTGCCATCACTGGACTAGTCCGGGACTGCTGCTAATCAATACTAGAGAGTTTTGGTATCATGTTCACAGCGGCATAACTGACATACTAGTATGTGTAGAGAGCGAGGAGGAGAGGTCCCTCTTATTTTCCTCCATGCTATCCCTGCACATGCTAGAATAAATTGCCAGTCATGCCACTGTGGACATGATCCCACAACACTGTCGCATTGATTGACTAATTTTTCACCCACAGGCAGCACAAGCTGAGGGGGTTTAAAATAGTTTCTATTCTATACAGTTTTAGCCCCCACATTGCCTCCTAAATACAGTATGAGCTGTTACCATAGCCTTCTAATCACAGTATAAGCCCCCCAAGAGCTTCCTATAACAATATGAGTCCCCACATTGCCTCCTAAATACAGTATGAGCCCCACACAGCCCCCTACATACAGTATAAGCTGCACATAGCCCCTATATACAGTATAAGCCCCTACATAGTCCCTCTGGATAGGGTGAACAGCCACATAGCCCCTCTAGATTCCGTGTGAGTCTCTACCTAGCCTCTATATAAACAGTATAAGTTCCCACATAGCCTCCTGTATACAGTACGAGTCCCAACATAGCCCCATATATACAATATGAGCCACACATTGCCTCCTATATAATTGTTGTGCCCCCATATTCCCTCCTATATACATTTTTGATCTCTTACATAGCCTACTGTATAATAAACTTCATACAGCGCCAATATATTCCACAGCGTTTTACAATCCAGAGGTTCATATACAAACAGCCATAAGTAATGTTTCTAAAAAATGCAATAATTAAAGCAAAGATAATGATGACCCTGCTCATAAGAGCTTACAATCTACAATAGGTGGGGGTGACACAAAGTAGAAGTGATTATTTAAAATGATAGTCCAGCCAACATGAAGAAGATAAAGGCTGATGAGCCGTCACTAGCCAATCTTTGTAGTTTTTTGGGTTTGGTGGAGTCTGACGGAGACTTATGTTACAAGAAATAGTGAATTGGCTATATATAAAGAATTTTGATTAGGAAGCATGATAGGTCACCCTAAAAAGATGTGCTTTTGGGAGAGCCTTTAACTGTGTAAGTTGTGCATAGTCCTAATGACGCCGCCCAGGGAAAAGGGGGGTACTTAGAACTGGGCTGTTTTTTAGGGAATAGGATGGTTTAAAAGGAAAGTTATTTGTGATGTCACCCGTGGTTTGTGGCTACGAATGGCCACCGCTGCTGCAGAACATCTGGGGATGATGGCTGGGCAGCTGGGATGTAGCGACTCCCCACAGGTGGAGCGGTTTCCCAGGGCAGTGAATGTGGAAGGGTGTAGGGTGCAGGATGGAGGGCGCAAAGTAACTGATAGACTCACAGTTTGTTTGTTCCTCAAGTTCTTTACTGGTGATACTGGCACAAGGACAGATAATATCAATGGAATTCGGCAACCTGGGAGCAACTTAGGGTTTTCTTCACCTGGCAAGTTCTGAGGCCTCCTGCTGTGCTTTGTTAGTAGGTCCCTGTGGCTGCATAAGCTTAGCTGCGGCCCTCTCTCTCTCCTGTTGGGTGCCGTATGACAGGCAGCTCGAGTCCTTCTCCAACCTCACTTCACGGGTGGCTGCTCCTGGGCTCTTCACGCTGCTTTGCCTCTGGGCACTTTGGTGTGGACGGGGGACTTCAAATCCCCCACCCTCCGGCATTGGCTGATGGGACGTTAGGCCCTGTACAGCCGCGGACTCCGTTGTCCGTTTCCTGGCGCTTCCTACTCTGGGGTGAGCTTGACACCGCTGTACTCAGGCTCTTTTCTCCTTCCTCAGACCTTTACCTGCGGGTCATTCAAGCTGGGCTTAGCTTTCCTGTGGCGACATTAGCACTGCTCCAGCCCACAGGATGTCTTCCTCAGTACTGCTCCATACTGAACTACTAACTCTGCCCCAGACCAGAATTTATATGGGAGCTCACCCTGAACCCAGGTTTAGGTCTCCCCATCAGGCCTGAAAGCAGAAAGGTGTTGTGTGCATGGGGTTTGCCTAGTGTTTATGACTCGCCCCTGGCGGGGACTGTGGGGTACTCGGAACCGGGTCCTCTCGTCGTCGTCTGGAGCTGCAGGATGTCACGGTTGCGTGACCCGGTCCGTGATACCCTCGTCGGGGCGATCAGTAACAAGGGGAAATTGAAAAAGGGATAACAAATAAAATATAAGAATAAAAATAAGAGAGTCGTGACACCAATGCAGTCGGGATAGCCGCTGCTGTAGTCGAGACCTCTGGGGATGATGGGAGTAGCAGCAAGGATGGTTTCAGCTCTCCATGAGAAGAGCGGGTCCCCAGGGCAAACAAAAAGTTTGTGTAGGTGATTTAGGGAATAGGGGAGTCAGCGGGGCTGTGCTGCTGGCAGAATTCACTGTCATACTCAGGTAGGCCGCTGCTGTCAGCTCGGCAAACAAGTCTATCTCTCCTTAGGCGCGGAAATCACAGTCTCACACAGTACTGAGCTTCAATCGGGTTTACTACACTTTCTCGGCAGATGTTCAATTTACAGTGCAGTGGCGGCTTCGGTAGTGTGAAAGCAGCCAGCATGGCTCGTCCATGTCACCCCCTTTCATGTTCCTTTCATAGGCTTTTTGATCAGTCTATTCTGCACGCTAATTACGAGCCAGCTGCCACGGGCTTTAGTGGGTAACCTGCCTGATTCCCTAGTCCTAGTATGGTGTCCTTTTCGTTGCACCGAAGGTTGGGTCTTGGGACATAAAGACCCTGCACCCCGCTGGGTTTTGTGGTTGGAGCATAAAGCGTCCGGGCCAGTTCAACAGAGTTGGCACCCTGGTTTCTGCCCCAGTCCTTCAGCAGTCCCGCTAGTTCGAGAACACCTAGGACTCCTGCTGTCTGTTTCTACGGTCTGCAGCCCGGGACCCAGACGAGCTTCATGATGGCTCAGGCCCCCGGGTTTGTGTCCTTTCAGTCCCATGTGATGTTCTTGCCTCTCCTTCTGACAGTGCTTAACTCTCTGGTGGTACTTGGCTGACTGCTCAACTAAACTTGGTGTTGTCTAGTTTTGTTGCCTCTCCTGACCGGGTCCTGTTCTAACTTTCCCACCCTCCAATTGTCTCCTCCCGCCATCCCCTTGCTGGGCATAGAGTCCCTAGTCTTGGGATCGAAAGTGTGTGTTGGGTGTGTGTTTGGAGTGACTGAACTTACCAATCCCGGGTGCTACACCATCTAGTGGTGACCGGTCCACACGGCGCTACATTGATACCGTTTGTTGCTCTCAGGTTTGACACTACCACCCGGAGGCGATAATGACATTGTGGTAGCCAGACTCTGGGGTGCCACACTAATATCTGGGGTAGAGAATTCCACATAATTAATGCAGCCTGGGAGAAGTCTTGTAGCTGGGAGTGGGAGTTGTGGATGTTAGTCGAAAATTGATTGCGGAACATAGTTCCGGGTAGGGTGATAGAGATGAGGGAGGAGATGTATGGGAGTGCTATGCTCTGAAGAGCTTTATAGGTGAAAACAAGCAATTTAAATTGGATCTTATAATGCTTGGGCAGTCAGTGCAATGACTGGCACAGAGCAGAAGCATCCAAGTAACGAGTCTTGTATACGTTATGAGCCCCACATTGTAGCATGTTATATACATTTCTGAGCCCCGACATAGCCCTGTATATACATTATGAGCCCCACATAGCCTCCTATATATATTTCTGAGCCACCACATAGCCGCATACAGTATGAGCCTCCATATAGACTTCTAAATATATACACACATCTCATACACATGAAAAAAACACCACATACTCACCTCGCTCACATTCCCCCCTGCATTCTGCTCCGGCCTCCAGTGCACTGATGCTCTGCACAGCACACGCGATGATGTGAAGTCATCATGTCTGCTCTTCGACATGCTGATTTATTGAAGACGGAGCCAACGGCGCACTATCCTTATCCAATGTATTCACTGCTATCTGCATCCTGAAGAGATATCAGGGCTTGTGTGGCAGTGGTGGGCAGGTGGCTGGGTGAGGGCATGGTGAGCTTGCGGCCCACTGTTTTCAGATCTTCGGGTGTCTTGATCCGTGGGTTGGACTGGAACAGCTAGGGTCGGTTGTGGGCTTGGGCTGGACTGGAACAGCCAGAGGGGAGGATGTGCCCTGCAGGTCGGACTAGAACAGCCAGAGGGTTGGTTATGGCCCATGGGCTGACTGGAACAACCAGAAGGTTGGATGTGGCCCACGGGTCATACTTTGCCCAGCCTGGCCTTATATCATTTACAAAACTATCTGTAAGTATCAGTGATAATTTAGACGGCACAGTAACAGAAGTTAATACTTAGCTTCTAATCTTGTATTAAATGTTGTGGACCTATCTCATCCTTATAGAGTAGTACAAAGGATGTATCTTAAATATCTGTAATAAATATTTTATGATCCATCACATACAATGCACTGACATCCCGGGGATGTGTTTGGTAGCACCTAGACGGCATACTTGTCTTCAGTTTGTGATTTCAGCTATTTTTGTAGGCATTCTCCAAAAACTTTCGTTTTACCCTAATACTATTTTATTTAGTTTTCTATTTCTGAATTGTTTTCCAAAGTAGTCAAAGCAGAACTGACCAATACTCACCTTATCTTCCGTGGCTGAAGATGTGGAGGGCTTGAAAAGTTAAAAGCTTCAGTTTTATAGTAAATATGTATATCAAAAGCCCCCCTATAATAACATCTCCGCTCATGTAGAACGGTCTTTGTGAATAAGGTGTCCCCGGTCTGCAGCCAAACCCTGGGGTCTGACAAGCGCCTTCACAAACTAATAGCAGAGTCATTGTATTTCTAAGAATGGTTCTCATATCAAAAATTGCCTTCATAGAAAAATCTGAATTTTCCTGAATGCAGAAGTGATGCTCGATATAACGTCCAAAAACGTTGCTTTTCCAAAAAGCAAACGAAATGCGTGTGACACCGGTGTCTTTTTATGATATATCATTGGTATAGATGGCAGGTCTCTACGGGTTATTGTCGAGCTCAAATTGTCACCTTCCAATACAAATAATTATAATGTCAGTGTAGTAATTATTAGTCAGCACAAAAGGACAGCTTCATAGGGAATAAAGTGTTACAAAGATTGATAACCTTAGGCCATAAATGAAAACAAAACTGGATAAGAAAATTATTAATATCCCATAATCAGCACTTCTACTTTTTATAGAACACATGGGAAAAAAAAAAGGTAAAATGGCCGTAGGTAGGTTTGGACACTTTGTAAAATATTCCTACAAAGTTGTAAATGCTCTATGTACTTTTGTTAAAGGGTGTCTGTCTGCCCGAACCTGACCAAGTGTGATATGCTAATCGACAAGCTACTACCTGGGCTCATATGGGTAAAGCTGAGTATGGTTAATCTTGGATGCTTCTGATTGGAGAAACAATGTGAACACTATAGTGCACTTAAAGGGAGTCTGTCAGCATAGAATGACGTTCAATCCAAGCACAGACACTCGGTGCATAGTCACGTGGCCAAATATTTAAGTGCACCTTCCCTCCTGTTGTTTCCCATCTGTGATCACCTTTCTCTAGCTCTATGAAGCCAGAGCAGTCAAGGAGGAGGTAGAGATAGAGGAAAATAAGCAGGTTAGAAGGTACACTGAAATGTTTGGCTCCGCCATGATGCACTGAATGTCTGTACTTGGTTTGACAAGTCACTCTGTGCTAAGTAAGTCCCTTTAAGTAGTAAAGTGAATGACCAGGAATGTGCTGCTATAGTGAAAAAGTCACAATACCTGATTTAGCTTCTTCCACACGCTTTATCTAGTCTCTTAACATATCTGGATCTACAATGCCTTCCTTTTTCATTTGAATGTGCAAAATGTGTGCTGGAGCTGTGATACATGCCAATGGTCAGGTTCCATGGGCAAGATTATTGAATACTAGATGTGGGCACAGGCTCTGTGTGGTGCTGGGAGTGGCAACTGTATCTCCCCCTGTGTGCTCTAGTCTCTGTCCGCATCTCTCCCCCATGTGTGCTGTCTTCTCTCCACTGTGCTGTCTTCTTATCTTATATCTCTCTCGTTTGAACTGTCTTCTGCTGTGCACTCTCCCACCTGTGTGTGGTTTCTTTCCCCCATGTGCTGTCTGCTCTCCTCGTGTATCCTCTCCTTTGAGCTGTCTTCCCCTGTGCTCTCACCCTCTCCTTGTGCACTGTCTTCCCTGTGTGCATTGTCTTCCCAGTGCGCTCTCTCTTTCCCTGTGCACTCCCTATTTCCCCTGTGCACTTTCTTCCCCTGCGCACTCTCTCTTCCCCCCTGTGCACTCTCTTATCCTGTGTACTTTCTCTTCCCCAAGTGTTGTCTCTTCCCCGGTGTGCTGTCTCTGCCAACCTGTGCACTATGTCTTCCCCCTTTGTGCTCTCGCTTCCAACTGTGCACTCTCTATTCCCCCTGTGCACTCCCTCTTCCCTTGTGCACTTTCATTTTTCCTGTACACTTTCTTTTCCCCCTGTGCGCTCTCTCTTCCTTGTGCACTGTCTCTCCCACGTGCGCTGTCTCTTCCACCGTGTGCTCTATTTTCCCCATGTCCTTTTTCTGCCCCCCTTGTGCTGTCTCTGCCTCAGTTGTGTGATGTCTCTGCCCCTGTGCTGTCTCTGCCCCCCGTGCTGTCTCTGCCCCATGTGCAGCTCTGTCCCCTTGTGCTGTCTCTCTCCCTCTGTGCTGTCTCTCTTCCCCTTGTGCTGCCTCTTTCCCCCTTGTGCTGTCTCTCTTTCCCTTTGTGCTGTCTCTCTGCCACCCTTGTACTGTCTCTCTGTCCCTTGTGCCGTCTCTGCCCCCTTTGTACTGTCACTCTGCCTCCTGTACTGTCTCTGCCCCTCTGTGATGTGCATTCCACTGTGGAACACATAGAGGAGAAACAGTGGAACACAAAATGGAGAAAGAAGTGAAGGCTGCAGTGAGGTGAGGATGGGGCGGGCTAATCAATACGGATGTGGGCGGAATGTTTGGATAACCGGTCATATGTAGTAGTAGTGTAAGGCTAGGGTCACATTTCCGTTGTGACCCTAGCATGACGGAACCGTTAAAAACTTAGTATTGTTAGCCGCAGCACATAGCGTTAACACTATGCGCTGCCAGGCAACGGAACCCCATTGTAACCCACTGTTTACCTTAGCAGCCGGCCACACCCAAAGCCCCAGGATGTGCGCTTTACAAGAGCGCACAGGAAAACACTTCAGGACACGTTTCCTGTGTGCTGTTGTAAAGCACACTTCCTGGGCTTTGTGTGTGGCTGGCTGCTACTTAAACAGCGGGTTACTATGGGGGCTCCATTGCCTGGCAGCGCATAGCGTTAACAGCTGCAAATTGTACGTTTTTAAAGCTTCCGTCATGCTAGGGTCACAACGCAAATGTGACTCTAGCCTAAGAGTTCAAAATAGCAGCCACATGTGCATTGACTGTGGTGGGCTCTGGGGTGGTGCAGCAGCAGCGACGAAGGAGGAGGAGTCAGCGATGGCGGACTGAGGACCTGGACCCAGGGGACAGCAGCAGCGTGCGGCCGGCATATTGGCACATCACCTGGGTGTCCCAATTTGGCAGATGCTTTGTTTTCTCATTCTCTTTCAGGTGGACTAATCAGGTGGTGGATAAAAGTTACATCTTCCAATAAGGCAATTATTTAGTGATTATTTCTATGTTGGCTTCATATTAGTAGGAAACAAAGTTCTTAACCATACACACAAATATCAATAAATTAAACTAAATGGACCTGTGCAAAGCCGGAAATATAGAGTGACGGCCAGAAATATTTGGACTGTGACTGTACCTTTTAGCTGTTTACCAAAATGTATTAAAGATACAGTTATATAATGAATATGTGAAACAAGAAAAAAATTGTGCGGTGTTTGTTGGAGTGCTAAGGCACACAAGGGGCAAAGATTAGAGTGTTTAAGCGCAAACCTTTTTTAAAGGCTCAGTATACGCCACAACATGTTTCAATAGTCAACTGCTATATTTCTCAGGTGGTATACTAATTAATTAGAAGGTATTGACATCCTAATTGGAGTAAGGGTTTAGGAATAACAGCTCTTTAATATGTAGTTGTCTCTTTTTCAGGGGACTGAGAATAATTGGAGAATTTTAAATGCTCTTTGCCTGGGCTATTCCCTTTTTAATCTATCATCAGGTAAGCAGGTAAAAGGTCTGCATCTGATTCCAGGTGTGGCGTTCACATTACAGATGGTCAATGACCCACAACATTCTAGGAAAGTAACCCAGGAGATTTTAAGGTGAAGAAGTCTAATATTCTGTAGTGGTCAAGTCAACCACCATGATCTTAACATGCTTAAGACAAAACGTAAGGCAGAAAAACCCTCAAACACTCAAACAAGCAAGAACTGGTCAGCTGCAATAAGGGTTGGCAAAGGATCACAAAGGAGGAAACCCAGCATTTGGTGACGTCCATGGCTTCCAGACTTCAGGCACTCATTTTCTGCAAAGGATTCTCTACAAAGTATTAAAAATGAAGATTTCATTTATCCTAAAGTTGATTTGTCCACTTAATTTTGAGCCCCCGAAATGAGAAGATTTTGTAGAAAAATGGTTGCAAGTCCTAATGTTTTACAGAATCTTTTGGTTCAACCTCTTTAATTAAACCTCAAAGTCTACACCTCAATTACATTGCAGTTGTTTCATCCTACATAAGAAATAGTGGCCTGCAGAGCGCAAATCACTAATAGTCGGTCCCTGTCCAAATATTTCCAGACTTAAATGTATATATTCTGGTCTGGGTTTTATGGATAGTGCATTGATTTACAAAAAGAAGCAGGTATGGAGGAGAAACACATTTACACCAGGTTACTCGTGAAGAAGCTCAGGTCGCCCCAAAATGCATTTAGCGTATTGAAGATGATCAGAGTGTCTTCTATACAGTATATGCCTGGGTGTGAACATTTCCTATACAAATCTCCAATTTAAATTCAAGCAATACATGATTATTTGGAGCATGCCTTGGGCATACAAATTGCTTGTATAACTGCTGGATGGTGTAGACTTAGGAACATTACCATACTTTTACTTCATATATTAATTGGAGTGTCTGCTCTGAAATTTCCCCCTTTCCACATCTGGGTCCAGTGTGCTCCCAAACAAAAAAAAAGAAAAAAAACTTTCCTACGACCTCTGTTCTCTCATCTGTATTTCTCAATGGGCTCCTTGCAGCCTTGGCCGCTACATCCAATAACTGGCCATAATGTGAGTGATTTATAGCATTCAGTGTATGATAAAATTTAGCTGGCTTCATCATTTTCACATCAGTACAATTACGGATAATACAAAATGTGTCCATTTTTAAAAAATATATATTTTAGTACTAAAAAATAACTCGGAAATATGAAAAAATGTTTTTTTTGTCTTTGTGGCCGTTTTCCAAGGACGGTTATGTTTTATTTTTCCATGGATTAAGCTGCGTGAGGTCTTCTTTCTTGTGTGGAAAGCTGACGTTGTAGCTGAAATTAGGGGAAGGTTCTTTGTGTTACACCCTCGTGTCATCAAGTATGAGCCTCCTGCTTAGGTCAATCTAAAGCTCTGTAGGCTCTGTGAGTTGGCAAATGGGGCCCAACCCTTTGCTTTGAGCAGATGGGAGCTATTGTGCAAAGTCAGGTGGATTACATTCTAGCACTGCAGACCTGGCTAGCTTTGACTGAGAACCAGGGCACGTGTTCACCTGAGTCTCTCAGTCTCCCAGGCATGTTTAGCAGAGTGCAGTGGGCTGGATCTGCAGAGTTAGGCTGCATTGAGACACATCTTTTTTTCTTTTCTGTTGTGGTCTGTCTTTCAGCCGGAGAACTGATCCGTTTTCCAAAAAACGCATCACCCATTCACACTGTGCAATTTTGCTCCATTTTTTTCTATTACTTTTTTTCCCATTTAGAATGGTGCCCTACGGGAAAACCGAAGGAGAAAAACACCACAGAAACTAACACGCCCTTTTGTGAAAGGATACCTCCTCCAGGCAAAAAAGCAGATCACTCCAAAAAATTTCCTGTCTGAAGGGCCAAAAGTAAAAACCCATTGACTTGGCTGGGAATTTTTTTGAGCAATCCGTTTTGTGCAGTGCATTGTAAAAAACGGATCCAAAAAACGAGTGCAAAAATGCACAGTGTAATGGTAGCCTAACAAGTGCAAAGTGCAGCCTGTTCTGTATGAACTGTGGCGGGAATTGAAGACTTTTGTTTGATGCTAGAGGCAATATAGAGTTGAAGCTCTGAAGGCAATATAGAGTCTGGTAGGATTGTTCGTCTTCTCTGTGTAAAGTTAGCTCCAGGGGAACTGACTGTACTAATCACGTTATAGTGTCTGAAAGTAAAGGCCACGTCACATGCTTCAATATTGTTAACGATATCGCTAAAACGTCACGTTTTTTATCGCTTAAACCATATAGTTTGTGCATTGTTGCATGTAACCGAGCGATCTTGCGCTGAAAAATCATTTGATCGCAGATTCTAAATCCTGACCTCAAATTCATCGTGCGTCGTTCAATTAACCAACGTTCAACCTGCTGCATCATTGCGTGTGACACCGCAATAACGATCTTGTGAACGACTTCGCAATTCACAACAATTTAACAAGTATCGTTCCTGGGTTGTGCGAACGATAGCTGCTCGCCACATCGTTGGCGCCTCTTTCACGATATCTAAACGTGTGACATCTCCCCAACGATTTCGAAAGATTGTCCGAACGATCTCGTTCACGGGAGATGGCTCGTGCAATCTTTAACGATATTCAAGAGTGTGACGTGGCCTTAAAGCCCCCGTCACATTAAGCGAGATCGCTAGCGAGATCACTGATATGTCACAGTTTTTGTGATGCAACAGCAACCTCGCCAGCGATCTCGCTATGTGTGACACGTAGCAGCGATCTGGCCCCTGCTGTGAGATCACCGATCGTGTTGTAATGTCCTGGACCATTTTTTGATCGTCGGGCTCCCGCTGGGCAGTATGCATCGGTGTATTCAGTGAATTCTAGTAATGTAAAGATAACCCTATATTTGCAGGCTACTAGTGTTTGTAGAGGTGGCAGGTTTCCTTTAAAGTCTATGGGCAGACTGAGAGTAGTTAAGGAAGTCTCATCAAACTTTTTATTCCACAATTTGTCTTAATTATCTATATAATGCAGTGTAAGTGTATAATAAAATTTACTATTCGCTGTCTTTACCGGTTTTTAGCATGGTTCCGAACATCTTCTGGCACACTTGACCTGAAAACTGACAAATCGGTGCACACAGAAGTGGATTTCTCAATGTACATCTCTAGAGCCTAAATCTGAGTCTACTAGACACACTGGGAAGGCAACACCAACCAAACAGTAGACACGAGCGCACTAGAGATGGGGAAGATGGAAGTCGGTAAGTATTTTAATACACTTATCCGTCATTGCATAAATATTTAGGAGGATTTAGAAATATACATTTCGATGAGACTTCTTCTTTAAACAGATCTCTTAGACCTGATGATACTTACCTGGTGTACTTATATAATCCTGATAGTAGTGTGGGCAATTTATGAGTTTGGCTAGCGCTATTTTACATCAGGCTGGTAAACTTTCAGAAAGGATTATACAACCATTCCTGCATGATAGTAACTTCATAAGTTCTAAGAGATCTATACCATATTTTACTGTATGAAGTTTATATTGTGAAACCTGGTGACAGATTGAGCCACTGTATATTCTGTATAGGAAGTGAACATGTGTCACTTTACCTTATTAGAATTACCGTATATACTCGTGTATAAGCCGACCCGTGTATAAGCCGACCCCCCTACTTTTGCCCCCAAAACCTGGGAAAATCTATTGACTCGTGTATAAGCCGAGGGTGGACCCTAGCACAAGTATACAGCCCCCAGCAGTGTGGTATACACCAGTCCCAGAGGTAGATACAGCAGCCCCAGTGGTAGTATACACGCAGCCCCAGTAGTATATACAGCCCCAGCGACGAGCACAGAAACAGGAAGAAGACGCAAGATGGAGGATCGCGGTCGGCAGCTGCGAGCGGGCGCGGACAGCGGGCGCGGACAGCGGCACTGTGATAAGTATAGTTTCCTTTACAGGTGACCGGAGAGACGCTGGGGGGGCCCTGCATTACTGGGGATGCGGGGGCTGCTGTATACCGATGTATACATCGGTATTTACCGATGTATACATCGGTATACAGCACTGACTCGCGTATATGCCGAGGGGGGTACTTTTCAGCCCAATTTTTGGGCTGAAAAACTCGGCTTATACGCGAGTATATACGGTAGTTATTACTCCTATATTAATTCACACTTAGATAGTAGCACAGCTAAAAAAATAAAGAAACAATTTTTCTAATGCACATCTTGAAGTTTATTACTTAGTTTCCACTTTGACCAAAAAGTTTACCATAAATTATAGACAGTTTATTTAATTTAATTTTTTACATAAATTAATTAGTGTTTCTACAAGAATAAACGAGTTCACACAACGAAAATCCAGAAAATGCTATACTGATAGGGACAATACTTAATTCATAGATTAATGAAAGGGCATATCTGGAATTTTTATTAAAAAAATAATAATTTGCCCAAGCACTAACAGGCAGGAAGCTGCCACCTACGTGCCTGTTGTGCCCAGCACCGTTCTCCCCCGATACTGAGCGAGCACAGACAGCTCCTGCCGGGGACAGCATGGCGGGATAAAAACACTGGCGGCTTCTTTCTACTCTGCGGAAGGTGCTGGACATCCGACCTCATGCTGATTGACAGCCGGCTCCCCACTAACTGATTGGGGGCTATGACGCCCATCTACAGACTGGAGAAGCCACTCCTCTGTAGACGTGATGTCAGCAGTAGCTGCAAAATCGCCGACAGGAGCGGCCTAACACTGCGTGAACGGTAGGGAATGGTGCCGGGCACAACAGGCAAGTATGTGGCAGCTATATAACCTAAAAAAGGGTCTCTTAGTTATAACAAGTAGTTGGGGACAACCGAACTTTTTACCTAAACGTAGGGACACTCCAGTATATAGACATCACCACAAAAACACCAACTACATAATATTATGCAAAATTATTAAATCTTTATTTAGAAATAGATTAATAAGAATGCGGTGGGTCCTAAAATATACAAATCTACTTGGTGAGATTACACAAAACAACAAGTTTTATAGTATAGATCTTACAACCCTATTAGAAGAGAAGTCATGTAATGCGGTACACCGTACCAGAGCCTCAATCCTTTTGATATTAAATCTTATTATACAGAGCAACATAGACCAAAACAATGGGCTATATATGATAAAGGGGTATGTATCAGCACTGTATAAATACAGGTGTTTTTAATTTAGATACAAACATATGGGGCACAAGGGTGGGATATTTAAGGATGTTAGTTTGAGCATTACCACACCTCCTGACGAAGTCCTTGGTGACGAAACGTGCGTCGGGGTGGGGTAGGCGTGCGGAAACGTATCAGTCTCCCAATTGAGCGATACATCATGTCACAAGGTAAATCATGCATTTATTTTATTATGATGCAGTTATTTAGCCACTGAATAGTGTAGACTGAAGAGAAGTTCTCTTTGGTTACCTAAAGTGGCTGCAGCCTGATTTTCCTATATCTTGCGTGGTGTTTGGCTCTATAATATTAGCATTAGCAGTATTTATACAGTGCTGATACATACCCCTTTATTATATATAGCCCATTATTTTGGTCTATGTTGCTCTGTATAATAAGATTTAATATCAAAATGATTGGGGCTCTGGTACGGTGTACCGTATGACATGTCTTCTCCTCTAATAGGGTTGTAAGATCTATACTATAAAACTTGTTTTGTGTAATCTCACCAAGTAGATTTGTATATTTTATTACCCACCGCTTTCTTATTAATCTATTTCTAAATAAAGATTTAATAATTTTGCATAATATTATGTAGTTGGTGTTTTTGTGGTCATGTCCATATACTGGAGTGTTCCTACTTTTGGGTAAAAAGTAAGTGGCAGCTACCTGCCTGTTAGGGCTTAGGCACAATTTTTTTTTTGCTGTGTCCTGGATAACCACTTTAATATTGGTGAACAGAATTGAACATTACTAATCACTGTGAGCTCAGGCTTGGTTTTTTGATTGCAATATTTGTAGCCAAGACTAGTAATAGATCCAAAACGGATATCTTTTCAATTAAGAGGTAGTAGGATCTGGCCCAGAAGCTTCACTTTAGGGTTCTTGGCTTTAAGAATTATTCTTGTGTTATCTTCATTCTTACTTGAAAGCATCCGAAAAGGTGGAAGAGATATTGTCCAGGAAAGATAATAGTTTAAAGTTACTATTTTAATTGGAAAACTCTTAATTTTGTTTAATATACAGTATGAAACCAAGCTAATTAGTTCCTTTCAATACAAAGTTTTTCTTGTTTTTATGAGGCTTTACCAAAATTATGTAACACTTTGGTGCAAATATGGAACATAACATCCCAGAACTGGAGGCCAAGATGGCGAATACCTCAACAGCCACCGTGGACGTCCCTTTAGCACTCAGATAAGTCGGAATGAAGAAAACCCAAACACTAAAGAAAACCAACATACTGAAAGTAATTAATTTCGCATCGTTAAAAGTATCAGGCAATTTTCTTGCAAAAAAGGCGACAATAAAACAAATTGAGGCCAAAATACACAAATAACCCAAAATGGTATAGAAAGCGATGGCCGATTCCTTATCACACTCCACTATGATTCTCGCCACTTCTGACTGCTTGTTATAATAGATGGAAGGCGGTGTTACAAAAAACCAGGCAATACATATAAGAACCTGTATGAATGAGCAGGTGAAGACAATGTATTTGGGAACTTTGGCCCCCACCCACTTCCGTAAGTTTTTCCCTGGTTTGGTGGCATTGAACGCTATCACCACAATCAATGTTTTAGCTAGAAGTGATGATACAGAGATAGCGAAGGTGATTCCAAAAATTGCTTGTCGCAAAAACCATGTTATTCTTTCTGGACGTTGCATAAAAATAAGACAACAGAGACAGGAGAGCATGAGCGATAATAAAATGAGGTAACTGAGGTCCCGATTGTTGGCTTTAACAATTGGCGTATGCTTATTCTTAATAAATGTCCCAAGAACTGCCGCAGAGACAACAGAGAATAAGATGGCCATGAAAGTCAAGATGACTCCGATAGGATCTTCGTAAGATAAGAATGTTAAATCTTTCTTGATACAAACTGTCTTCTTCTCATTAGGCCACTTGTCCTCAGGGCATTTGGTACACACACCTACGTCTGAAATAGTTAACATAATTACGGTAGGACCTATGAAAAATAAATGCTTAAAGAGAGTGACCTCTATTTTCTTGTTGATGGCCTATCCTTGGGTTAGGCCATTGATATGTGATGAGTAGGTAGTACGACACACAGGACCTTTGCCAATCAGCTATTATTGGCAGCAACTGATGGAAGTTCTCCGATGTTCTCCGGGACGCAGCAGCTTCATATTTGTATATTGGCTGCGGCTAGGTTCTACAGATCCACCCTCCATTCAATTAAATATGAGGCGATCTGTAGTTCCCTGCTGCAACCACTATAGAAATTACAAAGCTGCTGTGTTCCTACAGCATCCAAGAAATTCTGGCACTGGGAACAGGTGATCGGCAAGGGTGACAGGTGTTGCATCCCCTCCGATCAGATATTGATAGCCTATCCCAAGAATATGCCATCTATAAAAAGTAGTGGCCAAAGAGGGAAAAAGCCCCACTAAAGTTGGGGTAATTAGTCCACTGGCTCCTTGTTAATCCATTTGGGCAATGTTTTAACAACAATGGTAAGACCTCAATCTTATAGCGGCCTACCCAGAGAGGCCGAAGTCTTGTAGAGCAGACAATGCTTTACCATTATCATCTGTTTTAAGTGTCAATGCAGTATTTGTCATTGTTGTGTTTGTTTATCCATCTGTTAAAATCCAACTCTGAGAACTTGGGAAATTATATTTTATTTTTGGTTGGATGGCAAAAAGTGTAAAAACTAACCTGTTTGGTTGGAAATGTGTCCATCTTGACAAGGAACGCAGTCATAACAGCAAATAGGCTCTCCTACCCTTACAGATGTTCTGTTTCCTGGGTAGCAGGTATCACTGCACACAGATTGTGGTATCTAAAGCATAGAATATATAAACAGATATACACATTATCTATCTACATGACTTGGAATATAGACTATGAGCATAAACACTGTCACACACAAAGCGCAAAATAGATTTAGCTCTGTGAGATTGGATGGAGGCATCTGCGAATAGCAATTTTCAAGTCTTCCTACAGATTCTCAATGGGATTTCGGTCTGGATTGTGACTGGGCCATTTATACACATGAATATGCTTTGATCTAAACCATCCATTGCAGTTCTGGCAGCATGTTTAGGGTCATTGTCCTGCTAGAAGATGAACCTACACCCCAATCTCAAGTCTTTTGCAGCCTCTGAAGGTACCGTCACACGCAGCAATATTGCTAGGCAATTTCACTGGCAATTTGCTGGATGCAGTGAAATCATGGACACATTGTTCTATTTTGTTGCTGTGTACAAATGTAACAATGTGTCCATGATTTCACTGCAACCAGCAAATTGCCAGTGAAATTGCCTAGCAATATTGCCGCGTGTGACGGTACCTTAACAGGTTTTCCTCCAGGATTGCTCTTTATTTAGCTCCAACCATCTTCCCATCAACTCTGATCAGTTTCCCTGTCCCTGCCGAAAAAAGCATCCTCATGGAATGATGCTGCTTCCACCATGTTTGATGGTGGGAATGGTGTTTTCAAGGTGATGTTCAGTGTTAGTTTTCCAGCACACATAGCATTTTACATTTAGACCAGAAAATTCTACTGACCAGAGCACTGTCTTCCATATGCTAGCTATTTCCCCTATATGTATTCTTGTAGCTTGCTTTCAAATATGGCTTTCTTCTTGCCTTGCTACTCTTACATAAAGGCCGATTTGTGGAGTATATGACTAATAGTTATCCTGTGGACAGATTCTCCCACCTAATCTGCTGATCTCTGCAGCTCCTTCAGAGTGACCATGGGCCCCTTTGCTCCTCCTCAAATTAGTGCTCTCCTTCTTGGGATGTCAGTTTAGGGATAGCCATGTCTTGGTAAGTTTGCAGTTGTGCCATACTCTTTCATTATTTGGATGATGGATTGCTTGGATCTTTTTTTTTTATAACCTAACCCTGCATTAATCTTCTCCAGAACTTTATCCCAGACCAGTGTGCTTTCCTTGGATTTCATGATGCTGATTGTTTCCTTTTGTACTCACACAACCTCTGAGGCCTTCACAGAACATATGTGGTTATACTGATAAAGAAATTACACACATATGGACCCAATTTACTAGTTAGGTGACTTCTGAAGGTAATTGGTCCCAGGGGTATTAGACAACAGGAGGCTGAATACAAATGCACATCACAATTTTCACATTTATATTTTTTAAATATTTAGAAAACCAGGTATCATTTAATTTACACTTCACAAAATACGTGCTACTTTGTGTTGGTACATCACATAAAACACATTTAAAGTGCACCTGTCACCAGCTTTTGGGGTTCTAAACCATGTACACCACATGATGTAACTGGGGTTCCTGAAACCCCTTTATGTCCCGAGACATTCCTCTGCACCTCAGAAAATGACTTTTAATCTGTCTTGTGCCATATGCTAATTTCTTTTATGGGCCATATGGGGGTGTGCCCATTGTGGTCACTGCCGCCCCACTCCATGGAGATGCTGCCCCTCCAGACTGTCTTTAAGTGGATGACATAGCGAAGTCATCCACACAATTCCCAAGTCTCACGCCTGCACAGTGGTGCGCCTCACTGTACTCTATCTAAGAGCTAGTGATTCTACTGCACTGGCGTGAGACTTCAGTTTTGCATCAGCCACACAGTGCCCGAAGTCTCTTGCCTGTGCAGTGAAATCACTGGTCCTTCAACAGGGCAAAGTGAGGCGCGCTACTGCTCAGGCGCAAGACTTGTGAATTGTGTGGTTGAAGTTGCTATGTCATTCACTTGCACACACTCAGGAGGGGCAGCATTTTCATGGAGCGGAGCAGCACTGACCGCAATCTGCAGACCCCCATATGAACCATAAAAGAAATTAGCATATGGTGCAGGACAGATTAAAAGTCATTTTTTGAGGTCTGCAGGGGGACGTCTGGAGATTTAAAGTGTTTCAGGAACCCCCATTACATCATATTAAAGGTCGTGGGCAGGGTTTACAACCCCCAAAATTGGTGACAAGTGCACCTTAAGTTAGTGGATGTAAAGTAAAAAAATGTGTAAAAGTTCAGGGATAGAAATACTTTTTCAAGTTACTGTTTATGTTTTATTACAAAGATACTACTAACCTTTGGGAACTTATTTTCCCAAGCGATGATGGATTTATTTAAAAACAATTGTTTCCCTGGCGGAGCGTGGAAATTAAAACCTCCAACTTTTTGAGAATGAATGCTCAAATTTGGATAGTAAATAGCATTATAAATATCATATCCAACTGATATTTCTCCATCACTAAAAAAGATGTCTTGCCCCAGGGAGTTCGTGAAATTAACTTTCTTAAGAAATTTATGCAACTGTAAAAGAAGAAAAAACAAGGAGGGCAAAAAATACAAAAGTTCTTTATTATCTGTTTACTTGAAAAACTGCATACAAAATATACATTTGTCATAATGTGGCGCCCTGCAGAATCGGGTGTCACAAATGTCTGTAAACTGATGGTGTGAGAAACCAACTCTTTAGCTATTTTAATACATGTAGATGTGATCAATGCAAAGGGTTATTGTGAAGTCTGGTGGTTAGCACTCCTATAGGACAACTACTGAGCTCAGGAGGAGCATTAGTGCTCTCCTTGGATCCAGTGGTGCTGGAATGAAAGGAGGCCAGCCAGAGCCTTTGCTTTGGTTGCTGTTGGAACCCAGCAAAATCTGTGCAGCCACATGGAATATAGTGCCTTGTGCAATCCCAGTACTGCCCAACTGCTAGACAACAACAGTTAGGGATCAGCAGCGAAGAGGCGAGGTTGTGTGTGGAGAGCTGCCTTGAGGAGATCCTTGTGTGTCGAAAGTGGTACTCTTAAGGTACCGTCACACGCTAGGATATAGGTGAACGAGATTGTTAGCTATGTCACGTGACCATGATCCTTCCGACATCATTAGTGCATTGTCACACGCAAGGATATCGTTAACGATCTTAAATTTGGCAACGTGCCAGCTATTTTGAGAAGAACGTTTGATCGATGTAAAACAGCGGCAGGAATAGGAGAATTGTGAACAACATTGTTCAAAAAGGTGTCACACTGAACGATGTTGCTGCTTCCCAGAATGTTAATTGGATGACGAACGATAGATTTGAGGTCCGGATCTCAAATTTTTTATGAACGTTCCAACGATTTATCCTTCCTACATCGTTTGTTTACACGCAACGACGCACAGACGATATTGTTTGAACGATCACAAATCTGTGACGTTTCAACGACATCGTTAACGAGATCCTAGCGTGTGAAGCGGCCTTAAGCCTGAGGTACCATGAAAGCCAAGGTCCAGGTGGAGAGGATATGTTTCAGGGTGTAGTATAGAGCCATAATCAGTGGAAGTGAGGAGAGCTTTGACACCCTGCCAGAAAGAAAGCTGAGTTCCTCACACCATCAGAGGCTGCAAACCTGTAAGTTGACCTGTAGAAAGCTGTAATAACCAACCTCATCATCTAAAACTCCAGTAAAAGTGGGTTTATCTGTTGTACCTGAAGACTGGACATTATTTATTGAGAGCAGCCGATCCTGAATCCCCATCCACAACTTTAACCCCATATTATTCTGCTGAAGATGGCCTGCCAGTCGGAGATACCATCGTGACACTTGGCCGCCATTACACCCCGGCTCAGTGGAGGTCGACCCAGACAATAATGGTTTTCAAGAAGGAGCAAACTCATGGCTGGCTCATTTTTTTTATCTCCATAGGCTATGTGATCCTACTCAATGTTTCTGCCTCCACAAACAATAAACCAGTTTTTTGATACCTATCATCATTCTTACCTTCCAACCTTTTAGATCTTGGAATTTGAGTTTGTTTCTATCACTCAATCGTTCGCTCATTGGCATCTGTTGATACATTTCACATAGAGCGTAAGCCACTGCGTAGACAGAATTATACACGTTATAACTCATGCCTGTGAATCGGAGATTGCAATGTGAGTACAATATTTGCCTTCCGCTCTCCACTCCTGTGCAGTTTCTTCGCCTTTGGTTGAACGGACATCGGTTTTCACACAATTCATCCCACCATGTTGTAAATGTCCTTCCCGGGGGGAATCTACTAGGATTAACTTCTTTGATAAATTTAATAAATTCTGGGTTCTCATTTTTCTGCATGATAAACCTTAACGAACCATTGACGTTGGTGTCATTGATAGAATTAAACATCCTAAAACTTGACTCTGCTGTATGGATCCACACTTTCCCAGGAATGTTCGTTATATGGACATTTAATTCCAAGTAATACACATAATTCTTGGATCCATAGACGAGTATGACATTTGCTGTTGATTTCTCAATGGTTTTTTTAATGTCTTCGATTCTTTCTGGACTAAAGTCATTAATGGAGGGTACAAGCTTAGTAAATTCAATGCAACCTCCATTTTCCACTATCAGGTTTTTAATAATCTTTATAGCATTTATACTGCCGTCATCATCTGGATATATGATACCGACCCACATCCAGCCAAAGTGCTTCAGTAATGCTATTATCGCAGAATATAGAGTCTTTTCACTCGGTACTGTCCGGTAGAAGAACGGGAAATACAGCTTGTTACTCTGCAAAGGTTCTTGTGACATGAAGCTGATCTGCAAAACAAATCCATAAAAATGAACACAGATAGTTATATTTTACTTCAAATAAATGTACAAACATCAAAGGAACACATCTTAGATGTAGCAAAAAGCCTAAAGCCCCCCATATACATTGGATAGATGTCAGTTGAAAGATCTTTCGACCTACAGCAGTCTCTCCCAAATCTCCTATACACAGAAATGCTGGGATCAGCCTAAG
Source organism: Allobates femoralis (assembly GCA_033576535.1). Classification (NCBI taxonomy): domain Eukaryota; kingdom Metazoa; phylum Chordata; class Amphibia; order Anura; family Aromobatidae; genus Allobates; species Allobates femoralis. The sequence goes on from JARQOC010000008.1 coordinate 157,089,399, forward strand.
GCTAGGGTCACACTTGGGGGTTTTCTCTGATCTCTTAGGCTAGGGTTACATTAGCGCTAAAAGCTAGCGTTTTTCACAAGTGCAAATTGTGAAAAACGTTATCTTTAACGCCTCCATAGGCTCCCATGTTAAAAAAGCATAGCAAAAGTGCAATGTGCTTAACGCTAGGCATTTTTGCAAAAGCCACAAAAAAACGCTGTTAGCAGCGTTTTTTGGTGCTTTTGCAAAAACGGATGTGTTTTTTTAACATGGGCTCCTATGGGAAACGCATGTGTTAACGCATGGTACATATATGTGCCATGTGGTTAATGCATGCGTTAATGCTAGCGTTAAAATTGCATCAAAATTGCAACAGAAAAAAAACACCTAGCATTAACGCAGGCTTCAAAACACATCCCTCCTAGTGTGACCCTAGCCTATGGCTTGTGTTTTCTACGAGAGAGCCACTGCTATATCAGCCATTGGAATTCATCATGCCAGATCCTTTTCTGCACTAACTTCATTTATTGGGGAAGAGGAGGGAGGCCCCAATAGACTTTAAAATTGTAGTGGAAACACAGGTGCAAACCAGCATATTCTTCAAATCCTTTTATTTTAGACAAAGGTTAAAAACATCATAGCGCCCTCGCAGACAATTAGGCTGTCTATGGAGCCGCTAACATTGCCGAGTTTGACCAGCTGAAGTCTAGAGATTTATGCTTCCCAAACCACCCATACTGCCCAAAAAAGTCACATAAGTCAAATAAGTCACTGTTTTATTGCAGTAATAAATGCTTTGCTATAAAAAACTGCAAAATTTCAGAGAAGTCATAGTATGAATATCCACCTTTGAGCCTTGGATGACTATTCTATGGCAGGTCCACACTCTGCCCACCTAGACTGACAGGTTTCTCTCCATGCACAAACATTGGGATAGACCTGTGAGTCTAGAACTGCATGAAACAACTGTTGACACAATGAGAGCAATAGGGCCTTATCTACGGAAATATCATCAATTTAGCATGAGAAGTGTCTCACCTAGTGCAGTTGTGTCTTAGGCTGGTTTCACATAGCGTTATTTTAACTGTCCGTGGGATCGTACTTTTTGCAGGACCCCACAGACAGGAACGGACACCATAGGAGGTGACCTATTTCTGTGTCTGAGTCCAGACACAGAAAGAGGTGTTCGGGGCACTTTCACTTCCGCAATGTATATATATATATACATTGCAGAAGTGAAATTTAAGTAAAAGCAAGGGTTAAAAATAAAAAATCTCTATTCTCACCTTTACAGTGATCCCCCAACGTCAGCATCTATCTATGGATGCTTACAGGACCTGGCTGAGCAGGGCTACCCAATCAGCGACATCGGCCACATGACCGGTTACCGCTGATCGGGTTGTGACGTAATGCCAGGTCCTGTAGCTACCGGAGATGCCGCACATCGGGGGATTGCAGGACAGGTGAAAATAGATATTTATTTATTTTTAACCCTTGCTTTTACTTAATTTTACTTCCACAATATATATATACATTGCGGAAGTGAAATTAGATGGCACAGAGCAGCTTTAGTGTACTGAGTAGCTCAGTACACTAAAATCAGGTCCGAGAAACAATCCTGTGTTTTCTCGGACCGATGCTCCGCAGGCCCCCATGTTAAAGGCCACGGATCGGGTCGGATCCAATTTGGTCTGATTTGGTCTGCTGTGCCTAAAATGGGAGCTGTCTCCGATTTTGGGCACAGCAAAAAATCGAACACAATCAGATCCGACAAAAATTGGATGGCAATTAGGCCAAATCCGATCCAATTGGTGCCTTAGGATAACATGGGGGCCAAATCGGATCCGTGGCTGTCCGTTTTACAACGGACAGCCTCGGATCCTCAAAAATCGCAATGTGAAAGCAGCCTTACACAACCTTAATCAGAGCCTAAAACCAACTGCTGAGGATGACACAAGACATAAGGCTGGAAGAAATACACAGTAAACAGAGTTCAATGTGGTTTCAATCTGCACTGATGCGGGAAAATCAGATAGCCAAATGCTTTGCAACCTGGTGGCTTTTCCTGAGGAAGAAGTGAGCATCATTCCGAAAAGTGCAAAATAAACCACCTTTGAATATTATCTCCAAAGCATTTGGCTATTTGATTTTCCACCACTAGATTGAACCCGCATCATACCTTGGTTCCTTTATATTTAGAGGGAAGCATGGCAGGGAGAACCCACTGCCATAGTATAAAGCCATAGAAACATTTGTCTAACATGCATTGATATTTTCAAGTGCAGGGATTGGCACCAAATTCTCTTGAGTTTATACAATCTTGGCACAGACATTTTTAAGTTGAGATACTGGGAAAACATATTGGTTTACTTCCTACCATATTTGACTACTACATTATGTAATTCCAATAGAATTAGTAAGGTGTGAAACACTTAACTCATGGTTAGTTGAAGGACTATTTGTCACCTTGTACTTTTATGAATATGCGATGGCTGTGCATCTCACCTGAATCTTGAGAATGGGGAGCTTTCGCTTGCCTCTATCATAGTAGAGGTGGCTGCCCATGTGTGACTTTGTTCAGTTCTTTCTATAGGAATTCCAAAAATTAGTCTGCAGGTTTTAGAGCTTACTCAGAAATGCATAGATTGAGTGAATTCCTCATGTGTGGACACCAGGGCTGTGGAGTCGGTATCCCAAACATCCAACTCCTCAATATCCCTAAATCCAACTATGACTCCAACTCCGACTCCAGCTCCACAACCATGGCTATGAAGTCAATAAGCTAACCATCTGACTCCGACTCCTCAATTTCCCTGAATCTGACTTCAACTCCACCAAAATGACACCAACTCACTAACTCCACAACCTTAGTGGTCACCTCTCTTTTCTCGACAGCTTTTGATGGGAATCTTAAAATTAAATTATAGTAAGATGAGTATGATTAAACATTTCCTGCTTTGGGTAAAGGGTGCATAATCATTTACTTACCTGTGGATATTTATAAATTCCAAATATATTGGCATATTGTATAGAGAAACTAGATGCCATTCCCTCAATGACGGCTGCAAGAACGCCGTATTTATCACAGTTGTAATTTGGATATTGTTTGGTATTTCCTGAGTAGATGCGAACAGCCCCTTGTATGGTTCTGAAGAGGTCGACATAAGAATCGTACACGTTGTAGCCCAGAGTCACATTGGGTAAAATGTTCGGGTTACGATTGATTTCATCCACCGCGAACACTAAATTTAGGAAATGATAAAAGTCTTCCAGGAGCATGCTGAAATGTAAAGTACCACAATTGTCAACTAATTTAGTCGTTAACATTCTCAAATCCAGGCAAACCGGTAACCGAAAATGGCACACGACTTGCTAAAAACACAATATTGACAGTTCCGGTAGACTTACTTGTTTCCTGCCCACATAAATGAGCACAGATCCCCCTGCCATCCTTGTAACATATTTTTTATTTAATTTATAAGGCATTGCTTATAATCATATACTGTCCTCCTTTTTAATGAAGCATGATGTGACCTTAAAAAAGAAAAACCGTACAGACCAATTCTCACCTTATCTTCCTGGGTTGCAGATGTGGAGGACTTGAGAAGTTAAAAGCTTCAGTTTTATAGTAAATATGTATATCAAAAAGCCCCCCTATAATAACATCTCCGCTCATGTAGAATGGTCTTTGTGGATATGGTGTCCCCGGTCTGCAGCCAAACCCTGGGGTCTGACAGACGCCTTCACAGAATAGTACTAATGTCAAAATAGTCTTAAGAATAATTTTCATACTTTTTTTTCTCATATAAATGGAACAAATCAGCATTTGTCTGACTTTAACGTGTCAGGAGGCTTTTTTCAATTCTATAACATTAAAATGTTGCGCTTGGCAGTGTTTTTATTAGATCTTGTTTATATATATATGTTATATCCCTATGGAAAAAAGTGCTTGGTTTTGTATAGCTGAAATTGTCACCTTCCAATAGAAATAATTATAATTCCAATGTGTTTTAATAGTCAGCACTTAGAGATAACTTTCCAGGGAATAAACGCTTTCATAGACTGCTAACTTAAGATAAGTAAAAATAAACCTGTTTACCAAAATGATGGTAATCTCAAGTTTAACAGTTTAAATTATACTTTTTTGACAGTGTCATAAGTAGCTTTTGGCACTTTGTAATATACAATTATTGTTTTACAAGATAGAGATGAGCGAAGTTTGCTCGACATGTTTGCCAATTTCAAATTTGGTAGGAACATGGCTGATTTGGTTCGGTGATTGGAAACCCAAACAGTTTCCTCAAAAGTTGGCAAATCTGGCCAAGTTCAGGAAAAAGTTCAAAATTTAAAATGGCCCTAAGTCTTTACCTGTTTACTTGGGGCCAAAAAGCTCGCTGGAAGACCCACTGGCTGGGAACAATGCCTAACTTATGGTTAGGACTGTCCCCAGCCATGGGGGTCTACCGGCTTGTATTAAGCTGCAGTATTTTTAGGAATTGTTGAAGCTTCCTGGAGTTTGAAGGAGTTTTGACAGCTGCAGGGTCTCAATTTTGAAAAGAGTGCCAGATGTGACAGCAGCTAGGAAGTCCAGGAAGCTTACAATGCCCTTAAAACATCAGTTTAAGAGAGCTTTGTATTTTTGTATTTTTAAGGGAATTTTTAGTGAATTTTTTTATTATTATTTTTTTTATTGCTATTATTTTTTTATTGGAGAACAAACCTTTATTCTTGCAGAGGGTCAGCAGCATGCGAGGCAATATGTTCTACACTTGTGTGAAAGCAATATATATAAAAAAAATAGCATATGGCCATTATATGCTTCTCAACCATGATCTTATAGGTCTGTCCACACTGATGAAACCCCATAGTATGGCTATTGCTTCCTAAAAATGTGCAATCTTTATTTAATGTCATAATCATAATACTGCTCATAATAATATGTATTAATTTATACAGCGCTATTAATTCCATAACGCTTTACATACATTTGCAACACTGTCCCCATTGGGGCTTGCATTTTATGTATAATGCATATTACAGTTGTCCTCCTGGAATTCCTGCAGTACCCAATGCCCAGTAGTCTTATTTAACATTTCAGATAAATTAGTGGTGAATGTTGACCTGAATAAACGTATTTATTTTCATCATTATGTTTCCTACAAAGATGTAAAGCTTTAATAATGTCCACAACCCAGTTTATATACATTATGGCCTGACATACAGGTGTTAATTAGAAGCTAGGCATTAGGTTATATTAGTGTGCAAATATTCAACTCCCGTACTGATTGCTCCGGTCTGAATTGTGGCACACAATCGAAGAGGCGGGCCCTTTAAGGAAAGAAAACACATTCAAGCCAGTTCAATAGGAAGTGATCCAATTCTATAGTGGCCGCGCTCCCCGTGGTAATGATTTTAAGAACTTCTTGTCCACAAAAAATTTTATTCCTCAAAACATGCGAGAATATAAAAAACGGATACAACGCGTTTCGGCGGAGACAACCGCCTTCCTCAGGTATCTCAGGTAGTGATACCTGAGGAAGGCGGTTGTCTCCGCCGAAACGCGTTGTATCCGTTTTTTATATTCTCGCATGTTTTGAGGAATAAAATTTTTTGTGGACAAGAAGTTCTTAAAATCATTACCACGGGGAGCGCGGCCACTATAGAATTGGATCACTTCCTATTGAACCTTTATGCCTGTGGGAATCCGTGGCAGGACCCAATACAGGATCAATTCAAGGCGAGCAGCAGACCCGGATAAATATCCAAAGCGTGAGGAGGCTTTGGAAAAACCATATGCTTGAAGTTTTATGGCAAGAGGTGAGTGCATAAAACTTCATTAAAAGGGCACCAGAGAGTTACATTGGTAACGCGCTGAGATTGGCGCCGCATGTTTGTTTTTTATATATACCCTACAGGGAATCACCTTACTTCACATTCAAGCCAGTGGAATAGTGTCAGCGTCTCCTGCCATCTTACCCCTATCTACATTCCCAGTGGCACATAGGTACACTGTCTAGATTCTACACTGCAATCATTTCTTCTTGGATCCTCTACAAGGCATGACTGACCTGGACTCAAAGTATATATACTACCTAACCACCCCGGGGACAGAAGGTGGGTCGGCAGAACCAGACGCAGAGTGGCATCATGGAGAGGAGATTAAGAGTGAGACCAATGTCAGCTTGAGCTCCACCTCACTTCGTAATTTGGGCATCATTTGTAATGAGGTGCGGATCCAATCCTGGGTCTCAATGCAAGCCGCGGCACTAGTCTCATCAGTCAAGTGACACTACGGCATCTGGGACCGGGAGCACCACATGTCAGGCTGCAGAGGATCTGGCAGTATGTCTGGCTAGATTCCTGCTGCAGTCAGTGTTGAAGTCACATCTACTGCATTCCATTCCACAAGACCACCAGGACCAGAACCTTTATGTGGTGCCTGAGGAAGAGGAACACCTAGGAGGCAATGTTTCTCAGCTGTGTGGATAACGTTCACCACCTCTGGAGGCATTCAACTGGGGCAATGCTATGTGGGAACCCATACCTCCATCAAGCATCTATCTGTGGTGCCCGTGTGGATTCAGTCGCCACAGAGATACTGCACCCCTGTTAGGGTGTAGTATCCCACTCTCGGGTAAGAGGGGCACAGACCGGTGCCTGGACACCCAGGCCACGCGCACTACACTAGGTCCAGGTCAGAGATAGGGCGAGATTGCTCCTACGGGAGAGCACCGTCCCTAATCCTGTTTGGAAGATGAACCAGGGTAGTGGGGATGGGTGGAGAGGAAGTAGTTAGAGGGAGCACCTGGGAGGAGTGAAGTTAGGAAGCACACACCTAGAGGACATGGGACACGTGACAAAGGGTGTAAATTGAGTGGGAAAGATCTAGAAAGCAGGTGAGACAGTTGAACAGCAGAAGGAGAGACAGTTGAACAGCAGAGGAGAGTTGAACAGCAGAGAGAGAAAAGACGAGTAAACAGCTAGAATTGAGGGAAGCTAGGGAAAGAAAGCCTGTCACAAAAGGAAAAGAATTTGAGAGAAGTGTTCAGAGGACTGGAGCAAGTGGGAGCTCGCCCTGAGGCCAGACTGAGGAGCAGAGAAAGAGAACCAGTGGCTCCAGGAGGAAGAGAGGGTCCCAGAGTGACGGGCAGTGAGCAATCCACCCGTGGGACTCGTATCCATTGTCAGGTGCAGGCAGTGGAGGGACCAGGCCATAAGAAAGGGGCACCGGGAACCCCAAGACTAGTGGAGAAAACAGACAAGGCTCAACTAGCAACCCGGAGACTGTGGTACTTCCATGGTGACACAGCCGAGAACCGCACACATCTGCTGAAAAGGTGGCAACCATAGGGCTAAGGGGAGATACTGCTGGTCAACCCCTAAGAAAAGCCCACAGCTACTGGCTCAGAGCTCGCTCTGTGTTGTGAGGTGTAAGGCAGGAGGGAGAAGCAAGTGCAGTGTAAGACAACGAAGGAAGGAAAGAGAAGTGGTACCGCTTATGTGTCATCCTCCGACCTGGGAGTAGCTAGATCCCTGCCTCTGAGAACCCAGTGCTCAGCGGGCTGTTGCACAGTGACTGTGAGTAAAAGACCTGAAGACTGCAACCCGCTGTGTCTGTGAACTTTCTTGATGCATCGTGAGCACCAGAAACATAACTACCAACTCACTCAGGTATCTTCTGCTGCCCTGGGGGTCAGCCCTACCTGCAGAGGGCTTAACAACACTGCTGCCTCCCTACCATCGGCCCCCAGAGGAACTGTCGTGCAGCGGCAGCCATCTATAGCCGCATCCTGCGGCGGGGTCACGTAAAATTAACAAGTATTCCCAAGTTCGGTCATCCTTTCCCAAATGAACCCTCCATGCCACATGATCTTCCCTAACAGAGAGAGCCACCCGCATCAAATTTTTAATGACACTGCCATGATCACGGAGCTGGGTCTCGACCCTGTGACTCCCGTGAAGAAGCATCAAAGCTCGGTTCGGAGTATCCTAAGGCCCTTGAAGGGCTTGTCATATCCGAAAAGACATCAGCCACCCTGTCCTCCTATGTCATTTGTTGAGATTCAACACTCAGATGCAATCGCCCGGGAATGGCTGCATGGGCCTAAGGCCAATGACTTCCTCGACCAATGCACGAAAGGCAAGGTAGTGGTAGTCAAACAGCATAAGAAGGATTGGTTCATAGTGGAACATGGCACTAAATATCACTGCTATGTCAACTGCACCACCGTGCAGCGTGATGATCTTCCCTAAAGACTGCTTACCATCTTTGTTGGGGATGAGGTCACATTCATGAAGGTGTGGGGCACATAGGGGTGTTTGCGGTCGTCGTATTTCTGGCTGGCACGACTGCTCAATTTGAGAAGTGTGAGGAGGAGGCCGACCTGGAGAGAAGTTGGCATCGGGTGCGGCCAAAGTGTCTCTTGGTTGGCCAGGTAAATGCACCCAAACCCACAGGACATGTTGATGTTCCCAAAGATGGTCCTTATCCTGTATGTCCTAGAAGGTGTGGTCTTCCTCTAGTTCCACCATCATCATCTCCAGCGGTGGCAATGATGGAGTGTGCTAAGGGGCAGGAGGTTGTAGAGAATGGACCTATAGGAGTAGCCCCTGCAATCCCCAAGACTGTCCATCAGCACAGTACGTGAAAAACTGCGACAACCATCAAGGGTATGACTGAAAATGTCATCTCATTGGACCTTACTACAGTAAAGGCATGTTGGTGGGTCTGTGAGACTGTGACACATCCCTTACTTGGCATTTTGGCTAAATAATGACTTTTGGGACTTGTTTAATTTCCAGTTTTTTGTTGTCCAAGGCATGTGTTTTTTTTTTTAAGTTCTTCTAACATTTTGCACTGTTTGCACTTTCCCCTACAGGGCATTCATGCAGCCTTTGGGGTCCAACTGAAAGAGCTTAATGGACTCTGCCCTTCATTACCTCTCCACTGATTTAACAGTCTGTGTGCTGCTGCTGCTGATCCCTGTATACCATGTATATTGTTAAGTTTTTTTGTTTGAGACTTATAGTCTGTGTGTGTATATAGTAACGTTTTTTGAGTTCACTTCTTGTGTGCTCCTATTTCATGTCTGCATTGTTGCCTGAAACATTCTATTTTAAAGAAATTTTTCTGAATAAAGCTTAATGAATTTTTATTAATACCCTGGTGTGTTAGCTGGATACAATTACGTCTTGTCAAGGTCCAAACACTGTACAGCATTCCTGGACTCCCATCCAGGACTTGAACTTCTCCTCAGGGATGAGCTGATATTTCATTACTTACAAATATGGGGTTCATACCAGCTTTGTATTGCCAGCTGGCATTAAGCCTTAAATTCTTAATGTTGGGCCAATGTTAGACCTGGCTATTAAGAATTTCAAGTAAATAGTAAGGATCCAAAAGGGTTAACAGAAAGTGCTGGGTTCCATAGATTAACCACACTGACCTCCAAGTGAAGACAAACAGAGTGATAGATAAGACTCTGTTTAATGAGTAGTTTGCCTACCGGTTTCGTGATATCAGTTATCACTTCATCAGGGCATCTAGCTTTATTGTAAGTAAATAGTAAAGAAAATTTATATAGGAGGAGGGAATACACAGCAAAAAATTAAGAGGGTGCCACACAATGCAAGGTGAAGATCATCATTCAAGAGAGAGAAATACCCTGCATATACAAATGTGCACACCGAAATAATATTACAAAATTAAAACTTTGTGTTTTTGGTCGGTGTGAATGCTGTATCTTAAGGCCTCGTCACACTGAGCGAGAGTGCTAGCGAGATCGCTGTTACGTCACAGGTTTTGTGATGCAACAGTGACCTCGCCAGCAATCTCGCTATGTTTGACACGCCGCAACGACCAGGCCCTCGCTGTGAGATTGCTGATCGTATCGAAATAGCCTGGACCATTTTTTGATCGTTTGTCTCCCACTGGGAAGCATGCATTGGCGTGTTTGACGATGTGTGACAGGGTCCCAATGACCACCAAGGTCGTTATACGGATTGCCGCATCATGGCTGCGTCGCTGGTGAGAACTGACTGTTTGACATCTCATCAACGACCACATAGCGACACTCCAGCGATCCCTACCAGGTCGTATCGTCGGGGTTGCTGGAGCGTCGCCAAGTGTGACCGGCCCTTAAGTTTCTCTAAAATTGAGCCAAGATGTCCATGATTTCCTTATTCACAATAGAAGCCCTGATCTACAAATCACTTCTTTCAGACTGAAGCAATCAATTATATTGTTTACCTTTACCCACTTTCTGCACATATTTCAGAGGGACTTGAAAGAACCTGGCCATACCTTCTCTGCAGATTCTTGTCTACAGCACGTAAGATAGTGCTTGTGTGGTGCCCCTGCAACCAGGGTGGTCATAGGGTGAATTGCAGCGAGGCGAAGAAAACGGTTGACTTAGGAACACCCACACACCGACACACACTGACCCTACGCCTAGGACTCTAGGTTAGGCAAGGGGTAGAAGGGGTTAAGAGCAAGTGTGGGTGGAGTGTAGAACAGCACTGACCAAGTGGGTGGCACCATAGATAACAGAAGAAGAAAGGAGAGTTGTAGTCAGTCAGAGACAGATTCCCAGGAGGAGAGGTTCCCTGGAGGACATAGAATCCTAGAGGCAATATTCCTAGGAGAGAAAGCTCGCTCCATAGCCGGAGGCGAGGGAAAAGCCACAAGCCGACAGACCCCACGGCTTGACAGAGGAAAAGTGGCATACACTTTAGCTGACCGAAGGAACGCTAGAGCTGAGTCAGTGAGATAGAGGGAGCCTGGTGATCCCACAGCCATATCTGGGACAATGGAGGCTAGGCCGTTACAGCCAGAGAGCCGCTCTGTAGAAGTGACAGGGGAGACTCAAAGACCCCAATCATGTAACACACCGGCGTGGGGAAGGTACTCTATGACCTGCAGACTACCTACCACCACGGTCTAGGAACACAGCCATCAAACTAGGTCTAGTGACCCTGAGAGAGAGGGACCCATCACACAAAAGCCCGTGAGGGCCAGACCGAACCCATGAGTGAGAAGAGAGAGACAAGGGCCTGAAAGGTTTTAGACAAGCAATGCAGAGGAGCCACCTGAGCTGTATAACCCAGTTACCGGAGCAGTGCTAACTTGTAAGAACTGTGACTGTAAGAGCTGTAACTTGTGAACTGCTGCTAAAGAACTTTGAGTAAAGTACCCGGTAAACTCACCATTGCCTGAGACTGCTTCCTTTCAGCGTCTCTGCAGAGACTTCCACCTGCGGAGCCATCTCCCTGCCTTCCCCGTGTGCAGGCTGGAGAAGCTGCAGCAGCCAAGCACGTGAATTGCACGAGCACAATCCCTCGTCAGATCCTTCCACTACTAGTACACCTGCCCTGGGGACCCTCAGCCCTACATGAAGAGGGCTTACCATTGCTGCCCCTCACCACCGTCCCCAGCAGGAATACGTCCCACTGACCACATACCAAGGGTGGCGTCACGACAAATCCCCTGTAAATAACCCTTTCCCTTTTTGGACTGAGTCCAGGCCATGGGATTGGGTCACGACTACCGTGATCCCCAGAGAGAAGGCACCGGCCCGATTCCCGTGCACCCCACAGCCTGGGGACGCCTCACTTGCAATGTTTAATCATTTACTTAAATAAAATTTGTCTACAATGAGGCCAAGCTGTATTAAGTTGATGGGCTTGGATCTTCGAGTTTAGCTCATGAAAATTGGTGGCAAAATCTGAAGTGTTGCATTTATTTTATATGCATGGGAGCAGAACCGATCTTGCTACATAGTTACAGGAACAGAGCTGAGCTTACTATGTAGATACAAGAACAGAGCTTACTATGTAGATATTGGAACAGAACTAAGCTTACTATGTAGATATGGGAACAGAACTGAGCTTAATGCATAGATACGGGAGCAGAACTGAGCTTACTATGTAGATATGAAAATTGAACAGGGCTTACTATGTAGATACGGGAGCAGAACCGACCTCGCTACATTAAGATGGTACCAGAACCAAGCTTACTACATTAAATTCCTTTGCTCAGTGGTCCTCCACAGCCACTTACAAAGAAGGCCACACACTGGATCTCATCTTCACCTGTCTCTATTTTCTATCTAACCCCTCTAACTCACCACTCACTCTGTCTGACCACAACTTACCCACTATCACTTCTGTCTCCTTTCCAAGTGTACAATCTCTGCTACACAAACTAACACACCCTTGCAGAAATATCACTTTGATTTACACTTATTTCTGAGTCCCTTCTCCCTCTTGCAGACATTGGTTCCATACATGATGCACATGCTGCTGCCACTTTATATAATATCATAATAGCTGCAGCTCTTGAATCGTTTGCTTCCCTCATACATATCAAAGCTTGCATAATCGACAGGCAACCCTGGCACCCCACCCTGACAAATTAACTGAATTGGGCTTCCAGAGTTGCTGAGCAAAGATGAAAAAGATCCCATTAAAATGAGCACTTCATCACATACAAACAGTCCTTCACCAATTTCAAGTCCACACTCAGTGCTGCAAAACAAATCTATTTCTCATCTTTCATATCCTCCCAATCTCACAACCCTAAACAGCTATTCAACACTTTCATTCTCTCCTCTGTCCCTAGCTCCTCCTTCCTCTCCTCTCATCACTTTGAGTCATTCTTCAAGCATTTCTGAAAATGTTCTTATTTTTGGATTATCCTCATTGTTAATGGGGGACAAAGGGGATGATTTGATCTTTGTTTCTACATTATTTAAAACACTTTTTTTGCTTCCACTTTTTGTCCATTTAGGGGACTTCAATCTGCAACCGTTTGATCGCTTATTCTATATACAGCAATACCATAGTATTGCTGCAGATCGCAAAAATCACATTCTCCTTTAAAGCTCCATAACGACAAGCATAGAGGTTTGCTGGAGACCACCCAGTTGTAATAGCAACCCATCAGCGCCTCGTGATCACGTCAGAGGTGCACCAACGAGCGCATAGCATGGTGCGCCCCCATGACAGTGAGCTACATATGACTTTCCAGTACATCATATTCATTTTGATAGATCAGACTTTTACAAACATGGCAATTCTAAGTATGCGTATTTTTTATTTATTACTTTTTAATGGGGAAAGGAGGCGGTAATTTGATCTTTTTATGTTTTTTTATTTTGTTTAAAACATTTTTTTCTTTGTTTACTGATTTGAACTTTCAGTTGTCTGATCACTTGTGCTATAAACTGCAATGCCACAGCACTGCTGTATATACTCAGAAGCACAGAGGCTGGTTATCAGAGGACCAAACCGAAGGAAATGAACTGGAATTTAAGTTTTTGTACATGCAATGTATAGGAGCATGTTCACACTTGCAATTAAACAGCAACACCCCAAAAAAAAAGAAAAAATGAGTAGATACCCTAAAAAAGTAAATACATAGCAATAGTGCATGTAAATAAAATATAGTACTTAGCCTTATTTTGATTAAAAAACGTAAAAGCCATCCCACCACGTCATGGGAATTTTACGCATCATTCCAAATCCAGACCTCCATGGGATGCTAAGTTTGATTTACATTGATTAGTTTTATGTTTTATTGTTCTCAACACTTTCCACTGTGTAATGAATAAAGATTTGCAACAGAAATACGTCATTCATTGAGATCTGGGATGGGGTATTTTAGTGTCCCCTTTTCTTTTTTTTGAGCAGTATATATGTGATACCAGGGATCTTCAAGTATTTGCAATCAGTGGCAAATTGATTCTCCAAAAATAATTTTTTTTAGAAAAATTTGCTGACGCTTGCAAATACAAATGTCAAACGATTGTCTCATAGATATATGTTTGTGTTCATCGTGAGCCTTGGGCCGGCTTCACACCACGATTTTTGAGCTGTCATGTCCGGTGTTTTGCAGTATGCATCGGACACAGCCTGACAGCTCCGGACAAACAGAACCGGAGGGCACATATGCCCTCCCATCCTGTTTTCTCCTGGAAACGGCAGTGTGCGGCGGCTGCCGCTGTCCAGTGCTGAAATGTCAGCCGGGAGCTCTCCAGCTGCTGAAGTTCAGCGCTGGACGCCACTGAACGTCAGTACCCGGCGTCCAGGAACTGGAACGATTTTATGTTGTATCTGGCGCCCATAGATTCCAATGTTAGGGGGTACCGGATCGCATCGGATCTGGGAGGATCTGGTTTGGTCCGATTTTTGCCCTGGACACAAAAATGCTACAAGCTTCTATTTTGTGTCCGGAGCAAAAAAAACAAAATGTGCCTGATCCTCCTGGACAGCACAAAACCAGAGGGCAAATCACTGCCATCCGGCCCCATAGGAATACTATGGGGCCAAAATCGGATCTGAGGCTGTTCGGTTCACACCGGACAGCCCCTGATCCACAATATCATAGTGTGAAGCCAGACTTAAGTGGGTGATATAGAAATGAATAGACATCAAGCAAATTCACTTAAATTAAATATCATTTTAATTCTTATCATTATTGAAAGCAATATTACAAAATGTCTAATTCATGTAGTAATAATTAGAAAAAAAAGTTACAATGTTTTATTTTAAAAAAATCCAGTCACTTGTTTCTTTTTAAAACTAATATTTTCCTATTTTTCTGAGGCTTTACTAAAATTATGTAACACTTTGGTGCAAATATAGGACTTAACATCCCAGAAAATGAGGCCAAGATGGCGAATACCTCAACAGCCACCGTGGACGTCCCTTTAGCACTCAGATAGGTCGGAATGGAAAAAACCCAAACACTAAAGAAAACCAACATAATGAAAGTAATTAATTTAGCATCGTTAAAAGTGTCGGGTAATTTTCTTGCGCAAAAGGCGACAATAAAACAAACTGAGGCCAAAATACACAAATAACTCAAAATGATATAGAAAGCGATGGCCGATTCCTTATCACACTCCACTATGTTTCTCGCCACTTCTGACTGTTTACTATAAGAGATGGAAGGGGGTGTTGCAAAAAACCATGTAATACATATAAGAACCTGTATGATAGAATAGGTGAAGACCATGTGTTTTGGAATTTTGGCCCCCACCCACTTCCGTAAGTTTTTCCCTGGTTTGGTGGCATTGAACGCTATCACCACAATCAATGTTTTAGCTAGAAGTGATGGTACAGAAATGGCGAAGGTGATTCCAAAAACTGCTTGTCGGAAAAAGCATGTTGCTCTTTGTGGACGCTCAATAAAAATAAGACAAGAAAGGAAGGACAGCACGAGCGATAATAATATCATGTAGCTGAGGTCACGATTGTTGGCCTTGACAATTGGAATGTCTTGATACTTAATATATATCCCAAGAACCACAATAATAACAGAGAATAAGATAGCCATAAAAGTCAGGACTATTCCGATTGGATCTTCATGAGTCAAGAATGTTACAACTTTTGGAATACAAGCAGTGTGTTCATCATTGGGCCATTGGTCTTCAGGGCAGTCGGTACATATAGCAGCATCTGGAAAATATGTAAGAATATTTTAGAAGATACAGTATGTGATCATACAATATACTCGCTTTTAGAATACAAAGATTCAAGTAAAAGAAAATATATTGTAAAAATAGGATATAAAGTGAGAAAACTTTAAAACAACCAATTTCAATCATTTTTTTTACTTCATTGTGCTTGATTCACATTAGTTTTATTTTTTTAATCCAAATTAAAAAAAAAGCTAAATCACTAGCTCAATGACTCACCCATACTGAAAGAAACGTCTGCCGCCTTCAATACAAAGGACATTTGTCAATCAGTTTACATTTTAAGTTCGTCGAATCGAAAAGGAAACTTCAGACAGACTCAGTGCTAGTCAAACTGTCCTTTAACCTTTGTAAAGTAATCTGGACCTAAATTGTGGACCCCTGTGTTGCTTCTATCAAGGTAACGAGCATTTAGAAGTATCAACAAGCTATGTTAAAAATGCCCCTCTCACTTATATCTTGCCTTGCAGTAGCGTAGGTCATACATAGGTGCCAATTGGGAGCTATTGTCACTCTTAACATGATATCTCTGGACTGCTGCTCTCTGTACTGTAGACCATAGATTGCGTTAAAGGGTTTATCTGGGATTTATAAAAAAAAAAAGAAACATGCCTAAACACTAACAGAGAGGTAGCTGCCACCTACTTGCCTGTTGTGCCATTCACCGCCAGTCACCACCGACACGGAGCATGCACAGACTACTCCTGTCAGTGATTTTGCTGCTTCTGCTGATCTCACGTCTACAGAGGGGTGGCTTCTCTCTACTGTTGATGATTATCAGAGCTGACGTCATGCTTATTGACAGCCAGCTCCTCCAATCAAGTAGCGGGGAGCCGGCTGTCAATCAGCAGGAGACGAGCTGTCCCGCCCCTTACACAGAGTTGAGCGGAAAAGCCACCTCTGCTCTGTTTACCCCTCCATGCTGTCCCCAGCAGGAGTGGTCTGTGACCGCTCAGTGTCGGGGGGTGAATGGTGGTAAATGGCGCTGGGCACAACAGTAGGTAGGTGGCAGCTACCTGCCTGTTAGTCCTTAGGAAACATTTTATTTTTTTTTATAATTCACAGATAACTCCTTTAAGCCTGCAGTCTACTAACAGCAGGGCAATGCACTGGCTGAGGCGCCAGCACATGCCGAGAATGTCAGAGTTCCGGAAAGGTGAAGTCATCACACTGGGAGTCTGCTGTCCTGTGCTTTCTATGGCAGTGCATTGGCAGATGGATCTGCTGAGCAGATGGCAGCACACGTACACAGTCTTCCAGTTTGGGTGCAATCACAAGTCATAGCTATACCAGTATTCTTAGCTTGACAGCATCTGCATTACCCAGTGATTCTGGTAATGTTGTTTCTTCCATTACCAGTTTGGATTCAGAAACTACAGTCTTGCTATCTTTAGAGAAAAAAACTTGTGAAAAGACTATATCAACCATGATCATAATAATGATTAAAGGTATTGCCCGGTCTATGTGACTGCAGACTTGTAAATCCTCACAGGTGGTCATGTGATCTCAAGTACGCAACTTGCACGCTTCTAGCCATATTCCAACTAGGCATGTCTATATTCGCTCAATACACTTACATTGATTGAGGTCCGCTCATTAAATAGGCACATGGCCACATGTGTGCAAATGACATAGTTGCAGTCACATGCCCACCACTCCCATTTCCAGCACCAGAGAATCCTCAGTACACACTGTGAGGATTCACAAGTCTGCAATAACCTTGAGTGACTGCAGACTTTAACTGGAATTTGACTTTTTGCTGTATATCCCCTTTGATTTAAACACTAGTTGACAGTTAAAAATGGAGTATATGGTAACCATCAACAGGATAATGTAATTAAAATCCATCATTCTATTAAAAAATTAAAGGGAACCTGTCACCCCCTTTGAGCAATTTGAACTATGCCCACCAGCGTTTACATGATGTAAATGGGGTTCTAGTAACCCCTGTATGTGCCCAGACTGGCCCCTCATACCTGAAATATGAAGTTTTATTATGTCCAGAGCTGGCCTCCTACTGAGACCGGGAGGCTGCTGTTTAGACATGGTGGATGCTGTCCTTGCCGCCCCTCCAGGCTGCTAAACATGCCCTGCACTTTTCACATTTTCTGCCTCTCCTCTGGCCAGCGCGTTAACTGATAGCTGCACTCGCGCCGACATAGTAGAGCGGGAGTCCGATCTGCACTTAACAGTGCAGATGTCTCGCGAGACTTCACAAATCTTGCAAAATGTCGACAATATGCACGGACTGCGCAGGCGCTGGTGCACCTGTCAGTGTCGGCGTCTCGCGACATTTGTGAAGTCTTGCGAGACATCGGCCTGTTCAATGCAGCACTGACATCTGCTCCACTGCGCCAGCGCAAGTGCGGCTGTCACTCACCGCGCTGGCCAGAGAAGGGGCGGGAAATTTAAAAAGTGCAGGGTAGGTTTAGCAGCCTGGAGGGGCGGCGAGGACATCATCCACCACGTCTCAACAGCAGCCTCCCGGTCTCAGTAGGAGGCCAGCTCTGGATATAATAAAAGTTCATATTTCAGGTATGAGGGGCCAGTCTGGGCACATACAGGGGTTACTAGAACCCCATTTACATCAAGTAAATGCTGGTGGGCAGAGTTAAAATGCCCAAAGGGGGTGACAGGCTCCCTTTTTATGAAAGTTTCCTCAAGGCACAGCTCATCTTTATTTTTACATTAACTGGATTGGGGAGAAATATAGTTACCTGTTTGGTTAGAAATCTGCCCTTCTGGACAGGGTACACAATCATAACAGCACCCTGGTTGACCTTCCCTCGCTGATTTTCTGCTTCCGGGCTGGCAGCTCTCACTACACGCAGATTTTGGAATCTATAGAAAAATATATTGTGGAGATTAATTTAAAAAAAATTGAGAGTCTAATGAACTATATTTACAAGGGGAGAGGCATTTGTCACAGAAGACAATACACTACATGATAGATTGTTGCTCTTAATATAAAGCGATTAAGGGGTAATGCTTCTTCTTGTGGTGAGTGCCAAGTTGGTGTAGGGAGAGTTATAGGCAATGCATTGCTTCCATGGAAATTAAAAGTGTAAACAGTCTTTCACAGAGGAAAATGGAATTCTAAAAATCATTAGCAAATAAAAATGAAAGATTGCCTCACTATAGGAATATATCCAGGTTAAAATCAGGGACTCCAACTCAAGCCGTGACATGTAGCTCCAATCACTCTAAGAAAAAGGGTGAATCCCACGTAGTATAAAAACAAAGTTTATTTCGTAGAATTAAAATTCCATGATAGCGGAGATCATCCTCAGACTAGTTTCAGGCATTCACCCTTTGTCAATGAGTCTTAGAAGAGAGAACCCTCTGGATAGCTGTATCCAAAGAGTCTTTTTTATAACCCCCATTTCTCAATCATGCATAGGCAATGACGCATTCCTCCCTAAAAGCTAGGTCATCTGAACTGTTTCTATAAATCCGTAGAAACTCTCCATAAGGGATGGACCTTGTTGTAGGCAGAAGATGAGAGCCATCTGCCCGCAGAGTCATCTTTCCACTTAAGTTTTACATAGTTTTTGTACCCTTATTTTTTTAGGTCTAATGTCACCCAAAAGGAACAAGTCCAAGAAATTAATCTCAGTTACAGGATCAGAAAATGTAAATCTCAAGGAAACATTGCTATAGTTCACATAGTTGACGAAGGGGGTTATATTGGAGATGTCACCCTACGAAATCATGATGACGTCATCCACATTATACTATTTTCATTTGTAAAATGAAAAATTGAAACAAGTATATTGAAAGTAATACAATGGACTGCCAACTTTTTAAATAATAAACTTTTGGAAACAGGTTGAATGATTTTGCAATTGTGCTACCATGTAAATTAAATACACTGTCAATTCTGGGGGCAAGAAAAAGTTCTGGACTACTCTATTGCAGCTGTAATATTATCACATTTATTGTTTGAATAAATTATTTGTACCATTTAAATATACAAAACGTTTGAAATATGCAATATTTTTTAATCATCATAAAGTTTTCTTTATTTACCTTCACTGATTGTAAATCTTGAAATTTGAGCTTCTTTGGATCTTGTAATCTTTCAACTATAGGTGTCTGTTGATACAGTTCATTAATCGGCGTGGGCAAGGACGTAGACGGAATTGTACACAGAATAACTCATACCCGTATATCGAAGATTACAATGAGAATATAAGATTTTCCTGCCACTCTCAACCCCTGTGCAGTTCCGATTCCTGGGATTGAATGGACATCGGTTTACACACATCTCATCCCACCAAGTAGTAAATGTCCTACCTGGTGGGAATCTGCTTGGATTAGCAGTGCGGACAAATGAAATAAAAGTTGGAATTTCTTTTTTGTTGAGGATGAATCTCAAGGAACCATTGACGACTGAGTCATTGACTTGGTCGAAATGTTTGGAAACTGGAATCTGCTGTGTGGATCCAAATCCTATCCGGCATTTGGGTTATGCGAACTTTAGTTCCAAACAAATAATGTCATTTTTAGACCCATGAATAAGGATGACATTTGCTTTGGATGTTGTGATAAGTTGTTGGATCTGTTTTATCCATTGAGGGCTGTAGTCATTCATGCTGGGAACACTCTCTATAAATTCAATGCAAGATCCACTCTCCAAAATCATATTCTTAATTAATTTGATGGCATTTATGCTCCTGTTATCATATGGATATATAATGCCTATCCATTTCCGGCCAAAGTATTTCAATAGAACAAATATTCCTGCATACAGAGGCTTTTCACTTGGTACCGTTGGATGGAAATGTGGAAAATATTGTTTGTTACTTTGCAGGTGATCTTGAGACATGAAACTGATCTGACAACGGAATAAAAATTGATTTAATGGAAGTAAGTTTAATCCACAACCTCCAGCCATATAATAGGATTTATTAATACATACAAAATAACAGGAAGCACCAATTAATTATAAACTATTATGGACCTTGTATTATAAATGTATATTACATTATCCTTTGCTTTATACTTCATCCTAAATGCACAGCACTATGCTGCTCCAGTTCTCACAATTGGCTGGCTGTCAGAAACAGTTAAACACACCGGCAGGAAGACAGAATAAACTTTTTACCACTTCTGTATTTTCTATTTTGGATAAACAGAATTGATTAAGTCCTGTATAGTATAATGAGGCGGTGGCAATGTAGCTGGTTACTAGATGACCAAGATATTCTTAGTGTCAGGATTTCAGGCTTTTCCTGGCTACCTTAAGTGTTTCACCTTAAGTGCTGTTTCACCATGCTTCTGTTTCCTGTCCTTCCTGCCTTAAAAGCATGGGCCGTATTCTAGGCCCTTCCTTGAGTACTTTGTCTCTGCTCAGCTCAGCTGCCTAATCATGTCATCTGTTCACCAAATGGCTCTGTGCTCCTGCTTGTAATTACATGCTTTGTTCCTTACTGATTTCTCTTCAGCAGTCATTGTGATTTCTAGGAGTCTTCCTACTTCCAGCTTGTACAGACTTCTGATTTCACGTAAGCATCATTTGCTGTTCTCTGTTGTGCTTATTTCAGTGCATTCTCCAGTACTATATGAACTATGTTATCTACCGCACTGTGTTGCTTAAATCTGGGACTTTGGTTATAAGTGAACTGTATTTCCAGAACTTAATCATTATCTGGCCACGCTCTATATGAACAGTGTTATCTACTGCACTGCATTGCTTAAAGGCCCTGTCTCACATAACGACGCATCAACGATAACGATGTGTAGAGATCGCTGGTGCGTCGTTTACACATCGCTGGTAAGATGTCAAGCAGGCATCTTACCAGCGATGTGCAAAACGACTTTAGCAACGATCCAGAGTAATACCGAGGTCGTTGTGAATTTTCACTCCACAGCGTTGCATTGAGATCGCTGCTCATTATCTTTGTCAAACACAACGATGTAGCATTCCCAGCGGGAGCGTAACGACGCAGGAATGACCCAGAGCAGTGTGTAACGATCAACGATCTCACAGCAGGGGCCAGATCGTTGTTGCGTGTCATACATAACGACATCGTTAGCGGGATCGCTGTTGTGTCACAAAATCTGTGACGTTACAACAATCTCGTTAACGATCTTGTTGTGTGAGACAGGGCTTTAAATCCAGGACTTTGATTACAAGTCAACTGTGTTTCTAGGACTTAACCATTAGTTGGCCACGCTTAATGTGAACCTTGTTTCAAAGACTTAATCCATTTAAATATTTAAGTCCCCCAAAAAAAAGGTTGAGAAAAGTATTATAGGAGTGATACCTTTATTGGCTAAGGCGGCCGTCACACGGTGAGATATCTTTAGCGATATTGTAAGCGATCACGTGCACGCGCAATCGCTTACAATATCGCTCACATCGCTGGTGAGCTGTCACACAGACAGACTCACCAGCGATGTGGAGCCGCGATCTCGCTGGTAACTATGGTACACATCGGGTAACTAGGCGCCGCGCGTCGCTTAGTTACCCGACGTGTACCATAGTTACCATCTCCCAGCATAGGCGCGGTCGCTGGGAGATGGATCATCGTGGTGTCATACACCACGATGATGCAGATCGTTGCATCGTTCATCGCTAGATCTGAGAACCGAACCTCAGATCAGCGATGTCACGATCAACCGATTTACCATCGTAAATCGCTTGATTACATGCAACGATATCTTGCCCGATATCGCTTAAGCGATCAAAAAGGAGATCGCTTAAACGATATCGGGCAAGATATCGTTCCGTGTGACGGCCCCCTAACAAGAAAAATTATATTTTGTAAGCTTTCAGAGCTCAAGGCTCCTTCATCAGACAAGATTTCTCTGGCTAACACGGTACCACAATATTATTTTGTATTGTACTATATAAAGATTTAATCCAGAATTGTACAAAATATTTGGATCGAACACCGGAGCTAGCATACGTCTTCTGGTTGAGTTGTGGCTATAAGCCTAGGTGACACCGCGTGTGTTTCACCCTAAGGAAAAAGATCTATTTGACTTACAGGTTATGGTCTTGGCACTAACGCTATGATTATGGCTTTGTGGAATGAACCGTATGCAAAATAATATGGTTAACCCTCTTTCGGGATGTTTATTAAAACAATTTAACACTTGATAAAATTCATCATAAAAATCATATAGGCCAAATTAGTATACAAAAGAATATTTAAGATAAAAATAATATAATATAAACTAAAATAAAATTAAAATTAAAATTCAGCCGCTTTTATACTAATAGCACCACCTATATAAAAGTGGCTGAGTTTTAATTTTAATTTCAATTTTATTTTAGTTTATATTATTTTATTTTTATCCTCAATATATCTTTTGTATACTAGTTTGGCCTATATGATTTATATGATGAATTTTATCAAGTGTTAAATTATTTTAATAAGCATCCTAAAAGAGGGTTAATCATATTATTTTGCATAGGGTTTATTCCACAAAGCCATAATCATAGAGTTAGCACTAAACCCATAACCTATAAACTAAATAGATTTTAATCCAGAATTGGCCTAGCACTCAATAGGACTTTGTATTTCCCGGCCACGCTTTTCTTCTTGTATTGTTTTGCTGTATTTGTTTTCTGTTGTGTACAATATACACTTGCAATAAAACCTGTCTGTTTGGTCATTGTCCTACAGTTTTAGATTCCTCAAGTTTCCTACAGGAAGCATTAAGCCCCCGTCACACATAACAAGATCGTTAGCGAGATCGTTGTAATGTCACAGGTTTTGTGATGTAACAGCGATCTCGCTAACGATCTTGCTACGAGTGGCACTTAGCAGAGATCAGGCCCATGCTGTGAGATTGCTGATCGTTACAAAGTGCTCTGGGTCATTTTTTGGTTGTTGTGTTCCCGCTGGGAACGCTGCATCGCTTTGTTTGAAAGGGACAGAGATTAACAATCTCAATACTACGCCCGAGAGTGACGATTCCCAATGACCTCTGTATCATTCCGGATCGTTGCTGAAGTCGCTGGTGAGATCTGACTGTGTGACATCTCCCCAGCGACACCAAAGTGACGTACCAGCGATCCTTACCAGGTCGTATCATTGTCGGGATCGCTGGTGCGTTGTTACGTTTGACGGGACCCTAACACTTGGCTTGTAATAAACACAACTTCAGTGAGCATTGTCCTTGTAACTAAAGGTCCTTTGGAAAAGTCAGATGTGTAGCCATATGGTGTACCGAGATTGCAGTCTTAGGGTGCGTTCACACACTCCGTATTTACTGAGTATTTTTACGCGAGTGCTTATGCAGTTTTTGTAGTCAAAACCAGGAGTGGAACAATCAGAGGAATAGTCTAATAGAAACAAGTGCTCCACTTCTGTATTTAATCACCCACTCCTGGTTTTAATTAGCTACTCCTGGTCTTGGCTACAAAAACTGCAAGAGCACCCGTGTAAAAATACGCAGCAAATACGCAATGTGTGAACTCACCCTTACCCAGGACCCTGCCACAAATAAAGTCCCCTGTATTATAAAGGACTCATGGTAGATGAAATGGTAATCTTTGGACAAATTTTGCATTAAGGATCAAGTGCTTTAAAGAGGTTCCTTTCCTAATAAAGTTCCACTACCTACCCTAATCTTGTAAGATTTAGTCTAAGAGGCTCCTATATTCCTGTGTTGATGTTCTGGCTGTGCTACTTCCGATTTGAGGGCTGGAAATGGACAAACTGAGCAGGGTGCGTCACTGGTGAGGGCAGGGCTGCCTCTCTGTGAGTGACAGCAGTCTGGGCACGCATGCCCAGATAACACTTTTTTCTCCTTTCAGCCTAGTTCACAGTTCAGTGCTGCAATGTGCCGATTTTTAGTTACTATATCACAGGACCAGATAAAAGCACCACACTGTAAGCAGGCTGAGCAGAATAAAGTGTGATCTGGGAATAGGTGTCCAGACAGCTGTCACTCAGAGAGGCAACCCCACCAGTGAAATGCCGTGCTCTGTTTGTCCAATACCGGCCCCCTCATCAGAAATATCCCAGCCAGAACATCAACAGAGGAATTTAGGAGCCGCAGAGAGATCAGCTTACCAGAGCAGTGCAGATAGTGGAAGTATTGTTAGGAAAGTGATAGTAAGGAAGGGTTAGGACAAATGAAAGGGGGTGAAATTATTAATGGAAAATATTTTAAGTTATAGATATGGCTGCATAATCCTTTTTTAAGCACTACTGTCCATGTATAACCCCTGCCATACATGTATAGAGACTGTTTTCTATCACTGTATGAAGAGCTGAGCCTGCTGTATGCAGTGTGAGTGCCAGCTATACCAGTATCTGACAACAACTAATGCAATCGGATATAGTTCCAATCACATTAGTGTAACCCCTTAAATATCATCGTCACCTTTGACAATGGCGTTTAGAAGACTTGAAAGAGAACCTGTCAGCTGCATGTTACTAAGTAATGTATGAACAGGGCCATATTGGCACTGTCTTATTGATTAAAATGATACCTGACATGAGGATATCAGTTTTGTAGATTTTCTTTAATCCTAGTTTGAAGTTTTCTTGTCTTCATATTTTCATGCATCGGGGCGAGACTGGTGGGTCTACAACTTTGTTTCGCTCCCTCCACTACCTCTGGGTGTTATTTCTTCTTTCTTATTTAAAGTTTGCTCTTGCACAGATATATCTCATGGTGGGTTTCTGGAAAATGGTGTTAAGGTACCTTTACATGTGCCGACTTTGTTATCAACATCGTTCAAAAGTGATGTTTTGAACGATGTTGAAACGACATTGTTATTGAGTCGTTGCGTGTAAACGAACGACATCGTTATTGAGTTGTTGCGTGTAAACGAACGATTCAACAACGATAGTTCTTCAACTCAAACAACCTGCTGCCTCGGTCTGTGTGAAGCGCCGAACGATCTCCCAGCGGCCCAGCCTGGGAGATGGTAACCATGGTACACATCGAGTTACTAAGCGCCGTGCGGCGCTTAGTAACTCGATGTGTACTTTGGATACCAGCGTTCTCGCTGGTCCGGATCGCTGGTGAGTCTGCCTGAGTGACAGCTCACCAGCTATCTGAACGATGTTGTTACGATCGCGCGTGCATGAGATCGCTAACAACATTGTTCACTAAATTGAACCGTGTGATGGTACCTTTAGTGGCATTGAGCAATCTGCGCATGCACCCCTGGCCCCATCTTCCTGAAGCCCACATGAGGTCGATTTGTGCAAGCTCCTCCCGCGGTTAGGATGGCAACAGTGCAAAATTTAAATATTGAAGAAGAAAAGACACTCAGAGGCAGCGGAGGGGCCAGAAGAGCTAAAGACCCTTCCACCAGTCCCACCCCACATGCCACCCTGATTCACCAAGATCTGAAGAGAAGAAAATGTCAAACACAAATTAAAGAAAATGCACAAAACAGATTTCTTTATCTCAGGTATCATTATAATCGGTATATTGGCGTCATTATGTCCCTGCCTGTACTTTACTTAGTAAAATGCTGCTGACAAGTCTTCTTTAACATGACAGCTGTAAATTCTGATGGCCTCAGGAACCAAGTGGGGCGAGATCGCAGCGTGTGAATCCATTGCCATGTCAACCGGAGTCTTTCTGAAGAGTCTTGTATCTACCCTGTGAGATCTCCTAAGAAGCTCAGCCATCAATGAATACACAAGTCACTGCTAGACTATGATATTGGAGTGTGTCGCATAGGTAATAAATTGATCACAGGTTCAATGCTCCCTAAGGAAACTATGTAAAACCATTAAAAAGTATAGAACAAAAAATGTAATAGCCTCTTTGCCCCAAATATAAATATGAACATGTACAAAACATTAACTAATGGTTAAAAAAATATGAAAGTATAAATCACCCTCTTTTCCTCAAATTTAAATTATGGAATGTTAATATATTTGGCATTGTCGCTTCTGTAATTGCTTGAACCAATAAAATATAAAAATGGTGAAGCTCTTATTGTATGAGAAACTCATATTTGTATCTATAAATATCTGAAATTGTTTTTAATGTATGGAACGTATCAACAATTTTCATCATATTTTGCTTGCTATAAAAAGTTTATAGAACTAGGAAAATTACTAAAAAATAATTAATTTGTATTTTTTATTAAATGAATTGGGGTAAAGGTTTTGTTTACCTGTGGATACCTATACATTCCAAATATATTGGCGTACTCCGTAGAGAATGCGGAAGACATTGCTTCAATGACGGCAGCAAGAACTCCATAGTTATCACAATTGTAATTTGGATATCGCTTAGTGATTCCTGAATAGATCAGAAGAGCGCCCTGTACAGTTCTGAAGAGACCAAGAGTCATAATTAGTAAGAGTCATACACATTAAAACCTGAAGTTACATTTGGCAATATTTTAGGGTTACTGTTGATTTCATCCACATCAAATACCAGACTTAAGAAGTTATAGAAATCTTCAAGTAGCATGCTGAAAATATTAAACAGCATGTCAGCTAAAATGGAACCAAAAAACTATATTTTTATACTTGCATTTATTAACAATTTGTAATTAGTGGGGAGAACAACCAAACATATACACTGTGTGCAGAATTATTAGGCAAATGAGTATTTTGATCACATGATACTTTTTATACAAGTTGTCCTACTCCAAGCTGTATAGGCTGAGAGCCAACTACCAATTAAGTAAATCAAGTGATGTACCTCTCTGTAATGAGGAGGGGTGTGGTGTAATGACATAAACACCCTATATAAGGTGTGATTAATTATTAGGCAACTTTCTTTCCTTTGGCAAAATGGGTTAGAAGAGAGATGTGACGGCTCTGAAAAGTCCAAAATTGTGAGATGTCTTGCAGAGGGATGCAGCAGTCTTGAAATTGCCAAACTTTTGAAGCGTGATCACTGAACAATCAAGCGTTTCATGGCAAATAGCCAACAGGGTTGCAAGAAGCGTGTTGGGTAAAAAAAGGTGCTAAATAACTGCCAATGAATTGAGGAAAATCAAGCGTGAAGCTGCCAAGATGCCATTTGCCACCAGTTTTGCCATATTTCAGAGCTGCAACATTACTGGAGTATCAAAAAGCACAAGGTGTGCCATACTCAGGGACATGGCCAAGGTAAGGAAGGCTAAAAAAAGGCCACCTTTGAACAAGAAACATAAGATAAAACGTCAAGACTGGGCCAAGAAATATCTTAAGACTGATTTTCAAAGGTTTTATGGACTGATGAAATGAGAGTGACTCTTGATGGGCCAGAGGCTGGATCAGTAAAGGGCAGAGAGCCCCACTCCGACTCAAATGTCAGAAAGGTGGAGATGGGGTACTGGTATGGGCTGGTATCATCAAAGATGAATTTGTGGGACCTTTTCGAGTTGAGGATGGAATGAAGCTCAACTCCCGGACCTACTGCCAGTTTCTGGAAGACAACTTCTTCAACAGTGGTACAGGAAGAAGTCAGTATCGTTCAAGAAAAACATGATTTTCATGCAGGACAATGCTACATCACATGCATCCAACTACTCCACAGCGTGGCTGGCCAGTAAAGGTCTAAAAGAAGAAAAAATAATGACATGACCTCCTCGTTCACCTGAGGTGAACCCCATAGAGAACCTGTGGTCCCTCCTAAAATGTGAGATCTACAGTTATGGAAAACAGTACACCTCTGGGAACAGTGTCTGGGAGGCTGTGGTGGCTGCTGCACGCAATGTTGATCATAAACAGATCAAACAACTGACAGAATCTATGGATGGAGGCTGCTGAGTGTCATCATAAAGAAAGGTGGCTATATTGGTTACTAATTTTTTGGGGTTTTGTTTTGGCATGTCAGAAATGTTTTTTATACATTTTGTGCAGTTATATTAGTTTACCTCGTGAAAATCAACAAGTGAGATGGGAATATATTTGGTTTTTATTACGTTGCCTAATAATTCTGCACAGTAATAGTTACCTGCACAGACAGATATATCCTCCTAAGATAGCCAAATCTAAAAGAACCCACTCCAACTTCCAAAAATATTAAGCTTTGATATTTGAGTCTTTTGGGTTGATTGAGAACATAGTTGTTGATCAATAATAAAAATAATTCTCTAAAATACAACTTGCCTAATAATTCTGCACACAGTGTACAATACCCAGAAATCAAATTTATTATAGTGCTAATTAGTACATCCGAAACAAGCCAATTTATGTATACATGGATTTTAGAATAAAGCTAGGCAGGGAGATTGGTGGGGGACCGACGCCCTAACATGAAGCCCTGCCTACCACCGGTGTTGGCACCCTATGGAGAGATGGAATATATAGGTGGTTCTCTTTATTGAGGGGATTTATGCATGTTTGTTTTTACTCAAAGATGTGTGGTTGTCCTGGTTTATCATACCCTGGCATTTCTATGGTTTTTTTAATTTGTAATTAGTGACATGACATACCAAGCCAGTCACAACCTGTCTCCTCCGTACATCTGTGACCTAGTCTCCCGGTCTCTGTCCGAACATCATGCTGCTCTCAGATGTGTCAGATTTCCTTTAAGTAATACTCAAAATATGTTATAATGGAGAAAAGAAAACCTGTAATACTGAGGTCAGGAAGTTCAAATTGAAAGATACATGTAATAATAATCCGGAATTTGGAAAAAGGTGAAAGTGGCACATTCCGACATTAAACAATGAGATTGCATTGAAGAAATAACTAAAACATGTGGCAGGGAGCAGGCCAGTAAGAGACGAGGGCTGTTTTATATTGTGCAGGCTTCAACCAGTAGTCACTGGGGTGGGACTAGGGTGGTTGAAGCATGCACATCGCGAAACGGCCTTTGTCTTTTATTGCCTTGCTTTACAGACAAAGTGTGCCACTTTTACCTTTTTATGAATTCTAGATTATACTTATGACTTTTACAAGAGGAAACCTCAGTTCCAAAGACGTCAGGAGATGTTCCCATACGATGATCCCGAGGCCCTTGCTTCATGTTTGATGTTTCAGGTAGTGATCTCCTAAACATTTGCATCACTATAGAATTAAACTATATGCTACATATGTAATGTTGGTGGCTGACTGACATAAACAATTTTGCAGCAATGATATAGGACATGGATTTTTAATAAAACAGAAGGAATGATTATTAGTCTTATCGGCTTAATAATGATATATAAGTGAGAAGAAAATTCTGAGTTTCAACAAGCCCATAGACTAATAGCATTGCATTTTTTATACACTTTAATTATTAATGCTAAATAAATAACATGGAACAAAAATAAGATGGGTACCGTGAACTCTACCTTGAAATGTTTTGATTTGTCTTTTCAGTCTATCAGTCTAAGAAGTACAACTTCAGAAGCACAGATTTCATATACACATATATACTGTATATGTATATATATATATATAACAAAATTGGCCTTCTCACCCCTGTTGGGTGGTTATTTGTCCTACCTCACTCTTTGGTCCTCTACCAGAGGAATGCTGAGAGTTTGAGGGTTGTGCACAGGATCTTAGTTGTTCCCAGCACTGCACTTCTTGGGACAGAGTTCAGATGTTGCTCCTGGGATCTGTTGCGGCCATTTTTGCAACTTCAGGGTCACTGCTCTGAGTGCTCCTATCACCACTGGAATCACTGTTGCCTTCACCTTTCACATCTTCTTCAGTTGTTCTGGTATTTCTTCAGCTTCTCATATTCCTTCTTTCTAATATAACTGTCATTTGGCACTGCCACATCTATTATCATTGTTGTCTTCTGCTCCTTGTCTTCATTCATTATATTTAGTTGGTCAGCCAACACCTGCTTATCTGTCTGGATCTTGATGTGCTACAGGATTTTAGCCCCTTCATTCGCCACCACTTTTTTCTGGAGTTTCCCACCTGTCTTAGCCCATGTGCTGTACAGATGTCCCTGTATACAGTTCCCGCTACTTGGTTGTGGCGTTCAGTGTACACTGTTCCTGCATTTTGCATCCTGGCACTATTTTTCAGACTGTTTTCAAGATTTCTTTACATAGTCTGTACCTTGGTTCGTGTCTTGTGTGGTAGACCCCTGCTTCTATGGATCTTGTACTCAGCGCCTGCTTTTGGGCCACTTTGATTAGTTCCTCTGTACTGTCTTGTAGTCCAGCTTTCTTTTACACCTGTACAACATATGGGCTAAGTCCCCCTAAGGCCAAGTTGTATACCCCCAAAAAAGTGGGGAGAATGAAAGGGCTAAAATCCTGTAGCACTTCAAGGCGGACATTGACAAGACAAGAGAACCTGGGTCTGATTGATATATATATATATATATATATATATATATATTTACATCTATCTATCTATCTATCTATCTATCTATCTATCTATCTATCTATCTATCTAAAGAAATAGAAAAACAGAACCGCACAGGTATACTTAGCAACATGGTGCAGTCAGTCCTGAAAACCACAGTGTCCAACTGTGGGATAAATCCAAAAAGCAGAAATCCAGGCAGCACATAGATTGAATGCAAAAAACAAGCTTTAATGAGCCCAAACAGTGGCACAAGTACTTGAAAAAGGTGACTGTGTCACCGAAACGTTGTGCCACTATTTGGGCTCAATAGAGCCTGTTTTTTGCATTCAATTTGTGTGCTGCCTGGATTTTTGCTTTTTTTATCTATCTATCTATCTATCTATCTATCTATCTATCTATCTATCTATCTGTCTGTCTGTCTATCTATCTATCTATCTATCATATGAAAGTATGTTTAATTACAGAATTGATTAGAATTGTATAAAACATATGGGATTTGCAGAAATCACTTGAAAGATAAAGGGCATGGCTACGTATGCTGCAAAATACACAACATAATTAAAGTTAAGTATATAAAAGTTGAGTATATAAACAATGCAATAAAGTATTAAATGTATATAATATATTAACCCCTCAAAGATTCACATATGTGCTGCATGTTAAGGAATACACAAAGTCATGCGGCCACACGTGATAAGATGCAATAGAAAACTGAGGATGAGATTATGTACATAAAAAGCACAATGTAGCATGAATTGATAGAACGCAGCCTGTGAATCATGCATGAAAGAGTTATGGTGTTCACAACGCGCTTGGTGCAAAGTCAGGTATATTAGGAATAATGTCAACCTATAATACAACAGGACCGCATAAAGAAACACTAGTTGAAATAGTGCAAATACTAAGCACATGTGACTGGCAAAATGCTAGAGGCAGATCAAAACAAGAACTATACCTTCTATGTGTGCTGCTGATGTAACTGCACTCTCTCCACCCCGACGCACGTTTCGCAAATATTTATATATAGTGTATGAACCATAAAGTAAAAAAAAAATAACAGTTAATGCTAACCTTATTTGCCATGGCTGAAGATGTGGAGGGCTTGAAAAATTACAGCCTATTGTTTTATAGTAAATGTGTATGTCAATTAGCCCCCCAATAATAACATCTCCGCTCATGTAAAATGCTCTTTGAGGGTATGGTGTCCCCGGTCTGCAGCCAAACCCTGGGGTCTGACAGACGCCTTCACAGAATAGTAACAGAATGATCGTATTCCATAAAATATGTTCCATGCTGAAGGTTTTTTTTTATCCAAAGAAGGAATTGTACATAAAGACCCTTCTAAAACTTCAGACATAGATTATAATAATGACAAGGCAATTACAGAAAGGGGGAGAACAATAAAAGTTATGATATGAGATACCAAGCTGGATCAGAAAGTCTTCCAGTCTCATTCTCCACATGACAAAAAAACAGACAGCAGCAATGATTAAGATATCATGATGAAGCTGTAACAAATATATTCTAAATGCCCCATTTATACCATAACACTGGAATAAGGTATTTGTCCTATGGGAAAAAAAATGATTGTATACAATTAAGTAATTGTCACCATCCAAAGAATTGATCATAGTCTAACAATGTAATTAATAGTTGGACTTGTAGGCTGGATCCCAAGGACATTTCTGGTGTACAATTATCTTGATTTAACAGAATCGTTGAAAGAAAAGTAATAATAACGTCACACACAATGACAAAAATAGTAGGAATTTGGTAATTTATGTTCTTACCATGTTAGCAATTTTATAAATGTAAGGTCTAGCAAATCTGTAAAAATAATTAATATTCTTGCTCCACATTGACCGTTGAAGAGAAGACATCAATAGTCTTCAGTGCATCGGGCAGATATACGTATCAGCCGACTGAGATGTAGTAATAGTTGTCAATGTGTGAGCAATGTCTTAAGGTAGATATAACAACACAGTCCCATTTTTTTATCACTTTAATCATGTTCTAGATATTCTGCCTCATACTCCCCTCACTATCTCCCTCAGTCCCAATCTCATATGAGCTTGGAGCACAGAACGCCTGCTGCTCACAGTTGTTCTCTCAGGGACTAGAACATTTTGTCAATCTAGAACAGATGTGGGAAAAGCCCAGATTGAGACAGCCAAAGGGCTGACACCAGTGTCCCACAAGCCGCACCATGTGTGTCCACCCGCTGCCGCCAGCCAATGATATCACCACAATCTGTATCCTAAACACAGCCCCAGTAGACAGAAAAAGGCCGTACACAGCCCCCAGCACTAAGCAGGAGGCTGCACAAAGCCCCTGTTATACAGCAGGAGGCAGCACACAGTCATCAGTATACAACAAGAGGCCACACACAGCCCCCAGTGTTAGAGCAGGCGGCTGCACATAGTCCCCACTATACAGCAGGAGACCCTACACAGCCCCCAGTATACAGCAAGAGGCCACACACAGCCCCCAGTATACAGCAGGATATCATATAGCCCCTGCATTATATTCTACACCTGTGCCTCACATAGCCCCTGTATTAGAGCATGTGCCTCGATATCTCCTGTATTAAGGCCTGTGCCCACAAATAGCCCCTGTATAATAGCCTGTTCCCAAACATTGCCCCTGTAGTACAGCCTCTGCCCCACATAGCCCCTGTCTTACACTCGCAGTCTGTGTATCTCAGCAGAGATAAGCAAGACTTTGTTAACCTATTCCATTCAGTTAAAGCTTAGAATAGTTAGTTACCATCCTAGGCAATGCTGGGGACTACAGCTAGTGCATTTATACAATTAAGGTTGGACTGTAAAACCGATAGCACACAAAACCCACAACAGTCCACATACATCACCATTAATTAATGCATGGTGCGAAAACATTTTTGTTTTACTTAGTCATTTATCATGAAGTAAAAACACTTTTTTTAAACAAAAATATGACAAATTAGATAAAATTCATTGCTATCTGCAAAGCAGGTCAGAAAAAAATAGAGCGGAGATGCCCATGCTCAACCTCTGCTCCATGCACATAGGACTCTTCACAGGGACTGGTGGGGGTCCCTTAACTGATCAATAGGAAATAACTTAGACGTGGCATAATTCCTTTTAAGTGGCGACCATTGATTCATGGGAGGAACTAACACTGAGCCTCTCAGATTAAAAAGGTGGTTCGAAACCAAATTTAAATTTCATTCTTAATGTCTGTCTCTGCAATTTAATAAATCACTTTTATAAAATACTTTTCTTTTAAATTCTCTACCATTCCCTCTCTTCTGTAACTCCCTGGATTATTTCTTTTATTATTATTTCCATTCCAAAGATGTTTTTAGAATTCACAGTTCATGCTGTAATGTTATCAGAGGGCAGAGGTTGCTGTCACGGCCACAGCTGCTTTCTCCACCCTGAAACGAAGTGTCATCAGTGATGTCCATTTCTGAGGCTGGGTTAGCATGCCCAGTTGTCAATTCAACAAATGGGTAGTCATCTCTTAAGCCCCGGCACGTTGCATGAAGATGAGGGTCCTGGCTAATGGGTGGACTTGTTCTACGGGGGGTGTTATACATTTTCAAGTTGCATGATGCAGATGGCTTTGGCTGGCCAAGACCAGATGTTATATGACTAAGTGTGGTAGACCACCAGTTCTTTAAAAATAGTGTTTTACTGAACAACCACTTGATTCCTACTGGGCGGAGAACTGTAACCGAGAAGAATTCCATGAATACTTATGCCATTCCTAAGGAGACCGTTCATGGGTGACTGACTGTCACTGTCACTGAAGACTATAGAAATGAGACAAATGCGCAATAGGATCTTATCTTTATTATATAGAGGTATATGTATGGCGACAAGGGCTTGTTCACCTGATCTGGTTGTGTAACCCACAACCAGTATGAACGCTTAGTCAGTAGCTGCTGCTGGATCCACACATCCACGGGTCACCGCGGTCAGAAATCAGCATATAAGGACGAAGTGTCGTACGATCCGCGCTGCTACCAAACGAAGACCAGGATTCCCTGAGGAAGGAGCTGGGAGATAGCTCCGAAACGCGTCGGATTAAAGAGCTACTTCAACCAGACGATCCATTGTCCTGGTCTTCCTTTGGTAGCAGCGCGGATCGTACGACACTTCGTCCTTATATGCTGACTGTCACTGAAGAATCTGTTATTCTTTTTGGACTTGACAGAAGTTTCTTGGATTTGATACCCCTGAACTGATTGTGTAGTACCGTAAGTCCTGAGCTCGGGCCCCGCGCGTGAATTTCTGGTGGGAAGTGTGCACAGGTTCTTTTTGTTGCTTGGCACCAAACAAGTTTAGCAGGTTGCAGCCAATTATACAGAACTGTACTGAACTTCTGCAAGATTGCAATTATACAGATAATTTGGCCCTGGGTGGCTTACGTTTGTGTATGTGTGTGGGTAGGAAGCAGAGAATAGAAATATGGCCAAGATTGTTAGTCATTGTGTTGGTACAGCGACATGTCCTGCTGTCCACTTATTAATATACACTTTCCTCTTAGAATATACATTTTCGCAAGTATTATTTGGGTTTTCTGTTGGGTTAATTGTTGTAGAAGTCTCCTGATACATTAGAAGGTGTCACTGGGGCAGCACATTGATCTCGGTCACTCTGCCTGAGTGTATGTATATTTTCTTCTGGTGTGATATTCTGGGTTGCTTTATGCATATCCTTGTTGTTTATAAAGAAAAAGACTTTAGTCTCCGTAATTATTTGGCTTTGAAAGGAGTTGAAAGGGTAGGTTCAAAATAGTCAAATTGTGTACACACGTGCTGCAAAATCAATCTAGTAAATGCACATGTTAAAAGTAAATAAACCAAGTCACCTAGTCAGAAGAAGTTACTGTACCTCAAGTTCCTGTTACAAGTAATATTAATGCCCCCTGAGGGGCTTTTTGCATTAGTTCATCAGAGAGGGTCATAGTCATATCAAAAAGGTCAGATTATAAATAGGTAAAGATATCCAATTAAATGTGTCTCCCAAATGCATGCAAATGGAGTCAGATACTTCCTGGTATTTCATGTCCTATCAGGTGGCCAGATCTAATAAATGTTTGATGGCTTCCAGGGCCAATAGGAACTGAGCAGACCTAACAGTCATAATCATACAATAAAAGCTGAGATTTCCATATAAATAACACTGAATACATTCTCAGATAATAGAAGGAGAAAACTAGAATGAAAGCCACTCAAGATGTCATAGAAGTACATCATAGATGGGGTTTCCTTTTCAGTACTCTCCAGAGATTTGGCTTTTCTGGACAAATGTATAATTGTATTAAATCCCTATATTCGGCCCCTTCTGCTAGAGTCTTGACAAATAATTATTTGTCTTCTCTATTTAGACTTTGTAATGGTACTAGGCAGGGCTGTCCCCTTTCCCCAATATTGTTAATTTTTTTTGAGAACCCCTGATAGAGAAAATTCGTACTGATGTACTTATTAAGTAATGAATGATCGACAGCACGAGACCTCTCTTTTGCAGACAATCTTCTTGTCTTAGGGTCTTAGGGTCCTTTCACATCAGCGTTTTACGCTGATCGCAGCAGTTGCGGTGAAAAAACACAACTGCTGCGATTACCGCATAACGGCCGTGATCGCGGCACACTTGCGGCAAGCCCCATACAATGTCTATGGGCTTGCAGCAGGTGCGGCAAGTGCGGTATCGGCATACCGCGTTTTTTTTCGCGGCCGCACTGCAGCAAGTGCCGAAACCGCACTTGCCGCACTGCCGCACACTTACCGCAAGCTCCATATACATTGTTATGCCGTTATGCGGTAATCGCGGCAGTTGCAGTTTTTTCACCGCAACTACCGAGATCAGCTGTGAAAGCACCCTTACTTAGGCAGCTGACGGTGACAGCTCGCAGATGTTTCGCTTTCATAAAAATAATGTGAAGCCCATGCGTTTTTATTAAATTAATAATTTAGTTTACACCCTATAACGCCAGGTTGGTTGCCATACACTAATGTGTATGGCAACCAAGCAGAATTACTGTCCAGATTTAGGAAATCCAGTCTGACTACAACAGCCAATCACAGAGGTTCTCACAGAGTGTAAGCCTCTGTGATTGGCTGTTTGGCTGACAGTGTAGTGAATATTCAAGTAGCTTAATAGGCGTCCCCAGAAGTAGAAGCAGAGGGCCAGGAGACAGAGCAGGGAGGGTGGTAAATCTATTCTTGCACCTATATGTGTCTTTCTATGGATCCTATCATCTATTGTAAACGCAATGTAATGCAATGCTGCAGAATTGCACAAATCTGGAGCATTGCGTTATATTGCGTTTCTGTTGAACTGCACTAAAAAACGTTGCAGACCGCGTTTGGCATTGTGCTATGAAAAATGCATTGCTCTAATGCAAGCCTTTTTTCGGAAAAAAAAGGCTAGCGTTAGTATGCATTTTTATAATGGTAGTCTATGGGTGTGCTAACACATTGTGCTACAATGCGTTTTTGAGCAGAAAGCGCATGTGTTCAAATGCAAGAAACACTACATGTGAAAAGGGCCTTAGATATATGTTTGTGTTCATGAGCCTTAAGTGGGTAACAAAATTTAATAGACATCAAGCAAATTCATTTATTTGAAATTAAATATCATTTTAATTTTTATCGTTATTGAAAACAATAGTACAAAATGTCTAATTCGTGTAGTAATAATTAGAAAAAAAATCACTTATTCTTAAAAAAATCAAGTTACTTGTTTCCTTTTAAGACTAAGTTTTTCTTGTTTTTATGCGGTTTTACTAAAATTATGTAACACTTTGGTGCAAATATAGAACATAACATCCCAGAACTGGAGGCTAAGATGGCGAATACCTCAACAGCCACCGTGGACGTCCCTTTGGCACTAAGATAAGTTGGAATGAAGAAAACCCAAACACTAAAGAAAACCAACATACTGAAAGTAATTAATTTAGCATCGTTAAAAGTGTCGGGTAGTTTTCTTGCAAAAAAGGCGACAATAAAACAAATTGAGGCCAAAATACACAAATAGCCCAAAATGATATAGAAAGCGATGGCCGATTCCTTATCACACTCCACTATGATTCTCGCCACTTCTGACTGCTTGTTATAATAGGTGGAAGGGGGTGTTACAAAAAGCCATGTAATACATATAAGAACCTGTATGAATGAGCAGGTGAAGACAATGTATTTGGGAACTTTGGCCCCCACCCACCTCCGTAGGTTTTTCCCTGGTTTGGTGGCGTTGAACGCTATCACCACAATCAATGTTTTAGCTAGAAGTGATGATACAGAGATAGCGAAGGTGATTCCAAAAATTGCTTGTCGCAAAAAACACGTGGCTCTATTGGGACATTCAATAAAAATAAGACAACAGACGCAGGATAGCATGAGTGATAATAATATCATGTAGCTGAGGTCCCGATTGTTGGCCTTGACAATTGGAGTTTCTTGATTCTTAATAAATATCCCAAGAACCACAGCAATAATAACAGAGAATAAGATAGCCATAAAAGTCAGGACTATTCCGATTGGATCGTCATAAGACAAGAATGTTACAACTTTTGGAATGCAAGCAGTGCTTTCTTCATTAGGCCATTGGTCTTCAGGGCAGTCGGTACATATAGCAGCATCTGGAAAATATGTAAGAATATTTTAGAAGATATGTAATACTACAAAAAAATGGCGTTTAGAATAGAAAGATTCAAGTAAAATGAAAATATGTTGTATAAAAAAGGTCATAAGTGAGAAAGCGTTAAAACAATTTCAATAACGTTTGTGCTTGATTCACATTAGTTTTTTTTGTTCAATCCAATTTTTGAAAAAAGTTAAATCACTAGATCAATGACTCAGACATAGTCAAAGAAAAGTCTTCCGCCATTTGTCAATCAGTTTACATTTTAAGTTTGTCTACTCAAAAAGGAAACCTCAAAAATACTCAGTGCTAGCAAAACTGTTTGAAAGATTGATAAAGACCTCACTGTAGGTCGAAGCGTCGCTGATATGAGAGATATAGAGAGGATTGAAGTTCATCAACTGGTGAGGTGCTGTCCTTTATTTTCTTAGGAGTTATGGTCCGGGTGAATCTCCCTGTAGTGACTTTCACCTTACAGAGCGGGTAAGAAGATAAAACCCAATTTTATCCACTGGTGCTGTGTCCCTTGTGTGTATGATGTGGATCCCTGTCCTTCTTCCCTTATATAGTGACCTGGACATAAAATGTGGCCCCCTGGGTTCCTTATATCAAGATAGAGTGTTTACAAGTGTCAACAAGCTATGTTAAAATGTTGATTGATATCAATGGAAGAAAAAAGATAATAATCTTGTAGTTGTGATACCTTTTAATGGCTAACAAAAATAAAATAAGTGATGTTACAAGGTGAGCTTTCTAGACACCTAAGGTCTCTTCATCAGGCAAGGTATGACAAGATATTCAGAGAAACACAAATATATACACAACCAGAGCAGACACAAGGTATAATAAATGGACATTCAAATAAGTAAACAAAACAAAGCTTGGAGAGGATCCAGGCTTAGTGATGTCAAAGTTTTTATGACCCTAATTTATATGTAAACCTGGTGTTTTCAGTGTCTCTGAAAAACATTCTTCAGATGTGATAATGAACCATAAATCCGTTAGATAGGCTTAGCCCTTTCTGGATACAATTATAAGTTGTAGTGAACTTGGGTTCACAGACCTTTCGAAGTTTCTGTGATTTGAAATTCCCACACAATATGGCAACTTACATATTTTCAATGTTATGTCCTGGACCGCAAATAATGTTTGGCTACTGGTAAATGGATTTTTTTTTGTCTGTAATTGTGTGATGATGAAACCTCATCCTTACTCTTAGCCTGTCTCCGCAACATAAAAAGCCCCCACAGGACATATAGTGCACACAATTAAATACACAACATTGGAAGAGGAGCATGTGAATGTCCCAGGAATCTTATAATCCTGCTGTGTGTTGGGGATCTGTATCCTGTCTTTGGTTTCTATGTGAGCACAGGTCTTGCAGCTCTTCATATTGCATGGATAAGGACCTCTTGGTGTATCTGAGGGCATCGAACTTCAGACCGTGATGTTTCTTAAATTGGGAGGCTGCCTGTAGCACAGCAAGGGAGGGTCTTTGAATATTATTTGTAGGCTGCATTCACACATTGCATATTTTGCCGCGCTTTTTTACACGCGCTTTTCAAAATACGCAATGTGCCTTTTGTCTGCTAGCACAGTGAATGTGAAATTCACTTTGCAGTGCAGACATTGCGCAAAAATACGCACTGCTCCTGCGTATTCTCCCTGAGATGTCACAGAGGGGAGGAAGAATCCTGCTTCCTCCTCCCCTCTGTGACAGTTGTGGCCGCCCATTAGATTTCACAGTGTATTAATATACACTGTGAAATCTAAATTAAACAAAAGCAAGTGAATGAAAAATAAAAAAGAATGAATACTTCACCTCTCCGACACCTTTTCCTGCTGTCTGGTCTCCGGTTCCAAGTGAGATATCTTCTGACAGGACCTGTGGTGACGTCAGAGGGGCATTCCCGGGCACTCGCGGTCATGTGATACATATCACATGACCGCGAGCAGCCAATCAGCACTGGGAACGCCCGGGAACGCCCCTCTGACGTCACCACAGGTCCTGGCAGAAGACATCTCACTTGGAACCGGAGACCGAACAGCGGGAGAAGGCGTCGGACAGGTGAAGTATTCATTGTTTTCTATTTTTTATACACTTGCTTTTGCTGTGAAATCTAATGGGGCTGTCACAGAGGGGAGGAGGAAGCAGGATTCTTCCTCCCTTCTATGACATCATTGCGCTTTCTGGAGTAAAGAAAGCGCAGTGTGTGAAAGCCCCTGCGTATTTTGTTGCTCTTTTTTGCGCGGCCGAAAAACGTAGCAAAAAGCGCAGCAAAATACGCAAACGTGTGTACGCAGCCTAAGTCGGTCATCCTTGTGTAGGATATGGTGAAGTTTCCTGGCAGTTTTCCTTGGTACCTCAAGCTGTGGGTTGTAGGTCACCACCAGAGGAACACAATGGTTTTCTTCTTTTTCTCTCTATTGGAGTGCTTGACTTCTAGGGATCCTTGTGGCCTTAATGATCTGATCATTAATGGAGGTGGGGTGGTAGCCTTGATTTACAAATGTCTTTAACATCGCTAAGCCTGGATCCTCTCCAGGCTTTGTTTTGTTTATTTATTTGAATGTCCATTTATCATACCTTGCGTCTTCTCTGGTTGTGTATATATTTGTGTTTCTTTAAAGGGAACCTGTCACCTGGTTTTTGCCATCCCATCTGAGAGCAGCATAATGTAGAGACCCTGATTTCAGTGGTGTCATTTACTGAGCTGCTTGCTGTGATTTTCATAAAATTACTGTTTTCTCTGTTGCAGATTTAGCAGTCTGTGAATATACCAGTCCACTTGGCAGCAGGCCAAGAGGACTGCTAATGATAAAATCACTGTTTAAACAGCTGGAGATTATCAAAACTACACTGAGCAGCTCAGTAAGTGACACATCGCTGGAATCAGGATCTCAGGTCCTATATTATGCTATTCTCAGATTAGGTTGCAAAAACCTGGTGACAGGTTCTCTTTAAATATTTTGTCATACCATGCCTGATGAAGAGAGACCCGAGACGTCTCAAATTTTGCCTTGTAACATTACTTATTGTATTTTTGTTAGCCATTAAAAGGTATCACAATTACAAGATTATTATCTTGTTTCTCCCTCTGAGAGCAATCAACATTTATTCAGCTGGCGAACACAGTACCAAAACATTTTTTCTTCTAAGCTAGCTATGTTAAAAATGCCACTATTATCTTGCCTTGCGGAAGTATAGCTCTCTCGTAGGAGCTCACCCTGAGATACTGTTACTCTTAACATGATTTCCCTACACTACAGTAGGGTTCCGGCAATGTGACATCAAAGTTCCGGCATTGTGATATCATCACAATTGGACTCTAATGTCCTGTGCGTTTGATGACAGCACGTTGGCAGATAGACCTGCTGAGCAGATGAACAGTGCACACACACTCACACAATCTCCCTGTTTGGGTGCCATCAGAAGTCACAGCTACACCAGTATTCTTAGCTTGAGAGCATGTGTGGTATCCAGTGATTCTGGCAATGTTGTTTCCTCCATCACCAGTTTGGATTCAGAAACTCCCATATTGACATCTTGTAGAAATAAATCATGTGAAAAGACTTGATCAGCCATGATCAAAATAATTATTGGGGTTGCCTGGTCTTAGGTTACAAGTCTACAGTCGGGACTGGGAGCAGGCAGTCATGTTATCACAAGTATGTGATTTGCATACTTCCAGTCAGATTCTGATTTGACCCGTCTAGCATCGATCAATACACTTTCATTGATCAATGTCATGCCCATCTAATCAACACATGACCACATGTATGCAGGTCACAATACTTACGGTCATGTGCCTGCCATTCCCATCTCCAGCACCAGAGAATCCTCACTGCAAGTTCTGAGAATTCCCAACTCTGCAGTCACAGGCTGAACTTGAAGACTAAGGATTGACAACCCCTATAATTTAAACACTAGTTGACAGTAAAAAAGGAGTGAATGGTAACCATAAACAGGATAATAACAATCCATCAATCTATCAAAAAACATAGTAAAAAATATATAAAAAAACATTATTGGTCATAGCTTAGTTTTGAATGTCTTTACCTGTTTGGTTAGAAGTTTGTCCTCCTGGACAGGGTACACAATCATAACAGCACCCTGGTTGCCCTTCCCTCACTGATTTTCGGTTTCCGGGCTGGCAGCTCTCACTACACATAGATTTTGGAGTCTATAGAAAGACATTTTGTGGAGATTAATTACCGTATATACTCGTGTATAAGCCGACCCGTGTATAAGCCGACCCCCCTACTTTTGCCCCCAAAACCTGGGAAAATTTATTGACTCGTGTATAAGCCGAGGGTGGACCCCAGCACAGGTATACAGCCCCCATCAGTGTGGTATACAGCAGCCTCCCCAGTGGTATATACAGGCCCCAGCAGTGTTACAGCAGCAGCCCCAGTGGTATATACAGCAGCAGCCCCAGTGGTAGTATACACGCAGCCCCAGTAGTATATACAGCCCCAGTGGTAGTATACACGCAGCCCCAGTAGTATATACAGCCCCAGTGGTAGTATACAGCCCCAGTGGTAGTATACAGCCCAGTGGTAGTATACAGCAGCCCCAGTAGTAGTATACAGCCCCAGTGGTAGTATACAGCAGCCCCAGTGGTATATTCAGCCCCAGTGGTAGTATACAGCAGCCCCAGTGGTATATACAGCCCCAGTGGTAGTATACAGCCCCAGTGGTAGTATACAGCAGCCCCAGTAGTAGTATACAGCCCCAGTGGTAGTATACAGCAGCCCCAGTGGTATATTCAGCCCCAGTGGTAGTATACAGCCCCAGTGGTAGTATACAGCAGCCCCAGTAGTAGTATACAGCCCCAGTGGTAGTATACAGCAGCCCCAGTGGTATATTCAGCCCCAGTGGTAGTATACAGCAGCCCCAGTGGTATATACAGCCCCAGTGGTAGTATACAGCCCCAGTGGTAGTATACAGCAGCCCCAGTAGTAGTATACAGCCCCAGTGGTAGTATACAGCAGCCCCAGTGGTATATTCAGCCCCAGTGGTAGTATACAGCAGCCCCAGTGGTATATACAGCCCCAGTGGTAGTATACACGCAGCCCCAGTAGTATATACAGCCCAGTGGTAGTATACAGCCCCAGTGGTAGTATACAGCAGCCCCAGTAGTAGTATACAGCCCCAGTGGTAGTATACAGCCCCAGTGGTAGTATACAGCAGCCCCAGTGGTATATTCAGCCCCAGTGGTAGTATACAGCCCCAGTGGTAGTATACAGCCCCAGTGGTAGTATATAGCCCCAGTGGTAGTATACACACAGCCCCAGTGGTAGTATACAGCAGCCCCAGTGGTATATTCTGCCCCAGTGGTAGTATACAGCCCCAGTGGTAGTATATAGCCCAGTGGTAGTATACACACAGCCCCAGTGGTAGTATACAGCCCCAGTGGTAGTATACAGCCCCAGTGGTAGTATATAGCCCCAGTGGTAGTATACAGGGCCCCAGCAGGGCCCCCCTCATAATTTGGCGCCCCCACCTCCCTTTCTGGGCCCCCCCGCATGCAGCGCTGCGCATATACATTACCTGTCTAGCAGCTGTCACCCTCCGATGGCTGATCGCGGCTCCCGGCTCCGGGCTCCATCTTCCTCGCTGTCTTCCTGCTGTGTGACCGGGGCGCAGCGCGATGACGTCATCGCGACGCCAGCCGGTCACCTGACAATCAGGAAGACAGAGAGGAAGATGGAGCCCGGAGCCGGGAGCCGCGATCAGCCATCGGAGGGTGACAGCTGCTAGACAGGTAATGTATATGCGCAGCGCTGCATGCGGGGGGGCCCAGAAAGGGAGGTGGGGGCGCAAAACTTTTTAGGGGGCCGTATGACTCGCGTATAAGCCGAGGGGGGCACTTTTCAGCCCAATTTTTGGGCTGAAAAACTCGGCTTATACGCGAGTATATACGGTAAAAAGAAATACATTTGGAGAGTTTGTTTATATTTACAAGAGGAGATGAATTTGTCCCAGAAAGCACTATATTACTTGTAAGTTTGTCTTCTCTCGATATTAAAATTTAATGTGAAAATAGCCTTTCACAAGGGAAAATGCAATCCTAAAAATTAGTGATGAGCGAGCATGCTCGGCGCTACTCGTTACTGGCACGAGTATCCTGGTACTCGGGGTACTCGGCGAGCACCGAGTACCGCCGAGATGCTCGGACTCTTCACTAATAATTATTGCACATACACAGCTCCCTTCAGTGCACACAGTGTGCTGGCACCTCACAGAGAACAGATTGATTGTTAGGGTCCCTCTGGGGGGCACAGCAAGGTGTTGTATGCTGAGATGATTTGAAAAAGCCCCCCCTCCCGCCCTTTCCCAGAAACACTCGTTTTATAGCCGGAAGTCTGTGGGAGGAGCCTGTCACTAATTGCCTTACATTGGGCTCGGTGCTCGGGCCGAGTAAACGAGTATCTTGGGATGCTCGGCCAGAGCATCGAGCACCCGAGCATTTTAGTAC
Organism: Allobates femoralis; assembly: GCA_033576535.1. Classification (NCBI taxonomy): domain Eukaryota; kingdom Metazoa; phylum Chordata; class Amphibia; order Anura; family Aromobatidae; genus Allobates; species Allobates femoralis. The sequence continues at coordinate 157,134,155 of JARQOC010000008.1, forward strand.
TCGCTCATCTGTACTAAAAATCATTGTTGTCGCTTTAAAAAGTTTTTTCACATGATCACTGCATGACTCTTAAGTCTTCCTATGCCAATTTTGCAATTTCAACATGGAGAAACTTTACCCTTTAGACCTATTTTAACAGGACCTCACAAGTAAGTTAGTTCTTCTGCTTTGCTCAGATGAGGGGCAAAAAGCCCAAAACATGTGTAAGCAAATAAAGATTTTGGCTTGGCTGTTTGTGATAAACAAATACTAAAATATTCAGGTACCGAATACCATGAACTATTCCAATTGAGCAAGGAGTTTTCCAGCAAACACGTCCTCAGAAGTATATTAAAAGTCCATCTTTATTTGGTAAATCCTTAAAACCAAGGCATATTAAAAACAGAAACACCACATCACGGTATTAGGTATTAGGATATTGAGGATCTCCATTCCCTACACCAACCTTGGAACTTCTCCATGCCTAAATCTGGACAGTGTCTACTTTGTACATGACCTATTCCAGTATTCGTTTCAAAGAACGAACCCTAATGCAAGTCAATGGTGAACTGGAGCATTTTTCTGGGACATCTTCCAGGTAAAATGCCTGAGTTACCCATTGACTTGCATTCGGTTCGTTATTTGTGATGAATATTGGAATAGTTCATACAAATATCCTGAACCCGAATATTTCAGTATTCGCTCATCACTATTGACTGTATATCCAAAGTCATGTGGCAAGCTTTATAAAAATCAATATTTACTTTTAAAGGATTGGGAAAGCAAGGTGTGTTACAGTCCGCGCTGCCAATTCCCCACAAATCACCAGGAATCCAATTTGGATAGCAAAAGATCTTCTTTATTTCCTTTCCTACGCGTTTCGATGCCTCTTCTGGCACCTTCCTCAGGGAAATCCTTTGCCTTCAAACCAGTTGTTGGTCTCACAACTGGGCTAGGTGAGTGAACCTTGTTTTACCACCCACGTTTTGAGTGTCTTGAGTGATTGGGCACTATTGCACCTCTTGTTCTCCCACCTCTTGTCTTTTTAATATTTACTTTTAGGATTTTTATTTCCAACACGTTGTAAGGAGGTGGTTGAGCTGTTGCATCCACGAGGGGACACCAGAGTCCCTGCTCACTTGATATTGAAATCCTGATCTTGAGATGTGATCTCTGACATTTTGCAGCCTTTTCAAAGTTTTTCTGAGCACAATGGTTGTGCATTATAATGAAACTCTGCCACATTTACCATTTTTGCATGTTCTAATTTTTGAATATTTGGGATTTTCTCTTTTGGAATTGTCAACAATACTTAATAATGGAAAACCACTTTTAAATTTTCAGTGCCTAAAAAATAAGGGCGAGGAGGACTAGGATTACTTATCACTCCCACCAAGGTGTGATAATAAGCAGCTAAGGAGGGCTTAGAGTCTCACAGGGAACGCCCTGTGAGACTTATTCAGGGACAAGAAGTCGCACATGTGTAAGTGCATAATGTTGATTTTTGCAATGTTACAGAGCGTATTTTTTTTATAGAAAAGGACCACTAATAATAATATGTCATGGTGCAGGGACAGGTATGAATAGGGTTGGGGGTGATTTGGAGGGGTCAGGTTCCTCTTAAAGTTCATTTGAACACCTTTTATTTCTTTGGCGTGGCAGATAAAATGGACCTCTACTGTTGTTTTAGTCAGGAGAGTCCCTGAGGAGAAAGAGAGAAGTGTCAACATGAGCTGCGCCAATGGGTGGCGTAGCAGAGTTTAGCCCCACTTGTTAATTTACCAGACACTCTGGGTCCCCCCAGGATTAGAGTATGAGAAATGGGATATTAGCTCAGGACACAGGTGAGTGTATTTCCTCCTGCATTGATACTCGTCCCCTGTCTTAGTGGTTTTTCAGGAAGTAACTGACTCCTTTGGTACATGTGCACTGGACTTCAACATAGACTTGGCCAAACGGGTTATCACGGTGCTGGCAGTAAACCAACAATATCTAAAGGTTGCCCTAACTTTTCTTCAGAACAGATCTCCTTAATAGAAGCTGGGCTGAGGCCAGGAGAGACTAAATGAGTTTGCAGCGGATACGTCATGTTGAACTAGAGGTACCGAGTAAAGAACTGTTACAAAGAATGACTAATTCTGTATCTGCTTTCACCCTCCCCAAGTGCGACTGTGCTGAACTGTTGCACTGCGGAGCAGGCTGGGGTGTATGTTGAGAACCAAGGGTTGCTCCGCAACCGAGGTTCTGCCTTGCCTGTGACTACCAGGGTCCTGTACGGCCAGCTCCTCAACAAACGGAAGCAGCTGAAATAGCTGACAGTCTGTGACCACTGTGTCGGTGAAGGACAGCGCTGGGCCCAACAGGCAGGCAGGTAGGTAGCAACTACCTGCCGGTCAGTGCTTAGCCACTTTTTTTTCTTTTTTCCATATAGTCCTGGATATACCCTTTGAGTCTTTCTACTTTTCAGAAACTAATTTCTGAGAAAATCATTCCATAAGCAACGTCATATGAACCACATGCCAAATCTATTTTATTTAGAAATGCCTGGCCAGTTTAGGGATATGGTTGCTTCTGTCACAATATGTTCTAGGTAAAGACATGTTTTGTGTATTTTAGGCCCTTCAAATCATATATAATGAATATTGCTGTTATTAGGGGAGACTAACCTCTGTAAAGCTGCTCTCCCATATGATTGCATCCATGTCAATTCTGATTTCTTCTCCAGATGATTTGTGTACATTAAAATTCCCAACTTTTTGTGATTGTATTGTATAGTTTGGAAAGTAGACAGGATTATAAATATCATACCAAGTTGATATTTCATCATCACGAAAAAAAATGTTATCTCCTAATGTATTGGTGAAATTAACCTTCTTCAGAAATCTATGCAACTATTAGAAAATACAAAAAATGATAAATTACTGTAGATTCAAACTTTTTCATGAATATTATCCCACTCATCACTAACAAATGTCATCGAACAAGTGCCGTGACCTCACAACAAAAATCCTAGACTAGGATTTACCATGCGACTAGGTCCAAGATGTGTCTGTGCATGCAGAGAGATGTCCCACCCTTAAACGCAGACGGAAATCCTTGCCTAACCTGAATATGATTGGGATTTCAGGGCAGGGCAGTGGTAAAATAAAGTGGTGTACGGGGGACAGTGAGCAGCAAGAGCGAGCAGTGAGGTATTAGTTGTTTTAGATTTTTCTACATTTTATTATTTTCTGCTGTGTCCCTAGACCCCAGAGCATACTAAGGGACATTCAATTTGTAGAGAATAAATTTACTAAAAAATTAAATTTCCTGGTAAAACCAGAAGAATGAATCTTGTCACATCCACTCATCCCGCGCTCAGAGCTACGCTACTTTGAACTACACCGGTATACGCAGCACACCACTACAAATAAAGCAGAGCTGAGAGACTCAACCTCCCTGCACTCTCGCTCTTGCTTTTGTAGACTGTAAATCTCTTTAGTTTTGTGAAATAAAACCAGGACTGGAACGAAGGTAAAACTATGCAGTGGTGCAAGTTCACACTGGCCTCATAATGGAAAAAAACAACAAGGAAAACAACAAGTGAGGTAAAAATGATAACAGTAAAAATGCTAAAGTGCAAGAAAATTAATAGGGTAATCATATAAATGTGTAAGCTGTCCCACCAGCGACAAAGTGACCCCATCGGGACAGTCCCTACCTATCATAAGTACTAATACCTTGTCATCTGTCATCGACGTGAATTGACAAGGACAGGATCAAGCGGGACTGGGTCCCAACAGAGCACACCATACCATGGGACACTACACGTTATATCATGTTAAGCTCAAAGGTAGGCCACACCTATGTTTGCAACAAGTGAGCACATACCCTAAGATGATAAAAATAAAAATGCTAAAGTGCAAGGAAAGAAAAAGGCCAAATACATCCGTACTGCGGTTCTATGTTTAACATGGGGATGCATGGTCCCTGCGTTTGGCTGCATTCACATGCGTTTGCATGCATATTTTCTAAGTACCCTCCGAACGCAACGTGTAGCATTTTTTGTGTGCCTGAGGATGCTTGCTTCGTATGCAAGCATCCTGAAGCGCACAAACAATGCATGAAATTCAATAGAGCCACAGTGCCATCCGCATGTCCACCGCAGTCACCGCAGCGTTTTTAATTTTTTTTCTTACTGTCCTCCTCCAAGCACAATTTCTGTTCTGGGGTCTCTCTCTTTCTCTCTCTCTTTTTCTCCTCCCGACCGCTGTATAATGGGTTCCTATGGCCGTGAATATATTCCTATGGAGAATAATTCTGTCAACGCATGCAGATAATCAACACTGCGTTGACAGGATTAACAATACATTCCGCACTGCATTTGCGTCTGCGGACCATTCGCAGACATACCGAACACTAGTGTGAAACTAGCCTAAGCTGTCCCATCATTGAATATTGTTTCCCCATGAAACGCACAGGATGTAAGTCTCAGCGCAATGATGTCACTGCATTCATCTGCCTGTGTCCTGCTGCTTGACTCACTGGGGTAAGGTGAGACTATGATGTTTATTTTTTTTTGTTTCAAATTGTGTTATTTCCATAATACACGTGAGCCTCACAAAAATAGTGTTTGCTACTAATGGGGCTCCTATAAATAGGGGGCTACTAAGGAGGTCCCCCTTAAATAGTAGGGGCTGTTAAGGGGAGGCCATTATAATTAGGTGAGCTATCATAAAGTGTAGGGCTACTAAGGGGCCATGCCAGAGTGTGAGAGATACCAAGAGGGCCATGACACAGAATGAGGGCTACTAAGAGGTCCATGACTAAATATGGGATTACAGAGAGGACCATACCACAGAGGGCTAAGAGGGCCATCATACAGTGTGGGGCTTTTAATATGATTATAATACAGCATGGGGCTTACTAAAGGACCATGATACACACAGGGCTCTAATATCGTTATGATACAGGATGTGGGCTTCTAATATGGTGTTGATACAGTATGGGGGCCACTGAGGGTGTTCCATGAAGCATAGTCTAGTGACAACTATGTGGGCCATCATATGTTGTGAGAGCGAATGTGAGGGGGCCTAATATGTCACAGAAAAGGAGATGGCAGATGGTGCTGATAAGATTGTTTGTAGAATAGGGAGAAGAGGAGGAGCTAAGGTCCATAGCTCCTCCCTTCCCCCTCCCTTCTACATAGAACATTACAAGTACCAACTTCCATCTTCTATCTCAGTCATTTAACCCCTTCATGACCTTGCCATTTTTTGCAATTCTGACCAGTGTCCCTTTATGAGGTTATAACTCGGGAACGCTTCAACGGATCCTAGCGATTCTGAGATTGTTTTTTCGTGACATATTGGGCTTCATGATAGTATTAAATTTAGGTCGATAATTTTTGCGTTTATTTGTGAAAAAATCAAAAATATGGCAAAAATTTTGAAAATTTTGCAATTTTCAAATTTTGAATTTTTCTTCCGTAAACCAGAGAGTTATGTGACACAAAATAGTTATGAAATAATATTTCCCACATGTCTACTTTACATCAGCACAATTTTGGAAAAAAAAAAAAATTTGTTAGGAAGTTATAAGGGTTCAAAGTTCATGAGCAATTTTTCATTTCTCCACCAAAATTTACAAAACCATTTTTTTTAGTGACCACATCACATTTGAAGTCCCTTTGAGGGACGTACATGACAGAAAACACCCAATAGTGACACCATTCCAAAAACTGCACCTCTCAAGCTACTCAAAACTACATTCAAGAAGATTATTAACCCTTCAGGTGCTTCACAGGAACTAAGCAAGTTGGAAACAAAAAAATGGATATTTAAATTTTTCTAACACAAATGTTCTTTTATCCTCAATTTTTTCATTTTCACATGGGCAAAAAGATAAAATGGTCCTAAAATTTGTTGGGCAATTTCTCCTGGTATATCGATACCACATATGTGATCATAAACCACGGTTTGGGCTCACAGTAGGGCTCTGAAGGGAAAGAGAGCAATTTGACTTTTGGAGCTAATTTTCCATTCAAAAAGTGATATGGCGCTCCTTCACTTCTGAGCCCTGCCGCGCGTCAAAACAGTGGTTTATGACCACATATGAGGTATCGGTGTACTCAGGAGAAATTGCCCAACAAATTTTAAGATGAATTTTATCCTGTTACCCATGTGAAAATGAAAGAATTGAGGCTAAAAGAACATTTTTGTGAAAAAAAGTACTTTTTCCATATTCACAGATCAATTTGTAAAGCATGTGGGGGTTCAATATGCTCACCATCCATCTAGATATGTTCCCTGGGGGGTCTAGTTTCCAAAATGGGGTCACTTGTGGGGGAGCTCCAAAGTTTAGGCACACAGGGGCTCTCCAAATGCGACATCGTGTCCGCTAACAATTTGAATGGAAAATCACCTCAAATTGTTAGCGGACACCATATCGCATTTGGAGAGCCCCTGTGTGCCTAAACATTGGGTTTCACCACAAGTGACCCCATTTTGGAAACTAGACCCCTCAGGGAACATATCTAGATGCATAGTGAGCACTTTGAACCCCAGGTGCTTCACAAATTGATCCGTACAAATTAAAAAAGAAAATTTGTGTGAAAAAAAAGTATTTTTACCTTATATATGGATCAGTTTGTGAAGCACCTGGGGATTCAAAGTGCTCACTATGCATCTAGATAGGTTCCTTGGGGGGGTCTAGTTTCCAAAATGGGGTCACTTGTGGGGGCTCCAATGTTTAGGCACACAGGGGCTCTCCATACACAACCTGGTGTTTGCCAACAATTGGAATTCTTAGTGGACACCAGGTCGCATATGGAGAGCCCTGTGTGCCTAAACATTTGAGCTCCCCCACAAGTGACCCCATTTTGGAAACTAGACCCCCCAGGGAACATATCTAGATGCACAGTGAGCACTTTGAACCCCCATGTGCTTCACAAATTGAGACGTAAACATGAATAAAGAAACTTTTTGTGAAAAAAACATACTAGTCTAGTAGTTACAATTCGCAGCATAGGGGACCCTATACATTTGGGTCTCTCCATGCTGAGGATTCCAGCCCCCTAGCTGCCAAGTTGTACCTGGCTGGCAACCAAAAATACGGCAAAGCTCCATGTCATTTTATTTGTAGAATTTAAAAAAAAAATGACATGGGGCTCTGCCATATTTTTGGTCCAGCCAGGTACAACTTGGCAGCTACAGACTGCCACCAGCCCCCAGCTGCCTCATTGTACCTGGCTGGAACCAAAAATACAGCGAAGCCCTTTTTTAATTTCTAGAACTAATTCTAGAAAAAAAATTACGTGGGGCTCCGCCATATTTTTGGTCCAGCCAGGTACAACTAAGCAGCTGGGGGCTGGAATCCTCAGCATAGAGAGGCCCAAGCGTTTTGGGCCCCCCATGCTGCGAATTGCAGCCTGCAACCGCCCCAGAAAATGGCGCATTCATTGAAGTGCCATTTTTGGCGCTGTACCCACGCTCTTCCAGTTGCCCTGGTGCCGGTGGCTAACTGGGTAATAAAGGGGTTAATGCCAGCTTTTTATTGGCAGCTGGCACTAAGCCCGAGATTCATAATATAGGGCCAATGTTAGACCCGCCATTAGGAATGTCTAGTACGGTAAATAGTCAATAAATACACACAGAGAAAAATCTTTTTATTTGAAAAAAAAAACACAGACACAATTCGGACTCCATCTTTATTATGAAAAGATCCGACGTAGTCCACAACGAAGGTCCCACGACGCTCGATCGCTCCAACGTCGTCCATAACGAAGGTCCCACGATCACTTCCTGCAGCTAGATCCTCAGGATCCAGCTGTAGAAAGTGATCTGACAGACCCAGCACAGTGATCACATAATGGTCACTGTGGATCACTGTGCTGTAGCTGTCAGATCATTTCCTGCAGCTAGATCCTCAGGATCCAGCCGTAGAAAGTGATCTGACAGATCCAGCACAGTGATCCACAATGATCACATAATGGTCACTGTGAATCACTGTGCTGGAGCTGTCAGATCACTTCCTGCAGCTCAGGATCCAGCTGTAGCAAGTGATCTGACAGATCCAGCACAGTGATCCACAATGATCACATAATGGTCACTGTGGATCACTATGCTGGAGCTGTCAGATCACTTTCTACAGCTGGATCCTCAGGATCTAGCTGTACAAAGTGATCTGGCAGCTCCAGCACAGAGCTGTCAGATCCGGAGGCGGTGAAGAGTAGGAGGAGGAGCGGGACGCAGTGGAGACAGAACGGCCGCCGGAGGGGTGAGTGGGAGAGGCGATCGCCGCTCTGGTGATCGGGGGGCAGGAAGAGGGAAGAGGGGGATGACAGGAGAAGTAGGGGGGCACTTAGGAGGAAGCGGGGGCAGGCAGGAGGAAGCGGGCAGCAGGAAGAGGAAGCGGGCGGCAGGGACAGGAAGCAGGTGGCAGGAAAAGGAAGCGGGGGTAAGAAAGATGAAGAGGGGGCAGGAAAGAGAGGTGGGGGACAGGGGGGCAGTTAGAGGATGACAGGGGAGAAAATTGGAGGGTAGGGATAGCAGCGGCAGGCAGGGAAGCATTACAGGCGCGGTGATTTTCACTTTCACTTTTGAGTGCCAATCACCGCGCCTGTAGCCGGGGGGTGGAGGTGGGGGCAAATCGACCCCCCCTGGGGTGTTGTACAACTCCCATGTACCTGCAGGCCGAAGTGACAGGTCAGTGACACCCTCACTCGACCTGCAGGAGCCTGATCATTCCATGGCCCAGGGGTGGGCCAAGGGTCTGGAAGGGGTTAAACCTCTGTTTTTACTGAACACAGATTATCCCCTTAATTAAGAATTTGGCAAATTATCAGTTCTAGAGGCGAGATTTCTTTGATAAGCTATATTACAGGATTGATTATTTCATGTTCATTGTTCATTTATGAAATCCAAAATTAAAATGAAGGTTACTTTTAGAAGTAATATGGACATGCCAACATTTTTCAAAATACACTTTTGGCACACTTGGAATTAAGTTGAATGATTTTACACTTGTGCCACTCTATAAGTTATATACACTTCATTTTGGAGGCATCATAAGTTCAAGTTTTGGATTACTCAATGGCAGTTGTCATAGTATCGTTTTTATTAATGGGAAAATTCATCTCTAGTGTTTAGATGCCTGAAATACAGTATACCATGTTTTCTATCATTATGCATTTTTCTCAATTTACCTTTACTGATTGCAAATCTTGAAATTTGAGCTTCTTTGGATCTTGTAATCTTTCAACTATGGGTGTCTGTTGATACAGTTCATTCAACGCGTGGGCAAGGATGTAGACGGAATTGTACACAGAATAACTCATACCCGTATATCGAAGATTGCAATGAGAATATAAGATTTTCCTGCCACTTTCAACCCCTGTGCAGTTCCGATTCCTGGGATTGAATGGACATCGGTTTACACACAGCTCATCCCACCAAGTAGTAAATGTCCTACCTGGAGGGAATCTGCTTGGATTAACAGTGCGGACAAATGAAATAAAAGCTGGAATTTCTTTTTTGTTGATGATGAATCTCAAGGAACCATTGACGACTGAGTCATTGACTTGGTTGAACATTCGGAAACTGGAATCTGCCGTGTGGATCCAAATCTTATCGGGTATTTGGGTTATGTGAACATTTAACTCCAAATAGTAAATGTCATTTTTGGACCCATACACAAGGATGACATTTGCTGTGGATGATGCGATGAGCTTTTGGATCTGTTTTATCCTTTTAGGGCTGTAGTCATTAATGCTGGGAACACTCTCTATAAATTCAATGCAAGCTCCACTCTCCAAAATCATATTCTTAATTATTTTGATGGCATTTATACTCCTGTTGTCATCTGGATATATAATGCCTATCCATTTCCAGCTGAAGTGTTTCAATAAAGCTAATATTCCTGCATACAGAGGCTTTTCACTTGGTACCGTTCGATAGAAATATGGAAAGTATTGTTTGTTACTTTGCAGGGGATCTTGAGACATGAAACTGATCTGACAACGGAATATAAATTGTTTTAATGGAAGCACGTTTAATCCACAATCTCCAGCCATATAATGGGACTTATCAATACATATAAAATAACAGGAGGAAACATTAATTATAAGCCATTATGGACCTTGTATTATAAATGTATATTACATTATCCTTTGTTTTGCAATTCATACTGATTGTATAGTCCAGGTTAGGTGCCTGACTGTCAGAAACAGTTAAACACCCTAAAAAGAAGACAGAATCAACTTTTTACCACTTCTGTATTTTCTATTTTGGATAAATAGAGTTCATTGAGTGCTGCATAGTATAATTAGGCAGTGGCAATGGAGCTGGTAACTATTTGAGCAAGATAATCTTTGCTTGTAATGACTATAACTTCAGTGAGCATTGTCCTTGTAACTAAAAGTCCTATGGAAAAGTCATTATTGTTGCTAAATGCATACTAAGGTTGTAGTCTCACCCAGGACCCTGCCACAAAAAAACTCCTGTATTAGAAATAATGTGGCACCCCAAGGGTTAATATGCCACAGAAACAACACAGGTTTAATCCCCACACAACACTACACTAGAAAGTGGGAGGAGCTTAGCTGGAACCTGCACTAGTGGGAGGAGCTAAAGTTCTTTACCACAGAGCAGAAGTGACAGTTAGTTCAGTTCGGAGGAAGTTGAGTCTGGAGCAGGAGCAGAGCCAAGTGTTAGTGGAGGTCCTGAGAGGTCTGAGGAAAGGAGACAGAGTAACAGAGGAACATACCCGGGATAAAGAGTTACCCCAAAAATTTGATCCCAGGGAGGCGCTTAAGACGGATACCGGATCCGAGGCTGTGCCTGAGACAGACAGGACAGTAAACACCGGCATAGTGAAGGTCCACCATCTTCACTGTACCATAGCAAAGCAACACAAAGGAGTCAGTGACACAGAGGACTCAAGTTGCCCAGCATATTGGTACCCGTGAGCAGAGACAGGGCCAGCAGTATAGCTACAAGCAGCAGCAGGGCCACACACAGCGTTTAAGTAGGAAGCCAAGGACCCGGTCAGGGTGAGAGCAACCTGGTACAGACTCCGTGGACAATACTGTGTAATACCATCTGCCAGTAAAGACTTGAAGAACAACAGAAACCGTGAGTGTGTGTGTCATCCTTATGCTGAAGCCCCACTTGCCCTCATAGACTGCCATTGCCTCTACTCTTATCATCTCTACTGCTACCCCTACTCTCCTGCAGCATCAATAACATCCTCACAGACTTTAACTACCTCTACCACTGCCCCGGGGAACCAGTTCTGCCCACAGGAACTATTCCATCCAAACTGCTAAACCATCATCCCGGAGGTTCTGCAGCAACGGCGGCCCCATTACTGGCCGCATATAGTGGGTGGCGTCACGAGTGACAAATCCCTGTAAATAACCCCCCATTTTACTGTGCGGGCCCGGGACACGGTCCGGACCAGGACCGCCGTGACATCCCCCAGCAGCACCCCGGTCCGGCACCGAGTGCCCCGTCCCAGTGGGCCCCACAACAGCTCTTGGCAAATGAGATGGTAATCTTGGAACAAATTTTGCATCGAAGAGGTTTTCGACTAGTAATGTTGTAACTTTCACCTTCGCCTTTCATTTGTCATAACGTTTCCTGACACTTTCCTAATTTACTTCTACGAGCTGCCCTGCTCCTGTAAACTGATCTCTCTGTGGCTCCTAAATTCCTCTGTGGCTGTTCTGGCTCTGCTACATCGATCTGGGGACTGGAATCAGCTAAACAGAGTAGGGAACATCACTGGTGGGAGCAGGGCTACCTACAGTGGCGTAACGATGAAGGTCGCTGGGGTCGCAACCGTGACCAGGCCTGGGGGTATACGGGCCCACCGATCCCAGTGCCTGCTTCATATGGTTGTGCATCTCCGAGGATTCACATCCAGCTCATGTCTGGTGACCACATGGCTGCTGTGGGGCCCATTAGTCAGGGGGGCCCAGTGCTATCTCTGGCCTCTGGGGGTCCCCTACCCTTCACTGCACAAAGCAAAGTGGCGTGTGGCGATGTTACTACTACGTGCCGCTGTGCTAAGCTGTGCAGAGTGCATGATGTCCCCAGGGAGACCACAGCTGTGGGGAAATCGAAGAGAGATAAGTACTTATTTATTTTTTTAATCCTAAGGACTTGGGGGGGGGGCAGTTGCATTATAATATATGGTGGTATATGAGGCTGCATTTTAATATATGAGGGCGTATGAGGCTGCAGTATAACATATGGAAGGATATAGGGCTGCATTATAATATATGGAGGACTATGGAGCTGCACTGTAATATAAGAAGGATAATGGGGGTACATTATAATAATTTGAGGACTATGGGGGCTCCTTATATACCAGAAGGAGAACCATATATACCAGGAGCAGTACCATATATGCTAGGATGGTGGACATATATGTCAGGATAAAATCCATATTCCAGGAAGTAGACTATATATATCAGGATGGAGACTGTATATATAGCAGGATGAAACGTGAAGACCGACCTCTTCCAACAAACCTAAAACCTGCAGTGAGCCTAAGTCCAGTATACCGCCACACGAGCTGCTCTACCTTCACCTACTATAGCCTCATCCATCCCTCGTAGACTGTGAGCCCTCGCAGGCAGGGTCCTATCTTTTCCTGTACCTGTCTGTGCCTTGTACTTTTCATGATTATTGTATTTGTCTACCTATTCCCTTTTTTACATGTAAAGTGCCATAGATTAAATGGGGCTATAATAATAAATAATAATATATAGAAGGATGGAAACCATATAAACCTGGATGGGCCCATACACAGCAGGATGGAGACCATATATAGCAGGATGGGCACATATATAGCAGGATGGTGGACATTAATACATAACGAAAGGGGTCAATTTATAAGTCTAGGTCCTAGATGCGCATTGGTCAGATGTATGGGCCCCATGTAGCGTTGTAGATGTAGACTCTAGATGTAGACTCTAGGATTTAGAACGCTACACGGGGCCCATACGTCTGACCAATGCGCATGGATGGGTGGGGGCATCAACATGTGCTCGATGGGGTAGAAAGTCTAAATTATGCATCGGGGCCTGTTGGCTACCTCTCTGTGAGTGACAGCAGTCTGTGCACGCATGCCCACTTCACCCTCAGCCTGGTTTACAGTGTGGTGCTTTCATCTGACATGTACTGCAATGTACCGATCATGAGATACTAAATCACAGGGCCTGTCTAATGATCGGTACATTATAAATAGCAAAATGTAAAAAACATTAAATAATGTTTAAAAAATATATAAAACTTAGTTCATCCTCTTTGTCTCCAATGTATACAACGAAATGTAAAAAGTGAAAAAGTTAACATATTTGGTATTGCTGTAAAGCCCTGATAATGGGGGCTTTCATTCCCTGCTATCCAACCCCACACAGCATCTGCAGCCGAGAATGACCACAGACACAGGTCTCGAGAATAACAGTTGCTTTACTTCAGCAGGAACAGGGGAAAAAAACATGTAGGGAATAATTCACAGCTCACGTGGGTAGTCCATGGCAGGTACAGTTCACAGTTAGATTCTGACATGAAATTGAGGTTCTTGAGCTTTAAGAACCGGTATTATTTGGAAGTAATATTTGTAGGTAGTTATAGGAAAGTTTAAAGTCTTTTGTATAGTAGGTATATAGCAAGAGTAATTTACAGACCTGGAATCCTGTGGTACAGCTTGTCACGGCATGTGCAAAAATATATTTGAAGCAAATAATGGACAGATGCGATGAGACAGGAAACCCTCAAATTCCTCAACACATGTGCAATAGGTTCTTCTGTACATTCAATATGACCTACTGCTGAGGAAACCCCTCATATGAGGTCTGCTCTGTGTCACATCTTTTACCAAACTGGAGAATCTAGACAAGACTGCAGTAGTTCCTCCTATTGAACCTTGTGACTGTGTCACTGGCCACTAGGATTCTAAGAAAGGGGTGAGAATGCGCAAAATAGGGTCTTATCCTTAGGAGACAGTTTTTGAAATGGTGTAACTTAGGAACTGCTCACCTGATAAGGTTGTGTAGCACACAACCGGCGTGATCGCTCAGAACAATACAGCTGCTGCCAGGACCGTACCTCCACAGGTCACTGTGGTCACGATAAGCTTCCAATAGGACCAAGTACCTTGTGGTCCGAGCTGCTGTGTTCGTATGATGTAAAAAACAGATACAGCGGTATGTCTGGGTATAGTAGTAGCTGTTTATTTTCCGACACGTTTTGGAGTCATATCCCAAACTCCTTCCTCAAGGAACAATGTTCCCTGAGGAAGGAGTTTGGGATATGACTCCAAAACGCGTCGGAAAATAAACAGCTACTACTATACCCAGACGTACCGCTGTATCTGTTTTTTACATCATACGAACACAGCAGCTCGAACCACGAGGTACTTTGTCCTATTGGAAACTGGCCACTAGGATAACACTCAATTTCCATGTCAAATCTTTACAATACAAAGGGGAAATATAAACTATATATTTGATCAGCAGATGGTGCTGCAACAAATGAGAAAATACCTGGAGAAATACATGCAAAGTACATTGGGTATAAATGGATTTACTTGAGAAATATATGAGATATGATTTAAATGAATCTAAATGCACTAATAACAGTAAAGGGGTTACTAGGGAATGAGCTGGAGTGTACAGGGCTACTCATGGTCCAAGGGTCCATAAAGGGACAGACATAATCTAGACCAGGTCACTACATTGCCACTTATAATTGCTTGAACTAATAAAATATAAATACGATGAAGCTCTCATTGTATGAAACATTCAAATTATTTATAATTATCTGAAATTATTTATAATATTGTACCCTATTACATTATACTTGATATCAAATGTTTATAGAACTAGAGAGTGATATGAAGATTTAAAAAAAAAAAAAAAAAAAAAATAGAGGAATTTGATTGGATGTATTAAAGGAATTGGGGTAAAGGTTTTGGTTACTTGTTTACCTGTGGATACCTATACATTCCAAATATATTGGCGTACTCCATAGAGAATGTGGAAGACATTCCTTCTATGACGGCAGCAAGAACTCCATAGTTGTCACAATTGTAATTTGGATAGTGCTTAGTCGCTCCTGAATAGATCAGAACAGCTCCCTGTACAGTTCTGAAGAGATCAACGTAAGAGTCATACACATTAAAACCTAAAGTTACATTTGGCAATATTGTAGGGTTACTGTTGATTTCATCCACAGCAAATACCAGACTTAAGAAATTATAGAAATCTTCAAGGAGCATGCTGAAAATATTAAAAAGCATATATTAAAATGGTCAGATGAAATAGAACAAAAAAACTATATTTTTATACTTTCATTGGGTAACAATTTGTAATTAGTGACATGACATACAAAGCCACCTGCAATCTGTTTCCTCAATACATCATTTGACGCACTTGGAAAAAGCGTAAGATTTGAATCTCTGGCAGTGTGAAGCCAGCGTTTGCAATGCGCTAAGCTTCCACCCTGCCATAGGAATACATAGACAGCGTTAACACAGTGCTACCTATCCGGTAATACTGCGCTAATACTGAGTAATTCTAAGTGCCAGACGGAAGCCTCTGAGCGTAATGCAGATGCTGGTGTGACCCTAGCCTAAGGCTTTGTGCAGATGTTCAGTATTTGGTGTTTTTTACCTCATTATTTGTAAGGCCTCGTACAGATGTTCAGTATTTAGTGTTTTTTACCTCAGTATCTGTAAGGCTTCATGTACACGTTCAGTAGCTGGTGTTTCTTACCTCAGTATTTGTAAGGCCTTGTGCAGATGTTCAGTATTTGGTGCTTTTTACCTCAGCATTTGTAAGGCCTCATGTACACATTCAATAGTTGGTGTTTCTTACCTCAGTATTTGTAAGGCCTTGTGCAGATGTTCAGTATTTGGTGTTTTTTTACCTCAGTATTTGTAAGGCCTCATGTACACATTCAATAGTTGGTGTTTTTTAACTCAGTATTTGTAAGGCCTCGTGCAGATGAGTTTTTGGTGTTTTTACCTCAGTATTTGTAAGGCCTCGTGCAGATGTTCAGTATTTAGTGTTTTTTACCTCAGTATCAGTAAGGCCTCATGCAGATGTTCAGTATTTAGTGTTTTTACCTCAGTATCTGTAAGGCCTCATGCAGATGTTCAGTATTTAGTGTTTTTTACCTCAGTATCTGTAAGGCCTCATGTACACGTTCAATAGTTGGTGTTTCTTACCTCAGTATTTGTAAGGCCTCGTACAGATGTTCAGTATTTAGTGTTTTTTACCTCAGTATTTGTAAGGCCTTGTGCAGATGTTCAGTATTTGGTGAGTTTTACCTCAGTATTTGTAAGGCCTCATGTACACGTTCAATAGTTGGTGTTTTTTACCTCAGTATTTGTAAGGCCTCGTGCAGATGTTCAGTATTTGGTGTTTTTACCTCAGTATTTGTAAGGCCTCGTGCAGATGTTCAGTATTTAGTGTTTTTTTACCTCAGTATCAGTAAGGCCTCATGCAGATGTTCAGTATTTAGTGTTTTTTACCTCAGTATCTGTAAGGCCTCATGCAGATGTTCAGTATTTAGTGTTTTTTACCTCAGTATCTGTAAGGCCTCATGTACACGTTCAATAGTTGGTGTTTCTTACCTCAGTATTTGTAAGGCCTCGTACAGATGTTCAGTATTTAGTGTTTTTTACCTCAGTATTTGTAAGGCCTTGTGCAGATGTTCAGTATTTGGTGAGTTTTACCTCAGTATTTGTAAGGCCTCATGTACCGTTCAATAGTTGGTGTTTTTTACCTCAGTATTTGTAAGGCCTCGTGCAGATGTTCAGTATTTGGTGTTTTTACCTCAGTATTTGTAAGGCCTCGTGCAGATGTTCAGTATTTGGTGCTTTTTACCTCAGCATTTGTAAGAACTCATGTACACGTTCAATAGTTGGTGTTTTTACCTCAGTTTTTGTAACGCTGATGTTCAGTATTTGGTGTTTTTACCTCAGTATTTGTAACGCTGATGTTCAGTATTTGGTGTTTTTACCTCAGTATTTGTAACGCTGATGTTCAGTATTTGGTGTTTTTACCTCAGTATTTGTAAGGCCTCATGCAGATGTTCAGTATTTGGTGTGTTTTTTTTTTATCTCAGTAGTGTCTTTGTTATGTTATGGTCACACAGGCAATTTTTTCATGCTTTTTCATTGATTTTATGCAAATCCATGTTACTATAAAGCTGCTTTTTTCCAGCAACATCAAAATCTATGAGATTCCAGAAATCTCCTGCACACACAGACACACACCTGCTTTATTTCTTTTTTCCTGACTGAAAACACAGCTTCGATTTTGCAGTGTTTTTAAAAGCATGTCAATTCTTTCAGCATTATTGTTGCTTTTTTAACTATATGAAGATTGAAAAAAACTCACAGCAGTGTTTTTGGATTGGTTTTGGTGCGTTTTTTTTTTTTGGCAAAGATGCAACTTTTATTGCCAAGAGATCAGGTTTTTTCTGCAAAAATAATCTGAAAAAACACCCATGTGTTTAGTCTAAGGCCATGTGCACTTGTTGAGTATTTGGGGAGGTTTTTAACTCAGAATTTGTAGCCAGGAGTGGAACAATAAGAGAAAAAGTATAAGGCCATATGCCCACCTAGCAGTTTTAGCAGGGAACACTTTATTTTACGGACTGTCGATGGACGCTTCTAAGGCTAGGGTCACACTTGCAATATTCTAAGTTTCCTGCGTGGTTTGCAGAAAACTTCCGCAGGCTGCATAGCGGGAATGCAGCCCCTAGCAACCCGCTGTATTCTATGGATACCAGCCACACAGCGGGATGCTAGGGGCCACGTTCCCCACTATGCAGCCTGTGTGAAGGCTGCGGAGGGAGAAAATAATTCTAAGTTTTCTGCAAACCACGCAGGAAACTTAGAATCTGTCAAGTGTGACCCAGGCCTCACATAAGTATGGAATGTCTGAAGCAGAGAAGCTGTTTAAGGGTAGAGACACATTATGCGAGATGCATGCGAGTATCTTGCATGTCTCACCAGGAACGGCCCCTGCCTCTCTGGACAGGAACGGGAAGCGGCATAGAAACAGAAGCAGCTGACGCGCTCCCATTCAGAGAAGCAGAGGCCATTCCGGGTGAGTCATGTGAGATGCATGCAAAATACTCGCATGCATCTCACATAGTGTCTCCCTGCCCTAAGAGTGGATGTTAGAGTCTCTAAGACTTAGGATAATGTACAGTATGCATTTACAATATGCGCATCACTGGTTTTTATCGTGTGTTTTCTTTTGTGTCTTTTGTATAGTTTTTCTATTGTTGAGCCCCCTAATCGCCTAGAGTAGGAGCTGCATTAGCTCGTGGCCCCCCAATTGAGTTGGCAGTTAACATATTGAGATATCTGTTTCTTCCTACCATGTGTTTGTCATTATAGGTGTGCATTAAAGATATTCATGAGATATCCTCATGATGGATGGTAAAGGGTTAAGAGTCCCTGTTGTGAGGTAACTGAAGCAGGTGATCGCTGTGATTGGCTGTCCTGCTTGTCTGATAAGTTTGCACCTGATTGGTTTGAAAAAGAGCGGGAGAGTGGAGTAGTTATGCCCCGCCCACAGGAATTTTCTGTCAGTCTCTCTGAGGAGGTGAAGGAAAAATGCACTATGGAGGAGCTCCTGTTTAGCCACTAGAAAGTCCTCCTGCGTCTGTTTGTACCATACACTCTGCAAGACCTAAACTGCCAGAGATGCCTTGAGGGCAGGAGACCAAGATGGACTCTGGGGAGAAGCCAGGTCAGTGACAGGTGCCTAGACAGTAGTGATCCTGGATGGCATACTCACAGGAGGTGTCTATGGTTTGACAGGCCCATGGTTCTGGCGGGCAAAGAAGGAAGAAATATAGCTATGGATGAACTGATACATTGCAGGCCGGAGCTTCGCGGGATTCCTAAATATTGCGGGATGAAGTCGGGGATGACGGTACGGTGGCGGAGCACACCCCTATCACTATGGATTGGGGTGACCGAGGACTCCCGCACACTGCAGTGGTGGCACTGGGATGTCTCCAGGGCTAGGATGGTACCCCACCTGATGAAGACGGCTTAGACCGTCGAAACGCGTTGTGGCTGTGGTATTAGAGGAAGAATAAAGGTCGGTTCTTATTCACTAATTTGCCCAGTATTCCTTTGGCGCTCCCTGAGACCGCTTTACCATTGTTTTTATGTGAGTTCTCTCTAAGGAGCCAAAGCGGCAGGAGCAGCCTGGCATATCTGGAGGGTGGAGGACCTGCGGTTACCTAATTACCAGGATAAACATACTGAGGACCTGCGGTGACGCGGTATCTGGTCCAGTAGGATCACGTGAAATTCGCGGAGCACGGAGTTGTGAACGCAAACACCGGCAGGACGGCAGCATTATTAGAGAGAGGCGTCCCGGAGCCCCATCACCCACACGTTTAATCTTGGTTGTGTAGACGTACACAACCATTATTAGGTGAGTGCACTGGCACTTTTTATTTATACAAATAGCCCTGTGTGTCTACACATGCGCCCTTTTCTTTTTCTTTCTGCAGGGCTAGGATGGGGCACAGGCCAACAGAGGGTCACTCCAGGCCCGTCCATGGAAGCCCCCAGTAACACAGCAACTAAGGCCTGGGCTTCACAGGACAATTTCCCAGGCAAGGGCGCTGGAGATCCATGACTGAATCCTAGGGCCCAACATTGATCCAAAGACAGCAAACTACAGATCCCAACTACATAAGATGGAATGGGTGAGATTTTAACTATAGATAATGCTGGTAATGATGATCTGTTTGCTCACAGTTTACATGAGACAGCAGGGAGAGAAGCGCTGGCTGTTGCATGGCAACCACCAAGCCTAAAACAGATCTTCCTGCTGCAGCTATGGTAGGTTTTCTGGAATAACAGAGGCCCTGCTGAAGGAAGGAATATAATTAAAATATCCCCCCTTGGCTTTCATTTAACTAGTGCTATGAAAGACAAAATATGGCAGCAAGTCTTTGGCACCAGTAACATGGGCCTCGTAGTCGGCCGCATGGAGGGATTGGGTAAATCTTGGTGCATTACAGCAAGTTTCCTGTCTGTCGGCTCATCCAAGGTTGGCCTTAAGATTTTGCAAGGCTTATTGGTTAAGGGTTTCAGCCATGCCAGTTTATATAAATTTGTAGCATGTATTTTGTTCTTACTGACGTTATATGGTAAAGTCTTCTGGTTATCATTGTTTCCTCTTAGACAATTTCTGAAAGGTATGAGAATACAGCACTTCCGGCCAGATGGAAGGAGACCTACTGTATATCCCTTGATCTATTGGAATACAAATACAGTATGAGCTGTTTTGCGTTCTGTTTGAGATTCTTTTGTTCACATCCTGTTTTTCTTTAGTGTTCTTTGGAGCATTTATCACTGGCGAATTGAATTGCTATGGTAAGTATCACTGATCAGGTTTGTTTTCGGGGACATGTCTGTCTCCAGGAATTTTCCTGCTTCAGCTACGTTCCTGGTTCGCAGGTCCCAGACGGACCAGATTGTGAAGAGTGTGACGGTTAACCTTTGGGCCTTCCCCGGATCTGTGGAGTTCCACTTTTTAATTTACACAATTGGTTGGCGTTTCACCAGGCATTTGATGGCCGATTTTTCATGCATGGGAACGGTGATCCATTAACCAGGTTTCCATATAAGCCTAGGGTCACACTTACAGATTTTACATGCTTTTTTGGAGACCTGCGTTTTTCAAAACGCATGAAAAACCACCCATAGGCCCCCATGCAAAAAATGCATGCCCTAATAGCAAAAACGCATGCCCCAATAGCAAAAACGCATGCCTAAGGTGCCATGTGTTTTTGCACTTATGTGAGGAGCTGCCACCAAAAACGCATGCAAAAACGCATGGTACCTTAATACCATTTAGTACCATCCAAAAACGCATGCGTTTTCCATAGGGGCCCGTGTTAAAAAACGCATGCCTGTGTTTGGCTGCGTTTGCATTTCTATGCGTTTTTACTGCAAAAACTCATTGAAACGCATCCAAAACACACCCATTGGTTTCAATGCAAAACACATTGCAAACGCAATGCAAAACGCATGTAATTTTGCATAAATGCAAAATGCATGCGTTTTTGCAAACGCAGCCCAAAACGTGGGCTGTAACGTTTTGGGCTGCGTTTACAAAAACGCATGCGTTTTGCATTGCATTTGCAATGCGTTTTGCATTGAAACCAATGGGTGTGTTTTTGGATGCGTTTCAATGCATTTTTGCAGTAAAAATGCATTTAAACACAAACGCAGCCAAACACAGGCAAAAGGCAGTTGTGAAAAGGCCCTAAGACTTTAAGAATACTACTTACTGTACTGTTTCAGTATCAGAAATTAACAGCTGGGCCTTAACAATGAAAATTGGCAGCATAGAGGCTACATTCACCCTTGGAGGGGGCGGCTGTGTGTGTGTTTTGGAGCACAGGATGGAGGCCTGTGACCGAAGAACCAGTCCCATACTGGCCCCTAGTAGCATCAAAAAGAGGTATGATGTATTAGTTAGTGCCCAGGCGGGCAATGTATTTGTCATATGATGTAACATGATGCGATGTGTGGGATCCGAGTGGCTGGAAATAAAAGCCTTATGTTCTCTGTATATGGATTGGGGTTTGTGTTGCTGCCATGCCACATTATAACGCCCACCGCTTTACATAATGTGGAGCAAATCCCTGCAAAAATATATATATATAGGATTATAAAACGCACCAGATTATAAAACGCACCCTAAATTTAGAGGAAGAAATCAGGAAAAATAATTTTTAATTCTAATATAACCCGATTGTAGCTTATTGGGCAGGGAAGGCAATGGTGGAGGAGCAGGGTCACAGTAAGCATTGTCGTACGCGATGATGCTGGGGGTGCAGCGGGTGTCACGCGTGGTGCTGTGGCTGGTGTTAGGGCGATGCTACGTGTTTTATGGGTGTTGGTGCGGTGTGTGTCCCAGCGATGCTGTGGGCGGTGTGAGGCAGGGACCAGTGCCAGCAGATGTGCTATAGTACATGTACTGTAACACATTCACTGGGACTGGCTCCTGCCTCACACTGCCCGCAGCATAACAGGTAGATGCACCGTAGCACCTCCTTTGACACCCATAACACCTCCCTGACACCCACTGCATCATCACCTGTGACAATGCCTCCTGTGACCCCTCTCCACCGCGCACCCTCCCCACCCAGTAAGGTACAACCATTTTATAAGATGCACTCCCAATTTGCCCCCAACGTTTTGGCAAGAAAATTGTATTTTATAATCCAAACAATATGGTATATAATATACTGTATATAATATGTATATGTATCTCTCTGTTTTCTCTTTATCTCTCTCTATATATATAAAAACATGAATCAAACAAGTGAAGAAGGCACACTAATACTGAAACGCGTAGTCCTAAAGGATTACCTAGTCATGTGTCTTCATTGTTTGTTTGGAGATAACTGGACTTTTAATGATATGCGACCATGAAAGCAGACGTTTTGACCACTGTAGGTCTTGGTCACTAGAGTCGCTGAGGGAGGAGGGGAAAAGAAAACGAAAAATAAATATTCATGTTGAGTGTAAAAATACATATATACACATGTCAGTAATATACAATTATATACAAAGAAAATATACTGTATAATCTATACACAAGTAAGGTGGGAGACGCAGGGTGCGAGATACTTGCACGAATATCGCATGCCTCACCCAGAACAGCCGCTGGCTTTCTGTACGGGAGTGCATCATCTCCATAGAAACACATGCAGCTGACACGCTTCTGTCCAGAGAGCTGGTGGCCGTACCGTGTGAGACATGTGAGACTCGTGTGAGTATCTCGCATACATCTTGCACCGTGTGTCTCCGGCCTTAGATGTGTACATGGATTTCGTTCTGATACAACGAACATCTAAGTCGTGTATAGATTGTACATTTTCTTTCTATATAATTGCAAAGTATTAACATGTACAGTACAGACCAAAAATTTGGACACACCGTCTCTTTCAAAGAGTTTTCTTTATTTTCATGACTATGAAAATTGTAGATTCACGCTGAAGGCATGAAAACTATGAATTAACACATGTGGAATTATATACTTAACAAAAAAGTGTAAAACAACTAAAAATATGTCTTATATTCTAGGTTCTTCAAAGTAGCCACCTTTTGCTGTGATTACTGCTTTGCACACTCTTGGCATTCTCTGGATGAGCTTCAAGAGGTAGTCACCGGAAATGGTTTTCACTTCACAGGTGTGCCCTGTCAGGTTTAATAAGTGGGATTTCTTGCCTTATAAATGGGGTTAGGACCATCAGTTGTGTTGTGGAGAAGTCTGGTGGATTCACAGCTGATAGTCCTACTGAATAGACTGTTAGAATTTGTATTATGGCAAGAAAAAAGCAGCTAAGTAAAGAAAAACGAGTGGCCAACATTACTTTAAGAAATGAAGGTCAGTCAGTCCGAAAAATTGAGAAAACCTTGAAAGTGTCCCCAAGTGCAGTTGCAAAAAACATCAAGCGCTACAAAGAAACTGGCTCACATGAGGACCGCCCCAGGAAAGGAGGACCAAGAGTCACCTCTGCTGCGGAGGATAAGTTCATCTGAGTCACCAGCCTCAGAAATTGCAGGTTAAAAGCAGCTCAGATTAGAGACCAGGTCAATGCCACACAGAGTTCTAGCAGCAGACACATCTCTACAACAACTGTTAAGAGGAGACTTGCGCAGCAGGCCTTCATGGTAAAATAGCTGCTAGGAAACCACTGCTAAGGACAGGCAACAAGCAGAAGAGACTTGTTTGAGCTAAAGAACACAAGGAATGAACATTAGACCAGTGGAAATCTGTGCTTTGGTCTGATGAGTCCAAATTTAAGATCTTTGGTTCCAACCACTGTGTCTTTGTGCGACACAGAAAAGGTGAACGGATGGACTCTACATGCCTGGTTCCCACCGGGAAGCATGGAGGAGGAGGTGTGATGGTGTGGGGGTGCTTTGCTGGTGACACTGTTGGGGATTTATTCAAAATTGAAGGCATACTAAACCAGCATGGCTACCACAGCATCTTGCAGCGGCATGCTATTCCATCCGGTTTGCGTTTAGTTGGACCATCATTTATTTTTCAACAGAACAATGACTCAAACACACCTCAAGGCTGTGTAAGGGCTATTTGACCAAGAAGGAGAGTGACAGGGTGCTACGCCAGATGACCTGGCCTCCTCAGTCACCAGACCTGAACCCAATCGAGATGGTTTGGGGTGAGCTGGACAGCAGAGTGAAGGCAAAAGGGCCAACAAATGCTAAGCATCTCTGGGAACTCCTTCAAGACTGTTGGAAGACCATTTCCGGTGACTACCTCTTGAAGCTCATCAAGAGAATGCCAAGAGTGTGCAAAGCAGTAATCAAAGCAAAAGGTGGCTACTTTGAAGAACCTATAATATAAGACATATTTTCAGTTGTTTCACACTTTTTTGTTAAGTATATAATTCCATATGTGTTAATTCATAGTTTTGATGCCTTCAGTGTGAATATACAATTTTCATAGTCATGAAAATAAAGAAAACTCTTTGAAAGAGAAGGTTTGTCCAAACATTTGGTCTGTACTGATATGTATATATATATATACAGGCATATATATATATATATATATATATATATATATATATATATATATATATATATATGAAAAAAAATTTGAGCAGCATGGCTGGTACTCGGGTTCAATGGCAGTTAAGGCAATACTTCCATCTGCTTTCATACAAACCAAAAATAACCGCAGCACTCCCAGACAGAGGTTTAGCAAACCTTTAGGAACCTTCTTCCAGGTATACCGTATATATATATATATATATATATATATACTGTATATATATGTATTTGTACACTCAACTTGAATACTTGTTTCTCAGTTTCTTTTCATCTCATCCCTCAGTGACTCTAGTGACCAAGACCTAAATTGGTTGAAACGTCTGCTTTCATGGTCGCATATCCCATTGCCTGTAATCACTACTAGAAATAATGACTTCACTTGTTTGCAAAAGAATCAGAATGTACAGTGTTTCTACTTTTTTATTGTACTGAGGGTTCATAGGACCCGTTCGTTCACTGGCACCACACAAAAAACTGACAGTGGGCACAACATTTACTCGCTATATACCGTATATAGATAGTTATTGAACTAAGAAATGAATAACACAGTTAATGCTAACCTTATTTGCCGTGGCTGAAGATGTGGAGGGCTTGAAAAATTAAAGGCTACTGTTTTATAGTAAATATGTATATCAAAAAGCCCCCCTATAATGACATCTCCGCTCATGTAGAATGGTCTTTGTGGGTATGGTGTCCCCGGTCTGCAACCAAGCCCTGGGGTCTGACAGACACCTTCACAGAATAGTAACAAAATGATTACATTCCATAAAATATGTTCCATGCTGAAGTTTCTTTTGCTGCAAAGAAGGAATTGTACATAAGGACTCATCTAAAACTGTAGGCATAGAATATAATAAATACAAGGCAATTACAGAAAGGGGGAGAACAATTCAAATAATTATATGAGATACCAAATTGTATCTGAAAGTCTTCCCACCTTATTTTCCACATCACATGGTTATCATGGTGAAGGTGTAGCAAATATTTTCTTAATGCAGCTACATTTATACCATAACACTGGAATAAGGTATTTGTCCTATGGGAAAAAAATGATTGTATACAATTAAGAAAAATTTGCCACCTTCCAAAGAATTGATCATAATCTAACAATGTAATTAATAGTTGGACTTGTAGGCTGGATCCCAAGACATTTCTGGTATACAATTATCTTGTTCAAAAGTGTTAGCAATAACATCAAACACAATAACAAAAATAGGACGAATTTGGTAATTAATGTTCCTATCATTCTAGCATCTTTATAAATGTAAGTGACGCACACCCAGGACCGTGGGGTACTTGGAATCGGGCTGTTAACACTTCTAGGGAGTCACAGGGGTCAAGACCCGGTTTATGTAACCCTGGGTTCAGTTGTTAAGGGAGTTCTTGGCTTGATAGGGAAGGGTGATGAAAGGGAAAGTTAGTTGTGACACGACCCGTGGTTTTTGGCTATTAGTGGCCACCGCTGCGGAACCTCTGGGGATGATGGATGGGCAGCTGAGATGGAGCTGCTCCCCACGGTGGAGCGGATCCCCAGGGCAGTGGATGTGGTAAGGGTGTAGGGTGCAGGATGGCAGGCGCAAAGCAACAGACAGACTCATGCTTTGTTGATTCCTCAATCCTTTTACTGGTGCAACTGCAATACCGACAGGTGAAGCTGTCTCGCCCCGGGTGGGGACCTTGGGGTACTCGGAACCGGTCCTGTTATCTACAGGCTGTGGGGTGTCACGGCAGCTCTGTGATCCCCTTGTCGGGCGAGCAGTAGAAAGGGGTCTAGTAAAAAGGGGTTAAAGAAAAATAAGAATAAAATAAGAAAGATGTCGTGATGTCACCTGTGGTCTGTGGACAGTGTGGACCACCACTGCCGTCCAGGCCTCTGGGGATGATGGTGATGGTTCACCGAAAAGGTTATCAGAGAAGAAAAAAAACAAAAAAACATATTTGGCCACTTACAAATATCCATTGCATTTAGCAGAATGCTGTTTGCCACTCTTAGGGATAACCCATGTCTCCCAACACCGGTGCTCAATCTCCTACAACCCTGGCATGGGGAAATTGTAGCATCTGCGTCCATCCATGCCACAAGGAGGAAACTGGTGGTATTACTGGACACTGGATAAAAAAAGTGCAATAAACATTTTTCTGGAAAAAAAATGTGAGGAGTTAGTTTGATATTTTGGACCAAAATAGCATAAGCTCGTAGCCCCCTTCACGGGCCCTCACGCCTACGAGTACCTAGCCATAGTTAAACCATATGTATAATCTAAATTTAGAGTTCACAGAATAGGTTACATAATTATCAGAGAAGAGAAAAAAAAAAACATATTTGGCCACTTACAAATATCCATTGCATTTAGCAGAATGCTGTTTGCCACTCTTAGGGGATAACCCGTGTTTCCCAACACCGATGCTCAATCTCCTACAACCCTGGCAACGGGAGCAATTGTAGCATCTGCGTCCATCCATGCCACAAGGAGGAAACTGGTGATATTACTGGATACGAGGTCACCCCAGGGCGACAGCCACTCCAGGCAAAGTGAAACATAGTGTCAGGGCACAGCCTATTAATGACACCCAGCTGTTAAACATAGCGGGCTGTTCCGCACCAAAAATATGCTCCACAAGTGACTGACGCCCCCTAGATAGACCAGCCTCAAACTGAAGAAAGATTAAAAAAATGCAATAAACATTTCTTGGGAAAAAAAATGTGAGGAGATAGTTTGTTATGTTGGACTAAAATAGCGTAAGCTCGTAGCCTCCTTTACTCCACCAGGAGTTGGTAATTAAACATATAAGTGGAGCACTTGTTTTTATTAGACCTTTCCTCCGAGTGTGCCACTCCCGATTTTGATTGTTCCACTCCTGGCTTTTTTTGAGGTTGTGTGTAAAAATACGCAGCAATAAAAGCAGTGTGTGAATGGGGCCTCAGTATCCAAATGGGTTTAAAACCCACTTTTCATAATAGTTCTTCTACTTTTGATTGCCTTACTTGACTCTAAACCATCATAATAGCTTCTAATCGTATGTGTAGAAAAGGAAGCAGAGCCTGTCTCGACCACGAAGGGACGCGAACCCTCAATCTTCTGATCCGAAGTCAGACGCCTTACCCATTAAGCCACGCGGTCTACAGACATGTGCCTGATGTTTGCTACCGAGCTTCCATTGTCCAGAAAAATGTCCCACCCGAAACGGAAATCTCTCTCTTTCTCTCTCTTTCTCTCTCTCTCTCTCTTCTCCTCTCTCTCTCTCTCTCTTCTCTCTCTCTTCTCTCTCTCTTTCTCTCTCTCTCTTCTCTCTC